>CM077165.1:41130829-41813329 GCA_039583875.1 Platanthera guangdongensis | reverse complement strand
TTATTTCCTTTCTTTAAGCGCGTTTAATTTTCCCATTAACCCTAAGATTTCCGTCGATAAAATAATAGCCTTCGTGTGAGTAGGCTTACTCAACAGTTCCCGGATTTAAATACGACACTTGTGTCCCCTTGCTACAGTTCGATAGGTATACTTGCCTAGTTGGATTGCTAGTTCGGTTGCTCTCTTTTCTTAAGCAAAAGTCCGACCCACCAAGTTTTTGGCGCCATTGTCGGGAACAACTTTCGTTGATAAATTGAAAACACGAACCTATTAATTTTGTCATTTCTCTTCCCATCCCCCTTCTAAAAAAATTTAAAATCAAAATTTTTTTTATTACCGCTCTTAATAGAAACCTGCTTCACAATTTTTCTACACCACCAAAATCTCTCGAAAAAGGCAAAGCGGTTTTAAGTGCCGCTATCTTGTCTAGTACCTTGCGAACCCTGCACCGGGTATCCCTTGGGAAGTTCGGGAGTTAAAACATTAAAAAATAATCTATTTCAAAAAATCTTGTTAACCCTCTTTTCTTGTTTATTTATTTCTCTTCCTTCTCTTCTCTTCTTTTAGTGCATGACCCGCGAGAATCCGTCGGATATTTTGGACCTGGACCTCGAAATTGAGCGTACTCTTCGGAGAAGATCACGATTTCAAGGCCCTACTTTCCAAATACCGGTTGAGGATTCCGAGTCATTTTCTACTTTAAGAATGGAAGAACCCCACATGGAGGAAGTCGTGCAAAGGCCTATATCTTATTATGCACGACCGAATCTCGAGGGTACTGAATCTAGCATAGTTCACCCTGCAATAGCTAATAATAATTTCGAACTGAAGCCTAGCATAATTCAAATGGTGCAGCAGTATGTGAAATTTGACGGACTTCAAGATGAAGATCCGAACGCACATATAGCAAGCTTTCTTGAGATTTGTGACACCTTCAAGATAAATGGTGTCACAAATGATGTTATTAGGCTAAGATTATTTCCTTTCTCCCTTAGAACTAAGGCTAACCAGTGGCTGAACACTTTACCTAAAAATAGCAACACAACCTGGACTCAATTAACTAAAAATTTTTTGGCGAAGTATTTTCCGCCAGCTAAAACTGCAAAACTTAGGAACGACATTTCTGCCTTTGGACAAATAGACTCCAAAACCATATATGAAACCTGGGAAAGATTTAAAGAATTATTAAGACGATGCCCACATCACGCGCTTCCTATATGGTTGCAGGTGCAGACGTTTTATAACGGGCTAAATCAAAGTACAAAGCAAATGATAGACGCATCTTCCGGTGGTACTTTAAACCACAAAACCCCGGAAGCAACTCTTGAGCTTTTTGAGGACATGGCCATGAACACCTACCAGTGGAATGTGCCTAGGTCCCGCCCAAACAAACCTGCAGGTCTCTTTGAAGTGGACAACGTCTCCCAGCTAGCTCTGCAAGTAGAAATATTAAGCAAAAAAATTATGGAGATGACTGCTGCCTCCGCCCCTCAGGTATGGGAATCTGCAACTCCTGCTCCAGAACAATTAGATTATGTTAATAATAATAAGCCTAAAAATGCTTTTAATAATTTTTCTATTGCGAATTTTCATCCTCCTGGTTTTGTTTTTACAAATAGTTATAATCCTGCATTAAGAAATCACCCGAATTTTTCGTGGAGTAATCCATCGAACGCAATGCGCCAACCACCACAAAATGATTTTTCTGCACCGCCTCCACCTCTTCAGAACTTTCCAAAACCTCCAAGCTTGGAGGAGTTAATTTCTAAATATATCACCACAAATGACGCTACTATAAGAACCTTAACTGGGTCCGTAAAAAGTCTAGAAAATCAAGTAGGACAACTCGCAAAACTAATTTCTGAGCGACCAGCAGGGTCTCTTCCATCCAATACTGAGACCAACCTGAGAGAGCAAGAGAAAGCTATAACTCTTCGGAGTGGGAAGCAAGTTCCCGGTATGGTAATTGAAGAGCCCGAGGCAAGCTCCGCTCCCGCTTTAAAAAATCAAAGCTCCGCTCTCGTTTTTAAAATTCCACCCTCTGGTGAAGAAGAAGTTATCACCCCCGTTTTAGAAAAAGATCTCACTCCACTACCCATCTTTAAAAATAATCCAACCCTGCCATACCCTTCCGAACTTACGAATCAATGTTAGGACGATCAATACTCCCGCTTCTTAGAAATGTTTAAACAAATCCACATAAATCTGCCCTTCCACGAAGCAATATCCCAGATGCCAAAGTACGCTAAGTATCTTAAGGACCTCCTGACCAACAAGAAGAAGTTATAAAAACTTTCTCATGTCATATTTAACGCTGAGTGGTCTGGGGTCTTGATAAACGGTTTGCCGAAGAAGATTAGTGACCCGGGTAGTTTTTCTATTCCGTGTGTCTTTGGTAATCTCTTTGTCAAGCACGCATTAGCCGACTTATGTGCGAGTATTAACCTGATGCCCCTCTCGTTATTTAATAAGTTAGGAATTGGTAACCTCAACCCCACACGCATGAGTATCCAGCTAGCTGATAGATCTGTCAAGTACCCGTTAGGAAAAGTGGAGGATGTCTTAGTTAAAGTCGACAAGTTCATCTTGCCAGTGGACTTCGTCATATTGGACATCGAAGAAGACGTCGAGGTTACCCTGATCCTTGGCCGACCATTCCTTACCACCTCCCGAGCCATCATTGATGTAAGCAACGGTAAGCTCTTCCTTTGCGTAGGCGACGACGAAGTAACTTTCTCTATCACCCCCTCGATGAAGAACACCTAACAAATGATGACACCTACTTTTTTGTAGATGTCGTAAGTGAAGAATCATCCTATAGCCTCTATGAATTTGAAAAAGAATTTTCTGATTTTTGTTTCTCCTCTACTTTTCCAACTGAATCGTTGCAAGAAGCCGCCATGACCACTGGCTCCACCCCTTTTAATTTTACACATAAAAAAGTCTACGAAGACATAGTTTTTGAAAAAGAAAGAATTTCTAAAACCTAGTATGAAGAACCCCCTACCCTAGAATTGAAAGAACTCCCCGAACATCTTAGATATGCTTACTTAGAAAAGGACTTCAAGCTACCAGTAATAATTTTGGCCTACCTCACGGATGCGCAAAATGATAAACTCCTCTTAGTTTTACGTAAGCATCGCCGAGCTATTGCTTGCCAAATTTCTTATATCAAGGGCATAAGCCCATCTTTTTGCACTCACAAAATCTTAATGGAAGATAATTCGTGTAACTCCATACAACCACAGCATCGTATAAACCCGAACATGAAAGAAGCAGTTAAGGGTGAGGTTATGAAATTGATAGACATAGGAATTATCTGAAAGTCCACCTAGTGTCAACTATCTTCACCTATGGGGGGGAATAGGTGACGTGCAGCGTTTTTGCGGAATTTAAAATTGAACCTGCACAAGAAAATAAAACACCACAGCAAAGAAGGTACACAAGCAATTTATAGTGGTTCCCCAATTTGGGTACATCCACTTTCCCCCTTCGACCTATCTCCCAACAAGGAACGACTCGGTCTCTTCACCAACAGGATTGAAATCCAATCCTTGCACTATCGGAAGGAACCCTTCCACACGTAGGAGTCAACACTCCCACAACACGGGTTGCACCCAACCCTTACAACTAGGAACCTACGTTCCTTTACAAAAAAAATAAACTATAATGTACAAGAAATACAAACTACGTTTGGAGACTAAGGTGTCCCTCTTCGTTCGACGTGTTCTTGAAGTCCACGAAGAGTCCACAGATCTCTCTTGGAGAGAATCTCCCCGGAACCGGCGGCGGCAAAGATGGGCGGTGGCTTGGTTCACGGGATCGGCGGCGACAACGATGTGCGACTGCTGTACTTTGAGATTCAAACTTCGTGGCAAAGCTAGCTAGGTCTTCCAACGATCACACTAGGATCGGTCGTCTCGATCGATTCGGACGGGGAAGGTTTTCCCGATCAACAAATCAAGAGACAAGAGATCTCTGGTTAGACGCGTGAGACGCTATGCTTGGCTATGCTTCTATTGCCAGGAGATCTGGAGGAAACCTCGATCAAACGGGCGGCGATCGACTTGGACGAGCGACGACGGCGGCGGAGCAGTTTCGCGATTTTAGGTCAAGATCGTCGCTCGGCTTCTTTCTGTGTGTCTTTACTGTTCAAAAATACCCGTATATATATACACAAGTAAACACCTTAATGACCGTTGTGGGTCCCACAAGAAGAAACCCTAAATCCGGTTCAAAATAGTGCCAGCGGCAGAATCCGGTCCAGCTTTTTCCCGAAAATTGCCCAAGTAAAAATCGGCGAGAATCACCTGTGATTCTCGTCGAATCGTCGAGAATCAAGGGTGATTCTCGACGATTCGGCGAGAATCACAAAGTGATTCTCGACGATTCGGCGAGAATCACAAAGTCATTCTCGTCGAATTTGACTTGATCGCACACTGATTTAGCCGGCGAGAATCAGCCAGTGATTCTCGTCGATTCGGCGAGAATCACTAGTGATTCTCGCCGAATCGGCGAGAATCACTTGGTGATTCTCGTCGATTCTAACTTAGATGATTTATCGTCTTACGCCTCTGAGCTGCTCTTTGACTCATCCTTGCTCCTTGTCTGCTCTTGCATAAACACAGCCCTGTACTTGAAAGTAAGTGCACTCCAATAGAGAGAGTACACGTAGGCCAACACACTGATCTGCTCAATGAGGGATTACGTCGTGCAGACCCGTGTATATTGACCTACTGCACCCTGACATTGGTGTGCACTTAGCGTGGAATAACTGCAAGCACAACTTGAAATATTTTGTCAAAAACATTGCCTATTTATCTTAGCTTGTTCAGGGGCTTCTTCAAATCAGGTACGTTGTGGATACATTACCCAACAATCTCCCCCTATTTGAAGAAGCCTAAACCCTACAAGCTAAGGTGAATAAAGCGTATGGGAATGAAAATCATAACCTTGAAATTTAGATGAGAGAGATATTCATTACCAATACCAATTTCTTGAGAGCAAACTTGGAGCCACCTTAGCCTTAGCCGAGAGGGTAATCTCCCCCTTTTCGGCTTATGCAAATCTGGGTCTGTAGCATTTGACCCCCCCTCAGTTCTTGCACCTATGCTCACAATGGAGTTCCTGGCAGAGGCTCCCCCTAGAGGCATGATCCTGGAGCGTCTGTAGTCTTCATTCCTCATAATTTAGCATCCCCAATTCAGTTTTGAAAAGACTGAACTTGGCCTCGTATAAGGGCTTTGTGAATATATCTGCAATCTGCTTGTCCGTGGGGACATAACAGAGAGAGATGTCCTTGTTCTCCACGTGCTCCCGAATGAAGTGGTAGCGCACTTCAATATGCTTCGTTCTGCTGTGTGATACCGGATTGTTGGCAATTGCAATTTCACTGGAGGAGTCGCAGTATATTGGTACTTCCTTGAACTGAAGGTCGTAGTCGGCTAACTGGTTTCTGATCCATAGGAGTTGTGCGCAACAGCTGCCTACCGAGATGTACTCAGACTCTGCTGTGGAGGTTGCAACACAATTCTGTTTCTTGCTATTCCAGGAAATAAGCCTTCGTCCGAGGAATTGACACGTCCCGGAGGTGCTTTTCCTGTCATCCCTACTCCCTGCAAAATCAGCATCTGAAAAACATATTAGCTCGACATCATTGTTTCTCGGGTACCACAAGCCAAGATTGGGAGTACCTTTAAGGTATCTTAGAATTCACTTTGCAGCGACATAGTGAGATTCCTTAGTGTTCACCTGATATCTGGCACAGACACATGTGGAGAACATGATATTCGGTCTACTGGCAGTAAGGTAGAGCAGGGATCCAATGATGCTTCTGTATTTGGTTTCATCGAAAGGTTTACCTTTCTCATCCTTATCCAGAGACATAGTGGATCCCATTGGAGTCCTCATAGAGGTTGCATTCTCCATACCGAATTTCTTGAGGAGTTCATTTGTGAACTTCGTCTGGGAGATGAAGATTCCATCCTCAGACTGTTTCACTTGAAGTCCCAAGAAATACTTTAGCTCTCTCATACTTCTCATTTCAAACTTTCCTTGCATAAGTTTGGAAAACTTTTTGCAAAGATTGTTGTCCGTTGAGCCGAATATTATGTCATCAACATAGATTTGCACCAGCAAAATCTTGCCTTTGACTTCACTGAGAAACAATGTCTTATCTATTTTACCTCTAGAGAACTTGTTCTCAAGAAGAAAACTAGATAAAGTCTCATACCAAGCTCGTGGAGCTTGTTTTAAACCATATAAAGCTTTATTAAGAAAATATACATGATTGGGATAAGTAGGATTGACAAAACCTGTGGGTTGAGCGACGCATACTTCCTCTTTCAGGTCTCCGTTCAAGAATGCTGATTTCACATCCATTTGATAGACTGTGAATCCTTTGTGTGAAGCATACGCCAGGAACAATCTAATTGCCTCGAGCCTTGCCACTGGTGCGAAGGTCTGGTCGAAGTCAATCCCCTCCTCCTGTCTGTAACCTTGAGCCACCAGCCTTGCCTTGTTCTTTATGATGACACCATGTTCATCCAGTTTGTTTCTGAAGATCCACTTGGTACAAATCACATTCTGCTTGTGTGGTCTGGGAACCAGCGTCCAAACGTTGCATCGTTCAAATTGATGTAGTTCATCTTGCATGGCCAAAATCCATGCCGCATCTTTGTTCGCCTCGTCGAACTTCTTTGGCTCAACCTGTGACAGGAAGCTAAGATGCAAAATTTCGTTAATAGTACCTTTTCGAGTTCTGACACCGACATAAGGATCTCCGATGATCTGATCTCTAGGATGATCCCTCACGTGTCGGAGCTCTAGAAGTCTGGAGTCTGGGGCTTCGACTACTTCTTGGGCTTCTCCTCCTTCTAGGAGATTTGTTCCATTTTGATCTTCAACATTTCCAGATGACGTGGAGGTGGAGACTTTGACGTACTTAGGAGTGTCATCTTTAGCGGTCTCATCGAGACTCAGCTGTTCAAGTCGTGCACCTGCATCTTCAAGAATACCACTGGAAGAATTGCTGTTAAGCAAACTTCCTTCATCAAATACAACATTAATTGATTCTTCTACCACTAGGGTTTTCTTATTGAAGACCCTATATGCCCGACTGTGGGAACTATAGCCCATGAATATGTCTTCGAAGCATTTTTCACCAAATTTAGTATGCGGGTACTTCCCATTATTCAGTACATAGCATCAGCAACCAAAGATCCTCAAGTAGGACATGGTTGGTTTCCTGCCTCTCAGTAGCTCATAAGGCGTCTTACGATGATGCTTGTTGATCAATGCTCGGTTTTGTACATGACAAGCTGTATTGACAGCCTCTGCCCAGAAGTATTCTGGGAGAGAAGCGTCTTTCAACATTGTCGTGCAGGCTTCAATGAGAGTTCTATTTCTCCTCTCCGCAACTCTATTTTGCTGAGGAGTGCGCGGGGAGGAAAACTCATGAAAGATACCTTGTTCTTCACAAAACTCTATCATAGCACCAGATTCGAATTCTGTTCCATGGTCACTTCTGATTTTGACCACTGAACAGTTAAATTCGTTCTGAACCTGCTTGACAAAACTAGTGAAGATGTCAAACGTATCTGACTTTCATTTTTAGAAGAACACCCAAGTAAACCGAGAATGATCATCAACTATCACGAGTGTATATGACTTGCCTCCCAAGCTATGAACTTGCATTGGACCAAACAAGTCCATATGTAGAAGATAAAGGCACCGGGAAGAGTCTTTGTCTGCAATGCTCTTAAAGGTAGCCCGAGTCTGTTTGCCTATCTGGCATGCAGGATAGGGGCTATCTTTGATGCACTTGATAATGGGAGCATCCCTTACCAAATTTTTAGAAAACAGCATACTAATTGTCTTGAAATTAATATGTGCCAATCTCTTGTGCCATTGTTCACAAAGAGATGCACTGCCAGCTGCCACTAGGCATACGGGGGTAGATGAATCTAAACTAAGAAAATTTAAGCAGAAAATATTTCGGCTCCTAATGCCTGTTAATATCGTCTCAGAAGAGGCGCATGAAATTATCAGGCATTTATCCTTGCAGAACTTAACGTCATAACCTTTATCACATAACTGACTTACACTGATCAGGTTATGATTTAACCCTTCAACATAAGCCACGTCGGTGATAGAGATTATACCGTTGGAAATCATACCGTAACCTCTGGTGACTCCTCGATCTGACCCTCCAAAGATGACTTTGGGTCCATTCTCGACTGGAGTGTAATCACGCAGCAGGCTTCTAGTCCCAGTCATGTGCCGGGAGCAACCATTGTCCAAGTACCAGATCAGCGTTTTGGTGGCCTTTGGACATTCCTGCAAAATAAAATTAATTTCCCTTAGGAACCCAATCGAACTTGGGTCCTAGATTCTTGGTTAGCATACTCCCCCTCGGTTGGTTAACCCTACGAGTGGTCGGCCTCACATTGCTAACATAGGGAGTCTCGTGATACCTTGGATTAAACCAACAATCCACGGCAAAGTGACCGACTTTGCCACAACACCAACAGTCAAATCTGTTGTACCTCTTCCTAGGCTCCTGCTTTACCCTGGGAATGGTGGGTACAGCTGGGGCCTTGGATCTGGAGGTGGAGGCCTCATGGTGATAGCAGTCACATGACTTCGTCACCTTCTATTCCTTCAGTATAACAGGCTTGGCTCTTGGTGCCTGCTTTCCATTATGGCCGCTATAGAATTGACCATAATTTCCCATGTGGATTTCCTCATAAGGTGCCTTGAAGGCACTCTCACCGAAGTTCCGGGGAAAAGTCCAACCATCATATCGGCTCTTTGGGTTTGCAACCGAGGGCCGGAAATGATGACCAAAGGTTGATTCAAAGTCATGTTGGTTGCAGGGAAAGCAAGGCTTTCTGAACTCAACAGGACTGAGCGGAGCCTTTCCCTTTTCATCAGCAGAGGCCTTCTTGGCGGCCTTATTCTTCCTCTGGTTCCTGTTTCTCCTGGATGAGGAACCAGATACCCCTACATACCCCAAGCCAGCTCCTTTGGCCTGAGCAGAGAAGGTATCAACTACTGGAAGAACTGTTTTTGGCATAGAGAAGCTCTTGACGATCTTCCTTTCTGCCGCAAGTTGTTCTTCCAACTTGTCGACTTCCTCCTGCTTAAGATCAAGGAGCTTAAGAGACTCTGAATGCTTTGAAGTCAGGTCAAGGTGATCCTGTCGGAGAGAAATCAAACTGGTGACCTCTTCCCTTAGGGAGACACACTCACCCTTAAGGAATTTCACTTCCTTTTTCTCAGCCTTCAGTCTCTTACGGCACTCCTCGAAAGTGTTGAGCAGAAGCTCATACTTCTCGAGGAGCTCCGCTTCACGGGTCGAAAGGCTATCCTCAGGGTCATCATCCTGAGACTCAGGATCAGAGTCGGAGTCGGAGAGAGGGGTGTGAGCTTTTACCTTCCCAGTAAATGGGGGGCATTCTCCTTCTGAGTTGGAGCGACCCACCAGCCCGAAGTAGGCTTCCTCATCATCACTGGAGTCTGAGGAATCAGACTCACTCAGTGTCTTTGGCCTTTTGGCGATGTAGCTCCTCTCTTTCTTCTTATCTCTCGAGGATTTGTGCTCCTCTTCTTTCCCTTTTTCTCTCTTGCCTTGGTAGCAGTCGGGCACGACGTGTCCTGGCTTATTGCATCCAAAATAAATAATGTCAGAGGAGCGATGTTTGTTCGGTTTAGAAGCATACCTGTAAGAAGAATAATTTTTCTTCTGATGCCGGGAGGAGGAGCTGTCATTCTTTCTTTGATTCCTCATCTTGAGGAACTTCTTGAATTCTCGGGTGATGAGGGAGAAATCCTCCTCGGACAGCTCTGAGCTGGAGGAGCATGGCTCGGAGTCCTCCTCCTCATCCTTTTTCCTGGCACGGTATGAAACCGCACCCTTGCCTTTTCTGGAGTGAATGGCTTTTAGAGCCACAGTCTTTTCTTTGGCTGCAGCCTTCTCTGCTTCTTCTTCAGCTTTCCTGGTGTTCAGTTGAAGCTCATAGGACATCAACTTCCCAAACAGAATTTGCGGGTCTGTTTCTGCAAGTCTGCCAAACTCTCGGATGGCGCAGATCTTTGTGTCCCATTCCTTAGTAAGGGACCTAAGGAATTTATCATTAAGTTCACCATCAGTGAACACTCTTCCATATCCTTTGAGGGCATTGACAATCTTGAGGAAGTTCTCGAAGGTGACTCCGATCTCTTCCTTAGGCCCTTGTCTGAAGGCCTCATATTTCTGGTTCAGAAGGGATCTCGGATCATCCCTCACTTCATCAGTGCCCTTCATTAGGATAATCAGGCAGTGCCAGATCTCCTTTGCTGTCCTGCAGTTGCAGAAGTTCTGCATCATCGAGTCATCGACCGCGCTGACCAGAATGTTCTGCGGCTTCTTGTCAAGTCCCACCAGCACCATCTCGTCCTTGTCCATTTCAGAAATTTTCTTTGGCACTTTCTGGGTAGGATCAATGGTGGAGGCCTTAGTGGGGACATAAGGTCCCTCCTCCACGATCATGAAGAGTCGAGGATCAACAGCTTCCATGTAGAACCTGATCCTTTCCTTCCAGATAGGAAAGTTGAGCCTGGTGCACACTAGGATCTTGCCTGTGTACTTGAGCCCGTCCATAGTAGATGTTTGTCTTCTTCTTGACACTAGTGGCAGGATTCTACTCAAGGTGTGAACCTTTTTGATGAGCAACCTCCCTCTGATACCACTTGAAAGTCCACCTAGTATCAACTATCTTCACCTATGGGGGGGGGGGGAATAGTTGACGTGCAGCGTTTTTGTGGAATTTAAAATTGAACCTGCACAAGAAAATAAAACACCACAACAAAGAAGGTACACAAGCAATTTATAGTGGTTCCCCGATTTGGGTACATCCACTTTCCCCCTTCGACCTATCTCCCAACAAGGGACGACTCGGTCTCTTCACCAACAGGATTGAAATCCAATCCTTGTACTATCGGAAGGAACCCTTCCACACGTAGGTGTCAACACTCCCACAACACGGGTTGCACCCAACCCCTATAACTAGGAACCTACGTTCCTTTACAATAAAAATAAACTAGAATGTACAAGAAATACAAACTACGTTTGGAGACTAAGGTGTCCCTCTTCGTTCGATGTGTTCTTGAAGTCCACGAAGAGTCCATAACCCTAGATCTCTCTTGGAGAGAATCTCCCCGGAACCGGCGGCGGCAAAGATGGGCGGCGGCTTGGTTCACGGGATCGGCGGCGACAACGATGTGCGGCTGCTGTACTTTGAGATTCAAACTTCGTGGCAAAGCTAGCTAGGTCTTCCAACGGTCACACTAGGATCAGTCGTCTCGATCGATTCGGACGGGGAAGGTTTTCCCGATCAACAAATCAAGAGACAAGAGATCTCTGGTTAGACGCGTGAGACGCTATGCTTGGCTATGCTTCTATCGCCGGGAGATCTGGAGGAAACCTCGATCAAACGGGCGGCGATCGACTTGGACGAGCGACGACGGAGGCGGAGCAGTTTCACGATTTTAGGTCAAGATCGTCGCTCGGCTTCTTTATGTGTGTCTTTACTGTTCAAAAATACCCGTATATATATACACAAGTAAACACCTTAATGACCGTTGTGGGACCCACAAGAAGAAACCCTAAATCCGGTTCAAAATAGTGCTAGCGGCAGAATCCGGTCCAGCTTTTTCCCGAAAATTGCCCAAGTAAAAATCGGCAAGAATCACCTGTGATTCTTGTCGAATCGTCGAGAATCAAGGGTGATTCTCGACGATTCGGTGAGAATCACAAAGTGATTCTCGACGATTCGGCGAGAATCACAAAGCGAATTTGACTTGATTGCACTCTGATTTAGCCGGCGAGAATCAGCCAGTGATTCTCGTCGATTCGGCGAGAATCACTAGTGATTCTCGCCGAATCGGCGAGAATAACTTGGTGATTCTCGTCGATTTTAACTTAGATGATTTATCGTCTTACGCCTCTGAGCTGCTCTTTGACTCATCCTTGTTCCTTGTCTGCTCTTGCATAAACACAGCCCTGTACTTGAAAGTAAGTGCACTCCAATAGAGAGAGTACACGTAGTCCAACACACTGATCTGCTCAACGAGGGATTACGTCATGCAGACCCGTGTATATTGACCTACTGCACCCTGACATTGGTGTGCACTTAGCGTGGAATAACTGCAAGCACAACTTTAAATATTTTGTCAAAAACATTGCCTATTTACCTTAGCTTGTTCAGGGGCTTCTTCAAATCAGGTACGTTGTGGATACAATACCCAACATTATCTATCCTATATCAGATAGTAAGTGGGTTAGCCCTGTTCAGGTAGTGCTGAAGAAGGGAGGGATAACTGTAGTTGAAAATGAAAATAATGATTTAATCCTGACACAGACATTGATGGGGTGGCGAATGTGTATAGATTATCGTAAGTTAAATCACGCCACCTGCAAGGATCATTTTCCCTTGACGTTCATCCATCAAATTTTAGAACGATTAACCGGCCAAAGCTTTTATTGTTTTCTCGATGTCCTCTCGAGGTATTTTCAAATCCCCATCTCTCCCGAGGACCAAGAGAAAACTGGGTTCACTTGTCCCTTCGGCACCATTGCTTACCGAAGAATGCCGCTTGGATTGTGCAATGCGCCAGCTACATTCCAGCAATGTATGCTCACTATCTTCGACAAGTACGTAGAAATCATTATGGAGGTATTCATGGATGATTTCTTTGTGTTCGGTGACGCATTTGATAGTTGTTTAGAAAACCTCAAAAAATCTTAGAAAGATGCGAAGAAACTAACCTTACCCTAAATTGAGAAAAATGTCATTTTATGGTGAGGGAAGGGTTAGTTTTAGGTCATAAAATTTCTGCAAGAGGTATTGAAGTAGACGTTGCTACGATATAAGTTATCGAGAAGCTTCTGACGCCTACGAACACCAAAGCTATACAAATTTTCCTAGGGCATGCTGGTTTTTACCGTCGTTTCATAAAGGACTTCTCCAAGATCACCAAACCCCTTACCCATCTCTTATAAAAAGATACCCCATTCATTTTTGATGACCTTTGCCTAGCTGTTTTTAATTTAATAAAAGAAACATTAATTAATTCCCCGATTATGATAGCTCCTGTGTGGGACCATCCCTTTGAGATAATGTGCTATGCGAGTAGTTTTGCGGTGGGAGCCGTATTAGGTCTACGCATATCTAAAAACTTCCACCCCATCTATTATGCAAGTAAGACGCTCACATCTGCACAGGAAAATTACACCACATCCGAGAAGGAGCTCCTAGCTACAGTATTCGCTTTTGATAAATTTCGCCATTATATTACACTTTCAAAAATTATTATTTTTACGGAGCACTCGGCCCTCAAATATCTTCTTGCCAAAACGGATGCCAAACCGTGCCTCATTCGCCGGGTCTTACTCCTCCAGAAGTTCGACTTAGTAATCCATGATAAGCGAGGAGCCGAGAATTTGGCCGCTGACCACCTTTCGTGCCTAGATAATCCTTTTATTGAAAATCTAGATGAAAAATCTTTTAATGATTTTTTTCCTGATGAGAAGCTGCTTTCAATTAGCACATCTCCTTCTCCTTGTTTTGCACACATTGCCAACTACTTAGTGGCTCATGTGCTCCCAAAAGAGTTCTCCTCTCAACAAAAGAAGAATTTCTTTTCTGAGTTGAAGAACTATTTTTGGGAGGACCCGCATCTTTTCAGAGTCTGTGCGGACCAAGTGATAAGGAGATGTGTTTCTTGTGAAGAAGGATTAGATATTTTAAAACACTTACATGAAGGTCCGACTGGTGGGCTCTATCAAGCTGCTCGCACCGCTCACAAGGTGCTTTGTACGGGATTTTACTGGCATAGCCTGTTTAAAGACGCGCAAGCCTTTGTGAGTATCTGTGATATTTGCCAACGGTCGGGCAACATTTCCAATAAAAATGAAATGCCACAAAATTATTTCCTTGAGTGCGAAATTTTTGACCTCTGGGGAATTGATTTTGTTGGTCCTCTTCCTTCTAGCTTCGGAAATAAGTTTATTTTAGTTGCCGTTGATTATGTTTCGCGATGGGCTGAAGCCCAAGCTCTTCCTACGAATGATGGGAGTCATGGTTACGTTTTCTAAAAAATTATTTTCTCGATTTGGTACGCCGCGCGCCATCGTTAGTGACAGGGGTTCCCATTTTTGTAATGCACAGTTTTCTAAAATCCTTACTAAATACGGCGTTACACATAAGCTTTCAACCGTCTTCCACCCCTAAACTAACGGACAAGTCGAAGTAGTGAATAGAGAAGTAAAAATAATTTTAGAAAAGACTGGTCAACCAAATTAGACGATACTCTATGGGACTACCGAACAACGTACAAAACCGCCCTCAGATGTACGCCGTATCGGTTGGTTTATAGAAAATCGTGTCATTTACCAGTAGAATTCGAACACCGTGCTTTTTGTGCCTTGCGATTCTTAAACTTCGATCCCCACTCTGTCGGTGACCTTAGAAAATTTCAACTCAACGAATTCGACGAGTGGCACTCTTACGCATACAAAAATAACAAACTTTATAAAGAGAGGACGAAACGCTTTCAGGATAAGCACTTAAGGCACCCAAAAACCTTTAAGCCGGGCGACAAGGTTCTTCTTTATAATTCTTATTTACGTTTATTTCCTGGAAAATTAAAATCACCTTGGTCCGGGCCCTTTACTGTTTTAGAAGTTTTTCCTTATGGTACTGTTTTGATTTCCCACCATGATAAGGGTAATTTTAAAGTGAATGGTCAGCGTCTTAAACTGTATTTCTGTGATGATGTCAGTCCTAACTGTGTTAACTATATCCTTCAAGATCTAACTTTTGATTAGTTTGGAACTTTATTTTATTAAAACTTTGAACTATTTATTTGAACTTTGTTTTAGACAATATTGTTGGACAATATTATTTTGTTGCGTTGAGCTCAAACGACATTTTAAACAAAGGGCGCTCTTGGGAGGCAACCCATGTTATCTTTTTTTTTCTTTATTTTATGATTTTTGCCCCGGACGGCTCCGACAAGCTGAAGCTTCTGCGATCGCCTGCTCCATCACTGATGAATCCATCACGAAGTCCAAAGAAGACATTTCATGAAGATCTAAAGGGCAAGCATGGGGGAGCGACATCACTCAACTTTCGCAGCAAATAAATCCGGGGAAGTACCTGTTTTTCAATCTTGTTTTTCAATTCTGTAGTTTAATTTTCTCTCTCTCTCTAACCTCCTCCATTGAGGACAATGTCCATTTTAAGCTTGGGGGAGGACTTCCTCCTTCTTTTTGCTTTTTGTGAATATTTTTCAAGCTTTTTGTGAATATTTTTCAAAAATCCCAAAAAGTGAATATCTTAAAATTCCAAAAAAAAATTTCCAAAATCCAAAAAAAGAGAATATTTCAAAATTAAAAAAAGAGAATATTTCAAAATCTAAAAAAATATGCTTTTTGTTTTTTTAATAGTTTAGACATTTTGGTATTTCAATAGTATCCCTTGTTTTTATTTTGTTTTTTTCAAAATTCCTTATAAACAACTTAGCTAATTATAATTTTTCTAATCCTTCTTTTTAATTATGTTTAACAAGTAAAATGTTGGTCATGTTGTGTCTCTAATTCACGGTAGCATGTTAAGGTGAAATATTTTCCAAAAACTCGCATTTCTATTATGGTTTTTCGTTCTTTAATTTCTTTACTTTCTTAAAGCTTCATCATCCACTATTTTCCTTTTCATTTTTAGATAATTTTTGAAAGGGCAACGTTTGAATAGCGTAGTAGATGTGAACGATACAAGTCACCTATTATTTCTATTTTCAAGATAATTTCATCAATCTCTTTTATTATCTAGGACTTGCTTTTTGAAATTTTTCAAATCTATGTTTTAAATAAATTTAAAAACGTGAAAATGATTTAGGACATTTTTGTTTTCGTTTGAGCTTTTCTGCCAACCTAAAAACTTTCACCACTAGTTAGCCGCTTTTGAGCCTTTTTTCCAATTTCATTTGATAACTCCTCTTTTTATATCATTTTCACCAAAGCCAAAATTTCCAACCTATCTAATCACACTAGCCTTTTTGAGTTTCATAAAGAATTTTCATGATTATGATAGGTTATTTTGTCTTCTAAACATCCTATAATAAATTACAGAGGATCATGTTGCAAATCTTGTCTTATTAGCATATATGTCCCCTCCTCTTGTATTTATTTATGCCACTAATATTTTTGTGCTATTTTGCTGGTTTTCTCAATTTTCAGCCAAAATGACCTGACACGGCCACCAACACGGCCGTGTCATGGGGCGTGTCACCTGTTCCAAAAGAATTAACCACCAGAGGAAAGTCCATAGTTCATCCCGACCAGGACAAGGCCTCCAACACGGCTGTGTCGCTGGCCGTGTCAAGCTGGCCGTGTCAACATGAGCCATGTCACTAGGAGCCAATGACTTTCCAGCGAAGGACACGACCACCAACACGGCCGTGTCGCCAGCCATGTCGCCACCTCATCAACGCATGCAGCCCATCATTAATGCACCCCCGTCAAATCCCATCAATCGCAGAGGACACGGCTACCAACATGGCCGTGTCGTCGGCCGTGTCAGCATGGGCGTGTCCGCCGATTCGACATTGCAATGATCATTTCCTGCCAAAATCAGAGCCCGAAGTCAACCAGCATGGGACACAGCCACCAACATGGTCGTGTCATTTGTCGTGTCACCTCCCCTTAAATTTCTATAAATTTAGACCCCCTCCCTTGAGGGCCATATAGTTTTTTGTTGAGTGGGGGAGGTGCTGCCCTTTTGGTTTCTGAAGTTTTTCATGCTTTCTCTCTCTCTCCCTCTCTCTCTTTCTCATTTTAGTTTTTCCTAATTCTAGTTTAGTTTAAGATTTTGTAGTAGCCTTTGTAATTGCTTTAGTTGCTAATGGTTGGGCTAGAATAGGAATTTACTTTTCATGCACTTGTAATCTCTTATTTTCAAGTTGTAAGATCCTTGTGTTCATTAATAAAGAAGTGTTGTTTTCTCCTCCCTTTATACTTTGTTTTCATTATGTTCTTCTACCCATCTCTTCTCGTCTACTTCACCAGGAGTAACTAATCCTCCTTGTACTCGATCTTGATGATCTGAGGTTCGACTGATTAAGTTATGATGCTTTGAACTTACCTTTTCCTTTTAGGGTTTAGAATTTAATTACTTTTGATTTATCATGGGTTGGAGATATATCATCGATATATATTCTCCACCTTTACTTTCATTCTTGGCTAGCCGAGAGGTCCATAGTTTGAAGTGAGCGCTCGAGAGTAAAGGGAGTTGTACACACCCCTCGAGAGAGGCAGACGTTCAAATCTCCTAGATTGGAGTAAAATCCAATAGTGGGGTTCACCGCATAAAGCGAGCTTTAGGCCTCCGATTTAGACGAGAGTCGGTCAGACCTTCCTAAACGCAGTTGGGCACGACTTCGAGAGAAGCGTGTTCAAGCTTTAGGAACCTCCACGGTCAAGGACCTTTACCCTATTAAGCTTAGGTTTATTTATCGTGTTGTTTTAATCGACTCTTGCCGAGGCGATTCTTGATCAAGTGCATTTCTATTTCATCGTTCCAACCCTTCAGTGTAATCATTTCTTTTATGCTCTCTTTATTTTTAGTGCAATCAGCTCTCTTTTTATTTCCTTTCTTTAAGCGCGTTTAATTTTCCCCTTAACCCTAAGACTTTCGTCGATAAAATAATAGCCTTCGTGTTAATAAGCTTACTCAACAGTTCCGGATTTAAATACGACACTTGTGTCCCCTTGCTACAGTTCGATAGGTATACTTGCCTAGTTGGATTGCTAGTTCGGCTGCTCTCTCTTCTTAAGCGAAAGATCGGCCCACCATGGTTTTGGTGAATCATGTCTTGCTATGTATGTCTCGCCTTGTAAAGAAGATTGTTGTTAATCAATAAAGACTCTTGTTGCTGCATGTGTTTCTGGTTGTGGCTATCTTTAGTTGAGATAACCCATGCTCACTCCAAGGTCCGGGAAAATTCAACAAAACCAACCCTACCCATCCCTTCCTAGACTTTAGGGAAGGCCAATGGGTCACCAAGGGCCCATTGGGGGCAAACCAAAAGGCCAATTTGACCCAATTCAGCTCAACCTAAGTTTAGGTCAAATCAACTCAAGTTGGCCAAACCTAGCCCAATCCATTTAGGATAAGCCCAAATTGAGTGGCCCATTAACCTAAGGAGGCTGAGAATTATCCAAACTTCAACTCATTTTCTAGAAATAGTGACTAGGCGAGAGAAATCTCCTCTTCCCTTTAATGGAGGAGAGAGAAAATGGCCATTCATGGTTTGGAAGGCCAGGAGGCCTCCCCTCTTCATTCCAATGGCTTAATACATTCCCCCCATCAGTTCTGAGAAGATCAATGGGTTTTCAGGATCTTTTAGTGGCTGGGTGCACTGAACCACCATTGGCCGATACCTCCCTTCATGGCCATTAATGTCCATTGAAGCTTGACTTCTCTCCTGCTCCATTTGATCATCTTAAAAGCTTCCCTAGACCCCCAACAACCATTTCCACATTTTTCCTGAAGCAACCAAGCACTTTGGTTGTGTTATTACAGAACACCGAGCGGCGCCACCTCCGCCAATGGTGACACGTTGATCATCCCGACTCCAACCCTCCCAAAAGGTCCTATCCCTCTCCTCTGTCTCAGTAGATAGATCTCTATAGATTGGTAGCACAATTGGGGATCAATTGACCCCAAATCGGCTAAGCCAAAAGCTTGATTTTTCAAGTTTTAATTCCAATCACCATCCACTATTCCGGCCACCTTCGACCAGATAACCACCGTGAATCGCCAGCCACCACCTCAACGAAGGTGGGGTGGTGGTGGCCGACCGGGAAGAGGCGCGGGTGGCAGTGATATCACGGGCAAACTTAGCCCAGTACAGGCCAATCATGGTCGTTGGCTTCACGCGGAAGATGAATGGATGCCGCTCATACCGCGCCAAGATTCATGTGTGATTAATATATTAATATTTCATTTTAATTTAATTCTGTTACTTAAAATACTGTGAATGGTTTGATTTATTAAAAATAGTTAGATGCCTTTTCTGGAAAAATGTTTAATATGAATGTTGTAGCCCATGATGTCTAGTTTATTTTAAAATATATTTCAACTCATTTGGTTTAGAGGTCTGACCATATCACTCAATAAGGTGCAGCCTATACAAAGGCTTGACTAGAGACTTATCTGAGTGCCCCCACTTAACCATCTAGTCAAATGCCCTGAATTTTAGACCATAGGCTAGTTATATAGTCACATTCATTATATCCAAAAATGGGAATTTTTGGAAAATATTTTCCTAAAAGGTTTTGTAAAAATTTAATAAAATAGGTATGAACTATTTAAGGTCAAAACCAATAAATGTTTTGGTGGTTGTCCAATAGTGTCATGATATGAACCTGGTAAAAATTTCAGCCCTTTTGGGGTTGATTTGAATAGGTATTGGTGTGACCAAAGTTTGGTCCCTTAAGGGTAAATTAGGGCAAAAGGGTGCTTGGGGCATGGAGTGGCCAATTCTCACTCAAAGGGGATGAGACTTTGGCCAGAGCCCCAAGGTCAGTTAAAACACCCTCACATGGAGTTTGGGGTGGATTGAGGTGGATTTAACCTAGGACCCTAGTTCAAAGCCTAAGGTTGAACTTTGAGGGTTTGTGAAGGACATGGGGTAATATGTCCTTGTATGGACTTGGAGTTTTGTCCATGTGATATTATGGTGCTGAACAACTCTAGGAAGAAATTTGGTGATATTTAGACACATGCACACAACCTTAATCAATTGGGAATTATTAGGGTCTATTCCCCTTTTTGGAAAAGTTTAAAGGTCATATGACCTTGGATCTTTATGAAATTTTGGTAGATGAGTTTTTATAGCAACATGAGCCTCTGTAATTTATTATAGGATGTTTAGAAGACAGTAGCTCATACTTATAGTTATAACCTTTAAGTTGACCCTTTTGATGATTATGAAGTAATCATGGTTAAATTAACTTAAAATATTATGAAACTCTTGCAATGTTGATTAAATATCATTTATATGCACTAGTCAGTAATTTGGAATAATTGGACATTATTTCATTGTACTTCATGTGTTAAGTGAAATAGTGCACCTTGTTTTGATAAATAGATAATAAATACTATATCTTGCCGGAGAACTACGTTTTCTTGGGCAGAGAAACTTTTAGGGCATATTAAAGCTTGAGAAATTATTACATGTTGTTTGGAAATGATTACAAGTATGTTTATTCACAAAGTGCCATGTTAGGGATTTATTTGAAGTATTTATCAATATAGCTTGCTGACCTTGGAATTGTCTGAAACTTAGTCAGTAATGATTTATGATCATATTTAAGCTCTTGTAATTTTTGTATAATTTTTGGATAATGTTTGGTTGCACTTCCCTCTTTACCTTTATTTATTTCCATTATCCTCTGATACTAGTTTGTAAGAGCCACCTTTTTGCTACGCTACTGGGTCTTATGCCAAGAACCGCCGTTTTGCGGTGACACCGACACTCGAGAGTGTCTCCACTACAAAACAATGATTCTGCTGACAATGATGATCGTCAATAAGTAGAAGTACAAATGAGAGAAGACAATTAAGTTAAGTCCACAAATCACATATAATATATGAAATAGAAATCACAGCAAGTCCACATGATAAATATAAGTACTGTAATAGATCAGTAAGTATGAATATAAACGGGCTTATGCTCGGTACAACAAATCCTCACTACAACCATCTCGTAGAAACTAAGTAAGGCTAACACTCACGGAGCCAGAGACTAGTGCTCCCGTACTAGACTAGCCCACCTCCATGTGCACCGTGCTCTGATGGGAGGGGGGGGGGTCTAGGGAAGCCTTTAAGATGATCAAATGGGGGAGGTGAGAAGTCAAGCTTCAATGGCCATTAATGTCCATGAAGGGAGGTATCAGCCAATGGTGGTTCAGTACACCCAGCCACTAAAAGGGCCTAAAAAATCTCTTGATCTTCTCAGAAATGATGGGGGGAATGTATCAAGCCATTTGAATGAAGAGAGGAGGCATCTTCGCCTTCCAAGCCATGAATGGACATTTTCTCTCTTCTCCATTAAAGGGAAGTGGAGTTTTCTCTCTCCTAGTTACTATTTTCAAAAACATGAGTGGCATTTTGGATAATTCTCAGCCTCATAAGGTTAACGAGCCACTCAAATTGAGCTTAGCCCAAATGGATTGGGCTAGGTAGGCCAACTTGAGTTGATTTGACCTAAACTTCGGTTGAGTTGACATGGGTCAAGTTGGCCTTTTGGGTTGCCCCCAATGGGTCCTTGATGACCCATTGGCCTCCCCTAAGGTCTAGTAAGGGTTGGGTAGGGTTGGTTTGCCACCTTCGATGCCACTTGACCCTTAGTTAGGGCACTTTGACCATTTTGGGGCTAGAGTTGACTTTGGTTAACTTGATCTCTTTAGTTGACCTCAATGGGTCCTTGGTGACCCATTGACCTCCTTTAAGGGTTAGGAAGGTGTAGGTGTGGTTAATTTGGCTAAGGGAAGGGTAACTAACCCTATATAGGTTAGTTTGATCCATTTAGGGTTAGGGTTGACTTTAATCAACTGGCCCTCTTAGGTTGACCACAATGGGTCCTTAGTGACCCTATGGACCTCTTAAAGGGTTAGGGCAGTTTTTGGTGGGGTCCTGGAGTCAAGTTAATGCCTTATGGTCAAACCCTAGAGGTGGTTAAAATAATGAGCTAATTGCAGACCAAGGTGATCTCACCTTTATTCCTAGGCTTAACTGGTCTTCCTGGGCTTCCGAGAGTTTTGTCATGACCTAGTCATGACAAAACACCACTTAGGGGTCTAGTAGTTTGAGGGTTGTTACAGTTAAAGTCTTGGAAGGAGTGTAATACTTCAATGTTATTGCTCAGAGAGTACGCCTCCCGGATGACTCTGAGATGACTGCAACCGCCAAGTGTGAATTGGAGGTACGCCTTGGAGGAAAGACCATTTAAACCCCTGTCATAGTATTGAGTATGCCAAAATTCGACCTTATTTTGGTCATGATGTGGTTGGATTGACACCACGCTAGGATCGATTGTGCGGAGAAAAGAATTTCCTTGAGCCATGGGGACTCTGAAGTCATCTTTCAAGGTATTAGACTTGCACCCCATATGTTATTATCGTCAATTCAGACCTTAAAGGCCCATATGAACGGGGATGAAGTGTATATGATCTGTTTTGAACTAAAAGAAAGGGCAGTTGAATTGAAGGATGTGCGAATCGTGCTGGATTTCCCTGTGGTATTCCATGAGAAATTTCCCTGATTACCCCCGTATAGAGAGGTAGAGTTTCAAATTAAGTTAGTACCGGGTGCCAAGGCCATCTCTAGGACCCCTTACCGAATCGCCCCGAAGGAAATCTTGGAGTTTAGAGTTCAACTACAAGAACTAGTAGAATCAGGGTTCATTGGCCCCAGTTCATCACCTTGGGGAGGCCATGTTGTATTCGTTAAGAATAAGGATGGAACCTTACAGTTATGTATAGATTACAGGGAACTCAACCGTTTAACGGTGCAGAACACCTATCCCTTACCTCAGATCGATGATTTATTCGATCAGCTGGTAGGAGAGCATTGGTTTTCCAAGTTGGATCTGAACTTGGGGTATTATCAATCAAGAATATGAGAGGTAGACATTCAAAAAATGGCATTTAGGTCAAGATATGGTTTATATGAGTTCACCGTGATGCCGTTTGAGCTCACAAATACCCCTTTAATGTTCATAAGTTTAATGAACAAGGTGTTTGAATCGTACTTAGATGTCTTCATCATCGTCTTCGTCGGTGACATTTTAGTTTATTCGAAGACAGAGGAAGATCATGTTGAACACTTGACCTTGGTGCTGATGAAATTAAAAGAGCATACCTTGTTTGCCAAGTTCAGCAAGTGAGAATTTTTACTCCGAGAAGTTGCCTTCTTAGGCTACGTGATCAGTGGTGCCGGATTGGCTGTGGATCCGGCCAAGGTGCGTGTTGTGAAGGAATGGTCGCCTCTGAAGTCAGCAGCCGATGTGCGGAGTTTCCTTAGACTTGCTAGGTATTATTGCAAGTTCGTGAAAGGATTCTCAAAGATAACCCTCCCTCTCATAGCTCTAACAAATAAAGGTCTGTCGTACGAGTGGACACCTCAGTGCAATGCTGCATTCCAAAAGTTGAAGGATAGACTTACCTCCGCACCCATCCTAGCCCTTACATCTTGGAGGGATAGATTTCAAGTCTACACTGATGCATCATATCAAGGGATGGGAGCGATACTGATGCAGCACGGGCATGTGATCGCTTATGCTTCGAGACAAATAAAGAAGCATGAAGATAATTACCCAGTTCATGATTTGTAGTTGGGGGCAGTGGTGTTCGACTTGAAGGTTTGGAGACACTATTTATATGGCGTCCACTCTAAGATATTTTCAGATCATAAGAATTTAAAGTATGTTCATACACAAAAGGAGTTGAACCTGACACAGCGGCAGTGGTTAGAATTATTATGTGATTACGAATTTACATTGAACTACCAAACCAGAATAGCAAACTCCATGGCAGAAGCTTTGAGCAAAAAGGTACCAGAATCAAACCCTGAGTCTCAGTTGATGAGTATGGAGCTAGCTCGAATGCTCGAAGAGATGGAGATCACCCTGGTGTACAAAGATCATTCAGAAGAATATACGGAGTACTTAACCACAATGAGTATAGTATGTGATATTCGAGATTGAATCTGGGCAGGGCAAAGGAAGGATGCTGCTCTGGCCCTAGTGATCAAGTCAATTGAAGATGGATCAGCTAAAGAGTATACGCTAAAGGATGGCCTCATTCATTTCCATGGCCGACTCTATATTCCCAAGGGCGAGGAAATCCGAGAAGCTATATTGAGAGAAGCACATAGCTCCAAGTATTCGATGCATCCCAAGATTTCTAAGATGTATAGTGACCTCCAGAAGACCATATTTTGACCGGTAATGAAGAAAGCTGTCAAGTACTATGTTACACACTACGAGGCTTGTCAAAAGGTGAAGGAAGAATGCAAGAGCCCTTGAGGATTATTACATCCAATGTCGATCCCTGAGTGGAAGTTTGAGGATTTATCCATAGACTTTGTTCATAGGTTGCCTCGCTCGCGCTTTGGGAATGATTCGGTTTGGGTAATTGTACATCGTCTGACTAAGGTCGCAAGATTTAACCCTATGAAAAAGGAGGCACATGTGGATGTCTTGGTGCATTCGTAGAGCAATTTGTACAGTACCATGGCGTACCTAAGATGATAGTTTCTGATCATGATGGCCGCTTTACCTCCAAGGAGTGGAAGGAAGTGCAAGCATATCTGGTCTCTCACCTTACATTCAGCACCGATTTTCATCCTTAGACGGATGGTCAGTCTGAGAGGACCATCAAAACTTTGGAAGACCTACTGAGATTGTGTGTGTTGGATAGAGAAGAACCGTGGGAAAGACTCTTGCCACTAGTAGAATTTTCATATAACAATAGCCATCAAGCTAGCATCGGGATGGCTCCCCACGAAGCACTTTATGGAAGAAGGTATAGAACTCCACTGTCATGGGTGCAGGATGAAGATCCAAAGGTTTTGGGGATAGAATACATTGATGACACTGACGTGCTTGTTAGGTTGTTACGAGACTGCATGCTTGAGGCTCAAAGTCGGCAGGCAAAGTACTATAATGCAAAACACCGGATGGTGGAATTTCAAGTGGGTGACAAAGTATTTTTGAAGATTAGGCTAATTCATGCAGTGTCGCGTGTGCGTGGAATGAAGAAGCTCAGCCCGAGATATGTAGGGCCCTATGCTATCATGGAAAGGGTTGTTCCTTTGGCCTATCTGCTAGAGCAACCACCGAAACTAGAAAATTTGCATGACATCCTTCATGTGTCGTCACTTCGGAAGGCACTACTACGACCCGATCAATATGTCCCCACCCCAGATGGAGCGGTAGTAACCGATGGATCTGTCCAACTAGAGACGGTATGGATAATGGACACTGAGATGAGGAGCTTGCGGCGGAAAGGTGTACCAATGGTAAAGGTCCAATGGTCTAACTACAGGAAAAAAGAATACACTTGGGAGCCCTTGGATTTGATCCAAAAGCGCTACCCGGAGATATTTCCCCAAGGTAACTTTAAAAGCATATTCTATTTTCTTGCTTTATTTCCCCCACAGGCTTAGCCTGATTTCGAGGACGAAATATTTTATTTTGTTTATAGGACTTGTAACATCCCATTTCACGCTAGGCCCCTCGCACGTGTTCCGAGTCAAGAGACTTGACTCAGGCTCGGGGTGCATCGACTGATGTATTGAGGTTGAGTAATATTTGACGAGTCATCGGGATTTGACTCGGGATAATGGGAGGGGACCTTAGATAAAATGGCCCAAGGGAAATTCATCGAATATCGTCGAGGATATCTGACGAATTCATTGAGTGTCGCTGGCAGATTCTCGACACACTCGGCAGTAGAATTCGAGAATCGGTAAAGTGAAATTCATCGGATATCGCTGGTAACATCCGACGAATTCGTCGAATATAGTGGAGAAGGATTCGGCGGGAGAAAATGTGTGAAATTTGTCTAAGGAGGATACGTCGAATATCACTAAGGATATTCGACGAGTTCGTCAATTATCACTTAGGTAGTTCGGCGAGAGCAGAGGGAATTCGTCGAGTTTGATCCCTTTTCTTTGAGTATCGCTGGTTGATACTCGACACACTCAACTCCAGGATTTAGAGAAAGTGGTAAGGGAAATTCGTTGGATATCATTGTGGATATCATTGTTGATATCCGATGAATTCGTCCAATATCACTTAGGCAATTCGGCTAGAACAACAAAAATTCGTCGAGTAGACCCGGATTGATTCAACGACGCATCGAGTATGGAAATTGATACTCGTCGAATTTAACTTATGCGATTTTTGGTCCAGGCAGAATTTGCAGTCCTGTGTAGGTGGGTTGATCCGGATTTCATGATTTGTGCGAAAAGATTTCCTTGGACCGGTCATTTCAAATAAGACTTAATTTAGGTAATAATGGGTGGTCTAATAGCATGACGACACGTGGCAGAGTGACTCAGCCCTAATACGTGTTATAACAAGGAGTAAACCTAAACCCTAGGTGACACAACCTTTCACTTTGCCCAGACGTTACTGTGCAAAATCGTCAGAGAGAAACAAGATCGCCTGAGTCGGAGTTCTGGGAGGAAGAGACATTCTTTTCCGTGAAGAACATTGCCAATGAAAGGAGAGCCATAGCGCAATGAAGGGTGACAAGATCCATGGCCGGAAACGCCAGAAATGAGGTGTGCTTCATACCCTCTCCCTTGGTGCTAGATCTGTTGTTATTTTCTAGGAGAGATGTCGAATCAATGGAGTTCGACTTGCAAGATGAAGCTTTCCTAGGAAAGTACCATGCTAGGGCTTTGCCTTAGAGAATAGTTGTCTTAAACCTCTCCTCTCTTCTATGTGAAGATGGTGGACTTGGTTTCGTGAAGAAGAATGGTGTAAAGGTGGTGAATAAGGGAGGAGGGAAATTTGTACTTGGTTTGGAAGAAATACCTAAAGGAAGAAGATGAACCGATGTCATTCATCTTGCTTTAAGATGCGTGCAGAAATCTATTTTATGTGCGCAGCGAACTTCAAGGCCATTTTCGGTATGATACAACCAGATCTGGGCTTCCGACTAAACACGGTAGTCATATCCCTTTGAAAGACTTTCCAACGAATTGTTAAACGTCATCATATGAGGTCTGTAGCCGTTGGGAAAGTCCAATCGAACTTGCTTGGCTGATATGTTATACATGCAAAAATCTGTTTTCTGTACGCAGTAAATTTTGAGGCCGATTTCAAGTACATTATATTCCGAACTGTGTGGTGAACCAAATACAAAAGTTATAGCCCTTGGAAATACCTTTCCAACTGATGGTTACACGTTTTCATATGAGTCCTATAGACTCGGTAATGTCCAGTCTAAGGTGTTGTACATCAAGTTTTAATTAGAGGTTGTTTTTGGGTTAGTGTAATACAAGTTTTGATCTTGGTGGAGAAGTCATAATTGATTAATGCCACGGTTTGCATGTGGTTTGCTGAACTTAATCTATTGGTGATTGTGTTAAACAAAAGATTGATGAGATAAAATTGAAAGATCCTTAAGTCAACAAATGGTTTGGAGAGACACATTGTATAATTGACTAGGTGGAGTATCATGATCAATCGAATGGAAAAGTTAGTGAATATTACATGTGCATGTGGAATATCATGGATCTTATGAATGCGTAATTTAAGAGAGTATTGAATAGTGCTAATGCATGATTATGTGGATATTGGTTAAGGAATGTATTTAGTAGTCTACCACTTAGTGTTGAGTGTCCCTACAGGTAGAAGAGTGGGACTAATATGTTGTATAAGGTCACTTGCCACATGTGAATGTAATGAACCCTTGTGTGGTATGAAATGTGCAAGAGTTGGAAGTGTGTGAGTGTTTGCCGCACTGAAATAATGTGATGTTAATGGACTCAGTATGGAGCCCTAATATGTGAAATACATGCAGTGTGAGTTGACACGCGGTGTCATAATCCTGGGTTAAGGATAGTGTGGCAGGTCTACGGGCTTGCCAATCCTCACACTGACGGGAGTTGACAGTTAGACTTTGGGTGGTTTTTCAGTGTCCTCGATGCTTATTCCCGATCCCTCTCTGTACCAAGTGGACGGATTGGCTATGTCCTTGGTGCTCAATCCCAAGGCCCTTCCGGTGCCACACCTGAAGGCTAGTTTAGGCTGTGTTCTTGGTGCACATCTACCCAAGATGCCTTTCAGTCGTAGTACGCATATGAGTTCCGTTGTTGTGTCCTTAACGTTGAGGAGTACGAAGGCCTAGTCTAGGTAGTGTGGATGTCAGCCTAGTAGTGGAGATGCTTGTGCTACTATCACCGTCTGGCCACAACGGATGACTCCTGAAAGGTTAGCTACCTGCTCGAAAAGTGGGAACTACAAGTTTGTGTCGACATAGAAATTGCATGTGTGTGAGCATAGGTGAGTCATTACTTTGCATTTATATCATCACATTCATGACATACATAAGACCCTCATCATATAAGTTTGTATGGGCATTCTTATATGATGAGTTACTTTACTGTTGCATCGATCCTTAACTTATATGTTTGTGTGGGCATTCATATAAGTTAAGTTACTTTCCCGTCATCTTTACCTGCTTATATAATTGTTGTAAATGAGTATATATGTTAGTCTAGAATGTTGATAAACTTATTATACTATAGTGTTGTTCTACTCACTTGATATGCATTTATACTCTTCTCCTATTTATAATATTGTTTAGGTACTTATATATATTGTACCCTTGTTTCTTCCTCCGCCCAGTGCCAAGGAGTTGTCGGGGGAGCGGATGTGATAGCCACTTAGTCTTTTTGACTAACGGTTGCTATGTCTTCCTTTTTAGGAGGGGACCCCGCAGATTGAGCAGTAGCAGGTTACACAGGAGGTCAGCCAGGACAGGACGACAAGGCCTGATGTGACGGTACCATCATTGCTATCGGTGACGGATGTGAGTTTTAAAGAGACTCATTTTTGTATCCCTTTTGGGCATGTATTCTGAAATTATATAAGCCTCGGTTGCTTCTTATTTCTATTGTACTTCTGGACTATTATACTAGTATGCATTTTGACTTCTGTTTTATATTCTTTATGTTGGGTTGGCATGGATTATATGCTTAGCTGGTAGGATAGGCATCTTGATGTACAAGTTAGCCTGTGTGCTAACACTACCGCAAGGTGGCTATTCTGGCATAAGACTCCCCTTGTGCCAAGTCTTATTTTTCGGGAGGGGGTCTTACAGAATCTACCCAGATCTGAAGAAGATTATTTGGAATCTATAAAGTTGTACAAAACTAATTTTAGTATTGTAGGAAGTTTCTACTTCGAGTTTGTAGATCCGTGTTTATTGTATCGAGTAGTTGGAGAGTTTATTCTCCGAGTTATAGGAGCGTTGTCTCTGAGTTGTAGGAGATGGGGCTCCTGGTGTAAGATTGTTATACTCTAAGTTTTTGTGAAGTGGCCGAGTCTAGTCCAAAGTGCTAGATAGGAGAGGCAGTACAGTGTACGAACCCATTCCAGGTAACCACTATAAATACTTGTGTCTGTGTTATGCATCTATGTGCTTGTTCGTTACTGATTTTTAATCTGCTAAAAGATATAGAACTAATCTGTTCACCCCCTCTAGGTGATTTAGGTAGAGAACTAGATACTTTGACAATCCTCTCCCAATATAAATTTAAAAGTTAACAAGTTTCCTATAAATAATACCTTTAAAAATCATCGTGAAAATTTGAAGTATAAAAATATTAAACAAAGGTATGAATGGAGACCCGTATTTAAAAATGACACGTCAACTACACTTGAAAGGGTCCATTCATACTTCTTTCCCCAAAAGCCAACACGCTATATTTGGGTAGCTAAAGTAAAAAAAGTCAAACTCGATCTTCTTTGGATACCTAAATCTCTTATTCATTAGTATACTGTCACTTGTGTGAAGTAAAAATCAATCTAAATGGAATACATAAAAAATCTACTTCACAATATTCTAAAATGATAAAATAAAAATATATTTTGTTTTGGTTTTTTGCTTTGCGTAATTTTATTTTTGTTTTTGAGCCAACACGTATTTTGGTCACTTTATATATTTTGATATACGACTTTCACTATTAAGCAATAATTCTCTAATAAATTAAATTGAATGAATACCCCAACCTACGGCATGCATGCAGCTCCTCATGCCCATCCGTCACTTAGAATAGGGCTAGGGTGTAAACATATAGCTTGGGTTGTTTAATCAAAGGAATACTCATATAATTTTCATTGCATGAACTTTATTTTAAACCTTATGATTATTTATGTTATGTTTATTGTTCGAACATCTCTATCTTGTGTTTTTTATATTACATTTATTAGGGCATTCATGATTTGAAAAACATAAGTATTTTAAAAAATAACATTTTGACCCTTATGCCAAAAATCTTTTATCTGCAACTTTTTCATTATATTTTTTTAAAAAAACTCTTTGTCGTACTTAGTGTCACTTATGTTTAAAAACTTGAATCAAGATAAATAAAAAAAAAATTATCAAAAGCCATGTTTTTAAAGAAAAATATTGTATTTCTTTTGCTAGCAATGTGCATTAGTACTATCGCTAGCGGTAGAAAAATTCAATTTGTTTCCTTTTTTTGGCATAGAAAATCATATTACTAATATGCTCGTTAAAGAATTTTATGTTTTCCAGAAAAATTATTTATTTTTTAAAAATAAAAAATTTAAATACAAAATTACAAAACATTTTTCAAAGAACAAAAATATGTTTTCTTATTATTTCCTTATGCGTGTTTATTATTTTGCATCTTCATACAAATAAAAAATTTATAAGAACTACATATTACTCATTGACATTATCAAAGATGATTAATTATATCAATTAAAGATTAAATACAATGTTTAATTTAATTTTCAAGTTTCTTAAAATATTGTTTTGATTATGTCATGCCTTTAAAATTATCTTTCTATATGCAATGTAATTGATTGTAGAACACATGTGTATGATTGTTTAGTAAGCCTCTAAGTTTGAGTAATATTTTATGTTTGGTAATGATTCATTCACTCACTTATTTTGATAATCTTCATTGTTTTTAATCTTTTACTTGCATGATTGAGTAGTGCAATAATATAATAATTAAAATATATAAATAGATTACCTACACTACATTGAAATTGAATATTTTGATTCTTTGTTTTTCATGAACTTATTAATTTGTGAGATGTGATTTAAAAAATAAAATGATATTGCTCGCAAAAAAAGTGAATTCATAGTCCTTAGTCACAAGCCCGAAAAGAAAATAATAAAGGACAAGCACCACTCACCCTTCTGATAAGTCTTAATAAGCATTGTAAGGTTGAGCACCTTGGAAAAAGAATTGTAAAGTGTCTTGTAGCAAATAATTTATACACCAGTTCTCTTTTAGGTACACTAGATCACAAAAATTAAATTAAAGAAGAATAAGTGTGATCCACAAAGAACTACTTTGCTCCCTGATAAGTCTTAATGAGTATTGTGAGCGTGAAGCACCTTTGTAGTTGTAATTTGTATGTATGTGCATTGAAATATTATGGAAGTAATGTTATTTGTGTACTTTAATTTTGTGTTTATTTCATTATATATGTCATGTGTTTTGATTGATACATTTGTATACTTTATCAAATCACTTTTGTGCACATCATTTTCTCATATAAAACTTATGCTCATGAGAATTGGACCCTAAAACACATCTACACTATTCTCTACAAACTTAAGTAAATGCACGAGATGACAAAGCATGACCACTACAATGCTTGTTTTACTTAAATGAAAATTTGTTTGCATTATAGTTCAGATATCTTTTTAATATTTTCAAATCATGCTTCCAATTAAATCTCAATGGAATCGAATCTCTTGGAACTTTAATTAAAACATCTTCATATCACGCAAAAACTCTTTATCAATTATATGAACTTATTTCTAAAATGATGTTTATTTCTAAGAGTCCTTATTATATTATCTATGTTTACCACTTCTGCTTACTCATAATTAATTACTTTCTCAACATGTGGTTCCTAAAAAGCATTTACTTTAAAATTTCCACTATGATTACTACTTATACTCTTTCATGACTACAATTTTTTTAATAAGTGGTACCTTAAATAAGAATGCTTACTTTATCATTTCAGCCATATCGCTTACTACTTTATGCTCCATCATGCTCATATTTTTCTCAAAGAGTAATTTTGTACATCATATTTTCTTCTCTGCATAAAACACATTATTTCTTATTGCATACACTCACCTAATACCCTCTTTTGATAATAACAAAAGGGGAGAATAAATTGCATTAATCTAGTAATTTGGGGGGATTATATTAATTATTTCATATGAAGCATCTATGTAGGGGGAGTATTCATAGTAGGTGCATATTTATCCAATTGCTCGATCATGACTATTATTCCAATAAGTTGTCCATAATCAATATTAAAAATTATACACTCATCCCTATGCACCTTTGTTAATAATAAAAAGGGGAGAATAAATTGAGAATTCTAGTGGAATAGATATTTAGGGGGAGTAAAATATATAGGAAATACTTATATAGGGGGATCCTTCATATCAGAAGAGTATGCATTTGTGTTTTAAATGGTATAAACTTGTTATTCATGCATATCTTTAACCGCACATATCTATAAACACAAATGTTCTTAAATTCACTATTTTCTCATATAGGTATTTATTATTATCAAAAGATGGAGATTGTTTGTTGGAACCCTAGTTCTGATTTGGGCAATGATCACTATTAGGATGATTAGATTGGCCCAAAATGTATAGTCATGGGTCATAGGATTATTTCTAGGTTTGCTCCTTCAGACAAATTCCAGAGAAGTTCAGATTTGAAGTTCAGAAATTCAGCTCAAAGAAATTCTCCGAGCTCAGTTCAACGAACTCTGAGCTCAGTTCAACGAACTCTGAGCTCAGCTCAAAGAAAGCTTTAAAACTCAGTTCAACGATTATACAGTTCACATTATCTGAGCTCAGCTCGATGAACTTAGAGCTGAGCTCAACGAACTCCGAGCTGAGATCAACGAACTCTGAGCCCAGTTAGAAGAAAGCTTTAAAATTTAGTTTGACAATTTCTTTGCAGTATGCAGGCAGAATTATTTACACCTGGCTGAATTAATTAAGGCTTAATTAAAGTCGATTACAACTATCAGATTTAATGATATATATTCTTATGAATATAGCCGTTTGGAAGCTGCATTAATTATGGATTAAATCAGGATTTAATGCTAATTGATTCCTAAAACAATTACCATTCGCGGGAATGATTCAGACATTGCAGACAAAGTAAATTCAAATGTTTGAATTATGTTCAGATAATATATAGAGATATAGAACTGGGAGGAGAAGATGAAGCAGTGATAGAAAGACAAGGAAAAGAGTTTCTCCAGCAAGCCTTTCTTCCAGTAAACAATATTCATTCTGAGATCAAAGCTTACAATCTCTCAGATACATATACTGGAAGGAGAACTTTTCATTCAAGGACTACACCCTGAAGTGCAAAGCTACCCTCACCTGATCATCAACTATACTCAACTCAGGAGGAGCTTTCTGCTTCAACATCAACAACCACTAGTCTTCTCTCAGATCTTTGACAGAGAAGAACATTATCACTTTCTAGTTTTTCATCCCACTGTGTACAGGGTTATAACTCCCTTTAAAAGTTAAACTCTTGGTGGCAGGGCACCTGATCAAAAACCTGTGTGTTGGTTTTTGGGCACCTGATCAAAAGCTCAAAAGGGTTGTGAGATCTCCCTTGAAATTGATATGTTGGTGACAGGGCACCTGAGCAAAAACCTGAGGTGGCAGGACATCAGATCAAAAAACTGTAGTGGATTCCTACTAGGGTGGTAGAAGAGTGGATGTACCCAAGTTTTAGGGGAACCACTATAAATGCCATGTGTTATCTAGTTGTGCTTCACTTTATTTTGCTGTGCTTTGATTTCTCTTCTCCTTATATATTTATCTCTAGTGTAAATTTAAGATCTATCTTTTCTTTCATTGATATCAGAGTATTATCAATTGCCTAAGTCACTTACCATTGGTATTAGAGGTTTACCATTTCTTTCATTATTGTAACTTGTGTTCCACATATCTTGGTTTTAGAATAATAAATATTGTGATGTATTTGATCATCTTTTATGTGTTTATAGAGTGTAGGTAGTAAGGTACAAGTATAGATTGTATGAGGAGACAAGACCATGGTGTTGGGCATGATCTAAGGCTGTGTATATTTTAGAAATAACAAAAATACAATTATTGATAGCTGAACTTCAAACGATCATAACTTTTAATTTAGAAAGAGTTACAGAATGGTCTAAACCATTACAGAATGAGTACAAAGACATCTACAATCTGCAAAAGGTTTGAATGGAAAAATTGAAGAGGATATATCGCTGGTGATAGACATTATCTCCAGACAATAGCTAAAATAACGTCAGACAAACGACAACCACGTCTCGCATAATCTAGCGATAATGCGCATGATTTTGATATCACCCGATGATAGTCGTTATCGCTCCGCAATAGATCCATGACCCAACCATGATCATTTTACAATCGGCATGACCATCACGACATGGTACATATGGCGGCTTGAGGAGATATTACCTGTGATAGCTACCTATCGTCTGACGATAGCGATTTTTTTATAAAAGGCTAAAACTTCGTGCATTCAAGACACTTTTTGGAGCCTTCATTTCTACATCTTCTCAGAGCCTTCATCTACAAAATTAAGACAAATCCCTTGAGAAAAGATGAAGATTGAAAGAGGATTTTGATGAAGAAGGGCTACAACGCATATTCTATATGAAGGTCAAATGCATCAAGAACGCCAACCTCTACATCACCTTTGTCTTCACCTTCAGAAATCCTAATAGAGTTTTCTTTTACATTTTTCATTATCTTGTAATCATTTTTTTATCTTTTTGTATCGGGAGAGGAAAAATTATTCTGGGAGAATATCGGAATTCGGGGAAGGATTCTCTAGGAAATTCTTCTTGTTGTTGCGACTAGGCCCTTGTGCGGCTTAGGGTGAAATTCACAGTCTTATGTGCAATGACCAGATCGAGGCTAGATCTAGAGAAAGGCAAGAGGCCATATCTAGGGTAAGATATGCTTTAACCAGCCGGTCCTTGGGAGAAGGACCCGTGTATCATCAAAAAGGTACTTTTTATTCTCCTTTATTTCTAGAGTTATAGAATTCAAACATTTTGTAATCAATTTCTTATGAAATAAAATCATGTTATTTATTATTTTGTTATCTTTATATTATTCCAATGTGATAAAATGTTTTAAATATTATTTTCTCTATCAAAAGCATTAAAGTAATAAATATTGCAAATTATTTTTTAGAATACACTCTTAGAGTTCAATATCTGTATCTAGCATCGAGCAATAGTTATATCACTAATGGTAGTAAAGGAATACTGAATTTCATAATTTCCTAAGAAGTAATCATTAAAAAATTGAGATAAATATATATAAATTTCAAAAAAACATTTCAAAACTTCATTAATTAACTCTTATATTTTTATTTAAGAATTAAAATTCAATAAAGCTTTTATTCACCTCCCCTTCCCCACCACTAAGAGAGACATAATATCAAACAGATTTCCCTTTGAAGTGTATCATTCACTGCCCTTTTAGGGAATATCAGTGCCTCCTCTTCTTCTTCCTTTTCATCTTCAACCCTAATTTCCTCTTGCAATGTAGAAGCAACCATCTCCCCTGAACTGAAGCAGATTCTTTGCTTAAGACTTTACTATACTCCCCCCAAGTTTGGTGCATTATCATTTTCTATTCATATCTGAACATTGTCATTCCCAATAATTTTGAGTGGATCTGGACAGTGTGGAGAAGATATCAATAAATCTGCATCCAGGGAAGCCTGTTGATCAAACTCTGTATAGTGGTATAGTTGGCTCCTTTCTCTACCTCACTACAAGTAGGCCTGACATTATGTATTCAACATGTGTCTGTGCTAGGTATCAGGCCTGCCCTAAAGAGTCTACATACACTACTGTGAAAAAAATCTTGAGATATTTTAAGGGCACCCCAGATCTTGGCCTATGGTACCCCAGGAATGGGGAATTTGAACTAACCAACTATTCAGATGCAGATTTTGCAGGTTACAAGGAGGACATAAAGAGCACTTCAGGCTCCTATAAATTTATAGGTGGAAGTCTTGTCTCTTGGAGAAGCAAGAAACAAACAAGTGTTGCAATATCAAGAGAAGAGTTAGAGTATATATCAGCTGGAAGCTATTGTTCTCAATTGTTGTGGATCCATCATCAACTTCAGGACTACAATATTCAAATAAGTAGAACTCCACACTTTTTTGACTCTACTAGTACAATTCTATGGCTAGAAATCCTGTCTCCCATAGAAGGACTAAGCATATAGAAATTAGATATCATTTCATTAGAGAACATGTGGAAAGGGAAGACATCTCTTTGAGTTTGTCTCCACATACAAGCAAGTGGCTGATATCTTCAACTAATCCACTAGATGAAGTCAATTTCAACACCTTCAGATTTGAATTGGGTATGTTGAATCTTGTATAGCTTCAAGTCTCTCTTCTACCATATACTGCACTGTACATTTTGCAGGTAGTACAAGCTCTTCCTCCAAATACTGAAGATGGTGTGCAATTATTGAGGGGGAGCTAGCCCAACAGCTTGAACTAGATTCAGTGACAATGAGAATATATACTCTAGACTGATAGGGGGAGAAAAATCCCTCAGTATGCTCCCTATTGCAGAAGTTAAAAAGGGGGAGGATAGAAGTCAAGGGTTGAGAAGAACAAAAAAGTGGAATAGTAAGGATAGCAACATGCTAGGGGGAGTAAGTAATTCTCCACAGGCTGGAGAAATATGGTAACATTTCCACACTCTACTAATGTCAAATTTTGTTTATGATGAATATGTTGTGTTGTCAATGACCTTGTATTGTTTTGACTTCCTCAAATAGGGGAGAGAGTGTTGGGTCTATTGATTCCAACATCCCAGATTTATAAGAAGTCAAATGGGTCAATGATATATACACATAATGTATTTGATGTGTGCCTTAGTTCATGCATGCACGTAGTCTATGATTAGACAGGTGAAGAAAAATGAGTTTTGTGGTAAACTCAAAATTCTTCGAGCTCAGCTTGATGTTCTACGAGCTCAGTTTGCAGTTCGTTGAGCTCAGTTTGCAATTCGTCGAGCTCAGCTTAAAGTTCGTCGAGCTCTGCTCAACACTTGTCACGTTAAAGCCAGAAAAATTGTCTAAGGTAAAAAGCGCTGAGATAGCTGAGATAGCTGGGAAGAAGGCATTGAAACCGCTGAGATAGCTGAGATAACTGAGAAGAATGTGTCAGATTAACAGCTGAGACATAACTTGCTGGATTTCTCTAAGTCCAAAAGCGTTGAGTGAAGCAGGTTCACTCAATGCTTTTAATGAAGAAGGAAGCGCTGAAGACAAGACAAGCTGGATTTCTCTATGTCCAGAAGCATTGAGTGAAGTAGGTTCACTCAACGCTTCTAATTTAGAAGGAAGCACGAAGATAGTTAAGAGGAAAACCACTGAGACAGAAGATAGTCTCATCCGTGAAGCAAAAACCGCTGAGACCGCTGATAAGATACCGTTGAGACAAAAACTTGTCTCAACTGATAAGAAGAAAGCATTAAGACAAAGGCCTGTCATAGTTGTTAAGAAGAAACCACTGAGACTGCTAAGACAGAACACTGAGACAAATCCAGAGAAAATTCACAAGTCCATAAGCACTAGGAGCTAAGAAAAATGGCGTTGAGTGACTTAACATCACTCAACGCTTTATAGATTTCTGGAATATTTTTTAAGTCCAAGCTTGAAAGCTAAAGTTCCAGCAGAGATAGCTGCAAAGGCAAAGGAAGTTAGCTGAAGCTCTTCAAACTCAGCAAGATAGTTCTTTCCAGAACAGAGAAGCTGATTCATCCATTCAGCAAGCTGGTAGCTGCTCATCTGTACTGCAAAGAAGAGTTAGTTGTAGAAGAGGACTAATTCCTTCTACAGCAAGTGTGCTGGTCTGATATCTTCTCAGTTCAACAAGGTAGACTCAGAGATTTATCTCTAAGTCAGTTGTTTACTTTTCTTAGTTATTCTGTACTCTCTTCCTGTAGGATTCAGTTTATATGAATCTGAGTGTAGGGCACTTTGTGCCAGAGGTAGGTGACTAATTAGTCATTGAGGTAGGTGCCCTATTGGGGTACTGAGTTAGGATCCAAGTATGGATCTGAGCTGTAGGGCTTAATTGCCTGAGATAGGAGAGTTTTGCTCTTTGAGGTAGGATCCAAGTGTAGATATAAGGTAGGGATGTCCTCCCAGATTGAGTGTAGGGAGTTGTGCCTGAGGTAGGTGACTGGAGAGTCACTGAGCTATAGGTGACAAGTGTGTCCCTGAGTTATAGGCCTTAGAGGAGGCTGATCTGTAGGTACCTGGAAGGGTACTGTGTTGTAGGAGTGCTATAGCACTCTGAGATTAGGGTTGTGTGCCTGAAGATGTAGGGCTGAAGAGCACGAGTTGTAGGCCTTAGAAATAAGGCTGAGGTAGGTGATCAGTGGATCACTGAGCTGTAGGAGCCCTGCAGGGCTCTGAGGTAAGAACCCTTGTGGTTCTGAGTTTGGATTCTGTGAAGAATCTGTGTTATAGGATGAGGGCCTGAGGTGTAAGATCTGAGGAGCATATTGGTGGAATTTGTGCCTAGTCCAACAAATAAGTTGGATAGGTGGGAGGAAAAGTGGATGTACCCAATTGGGGAAACACTATAAATCTCTGTGTTTGCTGTGTTTCTTGTTTTCTTTCTTATTGCAGGATCTAAGGACAAGCTCTAGATAGTATAAGTTGATAATCAGCAAAGAACAAACAAAATTTTCAAAGACCCATTCACCCCACCTCTAGGTTTTTAGCTAACCTTTATTTTAATAATTTTCATTCCTCTAAGCAATCCCATTTTACTGGGTGTTCTTGGAGAAGAAAAATCTTGATGAATCCCTAGCTCTTCATAGAACTTTGTCATGCTATCAGAATATAATTCAGTCTCATGGTTACTTCTGATTTTGACCACAGTACTATCAAATGCATTCTGAATTTGCTTGACAAACTTCATGAAGACATCAAAGGTTTCATTCTTTTTCTTAAGAAAGAAAACCCAAGCATACCTGGAATAGCCATCAACCACCACAATGGTGTAGACTTTCCTACTAAGACTATAAACTGGCATAGGACCAAACAAGTACATATGCAAGAGGTACAATCACCTCATAGAGTCTTTGGTCCCAATTCCCCTGAAGGAGGCTTTGGTCTACTTGCCATTTTGGCATGCAGAGCAAATGCCCTCCTTGGTGCACTTCACATTAGGACCATTCCTAACTAGCTCTTGACTAAAGAGCTTGTCAATAGTCTTGTAATTCAAATGAGCTAGCCTCTTGTGTTATTGCACACAATATAAGACTTTCTCATTTACCACTAGACAAATAGGAGAGTCTGTATCTAGACAAAGAAAGTTTAAACAATAAACATTTCCACTCCTAGTGCCTGTCAAGATGACCTCTTGATCAATTGACCTTTTAATCTGGCACTCATCCTTATGGAAGAAAATAATATGACTGAGATCATAGAGTTGGCTTATACTTATGAGGTTATGTTGCAACCCATCAACATAAGCCAATTTTGTGATGGTGACTATGTCATTGGTAATCTTACCATAGCCTTTTGTCGCCCCTCTATCTAAACCACCCAAGATAACTATGGGTCCATCTTTCACTAGAGTGTACTCCTTTAAGTTGCTCCTTGTCCCAATCATGTGCCTGGAACAACCTGTAACACCTCAATCCGTTATACAACATATAATAGAAGGTCCGGCCGGGGCTGTAACGACCTGGCCCACTAGGAGCACAGCGCCGCCCGGCCCACCAATAGCCCATGGAGGACCCATGGCACCACGGTGGTACAGCCCGAATCTACAAGGCCTGCAGGCTATACACCCCAATGCCTCTCCGGCATGTTTCTCAGCACAGTATGTTGTTGGCGCAGGGATTCGAACCTGCAACCCTTGATAAGCAACCTTCAACAGTTCTCATCACCAACTGCGCTGCAGTGCAGTTGGTGATGAGAACTGTTGAAGGTTGCTTATCAAGGATTGAGGGTTCGAATCCCTGCGCCAACAACATACTGTGCTGAGAAACAGGCTGGAGAGGCGTTGGGGTGTACGGCCTGCAGGCCTTGTAGATTCCGGCTATACCACCGTGGTGCCATGGGTCTTCCATGGGCTGCTGGTGGGCCGAGCGGCGCTGTGCTCCTAGCGGGCCAGGTCCTTACAAAAATGTGCACTTTTTGTAATGACCTGGCCCGCTAGGAGCACAGCGCCGCCCGACCCACCAGCAGCCCATGGACGACCCATGGAACCACGGTGGTACAGCCGGAATCTACAAGTCCTACAGGTTGTACACCCCAACTCCTCTCCAGCCTATTTCTCAGCACAATGCATTGTTGGCGCAGGGATTCGAGCCCGGAACCCTTGATAAGAAACCTTCAACAGTTCTCATCACCAACTGCGCTGCATTTCGAACCCACACCGCCTTGATAAGGCACCTTCCATAGTCCTCATCACCAACTGCACTGCAGCGCAGGTGGTGATGAGGACTGTGGAAGGTGCCTTATCAAGGCGGTGTTGGTTCGAAACCCCGCACTCGCAAAAACCCGCCGTACTGAGAAACAGGTGCGGAGATGGGTTTGGGTGGCACGGACTGCAGTCCTGTGACGGGGCACAGGGGCGAGCCATGCTATGCGGCCCATTCGAGTGCGGTAGCCTCTGAGCTCTCAATTGGGACGTTATAAGGACTCCACACCATATATCACAAACAAATGACGAGGTTACATGTTTATATCAAAAACTATTCGCATCCTATTCTAGAGCATACTAATGAAAGTTTTTAAGTTATTTGAACTCAACTCATTTGAATGTCAATAATATATAAACCAGCATTTATATATATATCACCACAAAGGAATGTATGCAAAATACACAACAAGTCTGGCCTTAAGCTTTACAGTTAAGCTGTACATGTGTGGATTACAAACATAGGCACGCAGGCCGGCCATACGTGAAAATAATAAAATTCTTCATTCGGCCTTCGAGGGCCAGCAGCAGCAGCAATAAGTGTTTCAGCCCACTATTTTCCACACGGCTCTCCAGCACCTACAGGGGACAATCCCAAACAAGGTAACGGTCAGCATTCAGCTGGCCATTTTATAATGACACTACCCTTTACCCGGGGCAGTGGTATTCATTCCCTGCAGGCATAGCATTTCACAAGCAGATATATCACAAGATGTGCACTCACGCACCACCAATATATCACAAATGTCGACCACGCGGCCCGACGTTCTGTACACTCAGGGCATATTCTCGGTGTACCGGAAAACCAGGGTCGCACCACCATTCACAATGGCAAACTTGAGCATTTCACTACACGGCCTACAACCGAAGACTTTAGTCTTAATGGCTAGCAGGCCTAAGACTCTCATTATGTGAACCCGATGAATTCGAATATCCCAGGCACTTATGTTAGACAACCATAACCCGGATATAGTTCATCCCTTGCCGTTGCTCAAATCGTCAGTTCAATGACTAGACTGACGCGGATCAGAATCCCCCTTGTCCGTTCGGCACGAAGCCTTTTTAAGAGCTCACATAGCTCAAAATGGCCACACTGTCCACTAAGACTGGCTTCACAATCACATGTTAGCTAGGAGCCATCGCCATCGACATGCACTATCGCCCGGTGTTAGCGGCATAACTCTCTTTCCATCCCCAGCCCTAATCTTATCTTGACCAACCATCTGGAAATCCCTGCAGCCACCTACAGTGCCAGAAACACCGGTCTTTCATAGCATACAACACATGCACTTTGCGGGTATTTTCTCGAAATTCCACTCTGGTACTTCCTGCTACTACCCTTCACAGGCATAACCCACTGACTCCACAAAATACCTGTTTATACGCTGAGTCCTCTCTGGTGTGCAAAATAAAACATCACCAATTCAGACCAAATTGTCCAGATGGGCTTCACACAGTATGACTATTTCATACTACACATTTCCGGATCTATATGCAAGACTCACTGGGGATTTCATGAATCAACCCAAAGGAACTCCCTCGATTTTCCACCTTTTGGTGGGGGAATCAATGCATACGCCAAAAGAAGGCCTTCACTTGACTAAGAAGAAAGATCGTTACCCTTGAATATCTCTTTGGAGCCATGGCAAAGTGTTTCTACTCGGACGGAAATGATCATCACACTTTCCTCTTAGCAAATCTCGCTTTGGCTTTATATTCCAGCCCCAAATCCTCCTTCAGCAGCACAACCAGAGCACTTAAGCCCTAATAGCCGAGAGGGCCTGCTCCAGAACTTGGAAAGAAAGAGAATAGACAAAGGGAATAATGAGTTCCAATTTCCATTCTCTACAGATAAGGCATCGGGTTATCTTCCAGCCACACGATTTCTTCCCCTCAAAACACACAAACAGCTCAAGATTGAAGCTGAAAAGTCAACCACCGCTCAGTGTCCGCATGCCAGCCACCTGACACGAGACACCGCTCGGCCATATCCATATTTTTGAAAATCCGTCGAACGGGACAATGTCCGTTGAACGAAATTCGTCGAATGGGACAAAGTCCCCGGCAACGGTGCCAAAAACTTGATTGGGGGTTAAAACTCCAAAACTTTTTAGGACACGCGGTGCCCCGGGCAGTTTATTTAAAAAATTCATATTTGGTTTTATTTAGCAAGACGGGACACGCGGATTTATTATTTGGATATAAAACAGTTGAAATCGAGTTTTAATGAGTGGAGGCAAGTGCACCTATCACGTGTAGTACTGGATATTCTAGTGAGGAATATCGGGGTCATATTTGAAAGTGATGGGTTAGATCTAATATACTCTAGAGGGGGGGGGGGTGAATATAGTATTTGTAGTTCCTTATAAAATTATTACAGCTTTTGCTGTAATTAAAAAGTGCAGAATTAAAGTAAAGTAAATAAACACACGACAGTCCTAAAAACACAAGCACAGCAAGAACAAAAAATAAAAGGGGAAACCAGACGACACAAGAAATTTTATAGTGGTTCCCCAACCTGGGTACATCCACTCTTCTACCACCCTGGTAGGAATCCACTCAGGTTTTTGATCAGGTGTCTGACACCAATGAGCTTTTGATCATGTGCTCAAAAACCAAATCCTCAAGTCTTTTGATCCGGTGACTTGTAACCAGGAATCACTTTTGAAGGGAGATGACAACCCTTTACAGAGGTGGGGATGAGAGAGTGATGGAAGTCTTCTTTTCTCAATCACAATGAGAAGACTATATGGATTCAGTGATATTGTCAAAGCTCCCCCTGAGATCTAGAAGAGTTCAGGAGAACTGGAGCTTTGCACAGGGTGATAGGCCTTCAGTTGAGAATTGATCCAGGAGCTTTAGACTTATTGTGCTTGAATGTCTTAACAAGGTCCTGGAGAAGAAGAACATGAAGACTCTTGATTTGAAATAGGTGTTCTTCTTGCTTCTTCTTCAAATTACTGACAGACTGAGAAAGCCAATGAAGATCTGCTTCTGAATATCTTTTGATGAAAGCCGGAATAATATTTTCTGTCTCTCTGTATCTGTATGTCTATCTGAGAGAAAAGAGAAAAATCTCTTTTTATATTTTCTGGCGAAATTGGCCTTTTGAATTTTGAATTTCTTCTTCATTCAATGCTGACGGCCTAGAGAATAAGCAGCATTGAATAATTTCCCCAATTGTCCCGTGGAAAAATGGCAAACAATAATCCTGGAGAATATCCTAATCAATACTCCTCTAACAGTTATATTCATAGAATGTTAGAGCATTGATTACTCAGGAATTATTGCAGTAATCATGGAGACACGGCTGGAAATGACTTAGTCTGGAATCGTCGAACAGTTGACAGAAATCGTCGAACTGAGTCCACAGTTCGTCGAGCTGAGATGTTGTGTTCGTCGACCAGACAGCTTCTGTTCGTCGAGCTGAGTTCCATGATTGTCGAGCTGGAAACTGAACTGCTATCTCTTTTGCCTATTCTGTGTCTGAAGTTCGTCGAGCTGGTAAATGTGTTCGTCGAATAGAGTTCTGCAACTATTCTGGAGTTGTCAAATATTCTGTGTGTCGACACAAGTCTTCTGTGTGGTGTCGACATAACCTTTCCAAGTTGTCGACTGATGATCTGCGTGTCGACACAAGTTCTTCTAGTGTCAACTCAGTTGGTGTTGACATATACTCTGAGTGTCGACACAAGTCTTCTAGGTTCTTAGTTGTTGAAGTAGATAATCTAGAATTCGTCGGGCAGAGAACTGAGTTCGTCGACCTGAGACTAGAGAAAATAGTCTTGACATAATGCTGTAGTAGTCCAAAGATTCGTCGACCAAAGAATAGTGTTCGTCGAGCTGAGAACTAAGTTCATCGACCAAAGTATGAACTAAGGACTTAGAATATCTTGATGTTTTTATGAACTTGAAATGCTATTGTAGTGTCCAAGTTTTTGTCGACCTAAGTACCAAGTTCGTCGAGCTTAACTCAGAGAATTTACTCTGAGATCGTCGAGTCTTGAAATCTTCTAAGTCTTGAGTCTCTGTCAGTCTTGTTGATAGCTGGTCCATGTGATGTTGACACTAAGGACTTTGCCTAGACTTTAGGACACAACTATGACCCTAGCTATACATTGTGGGTCACATGATCCTAAGTTAGTGAACCTAGCCCAAATCAAACTAGGGATCCAACAATCTCCCCATATTTGGGTGAGTTTACTAACCATAGACTCAGACTTAAACTGAAAATAAACAAAGCATAAAAGGCATATATCTGCAGAGATAGATAACACATGCAACAGATATATATATATACATGAGCTTTGTTCAGAAAATATAAAGTAGTTATAAATAATGCAGAAAGATAAATAGAGTTCAAAATCACTTTCTCTGCTTCTTTTCCTTTGTCATTACATCCTTGCTCTTGTCTCCTAGCTTTGTAAATATTATTTCTCTGTTGGGATCTGAAGCTTGCACACTGGTCATGGTCATGTCAGCAGCCCCTAAAATCTTCAGAGATGTAGCCCTGGGGACAACTGCTTCAGGATGAAGAGACATATACTCTGATGGATTAAATACTTTCTTGCTGACCTGCAATCTATTAAGTTCTCTCTCTATATGATGACATAGTAGTGAATTTAGAGGGGTCTTGACCTTCTTTCCTGGATTTATTCATTTGAGAGAGCCCAACTAATTCATTAAACCTTGCCATTCTGAAGTTGGGATCAAGCTCAGAATCAAGAGGAGGAGAAGGAGGTCTCTCTGAATTTGCTACCTGGTCTGACTTTAGAGAAGAGATTCTGAACTGAGTAGACTGGTCCTGGAAATTTGTAGATATTGTATGTTGCTTCTTCTGACTGGAGTATAAAGACCTGGGAGGTGGGACTTCACTAATGTTTCCTTTTGACTTTCCTGAAGTAATAGACCTTTGAGAGGATGAATGTTTATCAGAAGATCTAGCTGGAGGAGGATTGGAAGATCTGTCTTGCCTTTGATAGGTCTGGGTAATAGAAGAAGATATTTGAGATGCTAATCCAGAGGCTCCTGCTGCTGGAGGAGGAGGAGGAGGTGGATCTTTTCTGTATCTTTGTACTGGAGGAGGAGGGTATCTTCTGCTTTTCTTCCTCTCCTTCTGCTGATTCTTGGACAGCCACATACAAGCTGGCATCCCTTTATATGGTGTTATCTTTTGAAGAATGTAATAGGGAGTGTCATTATTTGGGTTAGGCTTAGGAGCAGGAGGAGGAGGGGCTTTTCTTTTCTTGGATACTAGCTTCCTCTTTGGTTCATCATCAGATTCATTATCATCATCCTCATCATCACTATCCTCATCATCAGATCTTTGAGGATTATCATATAAAGCATTCAGAGCCTTCAAAGCCTCTGCAGAAATAATAGGCTTTTCTGGAGCAGGAGCAGGAGTTTCAACAAGAGTTGGAGGAGAAGCTACAAAAGAATCAGAACTAACTTGGACAGAGCTTTCAGCTGCTGCCTTATTTTCCTGTTCAATATTAGCCAAGATCAGTTCATCTTGATCTGGCATGGGGGAGTCATCCATGACAAAGGTTGTTGCTGAATGTATTATTGGAGAAAAGGGAATAGCCACTACTTCTGGAAGTGGAGTGACTGCTGGCTGTGCAATAGCAAAACTTTCCCTAAGTTACTTAGCAACTTCTGAAGAGATGGGGGAAGTGTATGGTATAATAGCCAAGGATGGATTAGTAATCTCAGCTAGAAGGTAATTCAAATGTGCAGTATCAAAAATACTTAACAAATTAGTAATATCTACTGTGGGATTTAGAATGAAATCACCAACAATATTGAGCTCTTCGGAGACTGATTCATCAAAATCCATATCAGTCTCAATAAAGTCAATCAAATCTGTATCTATGTAGTCTGTGCACTCTGCTGCTGTTGCTGGAGCTGGAGCATCTGCTGCTGGAGCAAGAGCTGAAGCCTATGGATCTATAGCTGCTGCTTCATCATCAGGCATCTCCTCTTGCCTGGTTTCAGTGGGAACTGAGGCCAGGCCCCTGGCTGAAGATGGGGCAGCAGTAAGAGCAGAGATTTGTTCAGAAAGAGAGGAGATGGTGGTAGCAAGAGGTGTAATGGCCTCTGCTATAAGGGATTTGAGGAGGGGAGTGATTATGGAAATGATAGAAGATATGGTGGAGTGGTCCAGTGATGGAAGAGCAGAAGATGTTTCAGATGTGGTTTGCATTGAAACATGTGGAGGGGTGATAGATGGTGGTGGAGATGATGGAGTGGCATCTTGCATGATGGTGTCTGTTCGTAGATGGTAAGAAGGTATTGAATTGAGATGTGGGGGAAGAGGAGATGGTGGTGGTGTAGGAATGTAGGTGTCATGGGGGAATCAGGAGGTGTTTGTGGTTGATTTTCTTGAAGAAGGGAAGATGGAATTTCAGTGATGTCAATTTGTGGAGATGGAGCTGGTGAAGCATGTGGAGATGGAGGTGGAGTACGAACATGAGTATGTTGTTGTTGTTGTGGTGTTGGAGAGATAGCGGATGATGGAGGAAGGATCTCTTCAACAGGGTGGGAAGTGGCCTTTACAGCCCTTGTGCCTTCTGAAGCTGGGGTGGAAGAGGTAGAAGCCTTAGTTGCCTTGGTTATTGTCCTCTCCCACCTGCCAAATAAGGCACATGTTAGCCTTTTACTGGCATTGATGAATATGGTCAGGGTGACCGGTGATTCAGCATCTTTTTCTTGTAAAAAGATCCCTAGGATCCTTTCAAAGCAAACTTCCTTTTATTATTTTTCTTCTTTATCAGATCAAAAAAAATATGTGCCCAATCCACCTGTTTCTTATTTATGATTGCACACATGACTAGAAACTGGTGTTTGGTGATGTAGTCATGGGCAGTATGTTTCCCAAGCAAAACTTTTCCAACCAAATCTGTCAAAAACTTATAAGGGGCAGAGATGTGTTTCTTCAATAGTTTATTAGGGTTATCTCCAGTATAACCCATTAGGCCCAGCATCATGTCAGACTCCTCTATTTCAATCTCTAGTTTCTCTTCTCCATTCCTTAATCCAAAAATTTCATTTAAAATTGTGGGAGTTAAGGAGACGGGGTTACCCACAATGGTGCCTGTCATCGTATTCTCCTCTGTTGTTGATAGGGTGTAGACCCATTCTCTGATTTCAGTGTTGTGCAGTTTAATTCTTCTTGTCATCAAGGTTTTGAGTTCTTGTTCTTCAAGTAGTTCCAGAATGTAAAGGAATATGGGATCAGAATGCTGAAATGAATCAAAGTCCACATCAAAACCTGTATCGGACTTCATGCCTGCGAGAATGCTTGCCTGAATCGCCATGGAATCACCTGCAAGAGAGACACAAAAACGGTGATCAAGCGCAAAGGAACAGAAAGCGTGGGACGGAGGTCTAAGAAAACCTAAATACAGGGTTTTCAAGAATATGAATCGACAAACTACGTTCCACGAAAATAGAAATAATTCTTTGAACTGAGTTCGATGAAATAATTTTGAATGAAATAATTCGTCGATGTTATCCAGAAGAATTGAAGACAGTTCGTCGAACTCCGTTCGACGAATATCTTCTGAAGCAAGTTCGCTGAACTCCGTTTGACAAAAATTGTTTCACTCACAGAGAGTTCGTCGATCTCCGTTCGACGAATATCTCTCAAACTTTCCCCGGTTCGTCGAACTCCGTTCGACGAACTTTTTAAAATTCGTCGAGTGCAGACAGAAATTAAATAAAGTCTTCTCCATTGATCATTCCAAGTTGATTTACAAAGAACATATGATTTCTCTCATCCAGAGGTTTGGTGAATATATCAGCCTTTTCTAAATCAGTGTAGATATAGACAAGCTTGGTTTTATTTTTTTTCTACACACTCTCTAATAAAATGATGTCTTATGTCAAGATGTTTTGTCCTACTATGGTGAACTGGACTTTGGGCTATGGATATAACACTTGTATTATCACAGAGTCGGGTTGAATTATTTAAGTTGAACCCATAATCTAGAAGTTGATTTTGTATCCAAAGCATCTATGAACAACAGCTGCCTGCTGCAATATATTCTGCTTCAGCAGTTGAGGTTGACACTGATGTTTGTTTTTTACAAAACCAAGATACTAATCTCATACCCAAGAGCTGGCAAGTCCCTGAAGTACTTTTTCTATCTATGCTGCATCCAGCAAAATCAGCATCAGAGTATCCAGTTAACTCATATTCTGATTCAGCAGGATACCATAGGCCTAGATTATGACAACTCTTTATATATCTCAAAATCCTTTTCGGTAAAATTAGGTGAGATTCTTTAGGGTTCACCTGGAATCTAGCACAAAGACATGTGGCAAACATAATATCTGTCCTACTTGCTGTACGATATAATAGGGACCCAACAATGCCCCTATAAAGTTTCTGATCCACAGGTTTCCCTGGTACATCAGTGTCAACAACAACATTGGTAGCCATGGGTGTTTTCTTTGCTGAGGCATCAGCCATCCCAAACTTCTTCAGAAGTTCTTTAGCATATTTTGCTTGAGAGATGAAGATGTCATCAGGGAGCTGCTTCACTTGGAGACCAAGGAAGTAGGAAAGCTCACCCATGCTACTCATTTCAAATTTGGAATGCATAAGGTCAGAGAACCTCTTGCATAATTTGGAATCTGTAGAACCAAATATAATATCATCCACATAGATTTGTACTAATAAGATTTGGTCTTTATGATGTCTAGTGAAAAGTGTTTTATCTACAGTTCCTCTTGTAAATTTATGCTCTAATAGAAAACTAGCTAAGGTCTCATACTAAGCTCTTGGAGCTTGCTTTAGACCATAAAGAGCCTTATGTAATTTAAAAACATGAGAGGGGTAAGTTGGAGAAACAAAACTTGGAGGTTGTTCTACATAAACCTCTTCTTTTAGCACTCCATTTAGAAAAGCACTCTTCACATCCATTTGGAAGACCTTGAATCTCTTGTATGCTGCATAGGCAAGGAATATTCTTATGGCTTCCAACCTTGCAACAGGTGCAAAGGTTTGATCATAATCAATTCCTTCTTCTTGCCTATATCCTTGAGCAACAAGCCTAGCCTTGTTTCTCACAATGATTCCTTGGGCATCCAGCTTGTTTCTGAAAACCCATTTGGTTCCAATAACTGGGTAGTATTGGGGTCTTGGAACCAAATTCCAAACTCTACATCTCTCAAATTGATTTAGTTCCTCCTGCATTGCAAGGATCTAGTGGGGATCCTGCTCAGCATCATGGATGGATAGAGGTTCAACCTGAGAGAGAAAATAGGCATGCATCAAATCTTGGGTGAGTTCATGCCTTGTATGTAGACCTGCTGATATGTCTCCAATCACTTGAGATCTGGAGTGATCCCTAAGTGTGACAAAATCAGTGGGTGGAGTTGGTTGTGCAACCGCATTTGGAATTAATTCCTCCTGTGGAATTGTATTTGCTGTTGGTAGAGATTCAATTTCTTTAGCTTCTTCTTCTTCACTTTCTTCAATGGCTTGTGGAGAGGGATGAGTTGGAACCTCTTGGGTGAGGTTTAGTCCATCCAAGGTCTCACACAAGTGGGGTACCTGCAAGTTGCTATTGGTAGAAACTTCTTTCTCCTTGCAATACATGTTAGTCTCATCAAATGAAACATGAATGGACTCTTCAATTTTTAATGTTGATTTATTAAAAACCCTATAAGCCTTGCTTACTTGGGAATATCCTAGAAAAATTCCCTCTTCAGCCTTAGCCTCAAACTTTCTAATGTATTTTTTATTGTTGTTATGAATGTAACATAATCATCCAAATACTTTGAAGTAGTTGATTTTACATTTTTTTCCTTTGAGCAATTCATAGGGAGTCCTATTCTTTATTTGTGAATTAGGATCCTATTCAGGACATAATTTGTTGTGCTTACAGCCTCTGCCCAAAAGGTTAGGGTCATGTAAGCATCTGCAAGCAACGTACCTGCAGCTTCAATGAGTGTCCTATTTTTCCTTTCAGTTATCCCATTTTGTTGGGGAGTTCTAGGAGCTGAGAAGCAATTCCTGATACCTTCCTTCTCACAGAACTCATACATAAGAAGAGACTCAAACTCTATGCCATGATCACTTCTGATCAATGCAACATGAGTAGAGAACTCAATCTGTATGGTCCTAAGAAAATCTGTAAGAACCTTGAAGGTATCTGACTTAGATCTCAGAAAGAATACCCAACTGAACCTGGAGAAGTCATCCACTATAACCAAAGTGTAAGATTTCCCTCCTAGGCTTTGTACAGCAATGGGTCCAAAGAGATCCAAATGTAGCAAGTACAAAATTCTCGGTGAATCACCCTTATTAACAGATTTAAAACTTGTTTTAGTTTGCTTGCCTAATTGACAAGCCCTGCAGAGACCTTCCTTCTTGTAGGGACCAGAAGGTAGACCTCTAACAAGGTTGTGTTTAGATAGCCTAGCAATGATTTTCAGATTTACATGACCTAGTCTTTTGTGTCATAAGTCATTCTGATTACTAGTTAAATTAAGTAAATAGATATCAGTTTTGACAGAAAGGAAATTTACTAAGTATATGTTGCCTTGTCTATTTCCAATTAAAACTGTTTGGTTGTTTTTATCAATAATAGAATAAGTGGATGGGTTAAAGTATACCTGATAACCATCATCACATAGCTGACTTATGGAGATGAGGTTATGCTTGAGTCCACTTACATATGTCACCTTTTTGAATGTGACAGCTCCTATTCTTACTTCTCCAAATCCTTCTGACTGACCATATTTGGAGTCACCAAAGATAACCTTTGGCCCCAGCTTGGACTTGTAGTTAGATAAGATGTCCTTGCTACCAGTCATATGTTTGGAGCAGCCACTATCTAGGTACCAAGTTTGATTTACCCCTGGATAGCTCTTCACCTGCAATAGAAGACATTTAATGGGTTTTGACCCATGTTACCTTGGGTCCTTTGTATTGCTGATAAGAGAAGCTGGAAATAATAAAGAATTCAGGTTGGGACTTGTATACTATGGGGTAATATCTCCTAAGTGGTATGATCCAGTCAGCTAGTGGATTAAATGGTTTCTTAGAAATATTTAAGTTGCTGTTGGAATTATAGTTTTCATTAAGTCTTCTTGGGTTCGATGAATTTCTGTAAGTTCGTCGACCAGAGTTCGACGAATTGGGTTTAAATCGTCTATCTCTGCCCAGAGAATGAACATGTTCATTCTCTGTGCCTCAAGTTCGTCGACCTCTGCTCGATGAACCATACAGAGTTCGTCGATCGCAATTAGACGAATAAATGTAACTATAGTTTGCGTTCAGAGTTCGTCGATATGGTTTCGACGAACTGGCCCCATTTCATCGATCTGAGTTCGACAAAAATTGTTGAACCTTGTTTTTACTAGGTGTTTTCTGGTTTTTGGTTTTCTGTCCTATTGTCTTAGGGATCTTTTCTACAGTTTGTTTGTCATTTACTATTTCTTTCCCTTTAGCAGATACAAATTTTATTGGGGTTGATAAAATGTTCTTCCTGAGAATGGGTTGGAAACCTGATGGAGCACCCAAGCCTTGCTTGCCATTAAGTCTGGCATTAACAGTACTTGTGATATGCATCAGCTTGAGGCTTCTCCCATTGAGAGTTTCCTCAAGTTGTTTGGCCTTACAAAGCTCAGTTTTTAGTGAAATTATTTTTTATTTGCTAAGGTTAATTCATCTTTTAACCTATTGTTTTCAGATTGAACATCCTCTAAGTTTCCTAATTTTTCCCTATGAATTTTAACTTCTTTTTCAGAATTAATCAAATCTATGCACATTAACTAGAAATCAGATTTAAATATTTCAGAGTTGTAGTCAAAGGAGGATAATACCTGATCTGCCTCTGATTCAGACACTCCTTCATCTTCAGACTCTTCTTCTTCTGATTGACTTTTGGAGGCATCAATTGACATGAGGTAAACCTCCTTTGCGCTTGCTTCTTCCTCATCTTCACTGGTGCTTGAAGATGTTGACTCATCTTCTGTCTCACTCCAGATCTCAGCCACAAAGCCCTTTTCCTTCCTCTTGTGCTTGTTGGAAGAGGGTTTGCTGGTGTGTTGTCTTCTGGTGTCCTTCTCTCTTCTCTTCTCTTTCTTCTGGTTCTCTGGACACTCAGAGAGGAAGTGCCCAGGCTTCCTGCATCCATAGCACACAATTTATTTGGTTGGTATCTTGTCATATTTTGGCTTGTCATCTTTTCTTGATGACTTTCTCCTGAAGTTCTTTCTGGCCATCTTGTATAATCTTTTAGCAAAGAGACACATGAGCTCTTCATTTGATGTTACAGTCTCTGTCTTTTCAGTGGCTTTGAAGGTAATACTTCATTCTCTTCTGGCTGATGGAGGTGTTCTTTGTTCAGTTGCCTCTTTGGTCTTTATCAGCTGTTCATATGACTTTAGTTTGCCTAATAGAGATTCAGTTGAAATCTCATTCAGGCATCTGGCCTCTTTGATGGGCCAGATTCTTGTATCCCATGAGCTTGGGAAGCACATCAGGATCTTGTCATTCACTTCAGTAAGAGTGATGTTCTTATCCAATGTTTTTAGTTCATTGATAATTGAGCTTAATCTATTGTACATATCAGAAACTATCTCAGCTTATTCCTTCTTAAAGTTTTCATATAGGGATATGAGATTTGATCTCCCATCCTTTCTCTCATCTGCTAATCCATCCACCATTTGGTCTAGGGAATCCCAATTGGCTTTTGTTGAGATTCACTCAGCAACCTTCTGGAAGATATCATCTGACATAGTTTGTGCCAGGATATTCATAGCTTTGGCATCTGCAATTTTTGCCTTGCTTTGAGTTTCAGTCCACTCAGGTGGTGGAACTGCTGTTGAACTTGTAGGTGTTGCAGAGGTGGATGCTTGTGGGGGACCTGTCAAGATTGAATTGTAGATGTATTCATCAATGGAATTCATGTATAGCCTAATTCTTGCCTTCCAGATGGCAAACCTATTAAGGTTGCACACTGGAGGTATGGTGCTTGCATAGTCCTTATTCAATGTCATGCTGTGTGTGTAAAACTATTAAAAATGAAATGAAATAAGATAAGACTAACTTAGGATCTTTTGGTTCAAGATTTAACTTGTACAACCAAAGGAACCCCCTCTGATACCAATTGAAAGTGATGAGTTAGACATAATATACTCTAGAGGGGGGGTGAATAGAGTATTTATAGATCCTTATAAAATTATTACAACTTTTACTGTAATTAAAAAGTGCAGAATTAAAATAAAGTAAATAAACACACAACAGTCCTAAAAGCACAAACACAGCAAGAACAAAAAAGAAAAGGGGCAACTAGACGACACAAGAAATTTTATAGTGGTTCCCCAACCTGGGTACATCCACTCTTCTACCACCCTGGTAGGAATCCACTCAGGTTTTTGATCAGGTGCCTGACACCAATGAGCTTTTGATCAGGTGCTAAAAAACCAAATCCTCAAGTCTTTTGATCAGGCGACTGGTAACCAGGAATCACTTTTGAAGGGAGATGACAACCCTTTACACAGGTGGGGATGAGAGAGTGATGGAAGTCTTCTATTCTCAATCACAATGATAAGACTATGTGGATTCAGTGATGTTGTCAAAGCTCCCCGTAAGATGAAGAAGAGTTCAGGAGAACTGGAGCTTTGCATAGGGTGATAGGCCTTCAGTTGAGAGACTTGATCCAGGAGCTTTATACTAATGGTGCTTGAATGTCTTAGCAAGGTCATGGAGAAGACGAACAAGAAGACTCTTGATTTGAAATAGGTGTTCTTCTTGCTTCTTCTTCAAATTACTGACAGACTGAGAAAGCCAATGAAGATCTGCTTCTGAATATCTTTTGATGAAAGAAGGAATAATCTTTTCTGTCTCTCTATATCTGTATGTCTGTCTGAGAGAAAAGAAAAAAAAATCTCTTTTTATATTTTCTGGGGAAATTGGTCTTCTGAATTTTGAATTCCTTCTTCATTCAATGCTGACGGCCTAGAGAATAAGCAGCATTGAATAATTTCCCCAACTGTCCCGTGGAAAAATGGCAAACAATAATCCTGGAGAATATCCTAACCAATGCTTATCTAACGGTTATATTCAGAGAATATTAGAGCATTGATTACTCGGGAATTATTTCAGTAATCATGGGGACAGGGCTGGACATAATTTAGTCTGGAATCGTCGAACAGTTGACAGAAATCGTCGAACTGAGTCCACAGTTCGTCGAGATGAGATGTTGTGTTCGTCGACCAGACGACTTCTATTCGTCGAGCTGAGTTTCATGATCGTCGAGATGGAAACTGAACTGTTGTCTCTTTTTCCTATTCTGTGTCTGAAGTTCATCGAGCTGGTAAATGTGTTCATCGACTGGAGTTCAGCAACTGTACTGGAGTTGTTAAATATTCTGTGTGTCGACACAAGTCTTCTGTGTGGTGTCGATATAACCTTTCCAAGTTGTCGACTGATGATCTGGGTGTCGACACAAGTTCTTCTAGTGTCGACTCAGTTGGTGTCGACATATACTTTGAGTGTCGACACAAGTCTTCTGGTTCTCAGTTGTTGAAGTCGATAATCAAGAATTTGTCGGGCAGAGAACTGAGTTCGTCGACCTGGGAGTTGAGAAAATAGTCTTGACAAAATGTTGTAGTTGTCCAAAGATTTGTCGACCAAAGAATAGTGTTCGTCGAGCTGAGAACTAAGTTCATCGACCAAAGTCTGAACTAAGGACTTAGAATATCTTGATGTTTTTCTGAACTTGAAGTGTTGTTGTAGTGTCCAAGTTTTCGTCCACCTGAGTACCAAGTTCGTCGAGCTTAGCTCAGAGAATTTACTCTGAGATCGTCGAGCTGAGCATGACAATCGTCGACCTGAGTTCGACGAACGTCGAACTCACTTTACAGAGTCTTGAAATCTTCTAAGTCTTGAGTCTCTGGCAGTCTTGTTGATAGCTGGTCTATGTGATGTTGACTCTAAGGACTTTGCCTAGACTCTAGGATACAACTATGACCCTAGCTATACATTGTGGGTCACATGATCCTAAGTTAGTGAACCAAGCCCAAATCAAACTAGGGATCCAACAATATTGTTCTCGGGGCTGGGTTCATTATTTCTACTCTTCCCTAGAGGGGACTATTATTTTACCGAAAATTATCTTGTCGGAATATTATTTATAAATTAAAAATATAAAATAAAAGCATTAAAGATGGAACCGATGAATAACTTAGGGCAATTGTATCTAAAAGAATTTGAACTAAAATAAACTTTTAATAAAAAGAGATCATAAATTTCAAATTAAGTAAGGCGGAGATTTAGACGTGGAGGTTCCACAAAAATGAGCTCACCTATCTCTTGGATTATCGCTCACCTAAACATTAAGACTATTCGACCGGGCTCTCATCCGATGAATGATTCCTCTTAATGCCCGCATTACGCTAAGAACCCCGCTATTGGGCGGGAAACCCAATCCGGTAGAATTCCATGCCTCCTCTCTCAAGGGGTAGTGCGGAACTCCATTTACCAAGTGGTGATCGGTCCATATGCACGGCCACTCGGCTAGCTAGAGTATGGACTACAGAAATAGAGCTCACACATCGATATGTGGTTCTACGCGTCTTAAACCCCTGACAAACCTTAAGTAATTTAATTAATTAGAAAAACAAGACCTTTAATTATTTAAAGTGATTTTATCTGTCATAATGCTTTTTGATACTGAGGGCTAAGAGAGGTTAGCCACTCATCGGAATGGGGGCGGCTTGAGAAAAGAAAGCGATAAAATATAAGCAGAAAAATAAAGAAGTAAAGAAAGCTGTAAAATTGCGAGTCCTACTCAAACGAGTAGGCAGGAAATGAAAGCGAGTCCTACTCAAACGCGTAGGAGGAAATAAATGCACCCACGCACGCACTCTACAGAAATAGAAACACACCCACACACTTTACTGAAATAAAAACACATGCACAAACTTGACAAAAATGAAAACACACACACGCCGTCTACTTGAATAAACACACACACACACTTGACAGAAAGTAAAACACACACACCCACTCTAATGAAAATTAAAACGCACACACTCTCGATGAAATAAAACACACCCACTCTACAGAAAATAAAAACACACACTCACTCTACTAAAATAAAAGAAAGTGATAAACACTAACTCATACACGCACACACTCTACAGGAATGAATAAAAGCTATAAAAATTATCTCATACATGCACGCACACATACGAAAAAAAGTTAAAAATAAAGTAATCTAAAAATTAAAACAACTACATTTCTACCGCTAGAATGTGGTAGAAATGCATAAAAAGTAGAAATTAAAATCAACGGAGCAAAGGTTTTTGAAAATAAAAGCAAAATGAAAGTGTTCGGAAAATTAAAACGACTACATTTCTACCGCTAAAATGCGATAGAAATGCACAAAAAGAAGGCAGAAAAATTGAAGGAGCAAAAATGATTTTTGAAAATAAAGCAAAATAAAGGTGTTTGATAAATTAAAACGACGGCTAATCTATTCTTATAACTCTATAAAAACGGTTAAAAAGTGGAAAAAAGGGTAAAAGAACGAAAAGTTTTACAAAAATAAAATACTAAGTAAAAAAAATCAAAACCACTTTTATAACATTTTTTATAGTTTCATAAGGATGGACATAAAATGAACAGAAAAGTCCTAAGTCTAATCAAAACTAGTAACAATGACAAAAACATAAAAATATAAATCGATACTCATACACACACACACACATATTAAAGACTAGAAAAATAAAGATAAAACAAAAATAAATAAGATTGCTTAAGGTGGACACATAGATGCATTCCAAAACAACATAAGGAGACAAAAATCTAAACATTTTATTAAGCTAAAAAGAGTGTTACAAAACGCTAAAAACAAACATAAGAGGGGGAGAAAGTCCCTTTAGATGGCTTGGAAATACATCTAGGCAGCACCTCCTAAGGAAAATTTGTTCAAAAAAAGGGAACAAAAATCCTTACAGAAATTTTCAATTTATAGGCAAAATTTTTTAAGTACACGCCCTAGGACATGGGTGTATAGGGGGGCGTGCCAGCACTGTTCATGATATGATCCAGAGAACAGACATCTTGTTTGACTTTGCGGTTGTACATGTGGCGGGTCACGGGCGTATCATATTTGACATGGGCGTGTCAGGGAGGTTGATCTGGGGACGGCGTCGCGTCAATCAATTGCCGACGACATCTTGTTGTGCCAGGTGGAGAAGAACACGGTCGTGTCGCATCTTCACACGGGCATGTCAGGTCGGGTCGAAGATATTTGAGCGCGGTTCGTCGATGGAGTGATACGGAGATAGGTCACGAACGTGTCACATTTGACACGGGCGTGTACGCGGGCATGTCTGGCGGGTTCGACGAAATTCGAGCACAGAACGTCGAGCTGGGGTGACATGGGTCTTGGTCATGACCGTGTCATGTTGGGCACCGGCGTGTTCAGTAATTTCTTTGCGCACTGCTTATTTCACTTGGAATTAAAGGTACATGCCCAGGTCACGGGCGTGACCTGAAGTACATGGGCGTGTACCATGCTGATTTTGACTTTTTAAAAAATTTTTCAAAAAACAAACAGAGGCTAAGTTAGAATAAAATTTACAAAAAGAGCATTTTATTAAAGAAAATTAACTAAAAATAACAAAAAGAAACTAAAATTACTTATTTATTGTACATAAAAATACGTATATTTACAACTCATTAAGATCCGCTCGACGATTTTCGTCGAACTCTGCTCGATGATTTTCTCGCCCAGCCAGGCCAACACTTTGCCTGTTTCATTTTGGTGTGTTACAACCCTCCCCTCATAACAAAAAATTCGTCCCGAAATTTGGATACAACATTAGAACACAGAAACCAATAAGTTTTAACTTAACTTTTCTTCAACAAAAATTTGTTACAATATTTTATGTTATGTATAAATAAACAAAACTTATTATACCAGGTTAGACAAATAGTTCGGGAAATTCAGCCCGCATGGTCTGCTCCCTCTCCCATGGTAGCTCCTCACGGACACAATTGTCCCACCGGACCTTGACTATCCCGATTGTCTTATTCCGCAGCTGCTTATCTGCTTTATCTTTGATCCGAATGGGCCTAACCTCATCGTTAGCACAGATTCGACCGGTACGCGATCATTCCAATTACTTGAGATGTATCCTTCACGGTTGATGTGCACGAAGCCTGGCTATAAATTATCTCGGGAGCACGGCAGATCCGGATTTCGCACGGCGAATTATAGGCAAGTGCACCTATCGCAAGTAATACGGGATATTCGGGAGAATATACAGATCGTAAATTTCCCGGGAATGGGTTAATTATCCCTACTGCTCCGAAAGAACTATTATTTTAACGAAATATTTAAGTTGTCGATTGTAACTAAAATGGTTGAAATAGATTAAGAAAAAAAATCGATGAAGAGATAACACTCGGTATCGAACTACGTTAGGAGTAAAATAGATTTGAATAATTAGAGATCTTAGGTTTCAATTCAACTAAAGCGAAAACTTGGCTGTGGAGGTTCCAAAAGAATGAGCTCACCTATCTCTAGAAATATCACTCACCTGAACATTAAGAATATTCGACCGGGCTCTCATCCGATGAAGGATTCCTCTTAATGCTCGCAATATGCTAAAAACCCCGCTATTGGGTGGGGAACCCAATCCGGTAGAGTTAGAGCGCCTCCTCTCTCGAGGGTTAGTGTGAAACTCTCTTTACCCAGGGGTGATCAATCCATACGCATGGCCTCTCGGCTAGCTAGCATATGGATAACAGAAATAGAACCCACACATCGATATGTGGTTCTACGCATCGTTAACCCCGGGTAAACCTTAAGGTTTTAATTAAATAGAAAAATAAGACCTTTAGTTATTTAAAACATTTTATATCCCAATGCTCTTCGATACAGAGGGCTAAAAGTGATTAGCCACTCATCGGAATGGGGATGGCTTATGAGTTTGGTTAGGCGTGAGTTCTAAACTAAGCGCTGAAGGGTTAAAAAAATAAGAAAAAAGAATAAGATAACCTAATATTAGAAATAGAAAAGCTACTAAAAAAAGAAAAAACACACGCACTCAACCAAACTCATAATAAAGAAAAAGAAATAAAAACTAAGTTACAAAAAAGGGAAAATTGCATAATTGAAATGACAAGTCCTAGTCAAACGAGTAGGTGGTAAATTAAAGCTGAAAATTGCAAGTTCTACTCGAACGAGTAGGCGGTAAATTAAAGATGAAAATTGCGAGTACTACTCAAACGAGTAGGCAGTAAAAAAAAGCGAGTCCTACTCAAACGAGTAGGAGGAAATAAATGCACACACACACACACTCTACTGAAATGAAAACACGCACACATAGTGCACAAAGTAAAATACACATACACTACAAAAAGTAAAACTCACACACACTGCAGAAAGTAAAACGCACACACACACTCTACTGAAATGAAATACTCACACACACAAAACCTATTCAAATGAGTAGGTGGAAAATTAAAGAGAGTCCTACTCAAACGAGTAGGAGAAAATAAATGCACACACACGCACACACTCTACATAAATAAAAACACACACACACACTTGCTAAAATTAAAACGCACACACACTTGCATAAATGAAATACACACACGCACTCTCTACATGAAATGAAATACAACAACGCACTCTACTTGAAATGAAAACGCACCCACTCTACAGTAAATAAAAACGCACTCATACACTCGACAAAAATGAAAGAAAGCGATAAACATTATCTCATATACGCATGCACGCAAGCGAAAAAATAAGGAAAACAAAGTTATCCAAAAATTAAAACAGTCGCATTTCCACCGCTAGAATGTGGTAGAAATGCGTAAAAAGATAAAATAAAAAAAAAATTGAGCAAAAGAGTTTTCAAATTATGCAAGAAAAGCAGTTGCTTGAAAAACTAAAACGTTTACAATTTTACCGCTAAAATTTGATGGAAATGCATAAAAAGTAGAAATAAAAATTGTTCGAACAAAAAGCTTTTTACGTAAATGCGAAAATCAAAGGTGTTGAAAAGTTAAGATAACAGATAATCCATTCTTATATCTTTGTAAAATGGTTTAAAAAGTGGAAGAAACTTAAAAAAGCAAAAGTTTTATAACCTAAAAAAAGGAAAATCTAAGTTAAAGAGTAATAAAAACCACTTTTGAAATTGTTTTACAAGTTCATAAGAACGAATAAAAAAGAATAAAAATCCTAAATCTAAACCATTCTAAGTAGTATGATAAGAAAAATGGCCATAACAACGACTAGTAATTTTTATAAAAATGAAAGTAAAGCAAACAATTTTTCATTTTAAAGCATAAATATCATAAAAAATGAACTCATACACCCACAAACACATATGAAAGTGAAAACAAAAAAACATAAGATTGATGAAAAGGAGGCATTCAGAGACATTTCAAATCATTATAAGGATAAAAAAACGAACGATTTTATTAACAAAAAAGGTTGATTACAAAAGCTTAAACAAACTTGAAAAGGAGGGGGAAAGATTCCTTACATAGCCCGAAAATAACTCCAAACAGTAGCCCTTAATCACCAAAATGGTTCAAAATTCGGAACCCAAACACCTTACAGAAAGGGCCTATTTATACCCAAAAAAATTCAGTTTACACGCCATCGGTCACGGGCGTGTGTGTGTGGGGGGGGGGGAGTGTAACACCCCTTATCCGTCACATAGCATATAGCAGTAGGTCCGGCCGGGGCCCGACGCCATATACCACAGACAGACCGGGCGGTTACTCAATGGAAACCATCCAACTAATATCAACGTCCTACACAGAGCATTCTAGTGGAAGCAATTTTAATGGTTATACTAATAAAGAACCCAACACTAGTATGAATGTCCACTAAAAAGCCACTGAATGAACGTACAAATACATAAGTACAATGGCCTTAAGGCCTTACAATGTTTTACTCAAACAGAAATGTTTTCCAAACCTCGGCACGCAGGCTGGCCATACATGTGTAAAAGAAAACACTAAGCATTAGGCCTTCGAGGGCCGGCACTGCAACTTTGTCTTTAGCCCACTATTTACCGCTCAGCTCCGCAGCACCTGCAAGCACATTCCACCGCAACGGTGGCAAACCAAAGCAACGGTCAGCAATGCTGAACAAATTATAACGATTCCGCCCCAAACTCGGGGCGGCGATTCTCCTTACCTGCACTTTATTAGCATAACCAAGCAGTATAAAAATTACACTACATCACAGGCGTGGGCACGCACGGCCACACACCCCGTGCACTCATGGCACATTCTCGATGAACCGGTCAATGTCACGTCAATTTAAGCCATAGACACCCTGGTCTCACCACCGCCACCTTGACGACCAAACTATGAGCATTTTGTCTTCCCGACATGGGTCACGTCAATTTAAGCCATAGACCGCCGAAGACCCTCATATATGCCAACGGCTCACACTGAACGACATAGAACGGGTATGGTTCCGCCTGACCCGTTGCTCACGTCGCAACGTCAATTTAAGCCATATGTGCGGGACAAACCTCCCCGAGTCCCATTTCAATCACACAGTTCACCTAACCTAGTTATGTTAAAGTTGGTTCCCAGACCATCATGTTAGCAGAATCACGCATCCGCCTAGTTTTCCGAGTGCACCTTGGAGTTAATCCCCAAGGCTCCCTGTTGTAATCTACCGCATAGAAAACCCGGAAAACAAACATTTGCACGGAGTCTTCTCCGGACATTTATGCAATGTAACATCACCGATCCAGACCAACTTGTCCGGGTAGGCTTCAGACAACATGCCTATATTCATTCTCGATTACGAACTCTACTTGTACACAATGGGGACTATTCATGTCTACCAGAAGGAACGCCTCAAACTCACCGCAAACTCGCGAGAGCAAGCTTCCCTATGCAAAAGAAGTAGAGCTTCACCTGCTCAAGTAGAGAATCGTTACACTAGCATTCTTCCTTGGTGCCATGGAAATGTACGCAGATGAAAAGCACCGCAATCTCCTTGCCTCCGTAGATCCGAAGTCGGCTCGCGATTTGGAGCTCTGAAGCTCCGTCGGTGACTGGATCTAGGCTTCTTCTTCCTCCTTTGCTCTCCCCTCTCTCTAGACTTAGAAAGAGAACCACTCAAGTGGAAGAGGGTTTCAAAGGCCCAATCCCGGGTATAACCAAGCACTAGCAGCCCCCAGCCATCGGATCCCAAATTAAAGAAACGAACAGCCACGATTCAGGCCTGAAATGCAAAATCTAGGCCGAACGCGGCCTGTGACACGCCCGTGTCCAGGGCCGTGTCCCCCATTTGCCGTCGAAATCGACGCGTCTCGAAAATTACATGGGCACCCGTCACGCTCGTGTTTGACCTGACACACCCGTGTCATCCAGTACACAGCCGTGTTCCGGACCGTGTTCCTCCATCGGCATAGGCCAGCAGCGACCCGAGACACGCATGGGTATTGGACACGCCCGTGTCCCATTTGACACGGCCGTGTCACCACTGAACAGGCCTGGGCTTCCCGGCCTTGTTTCACCTGTAAATAAAATCAGCCAACCACCCGAGACACACACGGCCTATGACACGCCCGTGTCCCAGGCCATGTTCGCTGCTCGACGATCGTCGACTCCAAATTTCATCAACCACACGGCCAGGTCGTTGACCCAAGCTCGACAAGCCCCGGGACAAGCCCGTGTCCCAGGCCGTGTGCCCCCTGCCAATTTCCAAACTTGGTCCAAAACGCCTCCCGTAACTCTTTTGAGTCTCGGGGCGTTACAACTCTCTCTCTCTCTTAAAAGAATTTCGTCCACGAAATTAAATAAAGGAAAGATAAGCATAAAACTTAAACGGTACCTGAGCAAAACAACTCCAGGTACTCCTCAAGCATAGTCTACTCTCGCTCCCAAGAGAGCTCCTCCCGACCGCAATTGTCCCAACGGACCTTGACCATCCTGATCTATTTATTGCGTAGCCACTTGACTTCTGAGTCCTCAATACGTACGCCCTTGACCTTCTTCGTCAACCCACTATTGACCGGCACTTGATCGACCGCGATCACTTGCGTAGGCTCTTGCACTGCCTTCCGTAGCACCGATATATGGAATACATCATGTAGAACACTAAGCTCCACTGACAGCTTCAACCGGTACACTGCTTTACCAATCCGCTCCAGAACCTCAAACGTTCCAAGGTACCTCGGGCTTAGCTTCTTCAAGCGCCACACCCGCGAGACACTCTTAAACGGCTTGATTTTCAAGTACACCCAATCGCCGACAGCGAACTCCACGTTCCTGTGCTTGGCAATATAGCACTTTGTCTGTCGGTCCTGTGCGATAAGCAACCTCTCTTGAATCGTTCGAACCAAAGACGTATCATCATCCACCTCTTGGCGCTTGTACGACTTTGACTCACCCGTTTCCCACCAAGACAACGGCTTGCGACATCTTCTACCATAAAGGGCCTCGAAGGGCGCCATTTGTATGCTCGCCTGCTAGCTATTATTGTATGCAAACTCCACCAAGTATAGATAATCTTCCCACAGCTTTTCAAATTCCAGGACACACATGCGAAGCATGTCTTCCATTGTCCTATTGACCCTCTCGGTCTGCCCATCCGTCTGCGGATGGAAGGCTGTGCTAAAACTCAACTTCATTCCCAACATCTGCTGCACCGACCTCCAATCGTTGGACGTGAACCGCCCATCCCGGTCACTCACGATGCTGCGGGGCACACCGTGAAGTCGTACTATGTTATCAACATACAACTTTGCCAATTTCTCAACCGGATCATCCTTCCTATGCGGAATGAAGTTCGACACCTTCGTTAGACAATCTATGACTACCCAAATGGCGTCGAACTTCCACTCCGAAATAGGCAAGGATTTCAAGAATCCTCCCGGCTTTTGGCACTTCGCCTTCACCAAGGCGCAAGTTTGACACTTCGCCACGTAGAGCGGCACATCCTTTTTCAGTCCTGGCCACCAGAAAAATTTCTTAACATCACGGTACATCTTCGTGCTCCCCGGATGAATTAAGTACTTAGTATGATGCGCCTCGTACAACAATTCCACCCGCAAATTGCCCACATTTGGGACACACAGACGACCATCCTTCCAAAGCAATCCATCCTCAACGATGAATTGGGAATTTGACCCATCAAGAGCTTCAACCATGATCTGCTTCATGTGGCCATCCAAATCCAAAGCCTGCCAAATCCGATCAGCTAGGTCATACTGGACTTCAGTCTAATTTAGTAGTGCTTCAGCACTTGACGCTTATCCACGCAAGAGATCTCCAATGCCTCCAACTCCCAAACCAACCGCTCGTCATGGATCAACAGCCAATTTGCTTGAGCTGGGGCCCGGTGACTCAATGTGTCCGCAACCGCATTGCCTTTACCAGGCACATAGTGGATCTTGAATGTATAGTCCCCCAGGAACTCCATCACCTGCGCTGCCACATGTTTAGATCTTTCTGATCCAACAAATACTTCAGGATCTTGAGATCGGTGTAGATATCAATCTTCACACCGTACAAATAATGTCTCCCCAGCTTCAAGGCAAAAATCACGGCCGCTAACTCTAAGTCATGGACCGGATAGTTCCTCTCGTGCACCTTCAGCTGTCTCGAGCCATACGCTATCACACTTCCGTGCTGTAGTAGCACACAACCCAAACCACTTCCCGAAGCATCGCTATAAATCTTAAAACCTTTGTTCCCACTCGGCAAACTCAGTACAGGCGCCATGGTCAACTGACATTTCAACTCCTCAAAAGCACGCGCGCACTCTGACGTCCAAATGAACTACTGCTCTTTCCTCGTCAAAGTAGTGAGAGGTAACGCTATCCGCGAGAGATTCTCCATGAAGCGCCTATAATAGCCGGCAAGCCCCAGAAAGCTCCGGACTTCCACTACCGTAGAAAGCACAGGCCACTCTCGTATCGCAACAATCTTCGCCGAATCCACTGCAATACCCTCTCCACTCACTATATGACCGAGGAATACCACTGAGGACAACCAAAACTCACATTTAGAGAATTTGGCGTACAACTGATTCCTCCTCAGCGTCTCCAAAACCAAATGTAGATTTTTGAAGTGATCCTCCTCACTATGCGAGTACACCAAAATGTCATCGATGATGATGATCACAAAGCGGTCCAAGTACTCCATGAAAGTCCTGTTCATCAAATCCATGAACACCGACGGCACATTTGTCAGCCCAAACGGTATGACCGTACACTCGAAATGCCCGTATCTCGTACTAAAAGCTGTTTTGGGGATATCACTCTCCCTTATCCTCATCTGATAATATCCAGACTTGAGATCAAACTTTGAGTACACCGTTGACCCGACTAACTGATCGAACAGATCATCAGTCCCCGAGATCAGGTACTTGTTCTTCTATGTGAGCTTGTTCAACTCTCGATAATCAATACAAAGTCACAAGCTTCTGTCCTTCTTCTTAGGCGCTAACCGATACGAAGAGCATATGACCGGTTTGGCATCACACCGAACCTCCTTAACCATCTGAATAGAATACACCAACATCATACTCGACCCCTTTCAAGCCCACAAATGTCATCTCACGACCAGTTCCAAACTTGAATTTCTTGCGATTTCGATCAATGTATGCTTGCTGCTCCGAGAGCCAGCCCATATCAAAGATTACATCGAGCTACCCTAGCGGTAATAATGACGCTTATAAGTCAAAGTCTTGACTCCCAATCCGCACCTAAACGCAATAGATTCTACTCGCATGCAATGAGCATCATTAGACAACAACACATCCAATTTGTCTTTTGCCATCGAACGAGGTACTCCGATGCGCAATACAAATCCTTTGGTCAAAAGGGAACGCGAAGCTCCCTAAGCGAACAGTGCTCTCGTCGAGTTAATTGAAAATCAAAACAAAGCTTAGCACAAATAGTTCTAAGCTAACATTCACAAGGGAAACAAGTATTTAAAGCTAAACTGTTATAACTTTAAGCTGTCATCACGATAGCGTGCTTCTTCTCGGACTTGGGGCGTCCGTTCCAGCAGTCTCGGGCAAAGTGTCCCAGCTTTCCACAATCAAAGAATGCACCCGGGGTTTGACCCGTACTCGTCCCAGAAGCACCAGAAGAAGGAGCTGGACCCGAAGTCCTAGCCTTCTTATACCACCTACAGTACGCAGACTTTGAGGAGTTCGACATTTTGAACTTCGTCTTTTGCATATCAAAGTCTTTTCTTCCTTGGATTTGAATCAGATCTCTGGCACTTTGTCCTATACCTGCTCCTGACATAGCTTTCTTTAAATTCTGAGCATCATTCCGACAATCTCGGGCAAAGTGGCCTTCCTTGCCACACTTAAAACAACCATATGGAGCCTGACCAGTAGACATTTTAGACTCCTTATTCCTCCTCCTTCGGTATGCAGACTTCGCAGAATCGGGAGAGTCTAGTGTAACATCCCCCAAACAGCAAGACCCCCAGAGTGATTTTGTCATGACTAAGTCATGACAAAATCCAGGGAGCTTAGAAAGCCTTGTATACCTAGGCAAAAAGGTGATAAAGCACCTTGGTCTGCAAATAGTAAACTTTAAATACCCAACTTAGGGCTTGACTTTAGGGCTCCAACTCGACTCCTTAACCCCATCCCAACAACCCTAGGCCATCAAGGAGTCCAGAGTGACACCTAAGACCCATTGGGGCCAACCAAAGAGGTCAAGTTGACTAAAGTCAACCTTAAGCCCTAATTACGTGAAAATGGTCAATTCTACACCTATTAACCAAATTGCCCACCACAACATGGAATTGACACCATATTTAGGTTAAAGGCATCATGAGAGACATAGGGAACCAAAAAGCCCCATCAGGGGGCCTCCAATTTGTCCAATTGACCAAAATGCCCTCTTAGGTCAAAAGGGGCAATCCTTCACTAACTACCTCAATCGACCACAATAACTTGAAACTGACCCCACCCCTAGTGACATAATGTCATAAGGAACCCAATGGCACAAAAAGCCCCATCATGGGGTCACAAATTTGGTCAATTTGCCCAAAAGTCCAATTTGCCCTAATTAGGTCAAATCACTTAAATTGACCCAACCAAGCCCAACCCACTCGGGCTAGCCTCAATTTAGTTTGGCTCATCAATCCAAGGGAGCTGAAATTAGAATTTATGTCACCCAATTTCATGTAGGGTGACTAGGAGAGAGAGAGCTCAATTTTCACCAAAAACGGAGGAGAGAGAAAGTGAGAAAGAGGGCCATTCATGGTGGGGAAGGTGAATCACCCCTCCATTCTTCAACAATTAATTAGCATTCATCTCCCCTATCAGTTTTGATGAGTTTCCAAACGAATTGGGGTCAAGGGGAGGTGAATTTCAAGGGGATTTCACTAAGGCCGAAAATCACCATTTGTGGTGATAATGGCAATTCATGCCTTGACCCCTCCTCTCCCCAATTGGTTCTTTAAACGTCTTTAGGGAGTGGAGAGGAATAAACCCCCCCCCCCCCCCCACTTTCCGGAAGATTTCGATCCCTCTGTGCAAGGAACAATATGGCACCGAAAGCTTTGAGGAGGAGCAATGGCGGCCGGCGAATGGAGCAAGGAACCGCTCCAAATAAGATCTGATCCTCTTCCCCTCTCCTAGTGCTAGATCTAGATCGGTTTAGGTAGAGAAATTGAGCTCAATTGAGCCTGATTGGGAGCTTGTATTTTCGGATTTTTCATGGAAGATGGTGGTGTTGAGTTTGCCGGAAACCGCCGCCTCCGGCGGCATGGTCGCCGCCAAACGCTAGCCACCACCTCAACGGAGGTGGTGGTGGCGGTGGCCGGCCAGGGAGATGGGAGGATGGCCGGGATTTCGGCCTGGAAAATGCTCCAGGCGCAGCTAATCTGAGCCGTTGGCTCAAGGAGGAAGATGACTCCATTACCGCTGATCTTGCTTTAAGATCTGCGCAAGATCTCTATTTAGTTATTATTTTTGGGATTTTCTGAGTAGGAATTAGTAGTGTTTTTTTTAAAATATTTGAAAATACTTAGGCGCTCCTTCTAGAAATGTGATCAACATCAAAGTTGTAGCTCTCGCTCTCCAGTTTATTGTAAAATTTGTTTCAAGGCATTTGGAGCCATGGTTAGACCTCAGCACTCTTTTTGGTGGAGTCTATCAATAGGGCTGATTAGAGAATAAATTGGATGCCCACTCCAAACCAAACTTCCAAAAGACTTGAAATTTGGGTTGTGGGCTACTCTTATCTATATCTAGGACTTATCCAAAAATCAGAATTTTTGGAGAAACGTTTTCTATAGTTTTTAGAAAAATTTAATAATCAATTAATAAATTAATTAGGTGTCCTAAATATCTCAAAACTCTCCCAAATTTTGGTTGGTGGTCTTAAATGACATGCTAAGGCTCTGATAAAATTTTCACCTCATTTGGAGATGTTTTGGTTAGGTATTGATCAAACCCTAGGTATACTCTTATAGGGTTATTTAGGTCAAGAGCTATTTCTGATGTTTGGTTGGTCAAATCAGCTCAACAGAGGCTGATATTTTGGCCACTGATTTTATATGGCATGTAACACCATTCAATGAGATTTGGGGTGGTTTGGGCTAGGGTAGCCATATAACCCTAGGGTAGGCCCCTTTTATGGAGATTTTTTGGGTTTGAAGGTCATGGGGTCAAATGACCATGGAATGACTTGGGACTTGGTGGAAGGGATCATAGGGTGGCTATGGTCCTCTGGATGAAGATTTATTGAATTTGCAAGCCTTTAACCCCCCCCCCCCCCCCGCTCAAATCCCTACCCTAGTTTAGGGCACAAAGCCCAATATTTTGGTTTAGGCAATCAAAACACCTCACAATAACTTGAAACTCGGGCATGGTATTTCTATGATAAACAGAGCCCCAAAATAATTTTGGTGAGATTTTTGGACTAATAAAATCAGTACTTCCTTTATAACCCTAGCTGTGTCCTTAAGTTTATTTTTCTTGTGATGATATTTCTGACCACTGAAAAGTTATGAAATTTAGTATTTGGAAGTTTTATATCATGTTAGTCCCCTCTGAATTTTTATTGAAATTTTTAGATATTTATTTTAAGTACTTGTTTTATAATTTATAAATTATGGATTTCTGATCAAAAATAGATGTGGAGCCCAAAATTGCTATGGAAATTATGAAACTTGGTCAGTGAGTGTTCTATGTTAATGTGTAGGCTCTAGAATTTTCTCATAATTTTTAGGTGATTAGAAACAGTACGTGCTTCACAAAGTTATAAATTTGGAAGATTAATTTTAATCTTATTCAGAGCCCCTCATATATTGGAAAAATTGTAAAACTTGGTTAGGGTTAGTTTTAGATCATTATATATCTCCTGGAATTGTTTTATAATTATTAGATGTATTTTTACAGTACTTGCTTCAATATCCAATGGTTATGGAATTATTGAATTAAAATTATATTAAGGGTTACTGTTCTCTAAAAAAATTGGGAGAGTACCTCTAGTGTGTTTTTAGGCCATGATGGTTTTACTCCATTTTTATCATAATTTTTAGAACAATATTGTTGGCCTTTGCTTCTTAAAATGCTATTATCGACTTTATGTTCTAAATTGTGGATTTGGGGCCTAAACAATTCTGAAAAATCTTAGACCTTGGATTTGTTGTAGAAATGTTACCTAGTATTTATCATAATTTTGTGGTGGTATGTTACTGATTTAAAAGTGCATTTTATGTACAAGGTAGGGCATCCGGAGTCTTAGGGTAATTAGAATGAATGCCCAATTAATTAGGAAGAATATGAAACTCTGGAATTAGTCTAAATAGGTCATGGTAGACACCCAGGAATTATTTTAGTTCCATTGGATGAGTAAATGGAGTACCCCTTAGTGGGAGCATCATGTAACTTAGCACAGTATGCATATAGTACATAGAATTGAAATAGGCTAGCTCGGAGAACTTGAACACACTTAGGGGAGCCACACTAAAATAAATGAGAGGATTGGTCACGGGTAGGAATCAATAATATTAAGTGCCTTGCGAAAGGGAACTTTGGGCGTAATCACATCGTAGTTCCTAGTGCCTTCGAGAGCCCTTCATGGGGAATACCTTGGGTAGTCCTGGACTAACGTAAACTTTAGGGATAATATGGACAAGAGTAACCTCAATAATACCTCCACCTTGCACTCACACTTATACACGTGGTGAGACAAATTGGTAATGAATGGATAGCATAGACCCATGGTCGTTGGGCTTAATGGTAGAGTTAAAGGAACTTGGAACTGTTTTGGTAATCCGGGGAGCTGTATGCTCGAGGGCTAGCTTTTAGACTTGATGGTTTGGTGAGCTGGGGGTCGGAGATTTAGGTGAGGTATAATATACAAGCTTGCATGTGCATAACAGTGGTGGGTCCTCGGTATTGGACTATCGATCACACTGTCGTCGGTACGTTGACTCGGGGAGACTAGCTGGTTTGCTAGGAAGAATACGGAAACGTACAAGAGGGGCTAGGCTAGGTAGTGTGATTACCAGTCTAGGAGTGGAGAGGCCCAACCCACTATCTCCGTTGGCCATGACGAGAGGCTCCTGAGAGTTTAGCTAACTCCAAACTGGGGAACAAAAGGTCTGTGCACATAGAGTTGTGTGTGTGTGTTGCCCTTGCATGTTCATACCCTAGCATACTTGTATGTCATAGCATAGTCATTGCATTTAGCCCCTGACACCTAACGTATAAATTGGTATGGGACATTTTATATGATAGGCCCTGCAGAACGACCCCTTGGTCTATAGGGGTAATCCCTATAAATCAATGGTTACTGAATTACTATTTGTACAGTTCTTACTTTCAGTTCTTCATGCTTACCTTACTACTCTCATTACCATTTATTGATTGACTCATGCTGCAATTTTAATGTTATAACACTCATATTAGTATAGTTGTCATCTGCTCGATTACGCCCTGCTATTTGGTCCTCTTTTTCACTTCCTTCCGCCCGGTGCCTAGGAGCCACGGGTAGAGAGGTGGGGGATTCTTGACTGAGTCTAGTTTGACTGACGATCGTTTTACCACCACATTTTAGGCACTCCGGATGGGAGACAGGGAGCAGCCTCAAGAGACGTGTTGGGTACATTGGTCAAATGTACCTGATTTGAAGAAGCCTCACCCATCTCAATGATATACATCATAATGTATTTGATGTATGTTTGAGTTACTTGTGCAGGTTAGGTATTCACTGGACTGAAGCTAAAACTTTCTAAGTCCATATGTCGACACCCAGAGGGAAAGTGTCGACACTTGAGAAAGCTTGTGTCGACACCCAGACAAGCAGTGTCGACACTTGGAGTCATTGTGTCGACACCTGGGATGAAGAGTCGACACCAGACAGAAAGTGTCGACACAAGGAGCTGTGTCGACACTCAGTGAAGAAAAGTGCAGACAGAAAGTGTCGACACAAGAAGCTGTGTCGACACCCAGTGAAGCAGTGTCTACACCAGAAAGTGTCGACACTTGGAGCTGTGTCAACACTCAGCAAAAGTCTGCAGAGTCCAAGTACAAGTGTCGACACTCAACACAAAGTGTCGACACTATGCAGAAGAGTCAGCACTTGAAGTAAGTGTCGACACTCAACACAATGTGTCGACACTATGCAGAAGAGTCAGCACTTAAAGTATGTGTCGACACTCAACACAATGTGTCGACACACCATCAGAGAAGTCAACATTTAAAGTATGTGTCGACACTCAACACAATGTGTCGACACACCATCAGAGAAGTCAACATTTAAAGTATGTGTCGACACTCAGAACAATGTGTCGACACACAGTTAAAGACTCAACACTGGAAGGAAGTGTCGACACAAGGAGCTGTGTCGACACTTAGCAAAGAACAGAAATATCTACAAAAATATTCTAAGTACAAGTGTCGACACTAAGGGAATGTGTCGACACTCAGCTGAAGAATCTATATTGAAGACTTGTGTCAACACCAAGAAGCAGTGTCGACACTTGACAGATTCAACACAAGAAGTTGTGTCGACACAAAAGAGATATGTCGACACTTAGAAGAATACAGTTAAAGAATGAAGAACAAGTACTTGTGTCGACACTCAATTTCAGTGTCGACATATGCAGAAGAATCTGTGTCGAGACATACAAGGAGTTGTGTCGACACCTTGTAGACTTGTGTCGACACTTACACAGCATGTGTCGACACTTGGTCTATAAGTGTCGACACTTAAGAACATAAAGTCTCGACACTATCTGACAGTTAGAGAATTTTAAGAAGTGACTGGTTGACATGACAGCTGCCGATCCAGCCGGTCTACAGCAACTGTCAGGGAAGTCAGAAGTCTGTTATGAACCGGACCAGCCGGTTACCATGAAGAATGCCTATAAATAGGCACTCACAGTTTACAGAAACAGTTGTTGAAGCTATTTGAAGTAATTGATCAGATTATTCAAGTAATCAGAAAAGTGGTAAATAGAGTATCAACATAAGAAGATCTGGCAGTCCAACTGCAGATCTAAGAAGTTGGAGAGAGAGAGCTCCAATCAAGAATTCAGTCTTTGGAACTAGGCTGAGAAGAAGGATTCAGAAGCATCTGGAACTTAAGAAGCAGAGGTCAAGGAACAACTGCAGAGGATTCATACTTATTCAGTTCTACTCAAGAAGCTTTGAAGGAAGCTAAGTCAGTTTGGATCTATCTGAGTTCTTCCAAGAACTCAGCTAGAAACTCTCAACTCCTCTCTTATTTTCTGAGTTGTTGAGTTATTTGTTGTAATACTATTTTATCTTGTAGGATCTTTGGATCTGAGTGCATTGTAAGCCTAAATTTATAAAGGCTGAGGGTAGGGCTTGATAACCTGAGTGTAGGAGTTGAAGAACTCTGAGTGTAGGCCTTGATTGGCTGAGTGTAGGCCTGGGTGGCTGAGTGTAGGCCTTTGTGGCTGAGTGTAGGCTTTGGAGAAAGCTGAGGTGTAAGGCTTTGGGCCTGAGGTGTAGGAACCTATTTGGGTTCTGAGACAGTGGAGAAGTTTGGCCGAATCTAGTACACTGCTAGATAGGCGAAGGGGGAAAGTGGATGTACCCAAAGATTGGGGAACCACTATAAATCATTGTGTGCTGTGCTGTGAATGTGCTGTGTATGTTTGATTTTTGCTGATTGCTGTAATAGACTACTTAGAAATCTGTGATATAACTGTTTGGCTGCCAACAAAGTTAGAAAAGGATTAGGTCACCTATTCACCCCCCCTCTAGGTGTTTAGGTACCATATCTTTCAAGTGGTATCAGAGGCAGGTTACTCAAAACAAGGACTAACAGTCTAAGGAGATCCTGTTTGGCAGAAACAGTCTAAGTCAGAAAACAGCTTCAAGAAAATCAAGAACCATGGGTTCCTTTAAAAATCATAAAGAATTGGGTTCCATGAAATTACCTATTTGCAGAAAGGAAATTTTTGGGATCTGGAAAGAGAGGGTAAGGCTATTCATGGAGGCCTCAGACCCTAGAATATACATCACAGTAAAGGAAGGGCCGTATGTGCCAATGAAGATCTCAGTATTGGATGCAAATCAGAGGACTCCAAAGGATTTCTCTGAAATGACCAAGGATGAAATTGTCCTAGCCACTATGGACAAGAGGGCACAAAACATAATAGTGAGTGCCATTGATGATGCAACTTTTCAGAACTTAATTCATTGTAAAACAGCAAAAGAAATGTGGGATACCCTCATTGTCTATATGGAAGGTTCTGAAGAAGTTAGGCAAGATAGGAAGTCCTTGCTTAATCAAGAGTATGAGAGCTTTAGGCAAGGCAAGGGAGATAGCATCACTGAATGCTACAAGAAGTTCTATAGAATAGTTAATGAACTCATGTCTTATGGAAGAGAGTTCAGCAACTATGAACTAAATGACAAATTCCTAAGGTCCCTAACCAAAGATTGGGACACCAAGATCTGTGCCATAAGAGAAATGGCAAAGTTGGGAGAAATTCCTCCTCCTACACTATTTGGCAAGTTATTGTCATATGAGATGCAGCTGACAGTGAGGAAAGAGGAGGAGAAATCAACAAGGATTGAGCACAAGGAAAGGATTGTTGCCTTCAAGACAGAAGTTCCCAGAAAATGCAGAACTAAGTCATCAACTCCACCTCCAGAGGTAGTTGAATCTGAGTCAGAAGGGTCTGTCAGTACAAAGTCTACAAGTAGTGAAAGTGATGAAGACTTTGCTGCCTTCACTAGACACTTTCAGAAATTCCTGAAAAAGAAACAGTGGAGGTCCAGACCATCTACTTACAAGGGAAAAGAAGTCTTGTATCAGGAGAAAAAGCCTTTTAAGAAGGACAGGAAGAAGACAAAGACAAGCAAGGCAACTGGATCAAAGATTGTGTGCTACTGCTGCAATAGACAGGGTCATGTCATTGCTGATTGTCGTGAGAAAAGAAAAGAATCCAGTGACAGGAAAAAGACTCACTTCAAAGGGAAGAAAGAGAAGTCTTTTGTTGCCAAGAATGAGAAGACTCTTTCAGATATTTCTTCTTCAGCCACTGATACTGATGCTGAAGCCTACATAGGGTTATTTGCTGAAGAAGAAGAAGAAGAATTTATGCAAATCTTGGAGTCAATTTATGAACAAGAAGACTGCCAGTGCCAAGGACTGATGGAATTGACTGAGAGTACCAAAATCCTGGAGCAGCCAGGACCTAGTCAGGTACAAAGTCCAACTCTAAGTTCAGATTCTTGTTCTAGTTCAGAATCAGATTCATCTTCATCAAATGATGGAAGTGTTTCTGAGTCTGAAGAAGATATTCATCAGCTCATAGATGAATATAAGGTGCTGTTACAGGCTTATAAGAAAAGCAAGTCCCTTGCCAAAAGTCAGGCAAAGGAAATTGCTAATCTAAAAGCTGCTGCAACAGACCTTGAGAAGCAGTATGATCAAAAACTGAATGAAGTAGCCAGGCTGAAACACATTACAGTGATTCAGATGGGTACTATTACATTTAAGAATGATCAAATTAAGAGACTGGAGACAAATCTTCAGAAAGAGAGAGAACTGGTTGCAAAGTTTTCAAAGCCTAAATCAGTTCTACCTTTGATTGAAGATTTTATTCATCACAAAGGCAAGGCTGGACTGGGTTTTGTTAAACCTGCTAGGACTGTACAGGATCAGTCCAAGTCCAAGGGCAAGACCCCAACATTCAATAAGTCAGCTGCAGTTAAGACAGCAAAGTCTGTACCTAAGCAAAGGTACAATAAGTTTGAATGTTGGTGTTGTGGCAAGGTTGGCCACTTTGCCTTGGATTGTTGGCACAATGCAAGTGCCAAAGGGAGTAGCAAGCTACCTGGTGGAAAGCCAGTAGGTAGTCTTGTTAAGTTGCAAACTAACAGTCACCAAGGACCCAAGAAACCATTGGGTTCTAAGGTTCATTAATTTGTTTTGCAGGTAAGTCCAAGTGGCCATACCCCAACATGGTACTTGGATAGTGGATGCTCCAGACATATGACTGGAACAAGGGGACTACTGAAGGACTACATTCCAATCAAAAATGGTCCTAAAGTGACCTTTGGTGGTTCTGAAAAAAGAATCATCAAAGGGTTTGGTAACATTTCTTCAAACCTAGTTATCATTACTCAAGTGGCTTATGTTAAAGGTGAAAGGGGAAACTAGATCTGATATACTCTAGAGGGGGGGTGAATAGAGTATATGGTGCTTTTTTAAAACATAAGGAAAAACTTTTGCAAAGCTTTACAACAATTGTTATAATGAGTGTAAGCAGGGAAGCAGAAATAAAATAAACCACAAAACTAAGCTATGCAGAAACTAAGCACAAGAAAATCTAGGCCAGAAACAAAAAGAAAACATGCAGAACCAGATGACACAAGGAAATATAGTGGTTCGCCAACTTGGGTACATCCACTCTTCTACCACCCTAGGTAGGAATCCACTGCAGGATGAGTTGATCAGGTGTCATGGGCACCAATGAGCTTTTGATAAGGTACTCAAAAACCAAAACAGATTTTTTGATCAGGTGTCTTGCCACCAATGAGCTTTTGACAAGGTGCTCAAAAACCAGATTCAAACTTTTGAAGGGAGTTTGAAAAACCCTTTACAAAGAGGGGATTGAGAGAGTTATGGCAGTCTTCTCTTTTCTCAATCAACTGAGAAGACTAAGTGGATTGATTTCAAAGCTCCCCCTGAGTCCTTGATCTTCAGGAAGATGAGCTTTTCTGAGGGTGATAGGCCTTCAAAGATGGATCTCCAGCAAAAGATGATTTCAGCAAGCTGAAATGTTGAGTGTCTGGAGTCTTGAAATGATGTTGGCCTTGAACACTTGAGAGCTGAAGAGATCTGAAGAATGTTTGAAAACTTGATCTCTTTTTGATGAGTGTTCTTCTGAATTCTTGTTGACAGAATATTTTTCAGAGTCTTGTATGTTGAGAGGTGTCCTTATTCTTGTCTATTCTATTCTCTCTTTGTTCTTGTCTGTATTATATCTGATTCAAAAACATTCTCTCTTTTATTCTCTGAGTCTGAATAGGAAATTGCTCTGTCAAAGATAGCTGTTGGTCTGAATTAATTACAGCCTTAATTGCATAATATGTTCTGAAGGAAAGTCCACTGAATTGTTCCTTGAAAAATCCCTTGAAACTTGCTCCAGAAGTAAACGAAAACGGCTGGCAGATCTTCTGAATTAAATGCAGAATAATTTCTATCTGATTTGAATTTGAATTCTGAAAGATAACTGAAATTGTCGAACTGAGCTCTGCTATCGTCGAGCTGAGCTCGGCGAACTGGAAAATGCAAGCAGCAAAGAAATCGTCGATCTGAGCTCAAAGATCGTCGAACTGGGCTCAGAGATAAGGATCCAGTGCAGAGTCAAAATCGTCGACCTGAGCTCAGCGATCGTCGAATGGAGTTCGACGATATTGAGACGTTGAGCTCAGCGATCGTCGACCAGAGCTCGACGATATTATGAGGCTTGAGCTCAGCGATCGTCGAATGGAGCTCGACAATCTGGCAAAGTTGAGCTAGACGATCGTCGACCGGAGTTCGACGAAACGTCGTGCTGAGCTCGACGATTTGGACTTGGTCTCCAGACAATCTTGGGTCTTCAGAGCAGCTTCCAATCCTAACCTTTTAACCCTTAGACTCAATTCTAATTGACCTATTAAGCTATACAGAAGGTCAAAACATAGATTCCTAGAGACATAGTGATCCTGACCCAAATTAGTAATAGGGTGTTCCAACAATCTCCCCCTATTTGGGTTAGGAAAACTATTTACAGACATATGAAAAACAAACAACATCATACAGTCAGAGAAACATAAAATCAACAATAGCAAGACACAGGCAGAACCATCACAGAGAGATATATATATGTGTCATCCAGATATCAGTTAGAAGAACCAAAAGTTGTCACCTTTCAGAGTTACTCTTTTTCTTTGCCTTTTACCAACTTGATTTCTCTGTTAGGATTTAATGCTTCCTTGTTGGATCTTGTATCATCAGCTGCTCCTAGATATGTTTGCTTAGAAGTCCTTGGAACCACTGCAGCAGGATGCAACTCCATGTATCTGTCTGCATCAAAGAACTTACTGGAGGCATATCTTTCTAACTCTTTTTGCCTTTGCTCTGACATGGTAGAGATATTGGAAGTGTCTAGCCCTTGTTCTTTTGCTTTCTTTATCTGATCCAAAGCAGCCAGCTCTTTCATTCTTGCAGTCCAAGCCATAGGATTTTTCTCAGGATCCTCAAATGGAACAGGTGGCTCATACCTGTTGGAAGTAGTATCTTGAGGAGTCCTAGCAGTCACAGTATCTTTGAGCTTGTAGGGAAAAGGACCAGAAGATGTGTCAGATGGAACATGTCCTCCCCTAGAGTAAGGGTGCTGCCTGGAGTGTCCTTTAGAGTAAACCTGAGTTTCTCTTTGGTTTCCCCTATATCCTCCCCTTTTGGAGTAAGAGCCCCTAGAATGGCTTTCCCTTTGATATGTTCTTGCATAAGGTTGGTAGGGAGCCTGGCTTCTAGCAGGGCCTGAACTTGCAGAGCTGCCACCTGCACCTGCATCAGGTGGAGGTGGTGGAGGAGGATAAGGGTGCTTGAACTGAGAGGAACCTTTCTCATATTTCCTCTTCTTCTTCATAGCATTCAACTGGTTCTTAGAGAATTGCATCCAATGCTCAGTGATTGGGCAATTATGCAGAATATAGTATGGAACATCATTGTCATCTCTAACCTTGGCAGGAGGAAATCTTTTCAAAGCCTTGCTTCTTGCTTTCCTTTTCTTTGCAATTGTGGCAGATGAGTCATCAGAAGCAGTGTCATAATCCTCAGATTCAGAACTTTGTGCATCATACAAGGCATCAATCCTTTTCATCAAATCCTCTTTTAGTTTAACAGCAGCTGATGGGGCAGAAGATGCAGAAGCAGGAGGAGCAACAGAAGCAGCAGAAGTAACAGCAGATACTGGAGTAGCAGTAGAAGCAACAGAGATGATTTCAGGAATTTTGGCAGCAGCAGGTTCAGAAACAATAACATCTACAGCAGGCTCAAAATCAACAGCCTCTGTCATCAAAAGATCCTGGGATGAGGGTATATCAGAAACATTCTCTTCAGCAGCAGATATAACTCCAGAGGCAGATACAGCCTTGTCTTCAGCAGCAGCAGCAGCAGCAACATCATCAGAAGCAGTATTTACTGACAGAATAAAATCAGAAATGATTCTGGGTTCACAGCAAGAGAAGGGCACTAGAGCCTTGGACAGATCTTCAGAGGGCTGGACAACATTGGGCTTTGGGAGGCAGCAGTAGTAAGCAGTATCAAAAGTAGATAGCAAAGACCTTAGGTCTATTGCTAGTACTGGAATAGCAGGAGCAGCTGGAGCATAGGAGGCAGCAGGCACAAGAGCAGCAGCAGTCACAGGAGCAGCAGCAGTAACAGCAGAAACAACAGCAGGGGCAGCAGCAGCAACAGCTTCATAGGGCATCTCCCCCTGCCTGGATGCAGATACCTGTGCATCAAGGCACACTGCTGGGGGTGCTGCTAGAGGAGGAAGGAAGGAGGAAAGCCTGGCAGAGAGAGCTGCCACTGACTGTTGTAGAGGAGCTAAAGAGGCCTCCATGAGAAGAGAGAGCCTGGGTGCAAGGAGCTCATACAACTGGTCAGCAAGGGCTGGGAGATCTACATGCTCAATGAGAGGAGCAGAGGTAGAGGGTACAGGGATGGCTGATGAAGTTGGAGGAGGGGGGCTGAAGGGTGGAGTGAATGGTTCAGGAGAGGGGATGGTAGAGATGGAGGATAGAGGGATGGATATGGAGGGAGTGAAGGTGGGTTGATCAATTATGTGGTGGAGAAGGTCTTGGAAAGTTGTGGAGGAAGATGGCAGTTCTGGAGGAGAGGAGGGGAATCATCCATGTAGGATTCATCCAGGAGTGTGAAGGATGGAAGGGATGGGGATGAGGTTACAGCTGGTGGGGGAAATGAGAAAAGGGGGTGGAAGAGGTCTGCTGGTGGAGAAGAGATTGTTGTTGGAGATGGAATAGAAGTTGGAGAGGGGCTGGAGATGGTAATGGTGGAGGTTGCTGGAGTGGTGGATGGAATTGGTAGGGTTGGACTTGGAGGAGGAGAAGCAGCAGCACTAACAGCAGGCAGGTCCTCTGCAGGGGCAGAGGCCTGGGGTGGAGTGACTCTTAGAGTCCTGGTGCCTGAAGGGGCAGAAGAAGAGGGCCTGCTGGGCTTGGAGATTTGCCTGTCCCATTTCCCAAAAAGGGCACAGGTGAGTCTCTTGGAGGCATTAATGTGCACTCCAGAGGAGACTAGCAGAGAAGGGCACTTGGCCTGGAGGAAGACTCCCAGAATTCTTCCATAATTCACAAATGTTTTGTTTATCTTTTTCTTCAGCAGATCAAAAAGATTTCTCCCCAGTTCAAGCTTTTTCTGTCCACCAGAGCTCCCATGAGGCAGAGTTGATATCTGGAGATGGTGTCATGAGCAGAATGCTTGGCCAAGAGAACCTTGCCTACTACATCAGCCAGAAACCTGTATTCCACTGACAGGTTTCTCTTAAACAACTTGCTAGGGTTCCCCTCAGGATGACCCATCCTGGCAAGTACATCTGAGAATTCATCTCCAGAGAGTTCAGCAGAATCTTCACCATTCCTTAAACCAAAAACCTCTGTCAATACTGTTGGGGTCAGAGGTACCTGGGTGCCACCAATAGAACCAACTATGGTATTGTTGTCAAGGTTGTGGGCAGTGTAAACCCATTCTTTAATTTCATCAGATGCAAGTTTGATTCTGGTTGTCATCAGGGCAGATAGTTGCTGATCTTTGAATAAATTGAGAATATCCTGGAAGATTTGATCGGTTGTGTTGAAGGAGTCGAGATCGATGTCAAAGCCTGCATCAAATTTCATTGCAGCGAGCACAGCAACTGAAACGGCCATGGTACCTGCAAAAAAAATCAACAGACAAAACGACCAAGTGTAGAACTGCTTGGAGGGAAGAAGAGTTTGCAGAGAAATTGAAAGAGCAAGAGAGAACGACGACGAAAAAAGAGTTTTATATTAGGGTTCGACGCAGAAAAGGAAAGATCGTTGAACTCAGTTCGACGATCGAGGCTTCTAAAGGAATCTGAAGAGACTCCAACATCGTCGATCTCCGTTCGACGATCTGGAAAGGCGTCGAGCTCCGTTCGACGATCGTTCAGTGAACAAAATCGTCGAGCGCCGTTCGACGATCGTTGACCAGAGGAGATAGTCCATACTATCAAAGGAGCGCTGAACTCAGTTCGACGATTCAGAAAATCGTCGAACTCCGTTCGACGATCTTTGGGGAAATCGTCGAGCGCAGTTCAGAGATCAGAAAAATCAGAAATTTTGCCTAGTCTTGGTCAATTTTTAGCTTTCAAAATCTTGAGTATTATTTAAGACTTCCTCCATCTAACATTCCTAACTGATTTAGGAAGAAAGTATGTTTCTTTTCATCCAAAGGCTTGGTGAAAATATCTCCCCTTTGTAAATCAGTTGGGATATATTGCAGTTCAATTTTATTATTTTCAACATTATCCCTTAAGAAGTGATGCCTAATCTCTATGTGTTTTGTCCTACTATGGAGGACTGGATTTTGAGCTATGGAGATAGCACTTGTATTGTCACAAAAGATTTTTGACTTCTCTAAGGTGTAACCATAGTCTAGGAGTTGATTTTGAATCCACAGTATTTGTGAACAACAACTGCCTGCAGCCATATATTCAGCTTCAGCAGTTGAAGTTGACACAGATGTTTGTTTCTTGCAAAACCAAGAGACAAGTCTATCACCAAGGAACTGACAAGTTCCACTGGTGCTTTTCCTGTCAATTCTGCATCCAGCATAATCAGCATCAGAGAATCCAGTTAACTCAAATGCTGAATCTTTTGGATACCAGAGACCTATATTTGGACATCTTTTAACATACCTAAGAATCCTCTTTACTAATGTGAGGTGTGACTCTCTAGGGCTAACTTGGAATCTAGCACATATACATGTAGCAAACATTATATCTGGTCTACTAGCTGTAAGGTACAGTAAAGAGCCAATCATTGCTCTATATGTTGTCTGATCAACAGGTTTCCCATGTTCATCAGCATCCAATACAGTATTGGTAGGCATGGGTGTTTTCATGCAAGATGCCTCAGACATGCCAAATTTCTTAACCAGCTCATTAACATATTTGGTTTGAGAAATAAAGATGCCTTCAGCATGTTGTTTGACTTGCAATCCTAGGAAGAAGGATAGCTCACCCATGCTACTCATCTCAAATTTAGAATGCATTAGGTTAGAAAATCTTCTGCACAATTTTGAGTCAGTAGAACCAAAAATGATATCGTCTACATAAATTTGTACTAGTAGGGTATGGGACTTATGGGTTCTAATGAAAAGAGTTTGGTCTACTCTACCCCTTATAAAACCATTTTCCAAAAGAAAGCATGCTAGGGTCTCATACCATGCTCTAGGAGCTTGCTTGAGACCATATAATGCTTTATTTAATCTAAAAACAAAATCAGGATGAGTTGGAGAGATAAAACCTGGAGGTTGTCTGACATAGACTTCCTCTTTGATGTCTCCATTTAAAAAGGCACTCTTGACATCCATTTGATAAACCTTGAAGCCTTTGTGAGCTGCATAAGCTAAGAATATCCTGATGGCTTCTAATCTTGCAACAGGTGCAAAGGTCTGGTCGTAGTCAATTCCTTCTTCTTGAGAATATCCTTGGGCAACTAGCCTTGCCTTGTTCCTTATTATTACTCCTTGATCATCCAATTTGTTTCTGAATACCCATTTTGTTCCAACAATGGAATGATCCTTAGGCTTGGGCACTAGTTCCCATACTTTGTTCCTCTCAAATTGATGCAACTCCTCTTGCATGGCAATGATCCAGTGTGGATCTTGCTCTGCATCTTGAATGGACTGAGGTTCAATTTGAGAAAGGAAGCAGGTGTGTAACAGGTTTTGGTTGACCTGATGTCTGGTTTGCACACCAGCTGAGATTTATCCAATTATCTGGGAAATTGGATGGTCTCTTGATGTTACTAAATCAACAGGGGGTGTTGATTGTTCACCAACCTGTGTTGTTGTTTCCTCTTGTGGTACAACAACTGGCTCTTCAGGTTGCGCTTCAATATGTTGAGCATTGCTTTCATCTTCACTGCTTTCATCCTCTTGAGCAACTTGTAGCTTGTTCATATCTTCAACTAGAGAGTGTTCCTGCAAAGGTTCTATGGTAGAAGGGATCTTCTCCTTGAAAGACATGTTAGTTTCATCAAATGAAACATGAACAGATTCCTCAATTTTCAATGATGATTTATTGTAAACCCTATAGGCCTTGCTGATCATGGAGTATCCCAGAAACACTTCCTTCATCAGCTTTGGCTTGAAATTTTGCTAGATGTTTCTTATCATTATTGTGAATATAACAAATGCAACCAAAAATTTTGAAATAGTCAACTTTAGGTTTCTTCCCTTTGAGTAATTCATAGGGAGTCTTTCCCTTCAGTTTATGTATCAGGCTTCTGTTCAGCACATAGTTGGAGGTGTTTACTGCCTCTGCCCAGAAGGATAGAGGTAGATGAGCATCTGACAACAATGTAGTGGCAGATTCAATAAGGGTTCTATTTTTCCTTTCAGCTACCCCATTTTGTTGAGGAGTTCTAGGAGCTGAGAAAGTATGTCTGATCCCTTCACTCTGACAGAACTCTTGCATAAGAAGAGAATCAAACTCTGTCCCATGATCACTTCTGATCAGGGCAATGTGAGTATTGAACTCAATCTTTATACATTTGAGAAACTCTGTCAGACACTTAAAGTTATCAGACTTCTTCCTTAGAAAGAACACCCAAGTGAATCTAGAGAAGTCATCTACAATCACTAAAGTGTAGGATTTCCCTCCTAGGCTTTGTACTGTGATGGGTCCAAATAGATCCATGTGTAACAGATACAATATCCTAGGTGAATCACTCTTATTAAGTGACTTAAAACTGTTTTTAGTTTGCTTGCCTAATTGACAAGCCTTGCAGAGTCCTTCCTTCTTGTAGGGGCCAGAAGGTAGTCCTCTAACAAGATTGTCCTTGGAGAGCCTAGCAATGGTTCTAAGGTTTAGGTGTCCTAATCTCTTATGTCATAAAACATTTGGTCTACAAACTGAGTTGAATAAACAGATATCTATAGTAGTTGAAAGAAAGTCTACTAGGTAGATGTTACCTTTCCTTTTACCTGTCAACACAGTTGTATTGTCCTCTGATTTGATTTTGCATGAAGTTTTGCTAAAGGTCACTTGGTAGCCTTCATCACATAGCTGACTGATGCTGATTAGGTTGTGCTTCAGTCCTTCCACATATGCTACCTTCTTGAAGGTTACAGAGCCAATCTGGACTGCTCCATATCCTTTAGTTTGTCCAAAGTTGGAGTCACCAAAGAAAACTTTGGGTCCAAGCTTGGCTCTAAAGGAATTTAGGTTGTCCTTGTTCCCTGTCATGTGCTTGGAGCACCCACTATCCAAATACCATTGCTGGTTAGATGTTGGATAGGTCTTCACCTGTACATAAAGCAATTCACTTGTTTTTGACCCAGTTTACCTTGGGCCTAGGGTGATAACCTTTAAATTCAGAAATGAAAGATATCCCTGGCTGACTCTTATATCCTTCAGGATGATATCTCCTTGGAGGTATAATCCATTCAGTATAAGGGTTAAAGGTTTGGGATGAAGAACCCTTAGGATTCAGTTTTGACTTGCCTTTGAAAAAATTTCCAGAGCTCTGACCTCTGTTCGACGATCGTGGAGCTGCGTTCGACGATCGTGGGTCCGATCGTCGAGCTCCGTTCGACGGTCGACTATGGCTGAGGTCAGGTATATGGGATCGTCGAGCAGCGTTCGACGATCTTGGCTGAGATTGTCGATCTGCGTTCGACGATATTCCCTGAGATCGTCGAGCTGCGTTCGGCGATCGTCGATCTTCATTCGGCGATCGTCGATCTCCGTTCGACGATTTGTACTGGACTTTGGTTTTCTGAGGCAGATCAGAATTTTTCCTGGCAACCTCTACAACTCCCTTTCCCTTGTCAGAAATGAACTTGATAGGGGTTGTTAGAACAATAGGTTGGCTAGGATGAGGCACCCAAGCCCAGTGTACTGTTGAATCTTGAGTTCACTGTGCTTGTGATGTCCATCAGCTTGATGCTTCTCCCATTGAGAGATTCTTCAAGCTTCTTGGCCTCAGAGAGCTCACTCTTCAGTGAAGCTATCTGTTCCCTATAGTTCTCCAACTCCTGAGAGAGTTTGAGGTTTTCTGTTTTTAAAGCATTTTGTTCAGATAATTGATTTCTGAGAGAGATGATCTCTTTCTCAGACTTTAGCAGGTCTAAACATAGTGCTTTAAATTCAACTTTGAAATCTTCTGAAGTGAAATCAAAAGAGCTGATTACCTGATCTTCCTCAGGCTTGAGTCTCTGAGTCTGACTCTGACTCCTCTTCCTCTGAGTTGTGTTGTGAGGCATTGATTGCCATCATGCAGAATTCTTTTTCCTCTGCATCATCCTCATCATCACTTGAGCTGGAAGAGGCCTCTGACTCCTCTTCAGTCTCACTCCAGGATTCAGCAACAAAACCTTTCCTTGTGTGCTTATTTTTGCTGGTGGAAGGTTTGCTACTTCCATGCCTTTTGGAGTCCTTCTCCTTTCTTCTTTCTTTTCTGTCCCTTCTGTCCTTGTTCTTGTTTTCTGGACAGTCAGGAACCATATGCCCTGGTTTCCTGCAACCAAAGCAAATAATGTCTTTGCTATTGCCAATGGACTTGTCATACCTTGGCTTATCCTGCTCCTTGTATGATCTTCTTCTGAAGTCCTTTCTGGCCATCTTATAGAATCTTTTGGCCAACAAGCTGAGAAGTTCATCATTGGCTGTTCCTTTTTCTTCAGGCAGATCCTCAGTTGCCTTGAATGCTATAGTCTTCTCCTTTCTTGTGGCTGGTGAAGCAGCCTTCTGTTCTTCTTCTCTGTTCTTGATGAGTAGCTCATAAGATTTGAGCTTACCCAACAAGGCTTCAGTGGTGATCTCATTCAGGCTTCTGGCATCTTTAATTGGCCAGATTCTTGAATCCCAAGTGCTGGGGAAGCACATTAGGATCTTGTCATTAAGTTCTGTTAGTGAGATCTCTTTGTCTAATGTCCTCAGTTCACTGACAATTAGACTCAGTCTGTTGTACATGTCTCCCACTGACTCAGTTTCTCCCTTCTTGAAGTTCTCATATTGGGAGATGAGATGGGATATTCTGTCCTTTCTCTCATCAGCTGATCCTGAAACTATTCTGAGAGCTTGTCCCAGATCTCCTTGGCTGAATTACATTCAGCTACCTTCTGAAAAATGTCATCTGACATTGTCTGAGCTAGAATGTTCATTGCCTTGGCATCAGCCACTTTCCACTTTTTGATGTCAGCATCTGTTCCTGATGGAGGTGGAACAACATTGGTGCTTGTGCTCTCTGGAGGTCTTGGACACACTGTTAAGACAGAATTAAAAATATCTTCGTCAATAGAATTCATGTAGAGTCTAATCCTTGCTTTCCAAAGTGCAAACTTTGATATATTGCACACTGGAGGTCTGGTGCTAGCATAATCTTTGTTCTGGGCCATGATTTGTGCAAGCTAAATCTAATACTAGAATACAAAAGAAGGATCTAGTTTGGGATCTTGGGGTTCAGGTGTTAGCCTGTACAACCAAACAGATATGGTATGTTTAACCAACCTGGCTCTGATACCAATTGAAAGGGGAAACTAGATCTGATATACTCTAGAGGGGGGGTGAATAGAGTATATGGTGCTTTTTTAAAACATAAGGAAAAACTTTTGAAAAGCTTTACAACAATTGTTGTAATGAGTGTAAGCAGGGAAGCAGAAATAAAATAAACCACAAAACTAAGCTATGCAGAAACTAAGCACAAGAAAATCTAGGCCAGAAACAAAAAGAAAACATGCAGAACCAGATGACACAAGGAAATATAGTGGTTCCCCAACTTGGGTACATCCACTCTTCTACCACCCTAGGTAGGAATCCACTGCAGGATGAGTTGATCAGGTGTCCTGGGCACCAATGAGCTTTTGATAAGGTGCTTAAAAACCAAAACAGATTTTTTGATCAGGTGTCTTGCCACCAATGAGCTTTTGACAAGGTGCTCAAAAACCAAATTCAAACTTTTGAAGGGAGTTTGAAAAACCCTTTACAAAGAGGGGATTGAGAGAGTTATGACAGTCTTCTCTTTTCTCAATCAACTGAGAAGACTAAGTGGATTGATTTCAAAGCTCCCCCTGAGTCCTTGATCTTCAGGAAGATGAGCTTTTCTGAGGGTGATAGGCCTTCAAAGATGGATCTCCAGCAAAAGATGATTTCAGCAAGCTGAAATGTTGAGTGTCTGGAGTCTTGAAATGATGTTGGCCTTGAACACTTGAGAGCTGAAGAGATCTGAAGAATGTTTGAAAACTTGATCTCTTTTTGATGAGTGTTCTTCTGAATTCTTGTTGACAGAATATTTTTCAGAGTCTTGTATGTTGAGAGGTGTCCTTATTCTTGTCTAATCTATTCTCTCTTTGTTCTTGTCTGTATTATATCTGATTCAAAAACATTCTCTCTTTTATTCTCTGAGTCTGAATAGGAAATTGCTCTGTCAAAGATAGCCGTTGGTCTGAATTAATTACAGCCTTAATTGCATAATATGTTCTGAAGGAAAGTCCACTGAATTGTTCCTTGAAAAATCCCTTGAAACTTGCTCTAGAAGTAAACGAAAACGGCTGGCAGATCTTCTGAATTAAATGCAGAATAACTTCTATCTGATTTGAATTTGAATTCTGAAAGATAACTGAAATCGTCGAACTGAGCTCTGCTATCGTCGAGCTGAGCTCAGCGAACTGGAAAATGCAAGCAGCAAAGAAATCGTCGATCTGAGCTCAAAGATCGTCGAACTGGGCTCAGAGATAAGGATCCAGTGCAGAGTCAAAATCGTTGACCTGAGCTCAGCGATCGTCGAATGGAGTTCGACGATATTGAGACGTTGAGCTCAGCGATCGTCGACCAGAGCTCGACGATATTATGAGGCTTGAGCTCAGCGATCGTCGAATGGAGCTCGACGATCTGACAAAGTTGAGCTAGACGATCGTCGACTGGAGTTCGACGAAACGTCGTGCTGAGCTCGACGATTTGGACTTGGTCTCCAGACAATCTTGGGTCTTCAGAGCAGCTTCCAATCCTAACCTTTTAACCCTTAGACTCAATTCTAATTGACCTATTAAGCTATACAGAAGGTCAAAACATAGATTCCTAGAGACATAGTGATCCTGACCCAAATTAGTAATAGGGTGTTCCAACAAAAGGGTTGAAACACAACCTTATAAGTATAAGTCAGTTAAGTGATGTAGGGTATGACATCTCATTTGTTAAAAATGGTTGTCATATCAAGAGGTCAAGTGATCAAGAGATCATTTTGACAGGATATAGGAAAAGAAATGTCTATTGTCTAGACATTATGATTGAGAACAATGGTTCTCCAGTTTGTCTTGTAGCTGATGAGACAATCTCTCATTGTGTCAAATGGCACAAGAGGCTTGCCCATCTTAACTACAAGACTATTAGCAAACTCTTTAGCAAAGAGTTAGTGAGGAATGGTCCTCAAGTTAAGTGTGTTAAAGATGGCATTTGCTCAGCTTGTCAAAAGGGCAAGCAGACCAAATCCACCTTTAGAAGCATAGAGAACAAAGATGCTGTGAGGTGTTTGTACCTCTTGCATATGGATCTATTTGGTCCAATGCCAGTTCACAGCTTAGGTAGGAAGGTCTATACCTTTGTAGTTGTTGATGACTACTCAAGGTTTTCCTGGGTGTTCTTCTTAAGGCAGAAATCTGAAACACCTAGTGTCTTCTATAGCTTTGTTAAGCAAATTCAGAATGAATTGAACTGTACAGTGGTCAAAATTAGAAGTGACCATGGTACTGAGTTTCAGTCTGAAAGCATGACAAAACTGTGTGAAGACTTTGGGATATTTCAAGAATTCTCTTCACCTAGAACACCTCAGCAAAATGGCATTGCTGAGAGGAAGAATAGAACCTTGATAGAGGCTGGTAGAACCCTACTTAGTGATACATCACTGCCAGAGTATTTCTGGGCTGAAGCAGTTAACACAGCTTGCCATGTTATAAATAGGGCTACCATCACTAAAAGGCTAAACAAGACCCCCTATGAAGTTGTGAAAGGCAGGAAACCAAACCTATCCTATTTTAGGATCTTTGGTTGTAAATGCTTCATACTTAACAATGGGAAGTCTTACTTAACAAAGTTTGCTGCCAAGTCCCAAGAGGGAATTTTTGTTGGGTACAGCAACAATAGTAAGGCTTATAGAGTATACAACTTGACTACACAAGTTGTAGAGGAGACTGTGCATGTAGTTTTTGATGAGACTAAAATTATTAACAATGAGTTGTCTAGCAATGTATGCAGCCCCACAGGTTTGACAAAGAGATTGGACAAGCTTACTATAGAAGAGATGCCTGCTGCAAGACAGCAAGTAGAAGACAATAGCAGTTGTCCAGGGGGAGAACTACATGTACCAATAGCTGAAGAAATACAAGAAGTACAGCATGATGCATATGCTAAAGAAGTTCAACCTGAAGTTAGGATGCCACCAGCCAACAGGCATCTAAGAGATCATCCAGTAGAGCTGATTATTGGAGATCCAAGACAAGGTGTTCAGACAAGGAGCAGAAATCAGAATGCTGCAGTATATTCTAGTTTTCTGTCTCAAGTAGAACCTAAGAAATTTGAAGAAGCTATACAAGATCCACAGTGGACTGAAGCTATGCAAGAAGAGCTTAATCAGTTCAAAAGATGCAAGGTTTGGGAACTGGTTCCTAAACCTAAAGACCACAATGTTATAGGAACTAAGTGGATCTACAGGAATAATTTAGATGAACAAGGGGTCATCATTAAGAATAAAGCTAGACTGGTTGCTAAAGGATATAGGCAAGAAGAAGGTATTGATTTTGATCAAACCTTTGCCCCAGTAGCCAGACTGGAGGCCATAAGGATGTTCTTGGCCTATGCAACCTATCAAGGATTCAAGGTTTACCAGATGGATGTCAAGTCAGCATTCTTAAATGGTAATCTTAAAGAAGAAGTCTATGTGGAGCAGCCATCAGGTTTTGTTGATCCAACTTTACCTCATCATGTCTATAGACTTAGGAAAGCATTATATGGGTTAAAGCAAGCCCCTAGAGCTTGGTATGAGACCCTATCTAGTTTCCTCATTGAGAACAAGTTCTCAAGGGGGAAAATATATAAGACTCTATTCCTTAGGGAATCTAGAGGCAAAGTAATACTTGTCCAAATATATGTAGATGACATTATATTTGGGTCTACTGAAAGTAGCCTTTGCAAAAAGTTTGCAAAGCTTATTCAAAGTCAGTTTAAGATGAGTAGTATGGGAGAGCTGAAGTTTTTCTTGGGTCTCCAAGTTAAACAGACTGAAAGTGGTCTATCCATTTGTCAGTCCAAGTTCACCCTAGAACTCATAAGGAAATATGGTATGGATTCATCCAGCACCATGAAGACTCCTATGGGGTCAAGTATGTCTCTTAGCAAGGATGATGCAGGGAAACCTGTAGATGAAACCTTGTATAGAGGGATAGTTGGCTCCCTACTATACTTGACTGCTAGTAGACCAGACATCATGTATGCTACATGTGTTTGTGCAAGGTATCAAGCCTGCCCTAAAGAGTCTCACTTGACTGCAGTCAAAAGAATATTGAGATATCTAAAGGGCACTCCCTATCTAGGCCTCTGGTACCCTAGGAATGGAGATTTTGATCTAACAGGTTATACAGATGCAGACTTTGCAGGATGCAAAGAGGATAGAAAGAGCACAACTGGAACCTGTCAATTCCTAGGTGGAAGAATAATTTCATGGAGCAGCAAAAAGCAGACTAGTGTGGCTATCTCCACAGCTGAGTCAGAATATGTAGCTGCAGGAAGTTGCTGTGCTCAACTTCTGTGGATTCAACATCAGCTAGAGGACTATGGATTTCAGGTAAGTAGAACTCCACTTTACTGTGATTCTACAAGTGCTATTTCAATAGCTAACAACCCTGTATCTCATAGTAGAACAAAACATATTGAGATTAAATATCACTTTCTTAGGGAGCATGTAGAAAGAAATGATATTGCACTTGAATATGTTAAAACTGATAATCAGATAGCTGACATGTTTACTAAGCCCTTAGAAGAAGCTAAGTTCAATAGATTCAAAATTGAACTAGGTATGATAAACTTAGACTAAGTTTACAGAATAGAAAATTGGCCAAGTAAAAAGGTGTCGACACATAGACAAGTCTATGTTGACACAGAATAAAAGTGTCGACACTTCAGGAAAAAGGTGTCGACACATCTAGGAAGTTGGTGTCGACACTTCAGAATGTTAGTGTCGACACATGTCGAGTAGGTGTCGACACATCCAATGTGGTGTCGACACTTAAGTTTTTACTCAGAATGTTCTAAGTAAAGTCTCGACTATTCGTCGAGTAGAATGGTGTCGACACATAAACAAGTGTCGACACATAATATCTGTTGACTAAACTTATGTCGACACATATGTGTTGAGACATTATAAGTCAGTGTCGACACTTATTGCCAGTGTCGACACATGTTTAGCTAGCTGTCCCGCCTGTTCATCTTCAAAAATAGACAGGTATAAATAGGATTCTGTCTTTGATTGTCGACACGCTTTCACAGTTTCGAGACCAAAACTCTTGTGTCGACATTTCTCTTTTCTCAAGCCTAATTCTCCAAACCCTAATGGCTCCCAAGCTCGAGGAAAACGTCAACGAAGGCTACGAACTTGTGCGCGGCGCATTCGACGATGGCGATCAAGATATCAAGTCAGTGGTTACCCTAGTCAGCGATTCAGGACTAGAATACTTGGTCTCAGAACCAACCAAGATATGGAAGAAGGAAGTGCTTGAATTCCTTACTGGAGCAGCTGTGGATGACTCTGGATTCAGAATCAAATCCAGAGTGCATGGAACCAAGGTCAAGGTATCACCCAAAAGTCTGAGAAAGGTACTTCAGCTACCTAAGACTCAAGAAGAAGAAGAAGTTTCTACATCCAAGACCAGGGAAGCTTTGGTCTGGTGTGGTCTTGATTCTAAAATGAAGATAGGTTCTGTCTTTAACAGAAAAGGCATGAACAGTCAAGGAAAATTTCTGTCAGAGATCGTGGGCAAGGTCATTCTCAGTAAGACTGGAGGGCATGACAGGGTGTCAGCCTCCATGTTCAATGTCATGACCAGAATTATGTTCAACCTAAAAACAGATTGGTCAATGGTTATCTATGAGAAGATAAAGGAAAGTCTGAAGAAGCCCAATTTGGGCAGGATACTTAGTCTCTACCTGGCTGGTACAATACCAGAGGTAATGAGCACTGCTGCAGGTAGCAAAATCAACCACATGAGAAAAATGGATATGAGGATCTTTTTTAGGTGGGAAAGGGTGCTGTCAAAGGATATACCTACCCCTGAGAAGCAAGTTACTAAGAAAGATTCTCCTCCCAGGAAGAAGAGAAAAACTGCAGTTGTGGCACAAGAGTCCTCCAGCAGTTCTGATAGTGAAGAACAGGTTGTTTTCACACCTGATGACCATGAAGAAGTGGCTGCAGAGAAGACTCCTGCTCCTCAAAATGTAGCTGAGATCCAGGGGGAGCTGCCTCCAGCTAGCCCCATCCATAGGGATCACAGCCAGGGGGAGCTTTCAGTAGTAGAAGAAACATCTACTCTGGACAGTGAGCAAGCCACCCTCATTATCCAAGAGGTACTCACTGACTTAAAAACTTTAGACTATATTATAGAAGATGCTAATTTGTTTGATGTTCATCAGCAAACTCAGCTAGACAAACCAGATCCAGATGTTCTTTTAGAAGACAAATCTGCTGAACAAGAAGTGGTACCTGAGTCAGTGGATGAAGAACAAAGACTATCTCCAGCTCCATCCCCTCATGAATATACTATGGAAGATTTGTTTCTGAATTTAGATCAAGAGGACTTTGATATGGATAAGGTTGCTGCTGCTGAAGAGAAGGGTGCTGCTGCTGAGGGGGAGCACATGACAGTTCTGGAAGAGCCTTTAAGGCTAGACACTGAGAAGGCACTAGATGTGCAAGCTGAAAAACCACAAAGCCCTAAGGATAGGGTTGAGATTGCCAGCACCTCTGCCTCTGAAGATGAGGAGAGTGCTAGGGCTAAGAAGAAGAAACTGTTTGTATTCAAAAGAAGAAGTCAGAGCTACAAGAAAGCCCTCCAATCCATTGCCCCACAGCCTATAGTTCAGCAAGCTCCAACTGCTGACTATAGTGCTTTACTGATTGCACTACAGATCAAGGTGGATGAGCAAAGGATGGCTATAGAGACTTATGTTGATGAAGGGCACAAGACCCTACAATTTGATCTGGCACAGGAAATCAAGTCAATAAGGTTTAAAATGAACCTTAATAAAAAGGAGATGACTGAATGTTTTTCAAAGGGTGGTAATGCAGTGGTCTATCTGGCAACCCACCAAGAGAAGATAAAGTCTCAAGTAGATGATATAGCACTGAAGCAAGGCTATGTGCTGGAGAATCAGTTGAGAATGAATGATAATTTAACTGCCTCCCACAATGCTATAGTCACTGAATTGAAAAATAAGTCTGCTGAACCTTCTACCTCTACTGATGCTGCCAAGGCTGATTTTGATAAAATCTTTCAAGCTGAGCTTACTGCTGTCAAAACTGCTATACAAGATTCCCAGAAAGCAATCTCTGAACAACTTACAAAGCTTAGACCTTACTTTAAAGATGGAATCAGGTACTTGGATGGTCAAATCCGATTCCAGAAGGATGATGTAAGAGATCATGTTGCTCAAGAAGTCATAAAGGGGGAGAGAGTGTTAGTCAAGGCCAGTTCTGAGCATGCAAAATGGATTTCAAATTCAATCAGGGCTACACTTGGATATCCTCCCCTGTGTTATGACAATGAAGTTGCTGAATCTGGACTGAACCCTGCCTATTTTGGAGGTGAGCCACAAGAAGTAGCTCAAGTCATTTATCCACCTCCAGATTTTGAAATGATTCATGCAGAGGTGAGCACTATGTATAGCCCATCTGGGGGCAAGGACAATGTCCATTTAGAAAAGGTTGTTCAACCTATAACAGCAGCTATGCAAGAGGCCTTAGACAAAGAAGAAGAGGCAAGGTTGTCAAAGAAGAGGTTTAGGGAACAAGCTGAACTAAAACCAGATTTTGAACAATGGAGCCCTACCTCTAGAAACATAATTCTTACTGCCTTGAAAGCTGCAAAGGACAATGCTCATGAAAGGAACAAATGGTTCTCTGAGGCTGAATGGAGAAAGCATGAGATTAGGTAGGAGGCTATAGTACAATATAGAAGGAAGGCTAAGATGGGAAAGCTACCTCCTACTGTTGTGGAGCCTAGCAAGTACTTCCCCAAGCCATACCACTATTTTGAGAGACAGAAAATCAAGGCTAAAGAACAAAAGAAGAAGGACTCAAAAGGCAAGAAGCCTGCTGATGCTGAGCCTACTGCTACTGCTGCTATCAAAGCTCAAGTTAAAGCTGGAAAAGGAATTGTTATCAAAGAACCTGATCAGAAATAGATTAGGAATTAAACTTGAAGCTTGTTGTAATCTTTTAAATGAAAAACATTTTTGTACAACATTGAAAATGTATAAGGAACAATGTTAGAACAATATATGATAAATATAGTATGATTGTTCTGAAATGTGTTTGTTTCTTATTTGTTCTGGAATGTTGAATGTGTATATGTGTGAAGTTTTACATGTTCATGTTAACCCTGCTGATTATAATCTGCTTTTCATCATTTTGTAATTTTTAATTATGAATGGTGTATATCATTGACTAAGGGTTATGAATTCTCCAAATAGGGGGAGATTGTTGGGTACATTGGTCAAATGTACCTGATTTGAAGAAGCCTCACCCATCTCAATGATATACATCATAATGTATTTTATGTATGTTTGAGTTACTTGTGCAGGTTAGGTATTCACTGGACTGAAGCTAAAACTTTCTAAGTCCATGTGTCGACACCCAGAGGGAAAGTGTCGACACTTGAGAAAGCTTGTGTCGACACCCAGACAAGCAGTGTCGACACTTGGAGTCATTGTGTCCACACCTGGGATGAAGAGTCGACACCAGACAGAAAGTGTCGACACAAGGAGCTGTGTCGACACTCAGTGAAGAAAAGTGCAGACAGAAAGTGTCGACACAAGAAGCTGTGTCGACACCCAGTGAAGCAGTGTCTACACCAGAAAGTGTCGACACTTGGAGCTGTGTCAACACTCAGCAAAAGTCTGCAGAGTCCAAGTACAAGTGTCGACACTCAACACAAAGTGTCGACACTATGTAGAAGAGTCAGCACTTGAAGTAAGTGTCGACACTCAACACAATGTGTCGGCACTATGCAGAAGAGTCAGCACTTAAAGTATGTGTCGACACTCAACACAATGTGTCGACACACCATCAGAGAAGTCAACATTTAAAGTATGTGTCGACACTCAACACAATGTGTCGACACACCATCAGAGAAGTCAACATTTAAAGTATGTGTCGACACTCAGAACAATGTGTCGACACACAATTAAAGACTCAACACTGGAAGGAAGTGTCGACACAAGGAGCTATGTCGACACTTAGCAAAGAACAGAAATATCTACAAAAATATTCTAAGTACAAGTGTCGACACTAAGGGAATGTGTCGACACTCAGCTGAAGATTCTATATTGAAGACTTGTATCGACACCAAGAAGCAGTGTCGACACTTGACAGATTCAACACAAGAAGTTGTGTCAACACAAAAGAGATGTGTCGACACTTAGAAGAATACAGTTAAAGAATGAAGAACAAGTACTTGTGTCGACACTCAATTTCAGTGTCGACATATGCAGAAGAATCTGTGTCGAGACATACAAGGAGTTGTGTCGACACCTTGTAGACTTGTGTCGACACTTACACAGCATGTGTCGACACTTGGTCTATAAGTGTCGACACTTAAGAACAGAAAGTCTCGACACTATCTAACAGTTAGAGAATTTCAAGAAGTGACTGGTTGACATGACAGCTGCCGATCCAGCCGGTCTACAGCAACTGTCAGGGAAGTCAGAAGTCTGTTATGAACCGGACCAGCCGGTTACCATGAAGAATGCCTATAAATAGGCACTCATAGTTTACAGAAATAGTTGTTGAAGCTATTTGAAGTAATTGATCAGATTATTCAAGTAATCAGAAAAGTGGTACATAGAGTATCAACATAAGAAGATCTGGCAGTGCAACTGCAGATCTAAGAAGTTGGAGAGAGAGAGCTCCAATCAAGAATTCAGTCTTTGGAACTAGGCTGAGAAGAAGGATTCAGAAGCATCTGGATCTTAAGAAGCAGAGGTCAAGGAATAACTGCAGAGGATTCATACTTATTCAGTTCTACTCAAGAAGCTTTGAAGGAAGCTAAGTCAGTTTGGATCTATCTGAGTTCTTCTAAGAACTCAGCAAGAAACTCTCAACTCCTCTCTTATTTTCTGAGTTGTTGAGTTATTTGTTGTAATACTATTTTATCTTGTAGGATCTTTGGATCTGAGTGCATTGTAGGCCTAAATTTATAAAGGCTGAGGGTAGGGCTTGATAGCCTGAGTGTAGGAGTTGAAGAACTCTGAGTGTAGGCCTTGATTAGCTGAGTGTAGGCCTGGGTGGCTGAGTGTAGGCCTTTGTGGCTGAGTGTAGGCTTTGGAGAAATCTGAGGTGTAAGGATTTGGGCCTGAGGTGTAGGAACCTATTTGGGTTCTGAGACAGTGGAGAAGTTTGGCCGAATCTAGTACACTGCTAGATAGGCGACGGGGGAAAGTGGATGTACCCAAAGATTGGGGAACCACTATAAATCATTGTGTGCTGTGCTGTGAATGTGCTGTGTATGTTTGATTTTTGCTGATTACTGTAATAGACTACTTAGAAATCTGTGATATAACTATTTGGCTGCCAACAAAGTTAGAAAAGGATTAGGTCACCTATTCACCCCCCCCCTCTAGGTGTTTAGGTACCATATCTTTCAAGACGCAACACCAGCGGAGTACGGTGTAGATGGAGACAGGTGATGATTTTTCTTGCTAACAAGTAATAACTCAATGTGATTCCATTTTACATTCTAATACAATTATGTAGATGGACTTAAAATAGATCGAATTAGTATTCAGGCAAGCGCACCTATCAATCGTAATATATGAGAAATCTGCATCTCGTGTCGTATTCCACAGGGTCGTTTCAACTATTCGTACTCACCCTCCCTTTATATCATACCTCTAAACAAAAGTGATATTTAAATTACATTAACCTAACTATGACCATTTGGATGATTCAGTATTGGAGAAATAAAAACGATAACAACATGAAGCTTTTAAATAATTACATGAACAAATTCATTTATCAATTCAATTCTAAGCGATCATGACATGAAAAGATTGTTACATTTGTGCAATGTAAAGGTTAATTTTTCATCAAAATTCTGTCTCGAGCAATCCCAAATCTAAACCTAAGATAGTAAATTTTCTCTCGAACAATTCACAACACTCAAGTTTGCATTAAGTAAAGTACCTTTATTACTACATAAATTCATGAATTTTATCTCTAAATTAACATGAATCCTTTTATCCGTGTTCTAATTTTCCAAACAAAATATCTCTCGATCATAAAGTTTGAATTACACAAAGGGAATTATCATCACAATATGAACATACCAAAATCATTGCAAAGAACCAATTTCTCAATCTAGCCAATTGCAAATTGTGTAAAACAAATAAGTAATTCATAAGGAGGATTAAACTCTTTGTTTGATAGCATAAACACAAATAAAATACTACAAATGTAACATAAAAAAGGTGATACATGATTACTAAAATGTTCAAAAAGAAGTTCATGCAAATTAAAATGAAATTTGAAGATGAATCATTAAGAGAAAGAAAGGATTCAAAGGGGTTAATGATTAAATGAAAATACATAGGAATACCCTTCAATCCTCCTTGTCTTGGATGCTCCCCTTCGGCCTCCAGCAGTTCTCCAATCCAGAAATGATCCAAAAAGTTCTAAACAAATTTTTCTACAGGAAATTTATAGTTCCCTTGTAAACAGGTCGGACACGGGGTCGAACACGGCCGTGTGGCAGGCCGTGTGGACGGTTCCTAGGCGGTTCCGGGGCGGTTCCCCATGAGAAGGCGTGTCTGGTCGTGGGCCGTGTCAGATGACACGGGTATAGACACGGGTTGGTCAGCAGTCGTGTGCAAAGATGACACGGGTATGCACACGGGCATGTGCAATACCCGTGTGAGGTTCCATCGTCTGCGCCCAAATTCTTCAGCTCCAGGTGCATAGGACACGGGTAGGCACACGGCAGTGTGTCTGGCCGTGTGCACCAAATTTTCGTCCTGTCATCAGCCATGTAGACTCCGTGAACTCCTCTGTTTGCTCCGAGACTTTTAGGTCCATTGGTTGGCATTACCTGCAATAGAAAAATGATAGACTCAGTAAATAGTTTTATTACAAGAACTGCCAAGGACTTCTAAATACGCTCTTCTATCTATGATACAACAATTTCTTTACTATTATCATGAAATCAACACAAAAAGGGGGCAGGAAATGGTAGACATGATTACAATTATGATAGTAAGAAGCCTATCATAATCGTACTCATCAAATACCCCCAAACTTAGATGTTTGCTTGTCCCTAAGCAAACTAATTCGAACACCTGGGTTACCATTAAATAATTTTGCCTCCGCACACTGGTTGCTATGAATTTAAGAGAACTTTGATGATGTAATCGCATAGGAAATAATTTAGCAGACTTTTCTAAATATATATTTATCTTAAAATTCCTCTAATATATCATTTTAACTATCTCTCACTCGCTTTTAGAAATAAAAGTATAGTCATCTTTAACAAATATGAGGAGAAAATAACAATCTCTATAAGATACGTATTAGTGTTTCAAAACTTATAAGTACTCTTACTGATAATCATGAGCTTACCCTTTTTACACCCTCATCACATCACTATTTAGAATTAGTAAGGTTGGATCCTTAGGACTTGAATTTTGGTGTAGCCTTTTTGGCTTAGGATAGAAGATTAAAGGTGAGGTAATCAAGGATAATTTCGATGAATTTTTCACACCTAAATCTTGATTGAGCCTTATGTTGGAAGGTACCTTAACATATTTCAATTTTATGTAAACACCCCCAGACTTTGCAATTTGTATATTTCCCACATTTTGAAGGGCACTCTATTTATTATTTTTTATATATACATATATATATATATATATATATATATATATATATATATTTAACCAAGGGACCATAGTAGGGATCATTCCAAGTGGGTGCAAGTATACACGCACTCAGGCCACATATCACTATGTCTTTTTTTTTGGGGTTCAAAGTAGGGATCATTCCAAGTGGGTGCAAGGATACACGCACTCAGGCCACATATCACAATGAACAAATCATTCCAAGCAGGCATCAATGATAGGTGTGCTAATAGGTAAGGATTTGGCCTTGGTGAATTTTAATAGTAGAGCATCAAAAGGATGGGGATTAGGTTCAAATTGGGTGTGCAAAGGTATCATGTTAAAGGTGTTGGGATAACAAGGCTCAAGCTATCCAATAGGAGGCCTAAGTCATTTCCGCCCTTACTAATTAACTTATGTAATGTTTTGAGGAATGCTAGAGGGTGAGTCCTAGACATCAATATGGAGTAATTGTTAATTTTAAAGCCCTAATACCAAATTATAAAAATGTTACACTCATCGACTCACTTTATTATAGATAAATATATTTTCTAAAATAGAGTGTTGGATAGTTACAAATATAGAAGAGTAATCTTAAAATTAAATTATATAGAGAAAATTAAGCTAAAAAAAAATTTCTATGCTTAATTACGAAATCAACAAAGTTGAATACTCTATGAGTCTACATCAATTCATTTTAATCAGTGTGTGAAGTTAAATTAAATATTTATAATCCCAAATGAAAGAAAAATGAGAGCTTAAAAGGTCAAACAAAAATTTGTAAGGGGTAACCATTCTAGCCCCAGACTTAAGATTTGCAATGTCCTCAGTGCAAAGTAAAAAAGCAAACATAGAGTGATTTCATTATGATATAAGAAAAAAACTGCTATCATAATAAGTAGAAGAGCACAGTAAAAAGACAAGAGCTGTAATGAAATGCACTGATATATAATAGCTGACAGAACTAAGTACACTGATATATAAAAAAAATACAAGATACGATACATGAAGATAGCACTACATCGATACATATCAGAAGTAAGCATGGTGGTCTGTCGTATCGTCTGGGAAGGAAGGTGGTGCTGGAGCTGGCGGCTGGCGAGGGGCGATCCCAAGGTGGTCTCTGATCTGTATGAGGAGATCCTCGGTCCGCTGCTGTGCCTCCTTAATGTCCTGTAAGCGCGGCGAGAGCTCGGTCTCGAAAAACTGTCTGAACTCGCGTGAGTACCGTGAACGAGGTGGAGGAGGTGCAGTAGACGACTCGCCATGAGCGTAAGTGGAATGGGGTGGAGGCACCAATGGCACGTCGAGGTCAGGATCTATCTCATCATCACTATCATCCTGTATATGCGGTCCACGTCGAGCAATAGAATATATGACCCCTCCCCGGCCCTGACGGGCGGTGACGAGGCGGAGGGCACGAATACTAGCCATCGTGATAGGTACGGTCTTTGCGACCACTGTCATCTGGGGGAGGGCTAAAAAGATGCCCATATTCTTCACGAGGCGAGTAATGTAGGGTGCTACGCAAATAGACCTTATACGAGGGGTGTCAGCCTGATGGAGAATGAACTGGGCTAGAAGATAACCGAGATGTAGAGGATATCGTGAAGTCATGCTGTAGAGGTATAACAGATCCTGCCTACTAACAACTCCGGAGCTTTCGCCCCGGCCGCTCAACGTGTGGCTGAGGAGATGGTGGATGTAATGGATGGCGGGGGAAATCAATTTAGATGCCTTAGATCTCTTGGCCTCGTAGGCGCCAGTGTCAAAAGAAATCTGGCGCCATATACCACCGGCCATATCGCGGTTGGGGAGTTCAAAGTGGAGTTCGGGGTAGGCAGCACTAAAAAGGAACGACTCCTCATACACCCCTAAATATTGGGTGAATTGGAGCATGGTGAGTGTATAAAATGTGCCACCCACTCGAAATGAAACTATCCCCTCGGGCGCGTGCGGTGCGTCGATGAAATTAGGCCTAAAGCTGGAATAAAATGAAGATAGGAACTCTAAGGTGAGTTCCCTAAAGCCTAACTCCTCTATGGCAAAAACTTGATTCCACCCCATTACAGAAATTAGCCCCCTGACATCTCCAGCTAAGTTTATCTCCTCAAGTACGCTCCAATCAATTATACGTATATCTTGAAATTTGTTTGATTGCAAGCGGTTGAAGCGGGCGGTGTGCGATGCATCTATGAAAATTAGCGGAGCAGCGGCATCCCGCCTCTCTGTTGAGACCTGTAATTCCGGTCGGCGACGGCGACCTCCACTTCTTCCGGAAGACATAATATAGAAGGGGAAAATACGAGTGAAGGGGGACGAGAATTGGAGAAAATACAGCCTTTGAGTTCAGGCCACGGGATAACTGATGCTGGGAGAAGGTTTGGAGTGAGCATAAAAAAAAATCCACACGGCCATATTTATAGGGGGTGCACACGGGTTCGCACACGGGCGTGTGCGAACCCGTGTTAGGGAATCAGCAGCCTCGTGGAACACGGGGTGCGTCAATCCGTGTAAACAAATGGAACACGGGTGCGCACACGGCCGTGTGTGCACCCGTGTTAGGGGATCCGAGGCCTCATGGAACACGGGGCTGCCTCGGTCCGTGTGGTCAAACTGGCTGGGGACTGCGCGTCAGGTGGACATGGGTGACAACACGGCCGTGTGGTACCCCGTGTCGCAGCTGGCACGGTACACAAACACGGGTAGGTAGGTGACACGGGCGTGTGTTATCCGACATGCCCGTGTCCGGTGTCTCGATACATCGGTCTCGACGATCGTCGAGCGATAGACACGGCTATGAACACGGGTTGGTGCGAACCCGTGTTGTGCTCGGGAAGAAATTGGCTCTTTGCGGAATTAATTCCCCACGGCTGGGCCTGATCCTGTGTCACGTACACGGCCACCCACATTTTGAATTTCTCAAAAAAAAAAAATTTCTTTACAGAAAATTTTTTTTTTTCTCATTAAAATTTTGATGGAAATTTCTTTTCATTAAAATTTTTTTCTTTAATTTTTCATTGCAACTAATTAGATTTATACTAAAATAAGAATACTTAAGAACACCTACTAGAGTTAGTATGAAACTAATCTAGACGGAGGCAAGTCTCTAGACGAGCGAAGTCCATAGGGATTTCACCATAATAACGCTTAAGTCGGTGACCATTAACCTTAAAATCTCCCTTCTCAGGGTGAGTTAACTCGACGGTACCGTAGGGAAAGACTTCTTTAACCTTGAAGGGTCCGGACCACTTAGACCTTAACTTCCCTGGGAATAAACGTAATCTGGAGTTATAAAGGAGGACTTGGTCACCTTTTTGGAATACCTTGGGTTTGCGAAGGTTACGGTCATGAAATAGTTTGGTTTTCTCCTTATAAATCCTGGAGTTCTCATAGGCCATAGTTCTCCACTCATCTAATTCGTTAAGTTGAAGTTTACGCTTCTCTCCTATAGAACTAGTGTCAAAATTTAAGGAGCGTATTGCCCAATATGATTTGTGTTCTAATTCTATAGGTAGGTGGCAAGATTTACCGTAGACTAATCTAAAGGGGGTGGTCCCTATAGGTGTTTTGTAGGCGGTGCTATAAGCCCATAAATAGTCGTTAAGTTTCCTAGACCACTGCTTCCTATTCCCTTCTATAGATTTTTTTAAGATTCTCTTAAGCTCTCTATTGGAAACTTCAACTTGCCCACTAGTTTGAGGATGATACGGAGTGGCTATCCTATGTGTAACTCCATATTTTTCTAATACTTTGTCTAGTTGTAGATTACAAAAGTGTGAACCCCTATCGCTAATAAGTGCACGTGGTGTGCCAAATCGTGCGAATAAGGATTTCAAAAATCTAATTACAACCCTACTATCATTAGTAGGCAAAGCTTGCGCTTCAACCCACCTTGATAGATAATCTACAGCTACCAAAATATATTTATTCCCAAAAGAAACTGGGAATGGTCCCATAAAATCTATACCCCACACATCGAATACTTCACATTCAAGGATAAATTTTTGAGGCATTTCATGTAATTTAGAAATATTACCTCCTTTTTGGCAAGAATCACATGAAAGCACATACCTTTGGGCATCCCTGAATAGAAGTGGCCAATAAAAACCGAAATCAAGAACCTTTTTAGTGGAGCGATTCGCTCCATAGTGACCACCAGCAGGACCTGAATGACACTGCTCCAAAATCTTCCAACCTTCCTCCGCTGATACGCACCTTCTTATAACAGAATCTGCACATATCCGAAAAAGAAAAGGGTCCTCCCAAAAGTAATATTTCAAGTCAGAGAAAAATTTCTTTTTCTGCTGATATGAAAAGTCTTTTGGAAGGACCTTAGCCACAAGATAGTTTGCATAATCTGCAAACCATGGATAATCTAGATGTATATTGGTAGATTTGGCAAATAATGATTCCTCAGGAAATGTATCAGAAATTTCAGATTCATCTAACATTGATCGTAGTGGGTTTTCTAAACGGGAAAGATGATCTGGCGCTATGTTTTCCGCTCCTCATTTATCCCTAATTTCTAGATCAAATTCTTGTAGAAGAAGAACCCATCGGATTAAATGAGGCTTTGCTTCCGCTTTGGCTAGCAAATATCTAAGTGCAGAGTGATCCGTATAAATTACCACTTTGGAAAATGTTAAATATGATCTAAATTTATCAAAGGCGAATACCACTGCTAGGAGTTCTTTTTCAGTAGTTGTATAATTCTCCTGTGCATTATTAAGTGTTTTACTAGCATAATATATTGGGTGAAAATGTTTGTTTCGGCGCTGTCCTAAAACAGCCCCTACCGCAAAACTACTAGCGTCACACATGATCTCAAATGGTTGACTAAAATCAGGTGCGATCATAATAGGAGAATTAATTAATTTTTCTTTTAAGAACTCAAAGGCATGTAGACACACTTGTTCAAAAATAAAAGGTGTGTCTTTTTCTAAAAGCCTTGTAAGTGGTTTAGCTATTTTAAAGAAGTCTTTAATAAAACGGCAGTAAAATCCCGCGTGTCCTAAGAAACTTCTCACTGCCTTTACGGAGGTTGGTGGTGGTAATTTTTCTATGGTCTCTATTTTTGCTCTATCTACTTGAATTCCTTGCCTTGAAATTTTATGGCCAAGTACTAACCCTTCTTGTACCATGAAATGGCACTTCTCCCAACTAAGTGCTAAGTTCGTCTCCTCACACCTCCTAAGAAATTTCTCTAAATTATTCAAACACAACTCAAAGGAGTCGCCAAAAACCGAAAAATCATCCATGAACACTTCCATGATGTCTTCAACATACTCGTTAAAGATGGCTAGCATGCTCCTTTGAAATGTGGCGGGTGCATTACATAACCCGAAAGGCATACGTCTATAGGCAAAGGTACCAAATGGGCAAGTAAATGTTGTTTTCTCTTGGTCTTCTGGTGCTATAGGAATTTGAAAGTATCCAGAAAGTTCATCTAGAAAACAATAATAAGAATGTCCTGATAAGCGTTCTAATATCTGGTCAATGAAAGGAAGAGGGAAATGGTCTTTCCTAGTGGCATCATTTAATTTCCTATAGTCTATACAGACACGCCAACCTGTTACCGTTCGCGTTGGAATTAATTCATTTTTATCATTTGCTACTACAGTCAGGCCACCATTCTTAGGAACTACTTGGACAGGACTAACCCATGAACTATCCGAAATAGGATATATAATACCAGCATCTAATAACTTCACAATCTCAGCCTTAACTACCTCTTTCATATTAGGATTTAGCCTACGTTGCGGTTGAATAGATGACTTATAGTTTTCTTTCAGAAGAATTTTATGAGTGCAAAAACTAGGATTAATACCCTTTATATCAGATATTTGTCATGCTATTGCACCTTTACATTTCTTCAATACAGTTATCAATTTATTTTTTTCAAGTTTGGAAAGATTTGAAGATATGATAACTGGGTACGAAGAATTTGTTCCTAAGAATGCATACTCAAGATGATCCGGTAATTTTTTTAATTCTACTATTGGTGGATCCTTAGTATTATTCTTAAGAATTTCATGATCTCCTTCAGTAATTAAACTATATTTCGTTGTTCTATTCATAGCAATACAATTTTCTAGAAAAAATAAATGTTCAATAATGTCATCATTTTTATCATCTTCTAGATAGTTGTTAGTTATGCAAATTTCTAAAGGATCTTTATAATAAAAATTAGAATTTATAGATGACATAAAGTCATCAATACCATGAGAAAAATAGCAATAATCATCGTTATCTAAAGATTGTTTCATAGTATTGCCAATTTGAAAAGTGACTTCATCTTCTCCTACTCGCAATACAAATTTACCATCAAAAACATCAATAAGTGCTCTAGATGTAGCTAGAAATGGACGACCTAGTATGAGTGGTACTTCGATATTTTCATCCATATCTAAAATAACAAAATCAGCAGGAAATATAAATTTATCTACCTTAACTAATACATCTTCTACTATTCCTCTAGGATACTTAACCGATCGATCTGCTAATTGAATACTCATTCTTGTTGGGCTAAGTTCTCCTAGGCCTAGTTTCAGATATAGTTTATAAGGCATTAAATTTATACTTGCTCCTAGATCTGCTAAAGCCTTATTTACTTGTAAATCACCGATTAAGCATGGAATTGAAAATGAACCGGGATCCTTAAGTTTTTGTGGCAATTTATTTTGCAAAATAGCAGAACATTCTTCACTTAATGTTACTAATGATAATTCTTCTTTTTTCTTTTTATTAGAAATCAAATCCTTAAGAAATTTTGCATATTTAGGCATTTGAATAATTTCAGAAAAAGGTAAATTAACATGTAATTGCTTAAACATAGATAAAAATTTACCATACTGCGCATCCATGCGCTCCTTGTTAAGCTTTGCTGGGTATGGTAATGCTGGTTGGTACTCCATCGGTTGTACGTTCATCTCGCTTGGTCCTTCGCCGCTAGACTACATTTGGGGTGCTTCTTTTGCAGGCCTTGGGTCTTGTAACTCCTTTCCGCTCCTCAATTGAACGGCTTTTGCATGCTCCCTTGGATTTATCTCTGTATTCCCTGGAAGTGTTCCTTGCTGCCTTTCAGAAACCATCCTTGCAAGCTGACCAATCTGATTTTCCAAGTTCCGAATTGAACCCTCTTGATTCTGGAAGGCTACATCGGTAGTTTGCATGAATTTGGTAAGCACATCTTCCAATATAGGCTTCCTTGGTTCCAATTGTGGTTGTTGTGCAAACATGGGCTGCTTCCCTTGATTTCCTTGTCCTCCCCAAGAGAAATTGGGGTGGTTTCGCCATCCAGGATTATATGTAGAGCTATATGGGTTGTTGGCTTGATTGAAAGGTGGCCTAATATTGTTACTCATATAGTCAACATGCTCTTGAGCTTGCGGTTCACATCCAGGCATTCCAGTGTATGAAGAGTCCCATTGTTGAGGTGCCATGGAAGGTGATGCTAAGGAAAGGTTGTCCATCTTTTGGTGAAGTTTCTCCACTTGAATTGCTAAGGCAGTGACGACATCTACTTCATAAATTCCTGCGGGCTTGCTAGGCTTTTGTCTTACTGTAGTCCATTGGTAATTGTTCATTGTCATGTCCTCTATCAACTGCTGAGCCACTTCAGGTGTCTTATTGTTCAAAGTTCCTCCACTAGCCGCATCAATCATTTGTTTGGTGGCTGGATTTAGACCATTATAGAAGGTCTGAATCTGAAGCCATGAAGGTAGAGCATGGTGGGGACATCTCCTTAACAACTCCTTGAATCGTTACCATGTGTCGTACAACGATTCAGACTCCAATTGAATGTACGTAGAGATGTCATTCCTTAACTTTGCAGTCTTCGCAGGTGGAAAATACTTCATCAGAAACTTCTCAACCATCATGTCCCAAGTAGTGATCGACCCTCTAGGTAAGGAATTCAACCACTGCTTCTCCTTATGCCTTAAAGAAAATGGAAACAATCTCAATCGAATGGCGTCATTGGAAACACCATTGATCTTAAATGTGTCACATATCTCTAAGAATCCGGCCAAGTGGGTGTTAGGATCCTAATCTTGCAAGCCATCATATTGGACATACTGTTGAACCATCTGTATCACACTAGGCTTCAATTCAAAGTTATTGGTAGCTATCGGTGGTCTAACGATGCTCGACCCGGTTCCTTGGAGATTAGGTCTAGCAAAGTCAGACATGGTTTGCTCATTTTGGTTGGCCATAGTATCTAAGTTTTCAAGATGATTCTCTCCTTGGTTTACTGTCTCCTCTTCTGATAGTTCGTTTGAATTATCTGTGGTATTAATTCCCACGTCCCTTAAGTCAGTGTTATGGAGAATTCGTTCTGGGTCAGGATGAAATGGCGCTAGCCCAGAATTTCTGCCCCTGGTCATAGACTAACAGACTACAAAAAAAAATATTACGCAATATAATTATTCAAATACTAATTTACAACTATATAAATGAAAATTGGTAGATCAATAAAGATTAGGATTTCAAAATATTGAAAACGATTCCCCGGCAACGGCGCCAAAAACTTGATGATTTTTCTTGCTAACAAGTAATAACTCAATGTGATTCCATTTTACATTCTAATACAATTATGTAGATGGACTTAAAATAGATCGAATTAGCATTCAGGCAAGCGCACCTATCAATCGTAATATATGAGAAATCTGCATCTCGTGTCGTATTCCACAGGGTCGTTTCAACTATTCGTACTCACCCTCCCTTTATTATCATACCTCTAAACAAAAGTGATATTTAAATTACATTAACCTAACTATGACCATTTGGATGATTCAGTATTGGAGAAATAAAAACGATAACAACATGAAGCTTTTAAATAATTACATGAACAAATTCATTTATCAATTCAATTCTAAGCGATCATGACATGAAAAGATTGTTACATTTGTGCAATGTAAAGGTTAATTTTTCATCAAAATTCTCTCTCGAGCAATCCCAAATCTAAACCTAAGATAGTAAATTTTCTCTCGAACAATTCACAACACTCAAGTTCGCATTAAGTAAAGTACCTTTATTACTACATAAATTCATGAATTTTATCTCTAAATTAACATGAATCCTTTTATCCGTGTTCTAATTTTCCAAACAAAATATCTCTCGATCATAAAGTTTGAATTACACAAAGGGAATTATCATCACAATATGAACATACCAAAATCATTGCAAAGAACCAATTTCTCAATCTAGCCAATTGCAAATTGTGTAAAACAAATAAGTAATTCATAAGGAGGATTAAACTCTTTGTTTGATTGCATAAACACAAATAAAATACTACAAATGTAACATAAATAAGGTGATACATGATTACTAAAATGTTCAAAAAGAAGTTCATGCAAATTAAAATGAAATTTGAAGATGAATCATCAAGAGAAAGAAAGGATTCAAAGGGGTTAATGATTAAATGAAAATACATAGGAATACCCTTCAATCCTCATTGTCTTGGATGCTCCCCTTCGGCCTCCAGCAGTTCTCCAATCCAGAAATGATCCAAAAAGTTCTAAACAAATTTTTCTACAGGAAATTTATAGTTCCCTTGCAAACAGGTCGGACACGGGGTCGCACACGACCGTGTGGCAGGCCGTGTGGATGTTTCCTAGGCGGTTCCTGGGCGGTTCCCCACGAGAAGGCGTGTCTGGTCGTGGGCCGTGTCAGATAACACGGGTATAGACACGGGTTGGTCAGCAGTCGTGTGCAAAGATGACATGGGTATGCACACGGGCGTGTGCAATACCCGTGCGAGGTTCCATCGTCTGCGCCCAAATTCTTCAGCTCCAGGTGTATAGGACACGGGTAGGCACACGGCCGTGTGTCTGGCCGTGTGCACCAAATTTTCGTCCTGTCATCAGTCATGTAGACTCCGTGAACTCCTCTGTTTGCTCCGAGACTTTTAGGTCCATTGGTTGGCATTACCTGCAATAGAAAAATGATAGACTCAGTAAATAGTTTTATTACAAGAACTGCCAAGGACTTCTAAATACGCTCTTCTATCTATGATACGACAATTTCTTTACTATTATCATGAAATCAACACAAAAAGGGGGCAGGAAATGGTAGATATGATTACAATTATGATAGTAAGAAGCCTATCATAATCGTACTCATCAACAGGCCAGTGTAGTTCGGGTGGACAGGAATCCAGATCCGTGAGTGGAGCTGAGTAGTAGTAGTTTTACTTTTATGATTGGCTTGTAGTGAGGTATTTATGTACCAGGCTTAAGTTCGCATATCATGGTGTGGACTTTTTATTTTTCATGTGATTTCCTCTTTTTATGTTGTGGACTTGATTGTTTTAGCTTTTCAATCATTAAACATTCTATCGTAGGTGATCGAGATGGCCAGCAGGATCGACGTTTTGTGGAGTCGACCATCCCAGAGGATGGTGTCACCGCAAAACAACGGTTCTGGGCCTAAGACCCGGTGGTTGTTGCAAAAAAAGGGTGTCTTACAAATGGTATCAGAGCGTAACCTCGATCCGAGAGAATGTAGTCCACAAAACATGGGACACCCCGCATGGGATTAGTTTGAGGACAAATAAGCAGCGGAAGCAATGGTGTGCCCATGGAAGGAATCATGTGTAATGCTTCTAATAACAAAGAGTTTTAGGTCAATTTACTAAACTTAAGACCGTCTTTTTGTAGGGTGCGACGAATCCTCCCATGCCGCAGGGGACACCTCCGGCCCCGAATGTGATTCAACCCCCGCCGGCTCCAACCCTGTTGCAGCAGACGGAGCTGGAACAAACCTTGATGGCTATCTTGGAGGCCTTTAGGGCACAGCAGGCTCCGGCCCCTCAGCCGAACCCCGGAGCGAAATGGTTGAGTGCATTGCGGGGCCTTGCCCCACCATCGTACTTGGGGACGGAGACGGCAGTGCGCACGGAGGAGTCGCTAGACATTATGTACGAGATGTTGGAGGGAATACAGTGCCCGGTGGACCTGGCAGTATCGTTGGTGGTTTCTTGTCTGGAGTCGCATGCGAAGAGGTGGTGGAAGTCAGTGATGGACACCACTTATGCGGGAGTGGAGATCGCAGACAGTACTTTGGAGGAGTTTAGGGTAGCACTACTGGAGCATTTTGTGTCGCAGTCCGCAGGGGACAAATTGGAGGATAGATTCTTGTAGTTGAAGCAAGGGAACAGGACAGTTCTGGAATATCACCGAGAGTTTACTCATTTGGCCAAGTTTGCGGATTCTTACAAGCTTGATGACATGGGTTATGCCAAGAGGTTATACAAGTGCCTCCGTGATGACCTAAGGCAGGCCCTCTTGTTCGTGTCTGATGGTACCATGGCCAGGATCTTGGAGATGGCCAAGAAGCTAGATGCGGACCAGCTTGTAGTCCAGGGCAGGAAGAGACATGTGGATGATGCAGTGCTAGGAGGGAGAAGGGACCCGCAGAGAGGCTGAGTCATGGGAGAGAGAAGGAACGGTGATCAACCCCGTCAGGAGGAAAGGCAGGAGCCAAGGGAGCAGGCAGTGCTGGCTCCGCAGCCGCTAAAGATGAGGGAGGTGCCCAGGATAGGGCAGGGACCACCTACACCACATCTGTTCTATCACTGCCATCAGCCAGGGCACATTCAGATTAATTGCCCTACGAGAAATGGGACCAATCCTGCTGCATGGGGTGGCCCACCGACTCACCAGATGCGAGGTCATGGACGTGGTCGCTGACGCAGATTTCATGGCGGTGAACACAGGCAGGATGGGGAGTAGATATATGCTCTGGACTTAGCGCAGCCCCGAAACCCGAACAGGGTTATTGCAGGTATGAGAGTAATTCTAAGAATTGGTAGAACAACTACACAACCTAGGTTAGAAAACGTTAGACCTAAGCAGTTTTTCCTTTAACTAATTTAGGAATCGTGATGGTGTGCGGCAAACCTGCCCATACCCTGTTCGACACGGGGGCATCACACAACTTTGTGTCGGAGGCTTTCATCGAGGATCTGGGCCATATTCGATATTATACGGGAGATACCAGGAGGGTGCGTCTCCCCAATGGGATGGAGATCCAGTCCACAGAGAAGTGCCTCCTGAAGGTTACCATAGACGGGTTGACACTCGAGGCCCCAACGACGATCCTGAGAATGCCGGACTTTGTCCTTGTCTTGGGCATGACATGGCTGGTCTGGAACAATTCCCAGATTGACTGCCCGGCGAGGAGGGTCGTGCTGAGACAAGGCGATACTTATGCGACATTCGAAGGTTCTAGTCCGGTTTCCCGCCACCTCCTTTCATCTATTCAGGCCGTCAAGGCCCACCTGCAGGGAGACGAGGTATATCAGGTGCTGTTCGAGATGACTGAGGATAAGGACCTAATTGTTAGCATTCTGGTGGTCTGTGACTACGCCGATGTATTTCCAAAGAAGCTGCCAGGACGGCCTTCGCATTGGGAGAAGGACTTTCAGATTCAGTTAGTGCCAGGGGCTATGCCGTTATCCAAGGCCCCTTTTCGGATGGCCCCAAGGGAGCTGGCGGAATTTCAGACACAGTTGCAGGAGTTCGTGGAAGCTGGATTCGTCAGACCGAGTTCCTCGCCATTGTCACAACCCGCTTTTTCACCGCATAAAAAAAAAGCTTATCAGAGTAAGTGAAAATGCGCGTCATGATGCCACGTCAGCAGGGGATAACTGCGGATGCTTAGGCAGACACCCAACTAAACATGAAGAAAGGTTCTTTTTTTTAAAAGTTATTTTAAGGAAAATCAGTTAAGTACAGTAGTTAGTCGTATCCCTCGGCTTAGTGGCTCATCTAGTCCACGAATCGAAATATATTATACGCTGCGGAAAAATACTTGATTAGATTAACTCAGACATCATACATGAGTAAAAACGTCCCTTTAGGACAACTCATGCTCTGCAAGACTATAAATTTATTATAGTAGGAACGATAGCTTTTACGGTCGCTAAAAATAACAAGTTAGAGCTTCAAATTATGCAATACATGAAGTAATAGTAGTAGATTTTATAGTTGAAAATACCTAACATGCATTCCTAGCATAAATCCTCCCAGAGAACAAGTAATCCACATCCACATTTAAAGAAATGAGCAGCTAGTAAGTATCAAACAACTAACAATTCAGTGGGCGCCAACAAACTGACACGAACCCACGAACAAAAGTATATCTGAACTAGTAAAACTAAAAAAACAACAAACTACCTCGCTAGGACGAGGCAACAACAACGGCCAACGCTGCCTCCAAGAAACTCCAAAACGAGCACTGCTAACCACTACTGCTCTAAACCTGAGGCATTCCAAAAATAGAACACCTCAGCAAGAAAGTATAAGTAGTGGCAGGAAGAGTAATAAGCCAAAATAAGCAAAGGTCAACAGGGGTACCAACCCAAGACCAAACACACTGAAGTAAAGTACGAAAGAAATTGGGTATCAACAGGAAAAGAACTCCTACGTGAGTTGCCACGTTCCACAAGAGTGCACCAGACGCACAAGGCTATAAGGTGGATACAAGATTATTTCCCCAGAAAGAAAAATTCAAAACCTTTATTAGGCACCTATGGTCGACTCTACCTTAACACACGGGTGAAGTGGTCACTCTTGGATGTACCACCCAAAGACACGTGCGAAGTGGTCGCTTTTGGACACACCCCCCAAAAACACGGGCGAAGTGGTCGCTCTTGGACACACCCCCCAAAAACACGGGCGAAGTGGTCGCTCTTGGACACACCCCCCAAAAAGAAACAAAACCGATATATAATCTGTATAACTGCGAGGGAGTCTCATACTCTCCACCATACACTGTAGATATCCAAAAACCAGGAAGACTTCCACATGGCACTAATGAAGGTGACAAACACTGCAGAGGTGGAATCGTCCACTAACTCTCACATTCAAGAACCCAAAGAAACAACAACACAAAATATATCGAGAATTGGCTCGACAGATTCTACTTGACATTACCGAACTCAAGATGCGGTTGATCAACCCTTATGGATGATTTACAATCTTAGATAAACTCTAATACGTTCGATAATGATAAATAAGCCAATTAACGCCAACACTAAAAACATTCTATCAAACCAATATGAAGTTACCAGATTCAGTTAGCGAAACAAGATTTAGAAATTTTCAAGTGATCGAAAAACTAGACATAGCTATAACTTGGAAAGAAGATAAAGGAACAAAACTCATTCATTACCATCAAATCGGATAAGGAGAAATGAGGGGAAACCACCACTTGCCTTGGTTTTACCGGAAAAGTCCACCGAATCACTCCACGTTGTAGAACGGGGCAAAAGGATGCGGGAGGAGTTGAAATCTAGACAAAAATGGCCAAAATAGAGGTTAGGGCCAAAGAACCCTAACGGGAAATCTCAAGAAACGGGGAAGAAATTACCACGAGGGCGTAGCTCTCGGCGAGAGCTTTCCGGATCTATATTCGGATGAAGATTTTGAGCACCGGAGCACCGTCGGCGGCCACCGGAAGGTTCACGAAAACTTTCTCTCTCACGTTTACGCCGCTCTGGTTTGGGAGGAAAAGAATCGGAGAAGATGAAGTTTGGTTCTAAACCTAAGCCAAAGAATATATATATATATATTTATAAAACGTTTTGTCAAAAACGCGCTATTTATGAGCAGTTTCGGGAAAATCGATAATAGAGGTCTAAGATTACTGCAAATCGAAACGTGTCCACCACAAACGTTGTAGATCTCGTCGAGACGAAAAAATTTCATGTTAACAATTTTTCCGTACGACATAGTTTTGACCCTCAAAAAGGCATCCGAACGTAAACAACAATTGACCTACTCGAGTTGCAGAATGACCTACACGAGTTGCAGAATTGACCTACTCGAGTTGCAGAAAGACCTACACGAGTAGCAGAATGACCTACACGAGTTGCAGAATGAGCTACACGAGTAGCAAAATTGACCTACTCGAGTTGCATAAAGACTTACACGAGTAGCAGAATGACCTACACAAGTAGCAGAATGACCTACACGAGTTGCAGAATGACCTACACGAGTAGCAGAATTGACCTAGTCGAGTTGCAGAAAGACCAACACGAGTAGCAGAATGACCTACACGAGTTGCAGAATGACCTACACGAGTAGCAGAATTGACCTACTCGAGTTGCAGAAAGACCTACACGAGTAGCAGAATGACCTACATGAGTAGTAGAATGACCTACACGAGTTGCAGAAGGACCTACACGAGTAGCAGAATTGTCCTACTCGAGTTGCAGAATTACCTACACGAGTAGCAGAATGACCTACACGAGTTGCAGAAAGACCTACACGAGTACATATAGAAATCACTCAAGTAAAATTGTAGGAAATACAATTCTTTTGCAAATACACCCTTTTGATGAAAGTATATGAATGAATAGTTAAGGAGATTTTTGAATAGTACTATAATATTAAAATAATCATATTTATATATTTTGAATAAGAAAACACAAGTTCAAAATAGAGGCCCAAACGCGCGCCGAACTGAACGAAACTCGCACCGTAGACGAACACTGACGCTACTAGCACAACAACGAAGTCAAAACCAAAATCTGACGAGCCATTCCCGAGATATTAATCTTCAAGGTACAAGACGATCATAAACAATCGAAAACTTCAATCGTGCGCCGAGACTCCAAAAACAAAATGCTCGGATTGCGACGAAACTTGACAGGCAAGTCCAAAATTACTTAACTTTAATTCCAAATGCAAAATTTTTGCATTACAATAAGAATTCGGCCTACTCGACCGCACAGACACGAAAATCCTTTAACGACATTGCGCCGTCAACTCGACGTTAAAAGTAACGCCACGACGTCATAAATCTGGCGTTGCCCAAACAAATAAAATCATCGAAAAAATCGGGGGCGTTACAGTCACTCCCCCAAAAAAGAAGTTTCGTCCCAAAACTTATCACAACTCCAAAACCAAACCAAAATCGATAAAACCATGCATAACTGAAAACATAGCAACATACCCGAAACTAAGAGAAGAGGTGCGGATGAGATTCTCTCATGGCTGATTCCAATTCCCACGTCGCGCTCTCGACGTCTTGATTTCCCCAAAGAATCTTGACCATAGGGATGGTCTTTCTCCGCAACACATGCTCTCGAGAATCTAGAACACGAATAGGTTCTTCCACATACATAAGGTTGGGCTGAATCTGAGGGTATCGAGTCGAGGACTTGATGATCACTACGAACACACTTCCGCAATTGGCTCAAATGGAACACATCATGGACACCAGGGAAAGTCTCAGGCAAATCCAGGCTATCAGCTGACACTCTGATGCTCTCAAGAATCTAGAAAGGTCCCACGTACCGGGGGTCTAACTTGTGGTTCATTCCAAACCTTTTAACGCCAGACATCGGAGAAACCTTCAGAAAAACAAAGTCTCCAACCGCAAACTCCAGATCGACCCTTCGTAGATTAGCATACTTCTCATAGCGCTCTTGAGCCACACGAAGCTTTTCCCGAATGTGAGTCACGACACAATTCATCTCTTCAAGGGCTTCCCGACCTAACAACGATCTCTCACCAACTTCAGCCCAAAATAATGTCGTCCTACAACGCCTCCCATACAAGGCCTCAAACGAAGCGATCTGTAGACTCTCGTGATAACTATTACTGTAAGTACACTCCATGAGTCTGAGACGCTCATCCCAAGCACCACCATGATCCAAAATATAACACCTAATCATATCCTCTACGATCTGATTTACCCTTTCCATCTGACCATTAGTCTGCGGATGAAAGGCGGTGGAATACCTTAAATCAGTACCCAACCCCTCCTGTAAACTCTTCCAAAAGCGAGACGTAAATCTAGAGTCCCGATCTAATATGATACTAACAGGCACACCATGTAACCTGATGACCTCTTCAAGATATAACTCAGCTATCTTCTTCATTGAGTACCCAATCTTAAATGGAAGAAAGTGAGCACACTTTGTCAATCTGTCGACTATCACCCAAACGGAGTCGTGCCCACGGGGAGATTTTGACAGACCGGTGATAAAATCCATTGAAATACTCTCACATTTCCAACTTGGAATATCAAGCGGTGTCAATTTACCACCATGCCTTCTGTGATCAGCTTTAACATGCTGACAAGTATAACATTCCGATATGAACCTTGAGATGTCATTCTTCATCTCTGACCACCAAATAATTTGTTTTAGATCTTTATACATCTTAGTGGAACCAGGGTGGTAGGCTACACTGGAACTATGAGCTTCAGCACAGATCTTAGCTCGAATATCGCCAAAGGCGGGGACGCAAAATCTACCCCGATACATCAAGGTGTCCAACTCATCCACAGAGAAATCAGGTAGCTCTCCCTTCACAGTTCTATTCCAAAGATGCAACAAATCAGGATCATCCTTCTGATGTGCTCGAGTAAGGGAAATCCAAGAGGGTTCTTCTGCTTCTAGAATAGCAGGCACGGTACTACTCCCAGCCTCAATATCTATCAACAAAAATTCTTCTACCAAGGACTACAACGACAGATTAAAAATCTTAGCGGTCTTTCTACTCAAGGCATCGGCTACTACATTAGCCTTTCCTGGATGATAAAGAATTTCTACTTCATAATCCGCCACATTTTCTAACCCACGAGGCTGGCGCAGATTTAGTTCTTTCTGTGTGAAGACGTACTTCAAACTCTTATGGTCCGTATAGATCTTGCACAATGCGCCATTTAATAAGTATCCCCAAAGCTCCAGTGCATAAATTATGGCAACAAACTTCCAAATCATGCGTAGGATAGTTTCTCTCGTGGATCTTTAGTTGCCTCGGTGCATACGCGATTACCTTACCATCTTGTATTAAAACACAACCAAGTCTGATGTGTGATGCGTCAACATACTCAGCATACTCAACTCCTTCCGTAGGTAAGGTTAAAATCAGAGCAGTACATAATCTCTTCTTCAACTCTTGGAAATCCTCTTCGCACTTATCGCTCCAAATGTAAGCAGTATTCTTCTGAGTTAGTCTAGTTAGAGGAGCTGACAACACCGAAAACCCCTCCACGAATCTTCTATAATAGCCAGTCATGCCCAAGAAACTCCTAATCTTCTTGGGTGTAGAAGGTCTCTCCCATTCCATCACAACAGAAATCTTGGTCGGATCTACCGAAATACCGTCCTTGCTTACAACATGACCAAGAAGGACACCTGGGGTAGGCACAACTCACACTTGCTCAACTTCGCATATAACTTATGCTCCCTCAGGGTCGACAAAATCAAACGCAAATGCTGAGTATGATCATCAGCATTGTGTGAATACATCATGACATCATCCTCTAGACACGGTAAACCTACCTTGGTTTCCATAACTGGAACCAAATAAGAAAAACACCCAGAAGCTAAAAGCTTCTGAGCACATTCCACAGAAATAACTGGAGAAGCCTGATGTGGATAACCATAACCATTCCTGGGTTGACCATCGTCCATCTTGAAGTCCAAGCGCTTAATCTTACACTGGGTAATAGAGTCATGCCTAGACAACCAGTACATGCCCAAGACTACACAAAATCTTCCAGGTCTATCACCTTTAAATAAGCGACCACTAGAAAAATAAATAACCGAATCGGACAACCCTGAATATCCTCATCCGATACCACAGAATCACCAGAAGGAAACTTGACATAAAACACGTCACCAACCTGATCGAGGGTTAAACCATGATGCTCTACAAAAGGCCTAGCCACGAATGGGTGGGTAGCGACACAATCAACAGGAACACGCGCCCAACGGTTCTTTACCTTAATTTACTTATAAAATCGTATACATAACTTATTCAATAATTAACAAAACCAGATAGAACCTAACCGGAAATCACTTGGGTTGAAGACTGAGTTTCTTCTTCAGTCGTCGCGATGAGTTTACCTTTTTCCTTTATCCTGATTTGGTGGCAGAGGTAGAGCCCGATGCGGGGCCGGCTGCAGTGGGGACTGAGCCTGGGGACACGAAGTCTTCAGGTGTCCCTTCTGCCCGCAATGGAAGCAAGTCTTTTCCTTCAACCAGCAATGACTCACGTCATGTCCCTTCTTTGAACAGAACGTGCACACCCGATCTCCATTGGGTACTCCTTAGATGGCGAGCACCCACTGCTTCTTTTGAGTGGCACTTCTCTTGAAACACCTTTCGAAAAGGTGGCCAGGTCGACCACAGAAGCTACATATTTCTCCAGTTTTCTTTTTCGAAGAAGGGACAGATGCCCTAGAGCTTCCATGCTCGACACCCTTCCTCTCCTCTTTCCTCGGTATCATATCACGACCCTTAGCATATGCAATGGTCTCAACTTCAAGAGCAACTTGTACTGTCCTCGCATTAGTCTCGGACTGGTAATATTGGCAAACTGTAGAATGTCATTTTGGAGACCGCCCAAGAAACCTTTAACCCTGCGCACCTCAGCAGCTCTCAACTTAGAAGAAAACTTATTAAATTTACTGATCTCACTCTCATACCCAATCACTAAGGGGTTTTCTTACCAGGATGCTGTCCTAAGGCGGTAGCCAACAATGCCTGCAACTGTGCTTGCATTACCACGATCTAACATGCCAGGGTCTCCATGCTCTGGCGTAGTTCAACAATCATCGCCTCATCCCGTGTACCTGACGACTCGCCCTCAGACTGGGGAGTCGACCTGGTTGTAACATGCTCATGCGACATTCTAAAAAAAACACATAACACCTCATTAAAACTCTAGCTTATACTAGGACTACACCACTTAGTTCAGACCATACTTAAAAGACACTTGATTATGCTGCAACTTGCTCTGGGATTTTTTATAATGATGCTATGTCCTACTTAGGATGATATCTTCTCATCCTATTGACTCTTGTGCCTATGACATGAATGCATGTATTCTTTATCCTTTTTCTGATTTAAAACCATGTGTGTACATATGTCATCCCACAAATCTTTAGCTTGGCACATTGTGCTTATGCAATGTTATGCTATGCATGATTGTGCTATGCATTCTAAAAAGGCTCCAATGCATGTTATGAGCGGCGTACGCATGAAAATGTTATGCATCTCATACTACATGACATTCTCATGCAACGAAAAAGAAATGTGTTAGTCGCATTCATGTGGTGAGGTTATGCATCCCATACTACATAACCCTCATATGTTGCCCCTATGGTGGATCCATATACATACACATATTATGCATCCCATACTACATAATATGCCCCGTATATTCATGTTATGCTATGAGTGTAGTGTTCGTGCTTCAGCCAAGACGTGATGATGACATATCGGTGTGTGTATGATATGATGATAAACACCTAATACCTACAAGGAAAGGTTGCCCGACAAATTGTCAAGTAACCTCCCTCTGATACCAACTGTCACAACCCGCATTTTCACCGAATAAAAAAAAGCTTATCAGAGTAAGGGAAAATGTGCATCATGATGCCACGTCAGCAGGGGATAACTGCGGATGCTCAGGCAGACACCCAACTAAACATGAAGAAAGGTTCTTTTTTAAGTTATTTTAAGGAAAATCAGTTAAGTGCAGTAGTTAGCCGTATCCCTCGGCTTAGTGGCTCATCTAGTCCACGAATCGAAATTTATTATACGCTTGAAAACAATACTTGATTAGATTAACTCAGACATCCCACATGAGTAAAAATGTCCCTATAGGACAACTCATGCTCTGCAAGACTCTAAATTTATTATCGTAGAAACGATAGCTTTTACGGTCGCTAAAAATAATAATTTAGAGCTTCAAATTATGCAATGCATGAAGTAATAGTAGTAGATTTTATAGTTGGAAATACCTAACATGCATTCTGGTGGGCTCAAACCTGAACAGACAAGTGTACCTGTCGAATTGTAGTATCAATGTTATATTTAAACACGGGGTTGTCAAGTACTGCTACTCACGCTTGAACTATTATCCTACCGAAAGATTGTTGGGTTTTGAGAATTTTTAAAATTAAACTGAAACGAAATTAAAACGAAGCTATGGATTAAAAGATAGCACTTGATCTATGATTCACCATGAAAATAGATAAGAGAAATAAAAATATAATTTTATAATTGCGAATTAAACTTGACCGTGACGGATCCGAAAATAAGACAAAATCTCGCTAGAGCATTTAGTCTCCTAACTTATAGACACTTTGATCGAAATCTCTATACAAATCAAAGAGGCCTAAAGTTGCATTATCGAGGCAATCCTCACTATTGGATTTGACTCCAATCCAGAGGATTTACGTCGTCCTATCTCTAGGATTGCGTGCAACTCCTTCCTTCTTCGAGTGATATTTCAAATCAACGAGTCTCTCGACTACTATGAAATGAGATCAAATGCCTACTACCGTATACCGGAAATATGGAGTCGGCTCAAAATAAATCAAAGAGGGATCGAGCGAAATTTAGCAAAAATAAAATTAAGAAGTAAAAGGAAAACTCATCTTATTTCATGAATCCTCATGATCGAATGCTAATGGAAAATTAGCTACGCATGGTTGAAAATGAAACAAAAATAAGATGAAGAAAATAATTTTTCATTGATAATAGAAAGAGGAGTACAAAAATATAAAAGGGACAAGGTTATGCTACCAAAAAAAGATTACACTAAATTGAAAATGGTTCCACTAATAGAAAAGAACTTAACAACAACATGTAAGAAACATAAAAGAACTCTCTCTTGAACTAGCTATCTCACTTGCTCTCTAAAATCCAACTTCCCAAAGCATGAGACATGGGTTCCTTTTATATGAGAGGAGGAAGATTCTAGAAAGCGGTGGAAATGAAGGGGGAGAGGGATGTGGCCGGCCATGCATGTATGAGGAGGTGCATGATTTATATTAAATGAGGGGGAGAGAGAAGAGGCTACATGCATACAAAATAAAATATAAGAGGGTGGATGAATGGGTTTAAATGAGAATGAGAGAAGGGGAAAGAGGGGTGAATGAGAAATAAATAAGAGAGAGAGGGGGTGAGTGGGGAGATGCATGAGGAATAAAGAAGAGAGAGGAAAGGAGTGGTTCATTGCATGTAATTTATGGAAATGAAAGTGGAAAATATAAAATAGAGAGGGGGGGTGAATGTAGAATAATAAAGGGGGGAACAAGGGGGCCGGCCATGCATGGGCTTCATAATGTGGGCTGAAATATTGTTTATGGCCTGCATGGGCTACTTCATGTTGGTGAGCTCGGCTTGCATGGTGGGCTGCACTTGGACTGCATCAAAGGCCTTGAACCTACAAATAAAATAAAACAAATAAACAAAATGATAGATATATTTTATAACATAACCCAATATAAGTTATTAAAAATAAAACTAACCATAATAACATAATAATAGTCATATTTCATAACAAAACACAACTAGACATAGAACATAAAATTAAACATAAAAAAGCATAAAACACATAATTAAACTAGGAATTAATATATTATAAAAAAACATTAAAACATGAAATAAAAACATAACAAGCATAAAATATAAATAAACTTAGGCATTTTGAATACTAAACTATCCCCAAAAACGATGACTAAAAGTATTCATCAAATACCCCCATGCTTAGGCTTTTGCATTCTAGAGCAAAAGTATGAGAAATATTTATAAGACATTAATAAAGTTTTCAATTAAACTAAAAATTTATTTACACCAAAGTCAAGCCAAAAATAAAATTTAAGGATTTACGAATTAAGTCCTAAATTTTGGAATTAAAGTGAAAGAGAGAAATATTTAGCCAAAAAATTCTCTAATAAATTAACTAGCACTCAAAATTGAGTAAATTGCAAACAAGGTTAGATTGAAATTATAAAAACCATAACTTAAAAGAAACTTAAGGAAGAATTCAACCTACTACTTATGCTCTCCCAATAGTTTAATTTAAAATCTAAGGCAATAATATTGGCTAAGGGGTTTCGGGAGGAAATCAACATGAAGAGGTCTTTGATTGGAGGTGATCATCATTATTTTTTTTCCACACCCCACCAAAATTTTTAAATAAAATATATATGTAATACCAGAAAATGATAGACTAACATCCTATCACTTCTCATGACATATATGAACTTTTAATTCCTCTCTTCATCTGGGTTGCATATGTTTACCAGAGAATAAGGAACTAACATCTCCTTATTCCCATGACATATGATCTAACAATAAAAAGAAAAAGGAAGGAGTTAAACAAAATTTTAGAAAATAAACTTAAAATACTAGAGAGCAACTACTAGTAGATTGAGATTTCCTAAGAATCTAAAAGCATGAGGTAACAATAATTAGAATCCAAAATTGTTAAGCAAAATTACTACAAAATTTAAACTATTTAAAATAAAAGAGAAAAAGTGCCAAATAAATTACTATAAGCAAATTAAAACTATAAGATAATTCTCAAAACTAAATCACTAAATATTAGATTAAACTAAACATGATGAAACAAAAGATTAGCAAATCAAAAATAGTAAAAATGCTTATAAATAAACTCAAACAAAATTTCTAAAAACAACAAAGAGACTAAGCAAGGGGTTTATTATATTTTTGGATTTTTCTAAAATTTTTCATTTTTTAAAAAAAATTTTGAAATCTGATTTTTTGGAATTTTTTATTTTTTAGGTTTTCCTTTTCTAGCCTTTTTGGATTTTGTATAAAGCTAAAGAGAAAAATAGAACTACTAAGATTCTTAATATAATAAAAAAAATTCTTATTGTTTTTTTAAAATTTTAAAGTACTTAAAAAGAAAACGACTTCCCCGGATTCGTAAGGCCGAATGCAGATGTCGCTCCCCCATGCTTGAGCTGGACAACGGCTCAGGCCTAAGGAAGAGGAAAAACAATGATGGAGCCAAACGAACCGCTGGAGGTTTTATTCCTGCAAAACATAATAAGCAAAAAAAGACATAACAAAAAGGATAAGCAAGGGGTGCCTCCCAAGAGCGCTCTTTGTTTAACGTCGTCTGAGCCCGACGTTATTAGTTAGCTAAATGAAAAATAAAAACTAAAGTGAAGAGGTAACTTCCTAAGTATGCGCTTAGGAGAGTACATCAAAAAAGAGAAAAATTGAAGAATCACACCGACATAGGGTGGAATCTTCAATGGAATGACGCCCGAAAATGAATGGACGGAGTTATAGAAGAACTTCACCGTATGTAAAATGGGAAAGAAGGGGTCGTCAAAAGAAGAAGAAGAAAAAGAAGAAAAATAGAAAGAGGAATAAAAGAAGTAGAAAAGAAATTTCATAAACTGAAATTTCACAAGGAGAAGACGGGACTTGTGAAATTTCGGGAGAAGTAGGGGTAGAAAGAACGAAAGAAGAATTATCTAAAATAGAAAAAGAAGATTCACGAAAAATAGAAAAATTTGGAACAGTTGAAATTTGAAGCGAAATGGAATCACAAACGTCTTCAGAAAAAGAAAGAGAATGATGAGACATCTCATCATCCTCAAAAGGTAAGAAGCACGTTGGAGTATCCATAGGGGTGTCATCCAAAGGAGGAAGGAAACAATCTGGAATATCCAAATAGTTATCCTCCTCGAGAGGAAAAAGACAAGTCGAGATATCCGGTGACTCATTACACGATGAAATTGGAGGAGACAGAGAAGAAGACAAAGAAAACGAAGCGGCCTTACGAGAAAAATAATCGATAATGGTCTTGAAATGCGAATTAATATTATCAAGAGAAGTTTACAATTCAAAATACCCATTATCGATTGAATTAAAATTTAGAGGCACGGCGCTTTGCGGGGCAAAATCATGCGAAAAATAATACGGGTTCCCCACCTACCATGTAGGATAAAAATTGGAGTAAGGGTCAAATTGAACACTTTGATCTGCTCCAGAAAAATTGAAATCGAAAGAGGGAGGGGTTCCCGAAAGACATTTAGAATAAAAGTGGTCGGGCGACCCGCAAAAATTATAAAAAGCGTCAAAAGAAGACGATTCCATAAAAAACTGTTACCAAAAAGAAAGAGAAAATTTAAATTTTTTTATTTTTGCAGAAGTAATAGCGAAAGAGTTTTCTTAATATTGACGAAAAAGCCTCCCCGGCAACGGCGCCAAAAACTTGGTGGGCTAAAACCCGAATAGGCAAGTGTACCTGTTGAATTATAGTATCAAGGTCGTATTTAAACACGGGGTTGTCAAGTACTGCTACTCACGCTTGAACTATTATCCTACCGAAAGATTGTTGGGCTTTGAGAATTTTTAAAATTAAACTGAAACGAAATTAAAACGAAGCTATGGATTAAAAGATAACACTTGATCTATGATTCACCATGAAAAGAGATAAGAGAAATAAAAATATAATTTTATAATTGCGAATTAAACTCGACCGTGACGGATCCGAAAATAAGACAAAATCTCGCTAGAGCATTAAGTCTCCTACTTATAGACGCTTTGATCGAAATCTCTTTACAAATCAAAGAGGCCTAAAGTTGCATTATCGAGGCGATCCGCACTATTGGATTTGACTCCAATCCGGAGGATTTACGTCGTCCTATCTCTAGGATTGCGTGCAACTCCTTCCTTCTTCGAGTGATCTTTCAAATCAACGAGTCTCTCGACTACTATGAAATGAGATCAAATGCCTACTACCGTATACCAGAAATATAGAGTCGGCTCAAAATAAATCAAAGAGGGATCGAGCGAAATTTAGCAAAAATAAAAAATAAGAAGTAAAAGGAAAACTCATCTCATTTCATGGATCCTCATGATCGAATGCTAACGGAAAAATTGATACGCATGGTTGAAAAGGAAACAAAAATAAGATGAAGAAAATAATTTTTCATTGATAATAGAAAGAGGAGTACAAAAATATAAAAGGGACGAGATTATGCTACCAAAAAAAGATTACACTAAATAGAAAATGGTTACACTAATAGAAAAGAACTTAACAACAACAAGTAAAAACATAAAAGAACTCTCTCTTGAACTAGCTATCTCACTTGCTCTCTAAAATCCAACTTCCCAAAGCATGAGACATGGGTTCCTTTTATAGGAGAGGAGGAAGATTCTAGAAAGTGGTGGAAATGAAGGGGGAGAGGGATGTGGCCGGCCATGCATGTATGAGGAGGTGCATGAATTACATTAAATGAGGGGGAGAGAGAAGAGGCTACATACATGCATATGCTTTTTCATTTTGGTAAAAAAAACAAAATAAAATATAAGAGGGTGGATGAATGGGTTTAAATGAGAATGAGAGAAGGGGAAAGAGGGGTGAATGAGAAATAAATAAGAGAGAGGGGGTGAGTGGGGAGATGCATGAGGAATAAAGAAGAGAGAGGAGAGGAGTGGTTCATTGCATGTAATTTATGGAAATGAAGGTGGAAAATATAAAATAGAGAGGGGGGTGAATGTATAATAATGAAGGGGGGAAAAAAGGGGGCCGACCATGCATGGGCTTCATAATGTGGGCCGAAATATTGTTTGTGGGCTGCATGAGCTGCTTCATGTTGGTGAGCTCGGCTTGCATGGTGGGTTGCACTTGGACTGCATCAAAGGCCTTGAACATACAAATAAAATAAAACAAATAAACAAAATGTTAGATATATTTTATAACATAACCCAATATAAGTTATTAAAAATAAAACTAACCATAATAACATAATAATAGTCATATTTCATAACAAAACACAACTAGACATAGAACATAAAATTAAACATAAAAAAGCATAAAACACAATTAAACTAGGAATTAATATATTATAAAAAAATATTAAAACATAAAATAAAAATATAACAAGCATAAAATATAAATAAACTTAGGCATTTTGCATACTAAACTACCCCCAAAAACGATGACTAAAAGTAGTTATCACATTCCTAACATAAATCCTCCCAAATAACAAGTAATCCACATCCACATTTAAAGAAATGAGCAGATAGCAAGTATCAAACAAATAACAATTCAGTGGGCGCCAACAAACTGACACGAACCCACGAACAAAAGTATGTCTGAACTAGTAAAACTAAACAAACAACAAGCTACCTCGCTAGGACGAGGGAACAACAACGGCCAACGCTGCCGCCCAGAAACTCCAAAACCAGTACTGCTAACCGCTACTGCTCTTAACCTGAGACATTCCAAAAACAGAACACCTCAGCAAGAAAGTACAACTAGTGGCAGGAAGAGTAATATGCCAAAATAAGCAAAGGTCAACAGGGGTACCAACCCAAGACCAAACACACTGAAGTAAAGTACGAAAGAAACAGGGTATCAATATTAAAAGAACTCCTACGTGAGTTGCCACGTTCCACAAGAGTGCACCAGACGCACAAGGCTATAAGGTGGCTACATGATTATTTCACTAGAAAGAAAAATTCAAAACCTTTATTAGCCACCTGTGGTCCACTCTACCTGAACACACGGGCGAAGTGGTCACTCTTGGACACACCACCCAAAAACACGGGCGAAGTGGTCGCTCTTGGACACACCCCCAAAAAACATGGGCGAAGTGGTCGCTCTTGGACACACCCCCCAAAAACACGGGCGAAGTGGTCGCTCTTGGACACCCCCCCCCCCCCCCCCGCCAAAAGAAACAAAACGGATATATAATCCGTCTAACTGCGAGGGAGTCTCATACTCTCCACCATACACTATAGACATTCAAAAACCAGGTAGACTTCCACAGGGTACTAATGAAGGTGATAAACACTGCAGAGGTGGAATCGTCCACTAACTCTCGCATTCAAGAACCCAAAGAAACCACAACACAAAATATCTCGAGATTTGGCTCGACAGATTCTACTTGACATTACCGAACTCAAGACGCGGTTGATCAACCCTTACAGATGATTTACAATCTTAGATAAACTCTAATACATTCGATAACGATAAATAAGCCAATTAACGCCAACACTAAAAACATTCTATCAAACCAATATGAAGTTACTAGATTCAGTTAGCGAAACAAGATTTAGAAATTTTCAAGTGATCGAAAAATTTGACATAGCTATAAATTGGAAAGAAGATCAAGGAACAAAACTCATTCGTTACCATCAAATCGGACAAGGAGAAATTAGGGGAAACCACCACTTGCCTTGGTTTTACCGGAAAAGTCCACTGAATCACTCTACGTTGTAGATCAGGGCAAAATGATGCGGGAGGAGTTGAAATCTACACCAAAATGGCCAAAATAGAGGTTAGGGCCGAAGAACCATAACGCGAAATCTCAAGAAACGGGGAAGAAATTACCACGAGGGTGTAGCTCTCGGCGAGAGCTTTCCGGATCTATATTCGGATTAAGATTTCGAGCACCAGAGCACCGTCGGTGGCCACCGGAAGGTTCACAAAAAATTTTCTCTCACATTTACGCCGCTCTGGTTTGGGAGGAAAAGAATCGGAGAAGATGAAGTTTGGTTCTAAACCTAAGTCAAAGAATATATATATATATATATATATATATATATATATATATATATATATATATATATATATATATATTTATTTATAAAACGTTTTGTCAAAAATGCGCTATTTATGAGCAGTTTCGGGAAAATCGATAATAGAGGTCTACAATCACTTCAAATCGAAACATGTCCACCACCAAAGTTGTAGATCTCGTCAAGACAAACAAATTTCATGTTAACCATTTTTTCTTACGGCATCGTTTTGACCCTCAAAAAGGCATCCGAACGTAAACAACAATTGACATACTCGAGTTGCAGAATGACCTACACGAGTTGCAGAATTGACCTACTCGAGTTGCAGAAAGACCTACACGAGTAGCAGAATGACCTACACGAGTTGCAGAATGACATACATGAGTAGCAAAATTGACCTACTCGAGTTGCAGAAAGACCTACACGAGTAGCAGAATGAACTACACGAGTAGCAGAATGACCTACACGAGTTGCAGAATGACCTACACTGAAAGTGAGCAGTTAGATCTTAACTTTCTTCTAAACTATAGTTAATGTAAAAAATCACACCACAAAGATAAAGAAGGAAAAACAAGCACACAGACGACACAAGAATTTATAGTGGTTCCCCTAAACTTGGGTACATCCACTCTTCTACCACCCTGGTAGGAATCCACTGCAGGATGAGTTGATCAGGTGTCCTAGGCACCAATGAGCTTTTGATAAGGTGCTCAAAAACCAAACCAGATTTTTTGATCAGCTGTCTTGCCACCACTGAGTTTTGATAAGGTCTCAGAAACCAATCACAAACTTTTGAAGGGAGTTTGAAAAACCCTTTACAGAGGTGGGGATGAGAGAGTGATGAAAGTCTTCTTTTCTCAATCACAATGAGAATACTATGTGGATTCAGTGATGTTGTCAAAGCTCCCCCTGAGATGTAGAATAGTTCGGGAGTGGAAGCTTTGCTTCAGGGTGTAGGGCTTCAAGTTGATGTTGCTCTCCAACAAGCTTTTAGACTGATATGAATTGATTGTCTCTTGAAAGCCTGGAGCAGATGAAGAAGATGATGTTGATTTGCTGTAAGAAAACTTGTAGCTAAGTTCTTCTTTGTTGAGAGAAAAAGCCTTCTTGAATATTCTCTCTCTATCTCTTCTATTCTGTCGAGTGCTGTATTACTCTTCTTATATATTCTCTATAAGATATAATATCTGTATATTTAATGCCTGAAGAATTCAAGCATTTGAATTCTTTCTATCTTGGAATGCCTAAATCAATTCCCGAGAATGGAATATGTCTTGAGAAATCAATTGACATTTAATCTCTATAATAAGCCATATTTTATACTGTCATTCAAACAGCTATATTTGATAGCATTAAATCTGAGAGCTATAAATGCCTGTAGTTAAGCCTTAATTAAATCTGTCAGCTGTAAATAAGAAGGTCTGAAAAACGGCATAGGAAATCGCCAAACTAAATTTTAAAGCTTCTTCAAACTGGGTTCGGAGATCGTTGATCTCCGCTCAGAGATAGTTGAACTGAGTTCAGAGATTTTTAACTGCATCTTAATTTTAAGGCTTCTTCAAACTGGGTTCAGAGATAGTTGATCTCCGCTCAGAGATAGTTGAACTGAGTTCAGAGATTTTCTTCCAGCAATTTTCTAAACATCAAATCTGAACTTCTCTGGAATTTTTCTGAATGACCAAACCTGGAAATAATCCTATGACCCATGACTATACATTTTGGGTCAATCTAATAAACCCTAATAGTGATCCTTACCCAAATTCAATCTTGGGTTCCAACAATCTCCCCGTATTTGGGTGAGGACACTATTCACATAAAATAAAACACAAAGCAAAAATAATATGCCTGATTTAAAAGTTTTTCAGCAGATGTACAAGGGTACTTTGAGAAATAAAATACATGAAAAACAAATTTGCTAGAGAATCCTAATAAGCAATTTTCTTTACACATAAAATTGACAATCTCCACCTATACAGCTACTGCTGTATCCTCTGCATTTCCTGAAAAGAGAGGTTAGGAGTTCTGAACCCAGATTTCCTTGGGTCCTATTTTTCTTTTATAATAATAATTTGAAATAAAAGAATAAAAATTTCTGTTTTGAAATTCTGAGTTCGACAAAAAATATTTTCGTCAATCTGAGTTCGACTTTCGTCGTTCTCGGTTCGACAAAGGGTATTTATTTCGTCGATCAAGATTTTCTGACCAGAAATCTCTGTTCAGAGATCGTCGACCAGAGTTCGACGAAGAGTGTAGTTTTCGGCAAGCTCCGTTCGACGAACTATGTTGAACATAAATTTTGTGAAATTTTTTAATTTGTTTTGGTAGAAATTCAGTTATGTTGTCAAAATCAAGAGAAGTGGTAACCTGATCCTCTTCTGATTCACATTCTGATTCTTCATCAGAGACTGATTCTTCATCATGTCTGCTGCATGAACCATTTATTGCCATTAGGCAAAACTCTCTTGCTCTTGACTATTCTTCATCTTCAGTTGTACAGGATGAAACTTTAGAGTCACTCCAAGATTCAGTATTTAATGTTTTTTCTTTTGTTGATCCAGCATCCATTGCTGTGAGGGAGTCCCAGATGTCTTTTGCTGAAGTACATTCAATAACTCCTTCAAAAATGTCATCAGACATTGATTGAGCAAGGATGTCCATTGCTCTTGCATTAACAATCTTTAGCAATTTTTGAGCTTCTGTCCATTGAGGTGATGGAGCAGCATTCATGCTTGTTGTTTCCAATGGTTGATAAGGACCTGTCAAAATAGAATTGAAAATGGATTCATCAATAGAGTTCATAAAAAGTCTAATCCTTGTCTTCCATAGTGCAAGCTTATCTAGATTGCACTTAGGAGGTCTACTGCTTGAACATTCTTCATTTTGTGCCATGAAAAACTCTCAAGAAATTTAAGATCTATCAGATCGTTTTGGTTCAGGTGTTTGCCTGTGCAACCACTAAGGTGTGATATTTTAACCAACCTGGAAGATGTGGTCTTTTTAACCAACCTCGCTCTGATACCAATTGAAAGTGAGCAGTTAGATCTTAACTTTCTCCTAAACTAGAGTTAATGTAAAAAATCACAGCACAAAGATAAAGAAGGAAACGCAAGCACACAGACGACACAAAAATTTATAGTGGTTCCCCTAAACTTGGGTACATCCACTCTTCTACCACCCTAGTAGAAATCCACTGCAGGATGAGTTGATCCGGTGTCTTGGGCACCAATGAGCTTTTGATAAGGTGCTCAAAAACCAAACCAGATTTTTTGATCAGGTGTCTTGCCACCACTGAGTTTTGATAAGTTCTCAGAAACCAATCACAAACTTTTGAAGGGAGTTTGAAAAACCCTTTACAGAGGTGGGGATGAGAGAGTGATGAAAGTGTTCTTTTCTCAATCACAATGAGAATACTATGTGGATTCAGTGATGTTGTCAAAGCTCCCCCTGAGATGTAGAATAGTTCGGGAGTGGAAGCTTTGCTTCATGGTGTAGGCCTTCAAGTTGATGTTGCTCTCCAACAAGCTTTTAGACTGATATGAATTGATTGTCTCTTGAAAGCCTGGAGCAGATGAAGAAGATGATGTTGATTTGCTGTAAGAAAACTTGTAGCTAAGTTCTTCTTTGTTGAGAGAAAAAGCCTTCTTGAATATTCTCTCTCTATCTCTTCTATTCTGTCGAGTGCTGTATTACTCTTCTTATATATTCTCTGTAAGATATAATATCTGTATATTTAATGCCTGAAGAATTCAAGCATTTGAATTCTTTCTATCTTGGAATGCCTAAATCAATTCCCGAGAATGGAATATGTCTTGAGAAATCAATTGACATTTAATCTCTGTAATAAGCCATATTTTATACTGTCATTCAAACGGCTATATTTGATAGCATTAAATCTGAGAGCTATAAATGCTTGTAGTTAAGCCTTAATTAAATCTGTCAGCTGTAAATAAGAAGGTCTGAAAAACGGCATAGGAAATCGCCAAACTACATTTTAAAGCTTCTTCAAACTGGGTTCGGAGATCGTTGATCTCCACTCAGAGATAGTTGAACTGAGTTCAGAGATTTTGAACTGCATCTAAATTTTAAGGCTTCTTCAAACTGGGTTCAGAGATAGTTGATCTCCGCTCAGAGATAGTTGAACTGAGTTCAGAGATTTTCTTCCAGCAATTTTCTAAACTTCAAATCTGAACTTCTCTGGAATTTTTCTGAATGACCAAACCTGGAAATAATCCTATGACCCATGACTATACATTTTGGGTCAATCTAATAAACCCTAATAGTGATCCTTACCCAAATCCAACCTTGGGTTCCAATATACACGAGTAGCAGAATTAACCTACTCGACTTGCAGAAAGACCTACACGAGTAGCAGAATGACCTACACGAGTTGCAGAATGACCTACACGAGTAGCAGAATTGACCTACTCGAGTTGCAGAAAGACCTACACGAGTAGCAGAATGACCTACACGAGTAGCAGAATGACCTACACGAGTTGCAGAATGACCTACACGAGTAGCAGAATTGACCTACTTGAGTTGCAGAATGACCTACACGAGTAGCAGAATGACCTACACGAGTTGCAGAAAGACCTTCACAAGAACATATAGAAATCACTCGAGTACAATTGCACGAAAAACAATTCTTTTGCAAATGCACCCTTTTGATCAAACTATATGAATGAATAGTAAAGGACATTTTTGAATAGTACTATAATATTAAAATAATCATATTTATATATTTTGAATAAGAAAACACAAGTTCAAAACGGAGGCCCAAACGCGCGCCGAACTGAATGAACCTCGCACCGTAGACGAACACTGACGCTACGAACACAACAGCGAAGTCAAAACCAAAATCCGACGAGCCATTCCCGAGATATTAATCTTCAAGGTACAAGACGATCATAAACAATCGAAAACTTCAATCGCGCACCGAGACTCGAAAGAAAAAATGCTCGGATTGCGATGAAACTTGACGAGCTAGTCCAAAATTACTTAACTTAAATTCCAAATGCAAAATTTTCCCATTACAACAAGAATTCGGCCTACTCGACCGCACGGACACGAAAATGCCTTAACGACATTGCGCAGTCAACTCGACGTTAAAAGTAACGCCACGACGTCATAAATCTGACATTGCCCAAACTAATAAAATCATCAAAAAAATCGGGGGCATTACAGCATGGGGAGCTCCGGTCCTATTCGTGAAGAAGAAGGATGGGACACTTCGGCCGTGCATTGACTATCGAGCACTGAACAGGCTGACCGTCCGGAATACCTACCAGCTCCCAAGGATAGATGAGTTGTTCGATCAGCTGGAGGGAGTCCATTTTTTCTCGAAGTTGTACTTGAGGTCAGGATACTACCAGCTACAGATCCAGGAGGAAGATATCCCAAAGACGGTCTTCAATAGCTGATATGACCTGTATGAGTTCACCGTGATGCCCTTCGGGCTCACAAATGCTCCATCGGCATTTATGAGCCGCATGGACCTGGTATTCGAGACTTATTTGGATTTGTTTGTCATCGTATTCATAGACGACATCCTTATCTACTCTAGGACGGAGGAGGACCATACACGACATCTGGAACTGACTTTGGAGAGATTGCTGGAGCATCGCCTCTATGCGTATTTCAGCAAGTGTCAGTTCTGGTTGAAGGAGGTGGCTTTCCTGGGCCACATTATCAGTGGAGTCGGGTTAGCGGTTGACCCTGCAAAGGTTCAGGAAGTCAGGGATTGGCCACCACTGAAGACGGCCACGGACGTGCGGAGTTTCCTGGGACTTGCCGGTTATTAATGGAAATTTGAGGAGGGGTTTTCACGGATCGCCCTTCCACTCACTTCGTTGACGAAGAAGTACGTGCCCTTTGTATGGACGCCACAGTGTGAGGTAGCCTTCCAGGAGCTGAAGAACCGACTTATCTCAGCCCCTATCCTGGCCCTTCCATCTGGGAAGGAAGGATTCCAGGTGTACACCGACGCATCATATCAGGGGATGGGTGTAGTGCTGATGCAGAACGGGCATATTATAGCATATGCCTCCGGCCAACTAAAGACCCATGAGAAGAACTATCCAGTACACGACCTAGAGATGGGAGCAATCGTGTTCGCACTAAAGATATGGTGACACTACCTCTACGGAGTCCACTGTGATAAATACTCAAATCATAAGAACCTTAAGTAAGTGGACACGCAGAAGGAACTGATTATCAGGCAGAGGAGGTGGGTGGAGTTTTTATCGGACTGTCAGTACGAGATGCACTACCACCCGGGGAAGGCAAACGTGGTAGCGGATGCATTGAGCAGGAGAGCCGCCACAGCGGGATCAGAGTCTCAGTTGATGTCTATGAAGCTGCTGCATAGTCTAGAGGACATGCATATTACTCTGGTGTCGTCTGACGACCACGAGCTCTATGAGGAGTACCTGATCGCGATGGGTGTCACCAATGACATTAGAGACCGAGTCAGAAAAGGACAGAGGCAGGATGCCAAACTAGAGCCCATCTTTCAGGCCTTAGAGGCAGGCACTGCAAGAGACTACACACTGAGGGATGGCCTGGTGTGTTTCAGAGGATGAGTCTATATACCGGAGTGAGGCCAGATCCGGGAGGAGATTATGACGGAGGCGCACTGTAGCCGGTATTCGGTGCTCCCGGGAATCACGAAGATGGCGGCAGATTTGAAGAAGACGATGTATTGGCCGGGCATGAAGAAGGATATCACCTACTTCGTGACTTATTGTGAGACATGTCAGCTAGTGAAGGCAGAGTGCAGGAACCCCGCAGGATTGTTGCAGCCACTCCCGGTGCCAGAGTGGAAATTCGACGACATAGCCATGGATTTCATACATGGGCTTCCCCGGTCTCAGACGAGAAATGACTCGATCGGGGTAATCGTCGATCGACTGATAAAGGTGGCGCGATTCATACCGATCAGGAAGGACGACTCAGTCAGAGTACTGGTGCGGAAGTTTGTGGAGTAGTTCATTCGCTACCATGGCGTGCCCAGGTCAATAGTGTCAGATCGTGAAGGGTGGTTTACGTCCAGGGAGTAGCGGTCAGTTCAGGCATATTTGGTCACCCGCCTGACTTTTAGCACAGCCTTCCACCCTTAGACGGATGGGCAGACAGAGCATACCAATTGGATATTGGAATATCTGCTACGACTGTGCATTCTGGACCGAGGAGAGCCTTGGGAGATGTTTTTGCCACTGGTCGAGTTCTCTTATAACAACAGCTACCAGTCCAGCATAGGGATGGCCCCTTATGAGGTTCTATATGGACGAAGATATAGGACTCCTCTGGCATGGTTACAGGGCGAGGATCCGAAGGTGCTGGCCTCGGAGTTTGTTGAGGATACCGAGGCTCAAGTAAGGCTGATACGAGACCGGATGTTGGAGGCGCAGAGCAGGCAGGCCAAATATTACGATGCGCGACATCGTCAGGTGGAGTTTCAGGTAGGAGACAGAGTGTTTTTCAAGATACTGCCGATACACGGAGTCTCTCGAGTTCGCGGATGGAGGAAGAAGCTCAACCCGAGATACATGAGGCCCTACAGGATCCTGGAGCGGATCGGCCCCTTGGCATACAGGCTGGAGCTGCCTCCAGAGCTGGAATGCCTACACGATGTTTTCCATGTCTCCTCCCTCAGGAGGGACCTATGACATCCAGAGCAGCAGATAGACACCACGGATGGGCCAGTAGAATCTGAACGGTCAGTGCACATGGAGCCGGTCCGGATTGACGACGCGGGTATGCTGGTCTTGCGCCGCAAGAAGGTCCTACTGGTCAAGGTTCTTTGGAGAAATCACGGCCAAGAGGAGCACACTTGGGAGCCACGGGACTTGATGCAGCAGAGGTACCCGGATCTCTTCACCTCAGGTATAATTTAATTTTTGGGATGTTACTTTTATTACCTTTTGTAGATACCCCGCAGGCCTAACCTGAATTTCGGGAACGAAATATTTTTTTTTATGTGTTGGGATTTGTAACATCTCCCAAACAGCCATCCCCCCAGAGTGATTTTGTCATGACTAAGTCATGACAAAATCTAGGGAGCTTAGAAACCCTTGTAGACCTAGGCAAAAAGGTGAAAAAGCACCTTGGTCTGTAAATAGTAAACTTTAAATACCCAACTTAGTGCTTGACTTTAGGGCTCCAACTGGACTCCTTAACCCCATCCCAACACCCCTAGGCCATCAAGGAGTCCAGAGTGACACCTAAGACCCATTGGGGCCAACCAAAGAGGTCAAGTTGACCAAAGTCAAACTTAAGCCCAAATTAGGTCAAAATGGTCAATTCTTCACCTATTAACCAAATTGCCCACCACAACATGGAATTGACGACATATTTAGGTTAGAGGCATCATGAGAGACCTAGGGGACCAAAAAGCCCCATCAGGGGGCCTCCAATTTGGCCAATTGACCAAAATGCCCTCTTAGGTCAAAAGGGGCAATCCTTCACTAACTACCTCAATCGACCACCATAACTTGAAACTGACCCCACCCCTAGTGACATAATGTCATAAGGAACCCAATGGCACAAAAAGCCCCATCATGGGGTCACCCATTTCGTCAATTTACCCAAAAGTCCAATTTGCCCTAATTAGGTCAAATCACTTAAATTGAGCCAACCAAGCCCAGCCCACTCGGGCTAGCCTCAATTTAGGTTGGCTCATCAGTCCAAGGGAGCTGAAATTATCATTTATGTCGCCCAATTTCTTGTAGGGTGAATAGGAGAGAGAGAGCTCAATTTTCCCCAAAAATGGAGGAGAGAGAAATTGAGAAAGAGAGCCATTCATGGTGGGGAAGGTGAATCACCCTCCATTCTTCACCAATTAATTAGAATTCATCTCCCCAATGAGTTTTGATGAGTTTCCAAACGAATTGGGATCAAGGGGAGGTGAATTTCAAGGGGATTTCACTAAGGCCGAAAATCACCATTAATGGTGATAATGGCAATTCATTCCTTGACCCCTCCTCTCCCCAATTGGTTCTTTAAACGTCTATAGGGAGTGGAGAGGAATAAAACCCCCCTCTTTCCCGAAGATTTCGAGCCCTCTGTTCTAGGATCACCATGACACCGAAAGCTTTGAGGAGGAGCAATGGCGGGCGGCGAATGGAGCAAGGAAACTCTCCAAATAAGGTCCGATCCTCTTCCACTCTCCTAGTGCTAGATCTAGATCTATTTAGGTAGAGAAATCGGGCTCAATTGAGCCTGATTGGGAGCTTGTATTTTCGGATTTTTCATGGAAGATGGTGGTGATGAGTTCGTCGGAAACCGCCGTCTCTGGCGGCATGGTCGCCGCCAAACGCTAGCCACCACCTCAACGAAGGTGGTGGTGGCAGTGGCCGGCCAGGGAGGTGGCTGGATGGCTGGGATTTCGACCTGGAAACCGCTCCAGTCGCGGCTAATCTGAGTCGTTGACTCAAGGAGGAAGATGACTCCATTACCGTGATCTTGCTTTAAGATATGTGCAAGATCTCTATTTAGTTATTATTTTTGGGATTTTCTGAGTAGGAATTAGCAGTGTCTTGTATAAATATTTAAAAATACTTAGGTGCTTCTTCTGGAAATGTGATCAACATCCACGTTGTAGCTTTAGGTCTTGAGTTTATTTTAAAATTTCTTTCAAGGCATTTGGAGCCCTGGTTAGGCCTCAGCACTCTTTTTGGTGGAGTCTATCAATAGGGCTGACCAGAGAATAAATTGGATGCCCACTCCAAAACACACCTCCAAAAGACTTGAAATTTGGGGTGTTGTCTACTCTTATGTTTATCTAGGACGTATCCAAAAATCAAAATTTTTGGAGAAAATTTTTCAATAGTTTCTAGACAAATTTAATAATCCATGAATAAATTAATTAGGTGTCCTAAGCCTCTCAAAACTACCCCAAGTTTGGGTGGGTGGTCTTGGAGGGCATGCTAAGGATTTGGTAAAAGGTTCACCTCATTTGGAGATGTTTTGGTTAGGTATTGATCCAACCCTATGTATACCCTTATAGGGTTATTTAGGTCAAGAGCTATTTCTGATGTTTGGTTGGCCAAATCACCTCAACAGAGGCTGATAGTTTGGCCACTGATTTTATATGGCATGTAACACCCTTCAATGAGATATGGGGTGGTTTGGGCTAGGGTAGCCATAGAACCCTTGGGTAGGCCCCTTTTATGGAGATTTTTAGGGTTTGAAGGTCATGGGGTCAAATGACCTTGGAATGACTTGGGACTTGGTGGAAGGGATCATAGGGTGGCTATGGTCCTCTGGTTGAAGTTTTATTGAATTTGGAAGCCTTTAACCCCCCTCAAATCCCTACCCTAGTTTAGGGCACAAAGCCCAATATTTGGGTTTAGACAATCAAAACACCTCACAATACCTTGAAACTTGGGCAGGGTATTTCTATGTTAAAAAGAGCCATAAAATAATTTTGGTGGGATTTTTGGACTAATAAAATAAGTACTTCCTTTATAACTCTAGCTTTGTCCTTAAGTTTATTTTTCTTGTGATGATATTTCTGTCGACTGAAAACTTGTGAAATTTAGTATTTGGAAGTTTTACATCATTTTAGTTCCCTCTGCATTTTTATTGAAATTTTTAGATATTTATTTTTAGTACTTGTTTTATAATTTATAAATTGTGGATTTCTGATCAAAAATAGATGTGGAGCCCAAAATTGCTATGGAAATTATGAAACTTGGTCAGTAAGTGTTCTATGTCAATTTGTAGGCTCTGGAATTTTCTCATAATTTTTAGGTGATTAGAAACAGTACTTGCTTCACAAAGTTATAAATTTGGAAGATTACTTTTAATCAGATTCAGAGACCCTCATTTATTGGAAAAATTGTAAAACTTGGTTAGGGTTAGTTTTACGTCATTATCTATCTCCTGGAATTTTGTTATAATTATTAGATGAATTTTTACAGTACTTGCTTCAATAACAAATGGTTATGGAATTATTGAATTAAAATTAAATTAAGGGTTACTGTTCACTGGAAAAATTAGGAGAGTACCTCTTGTTGATGCACGAAAACGGACAGGGAGTCGGGCACCACCAGCTAACGGGGGGTAGGGAAGGAAAGGAGGAGACTGTCGACCAATCGGTTACTAACGGTCGCGGCTAAAGGACCGGAAAAGGGGGCCGCTGGCAGCGGCAACAGCAGAGTTCGCCCGTCGCGGCTTAAATGCCACTCTTGCCGCGGGCTTTCCTTTACTTAAAATGAGAAACAGTTACACGAAAGGAAAAAAGGAAGTCGGCCGGACTACAAGCCGCAAAACACTAGACTTGAGACCGCAGCTCTTAACAGGCGAGCCCCTGGATCCCAGTCAGCGTGTCTTGGGGAGTGCACCCTCCCCCTATTTATAGGCGCGGGGGCCTGCCCAAGCGGGAAGGGCTAAAGTTACCGGCTGCCCGGGGTACAGGAGAACCGGGCAGAGGTGAGGGGAAGCAAAAGAGAAAGAAACAGGAAAGGAGGGAAGCAGCGCGGCCTGGCGGATTCCTCCTGGCGAGCTGACGGCTGGGTCCTGGAGCCTTGTCGCTGAGCTGGGTCGGCGTTGGCAGCGGCATGACATGAAGACCGCCCGGCTTGGGAGGCTTAACGGCTTGAATACTCAGGCCGCCCGGTCTGGAAAGCTGCGCGGACAGGTCGCGGATTCCGGGCTTATCATAATCCCCGCACATTTTTAAGTTTCCAAAAAACTTCGAAAATGTAGAACTAAGCCGGATACCGTGACTGCCTCATCGTCGTCTATAAAATCCCCTGGCCCTTGTCATTCTTCAGGATTCCTGCCGAGCCACGGGTCGCTACTCGCCACTTGCGGTCAGCATTTTGCAAGCTGACGCGATCTTTCACAAGATGGATGTTATGTCTTCAATGTTAGCACGGAACAAGAAACCGCCAGAAAAGAAGCAAAGCCGGAGCGAGAACTCGGATGATTCTGCCCGACAGTCTGCCAAGAAGATTGGGAAGCCGGAGACTTCAGCGGCTTCTGGACCTGAAAAGAGGCCGACAGAGACCGTCGGCGGATCATCGCAGGCCGCAGTAGATCCCAAAGCGGTTTCAAAGACTGCTCCATCACAAACCGGAATTGCCAAATCCTTCGACCTGACTTTCTCTCCATCACGAGAACCACTGCTAAAAATCGGTGGGATGGAGGAGAAAAGTGTTGAATCTGGAAAACCGTCTGAATTGCAGGACAAGGTCGACATAATCGTTGTGGACGACAACGAGCCGGAGAAGGCGCTGGAGACCGAACAGATTTTGGGCGAACAGCGCAAGCGGACTGAAAAGGTGTTCGGTTCCTTGAAACGGCAAAAGGAAAGGCGCGAAACCCTTGAAGAAAGGATGAAAAGGAAGATGAGGAAGTTGCACGCCAGAAACCGGAATATTTCCGAAAAGACCGGCGCGGACAGTCTTCAACACAGGCCGCACGAGAAGGAGGTACCCGAGAACCCGCCCACACCGGAGTACAAGTCGAGCGAATTTGAGAGTACGCCTGCGGTTAGCGACTCGCTCAGCGAGCTCCTAAAGGGCATGGAGACCCTCCAGCGGCAAGACGCGCTATTGTCGACACCAGCAGCCTCTGAGGAGGTTGACTGCCCCGATATCCAGGTTATTGGGGAGAAGCCTGGCGAACCGGCTTCCGCGGCTTCTGAAGGAGCCGAGAAACTGAAGCTTCGCGAGAAGATGGAGGAGATGAAGAAACTGATCGCCGAGAAGCCGGTGGCGACCACACTTCCATTGCTGCAAGGTAAACACCGGGACGTTAGGCGAATTATTAAATTCTATAAGTCGCGGTCAAGGAAGAAGGGGGCGAATATAATATTAAATCCGCCGGCCATCTTTTTCCTGACCACGGCTCAACTAAAAAGCCGAGCTAAGGAAGCCGAGCGGCTATGGAAAGAACAGCTAAAGAGGATAGATCCTGAACGGCTACGGCGGCCAGTGATTAAAATCCACACCGCGGCCTCTGGAGGAGATAAACATCAAACCGGCGGTCTTATCCTACCGATTTCCTTACTAGAACCTCGCAACAATCCGACTGAACCTGACTGCGGTTTCTCTTCTGCAGGTGTACCGGAAACCATGATGAAACCGGGCGACTTGACGTCATTTTTGTCTATGCTGCCTCCGCCTCCGCCTCCGCCTCCAAGTGTTCGCGAGAAGGAGATGGCCGACTTCCAGAAGGACGTCGGCACGCTGCAGGCGGCTTTGAACGCGGCCACCGAAACCCTGCAGATTAAAGACGAAGAGCAGCGGGTTGCCCAGGAGGCCGCGGAAAAAAGGATCCAAGAGTTGCAAACCACCCTGGAGCAAGAGACCACAAGGTTGCAGACTGCGCTTGAGTAGGAGACCATGAGGTTGAAGTCAGCGATGGAGCAAGAGACTGCTAGACTCCAGACCGTGAGGGAAGAAGAGACCATGAGGTTGAAGTCAGCGATGGAGCAAGAGACTGCTAGGCTCCAGACCGCGAGGGAAGAAGAGACCGCCAGGCTCCAGACCGCGAGGGAAACCGCGGAGGCGAAGATTGCTGAGATGCAGGTCGCCTTGGAGCAGGAAAGGACGGAGAAGTATTTGCTGATGGCCGCGTGGCTGGAAGGAGACAGAGAAGAGATCCCACATGCTGCAGGCGGCGAGAACCAAGCCCTGCCAGCGGAGACCGGCGGAGAATTGCGGCCTGCTCTACCAACTTCTGGAGAGTTGCCGGGTACTAGCCGCCCGGCCTCTGGCGAGACTTCAAATCCACCGGAGGCCGCGGCGCCTAGACAGGTCGCATTTCCAAGCGGGCTCGGGGGTCAGGGGATCCCAATGATCCCATTTGCGAGAGTGGAACGCGACACTGCATGGGTTCATCGGTCTCTGCATGCGCTTCATAATCTAGTTAGCTAGGTATACGTTGCGATTGTGCAGACCGGTGAACAGGTCGTGCACATAGGACGAGACAGGCCGGAGGATGACAAGCGATCCTGAGCGACTTGAGAGAACTAAGCCGCGCAGACAATTGAATATTATGTTGTAATATATATTTTTCTGCTGGATGTCGGACAATTTGATTGTTGTAAACTGCTGTATTTTATTATGCTGCGAACTGAATGCGGCTTATGCGGTTTGTATTTATAATCCACATGCCTGCTGCTTTGTTCTGAAAAATTTAAAGTATAGGATAGTAGCCGCGCGGTCTGGCGAACAGAACGCCGGCTTGAATATTTGATGCCCACATGATTCGCCATAGAATTATTCTAAGTGCAGGTATATAGCCGTGCGGACTGACGGACTAAACTGCGGCTTGGTCATTAAGCTGATCTTTACTTCGAGCGGGCTTAGGCCGCGCGGTATGACGACTAGCCGTGATTTGACGTTGGGCACTGTACCTTCACAGATTTTCTATAAATAGCGCTGACCCCGGAGATTTCATCACAAATCAAAAAGGATGCGGGCAAAGTCCAAGTCGTCGCGGTCTGACAAGGCCACTGCGGTTAGGACTGATGCGGCCTCCGCTTTCCAATCTCCTGATCACAAAGAATGCCGGCTTACAAAAGCCGAGCTGGACGATTTCGTTGAGAAGCACATGCAGGGAAGTCCGCTGGTCGCGCGGCTTCCCCGACAGGACGAGCGGATTAACTCTTCCCACACAAATCAGATCGCGGTCCCCATCGACCACTTTGACTGCGGCTTCAGCTTCCCGGTCATGATGGAGGCCGTAGCGGTCTTCAACCACTATGGAGTTGTGCCCGGACAACTACCCCCAAACTCGATAGCCGCCATATATAGCTTTATCTCCTACCTGAGGTCGAAAAGAGTCCGCTTCTCTATGAGGCTCTTCCGGGAATGCTTTTCGGTGCGGTGTATCCCGGACTCCGGCACAAAGATCTTCCGGGGGCACCTCTACTTCGGCTGCAGATGGCTGAAGATATTTAACTTGGCGAACAAGATCGCGAACTGGTCCGAGCGGTTTCTCATCTTCGAGGGAAACCTGGGGTTGCTACCAGTCGACCCCCAAATCCGCGAAGAGGCCGCCTTTGGCAGCAGCGGCTTGGACGGCGTCGAGAAGGAGATCTATAACTTCTTCAAAGGCGAGCGGCTTGATGTAAACCACTACATCTCGCTGTTGCCGTCGCTAGTAAGAATAGAGGCGGAAGACAGTAAGCGCTAAGCCGACCGAATTGAACTCTTAGCCGCACGGACTGGAAACTAACTTTGCATTTATCTTTGCAGCTGCTGTGGCGGTCCCGCTGAACAAGCCTCAAACTCCTGGTGGCCTGACTCTCACTCAAAGAGAGAAGAGAGCGGGGCGTGCCAAGCCGGCGCGGGTTGTGGAGGAGGAGGAGTCGGCCTCCTCTGGAGATTTTATGCTGCAAGGAACGGGCAGCAACGTGAAGGACCTTCACGGCGATCCGGCCTTGCGGTGGAGTCCGGACGGCAAGTCAGTGACGATCTCCACCGCCCTCCCCTACTGGGGGGAAGAAGAAGTAAGCCGCCATGCGAGCGTGGTTGGCGGCGCGCTGTATGGCAAGCGCAACTTGAAGGCGATGCGACGAGTTCCACCAGACGACCTGCCGCGGCTAGCCGCGCAGGTCGGGGCAAGGAGCTTTGTCGCAAGTCACTTCATGGGCCTTGCCTACAAGCAACTGATGAAGGAGAACAGCGGCCTGAAAAGGCAGTTAAAGGAACAACAAGAAGAGAACCAGCGACTAAAGGAAAGGGAGGCGGTAAGACATTACCGTTACTCGTGCGGTTAACATTATGTAACCGCGCGGCCTTACCTTTATCTTTTGTTTGCAGGAAATGTACAACCCGGCCAACCCCATCTTCCAAGACCAAGTCTTCCCGCAACTCGTCCAGGGAATCGATGGAGCGCTTAACCGCCTCCGGGACCTTGGCGGCTTTGTGACCGGCTTCACCGATTTTACTTGCGCCTACATCTACCCCACCCTGAAAGAGCAGGTGGCCGACGTCTACAGGTCGATCAAGGGCAAGAGCAAGGTCGGGGAAGAAGTCGGCGAGGTGGAGGAAGACGTCGAGGTAGAGGGCGGTCAGGGAAGCCCAAGTGCACGCACATCGTCTGAGTCCGGCGGTCAAGCATCTGAGACCGCGCGGCCAGACTCGACAACTTCTGGCGGTTCAGGGAGCTCAGCGACAAGCAGCGGATACACTGAATCCCCCGTCGATATCGGCGATGACGGTGATTTGGATTCTCCTGCGACTAAGAAGCTTAAACCGGGCGATTAGAAAATCTTTATCTTGTTTTTGTATTTTGAACTTTTTTGGAAATCGGCGGTATTATTTTTTGTAACCGCGCGATTAATGCTATGTAATACTTAATTAAATAGAAATGAAGGCAACTTTACCTTTCTCTTTACTACATCTCACTTTTCTTACTTGATTAAGTCGGCGCGGTCTCAGTAGAACTTCCGATTTAATAAAATGTTATCATATAAACCGGTCTGAGTCCACACTGCGACTTCAACGAAGTTATCCGCAAGAGAGATATATTTCCCTGCGCTTTATTCCAGAAATCTTGTCGACAATAAGTCGTGCGGCTAACAAATTAAACCGCAACTTGCCTTAATGAATTACTCAATGTTATCTGTTGGAAGAGCTGATTGACCGCGGCTTGCTTATACATAAGCCGTGACCGCTAAGCCGCGCGGCTACCCATCGCAGTCGCCAAACATCCATAACATTGAAGTATAAGATGGCGGCTAGGGCAAACTCTGAAACGAATTGCCCAATTGATAAAAGCAACAAGAATAGAGAAACAATCTTTGGCTTCCGATAATAAAGGTCGATATAGGCATATGGAAGTCAAAAATTTTTTTGACGACAGTTCGCTGATTAGCTAATAATTAATACCATAGAAGTCGGCGGATCAAAGCCAGAAATTAAGTGCCAGACGCAGGTCGGCCGACTTCCTGTCCATATGAAACATAAACCGGCAATTGATACATTGAAGCCAAATAAGATACTGAATAGCGGATAGGCGGACGTAAGTCGGCCGAGTTCCCAAATATATTAATAATAATCCGTCAGGAAGTCAAATAACTTAAGCCGGAATATGTAACCGGGCGGCCTATGTAATTAATTATATAACCTGCGCAGGCCGCTGAGTAAAACCGCGAGGTAGCGGATAGGCTCGTGTTGTCCTGCAAAAATAGATGAAGACATGCACTTATGTGTCAATGTGGGCAGGTGCGTGTGGTAGTGCTTTCCACACAAAAACACATAAGAGGGATTGAAATTCTTAATATCCACGACCGATGTCAAGCGGGACAAGTACGCAACGTCTGCGACTGAAGTCAAGCGGGACAACTACGCAATGTCTGCGACGAAGGTCAAGCGGGACAAGTACGTAATGTCTGTCTGTGACTGAAGTCATGCGTGACGGGTACGCAATGTCTGTGACTGAAGGCCAAGCGGAATTTCCACTACACATCTGCGACTGAAGTCAAGCGGGATGTGGAGGGCTTAAGAATTCAAAAGGGGGCTCTTGCCCCTACATGCATGCATATTGGCATAAAAAGTAAAGCTAAAAAATAAGCTTCAAATGAAAATAATGTTTGCATGATGTTAAGGGAGTGGAAAAGGATATATGTCTGCAGTTTTAGCACGCCCCATTAATACAAATTGTGAAGGGGACGTTATATACTATTTTGAATATAAGCATTTCTCATCATATAAAGAAAGAGGAATCCCTGCTTGAACCATTGAGTAAGAAATGGAAGATTGCCTTAGAGAATTACTGAATGACATATTCTTGCAACTTTCCAGCTCTTGCAAGTTGATTAGCCAATTCCCTGAGAGCTATGCAATCTTCTGCTAGATGACCAATATCTTTATGATACTTGCAAAAAAGCACCTCGTGTCGATACTTGATTTTCGATTTCATACGCCGAGGCTTCTTGAACTCATGCATTCCTTGAATGATTATCAAAAGATCTTCCATAGAAATTTTGAACTTAACATACTTACCTGAACCATTTTCACGCTTTGGAGTTTTACCCTGGAGAAGAGGAGGAGACTTGCAATATTCAACTTGCGAAACATCTTGGGAGGAAATAGATTGTTGTTGACCAGAAGTCCCTTGAGATTGTTTAGCCATTTGATTCAGAAACGAAACATAACCTTTATTTGCCTCTTCGCCTATTATGAATGTATTAACTATATCAATAAGATCTCCGTAGCTTTTGGGATACTTTGTGGTGAGCTTGAATTTCAATGGGCCTTCTTGAAGTGCATTTATGAAAGCATGCAAGTAATAGTCTTGATGGACGCTACCAACATCCAGAACTTCCTTTTGAAACCGATCAACAAAATCTGGATTAGACTCGTCGATTACTTGCTTGATTCGGAAGAGAGCTCCAACGTCTCTTTTCCGCTTCCTGTAAATAGTGAATCTAGAAATAAATTGACTTCGAAGATCCTTAAAGCTGGTTACTGATCGAGGTGGGAGGCTATAAAACCATTCTCTTGCAACATTGCCAAAAGACATAACAAAGAGTTTGCATTTTACTCCATTTGACACGTTTCTCAGTGAAACAGCTGATTCAAAAGCTTGCAAATGAGAAAACGGATCATCACATCCAGAATACTCCGGGAGACGCGGTACTCTGAAGTTATCGGAGAGAGTATCCCACTGAATACGATTAATGAATGGAGAAGGGGACTCTTCTTCTTCCTTATAAAGAGGTTCATTTGCAACAGATTCTTGTTCACGCTTAACATTGTTTGCAAAAATTTCTCTGTGAGGGTCAACAACCTCACTATTAAAATACGAGCAATCCTGCACTTCTGAGAGATCTGTAGTAACTGAGATGTTGCTGGATTTATTCTGACCCTTAGCAGGATTTATCTTGAACAGAGGGAAATAGCCGAACTTTTTCAAGAGACCGCAGAATAGCGTCGGCTTGACGGGCGGCTAGATGGTGCAACAAGCTGACAAGAAGACCGAGAAGAAAACCGAGCGGGTAGAATGCCTGGTTCTACAGCACTGGAGGCGGGTTGAAAGCCTTAGCCGGCGACGTCGCGGCTTGCTCGACAGGCCGCCGAGCTCTAGAGGATAGAGCGGTCTAATTAGCTAGACCGCTGATTTCATCGATTAGTCGAGATCTGAAGGCCGCGTGTTAACTGTTGATGCACGAAAACAGACAGGGAGTCGGGCACCACCAGCTAACGGTTCGAGCACCGGGGGTAGGGAAGGAAAGGAGGAGACTGTCGACCAATCGGTTACTAGCGGTCGCGGCTAAAGGACCGGAAATGGGGGCCGCTGGCAGCGGCAACAGCAGAGTTCGCCCGCCGCGGCTTAAATGCCACTCTTGTGGCGGACTTTCCTTTACTTAAAATGAGAAACAGTTACACGAAAGGAAAAAAAGGAAGCTGGCCGGACTACAAGCCGCAAAACACTAGACTTGAGACCGCAGCTCTTAACAGGCGAGCTCCTGGATCCCAGTCAGCGTGTCTTGGGGAGTGCACCCTCCCCCTATTTATAGGCTCGGGGGCCTGCCCAAGCGGGCAGGGTTAAAGTTACCGGCTGCCCGGGGTACAGGAGAACCGGGCAGAGGTGAGGGGAAGCAAAAGAGAAAGAAACAGGAAAGGAGGGAAGCCGCGCGGCCTGGCGGATTCCTCCTGGCGAGCTGACGGCTGGGTCCTGGAGCCTTGTCGCTGAGCTGGGTCGGCGTTGGCAGCGGCCTGACATGAAGACCGCCCGGCTTGGGAGGCTTGGCGGCTTGAATACTCAGGCCGCCCGGTCTGGAAAGCTGTGCGGACAGGTCGCGGATTCCAGGCTTATCACCTCTAGGGTGTTTTTAGGCCATGATGGTCTTACTGAATTTTTATCATAATCTTTAGAATAATATTGCTGGCCTTTGCTTCTTAAAATGGTATTATTGACTTATGTTCTAAATTTTGGATTTGGGGCCTAAATAATTCTGAAAATTCTTAGACCTTAGATTTGTTGTAGAAATGTTACCTAGTATTTATCAAAATTTTGTGGTGGTATGTTACTGATGTAAAAGTGCATTTCATGTTCAAAGTAGGGCATCCGGAGTCTTAGGGTAATTAGAATGAATGTCCAATTAATTAGCAAGATTATGAAACTCTGGAGTTAGTCTAAATAGGTCATGATAGACTTCGAGTAATTGTTTGGGTTCTATTGGATGAGTAAATGGAGCACCCCTTAGTGGGAGCATCATGTAACTTAGTACGATCTGCATATAGTACATATAATTGAAATAGGCTAGCTCGGAGAACTTGAACACACTTAGGGGAGCCCCACTGAACTAAAAGAGAGGATTTGTCAAGGGTAGGAATCAATAATATTAAGTGCATTGCAAAAGAGAATTTTGGGCGTAATCCCATCGTAGTTCCAAGTGCCTTCGAGAGCCCTTCATGGGGAATACCTTGGGAAATCCTGGGCTAGCGTAAACTTTAGGGATAATATGGACAAGAGTAACCTCAATAATACCTCCACCTTGCACTCATACTTGTACACGTGGTGAGACAAATTGGTAATGAATGGATTGCATAGAACCATGGTCGATGGGCTTACTGGTAGAGTTAAAGGGACTTGGAACTGTTTTGGTAGTCCGGGGAGCCGTATGCTCGAGGGCTAGTTTTTAGAATTGATGGTTTGGTGAGCTGGGGGCTCGGAGATTTAGGTGAGGTATAATATACAAGCTTGCATGTGTATAACATTGGTGGGTCCTTGGTATTGGATGATCAATCACACCGTCGTCGGTACGTTGACTCTGGGAGACTAGCTGGTTTGCTAGGAAGAGTACGGAAACGTACGAGAGGGGCTAGGCTAGGCTGGGTATTTGAACTGAAAGTAAGAACTGTACAAATAGTAATTCAGTAACCGTTGATTTATAGGGATTACCCCGATAGACCAAGGGGTCGTTCTGCAAGGCCTATCGTATAAACTGTCTCATACCAATTTATACGTTTGACTGACGGTCGTTTGACCACCACATTTTAGGCACTCCGAATGGGAGACAGGGAGCAGCTGCAAGAGACGCAGCACCAGTGGAGTACGGTGCAGATGGAGATAGGCTAGTGTAGTTCGGGTGGACAGACATCCTGATCCGTTAGTGGAGCTGAGTAGTAGTAGTTTTACTTTTATGAGTGGCTTGTAGTGATGTCTTTATGTACCGGGCATAAGTCCGTATATCATGGTGTGGACTCTTTATTTGTCATGTGATTTCCTCTTTCTATGTTGTGGACTTGATTGTTTTAGCTTTTCCAATCATTAAAAATTCTGTCGCAGGTGACAGAGATGGCCGACAAGATCGGCATTTTTTGGTGTCGACCATCCCGGATGATGGTGTCACCGTAAAACGGCGGTTTTGGGCCTAAGACCCGGTGGTTGTTGCAAAAAAAGTGGGCCTTACATCTAGTACGCTAAACTCCGACGTCCGAATGACTTTTATCAAATGTACTTCCAAAGATCTAATCGATTCCACCAAGGCTCGGAAGCCCAATAATTTTGGTCCTATCAGTAAAACTCGCAATTCACCGCGCAGGACATTATAAAACCTATCGACCATTGACTGCTCTCTCTCCACTTCAGAGCCCGGGTAGTGTCTTATCATCAGAAACGCTTGCAAATATTCCTCAACTGAGTGCGTACCCTACACTAAAAGCATGTTCAACTGCTGACCCAACGGTCCTATAAATGTCGTTTGCTCCCTAACACCACCCGGCATTGGAATTACTTCAAAAATAGGGGACTGCACACGTCTTTCATTTTGTGCACCAATCGCAGCGAACACTGCTTCCACCACCATTCTTATGGTTTCAGCGGATGGAAGGGTTGCAGGCACGTCACCAGGTGCACTATAATCCTCAGAAACTGGATGTTCTAATGACCCAGCACCGCTTCTGGTCACCTATAGTTATACAAAACACCATTAAGCGACCATACAAAATTGCAAAAAGCAATTATAAGAACATGCAGGTTCCTCAAACGCGTGTATTTTCATTCCTAAGTGGACATTCATGGGTTCTTTTGATGTTATAACGATGACGCACATACATGTGCTCACCACCCCTTAAAATGAATTCGTCCACGAATTCATTTAAGCCTGACTGAAACCAGTAGTCTGATACAAAATTGTAACACCCCCTATCCGTCACATATCATATAACAGTAGGTCAGGTCGGGGCCCGATGCCATATACCACAGACAGACCGGACGGTTACTCAATGGAAACCATGCAACTAATATCAACGTCCTACACAGAGCATTCTAGCAGAAGCAATTTTTATGGTTACATTAATAAAGAACCCAACACTAGCATGAATGTCCACTAACAAGCCACAGAATGAACGTATAAATACATAAGTACAATGGACTTAAGGCCTTACAATTGTTTACTCAAATAGAAATGTTTTCCAAACCTCGGCACGCAGGCCGGCCGTACATGAGTAAAAGAAAACACTAAGCATTAGGCCTTCGAGGGCCGGCACTGCAACTTGGGCTTTAGCCCGCTACTTACCGCTCGGCTCCGCAGCACTTGCAAGCACAATCCACTGCAACGGTGGCGAACAAAAACAACGGTCAGCAATGCTGACCAAATTATAACTATTCCGCCCCCAACTCGGGGCGGAGATGCTCCTTCCCTGCACTTTATTAGCATAACCAAGCAGTATAAAAATTACACTACATCACAGGCATGGGCACGCATGGCCACACACCCCGTACACTTAGGGCACATTCTCGATGAACCGGTCAATGTCACGTCAATTTAAGCCAATGACACCCCGATCTCACCAACGCCACTTTGACGGCCAAACTATGAGCATTTTCTCTTCCCGGCATGGGTCACGTCAATTTAAGCCATAGACCGCCGAAGATCCTCATCTATGCCAATGGCTCACACCGAACGACATAGAACAGGTACGGTTCCGCCTGACCCGTTGCTCACGTCGCAACGTCAATTTAAGCCATATGCACGGGTCAAACCTCCCTGAGTCTCGTTTCCGTCACACAGTTCACATAACCCGGTTATGTTCAAGTTGTCTCCCAGGCCACCATGTTAGCAGAATCACGCATCCGCCCAGTTTTCTGGATGCACCTTGGAGTTAATCCCCAAGGCTCCCTGTTGCAATCTACCGCATAGAAAACCCGAAAAACAAACATTCACACGGAGTATTCTCCGGCCATTTATGCAATGCAACATCACCGATCCAGACCAACTTGTCCGTGTAGGCTTCACACAGCATGCCTATATCCATTCTCGATTACAAACTCTACATGTACACAATGGGGAATATTCATGTCTACCCGAAGGAACGCCTCAAACTTACCGCAAACTCGCGAGAGCGGGCTTCCCTATGCAAAAGAAGTAGAGCTTCACATGCTCAAGTGGAGAATCGTTACCCTAGCATTCTTCCTTGGCGCCATGGAAATGTACGCGGATGAAAATCACCGCAATATCCTTTCCTCCGTAGATCAGAAGTCGGCTCGAGATTTGGAGCTCCGAAGCTCCGCCGGGGACCGGATCTAGGCTTCTTCTTCCTCTTTTGCTCTCCCCTCTCTCTAGACTTAGAACGAGAACCACTCAAGTGGAATGAGGGTTTCAAAGGCACAATCCTGGGTATATCTAAGCACTAGCAGCCCCCAGCCGTCGGATCCCAAATTAAAGAAATGAACGGCCACGATTCGGGCCTAAAATGCAAAATCTGTGCCAAACACGGCCTGTGACACGCCCGTGTCCAGGGCCGTGTCCCCCATTCACCATCAAAATCGACGCATCTCAAAAATTACACGGGCACCCGACACGCCCGTGTTTGACCTGACACGCCCGTGTCATCCAGTACATGGTCGTGTTCCCGGCCGTGTTCCCCCATCGACATAGGCCAGCAGCGACCCAAGACACACACGGGTATTGGACACGCTCGTGTCACATTTGACACTGTCGTGTCACCACTAAACCCTCCTGGGCTTCCAGGTCGTGTTTCACCTATTAATAAAATCGGCCAACCACCCGAGACACACACGGCCTATGACATGCCCGTGTCCCAGTCCGTGTTCGCTGCTCGACAATCGTTGACTCCAAATTTCATCATCCACACGGCCAGGTCGTCGACCCAAGCTCGACATGCCCTGGGACACGCCCGTTTCCTAGGCCGTGTGCCCCCTGCCAAATACCAAACTTGGCTCAAAATGCTTCCTGTCGCTCTTTTGAGTTTCGGGGCATTACAGGGCATGTCAACACTGTTGATGAAGTGATGCCGAGCAATCAATGCATGTTGACTTTGGGGCGGTCCACGTGGAAGTCACACCCGTGTCGCTGCTGACACGGGCGTGTCGGAGGGCGTGTTCAGCAGGTGGATCTGGGGACGGGTTGCGTCAAAAGTCACTGACGACGTCTTGTCGGGCCAGGTGGAGCAGTACACGCCCGTGTAGAATCTTGACACGGGCGTGTCGGGGCTTATCAATGATCTTCAGGCGCAGTTCGTCGATCGGGTTACACAGGCATTGGTCACGGCCGTGTCATATTTGACACGGGCGTGTCAGAGGGCGTGTCCAAAAAATCTTCGGTTTTGGCTAATCTCTATTTGAATCCAAGTCAAACGCCCATGTCATGGGCTTGTACTTCAGTACACGGGCGTGTACTTAGCAAATTGTGACATTTTCTGAAAAATTTCAGAAAAATAAAATAAACTTAAGTTAGAATAAAATTTATAAAAAGGAGCACTTTATTGAACAAAATTAACTAAAAATAATAGAAATAAACTACGACGACTTAATTAATGTACATTAAAATACGTATATTTACAACTCATCAAATACCATCATACTTAAGATTTTGCTATTCTAGAGCAAAAGTTGGAGATATACTTATAATGAATTAAAAGAAATCTTATGTTTAGCTACCATTTGAATTAATTAAAAGAGAGATCAAAGTAATTATCAGGGGTATAGGAGTTAAGTCTTAAATCATGAAATTAAATTAAATAGAGGAAAAGTTTTGTCCAAAAAGACTTCTTAAAGTAGCCAAATAGCAAGCAAAAATTATAATCGTTAGCTAACAAAAATAGATTGGAATTATAGGAACTTTAACTTAAGAGTTTAAAGGAAATAAATCAATTTAAAAATTATGCTCTCAAAAAGATTTTATATTAAGTCTAGAATCATTGAAGATGGCTAAGGGGATTTTTTTGGTCTATGAAGAGTGCTTTGGAGGTGGTGAGGTATATTTTTTTTTCTTTCAAACCTCGAATACAATTTTTTGAATATGGATGTTTAGGAAAACGAAGTCTTATTCTCTATAACATGCAGTAGTAATTTTTTGTACAACTTCATATAACCCAATGTATATGTATAGGAGTAATGAATTTTATCCTCTTACTCCGTAACATATAATCATTTGAAATATTAGATGTCTATGTTTACGGAACGAAATCTTATTCTCATTGACATATGTTTTTTTAAGGATAAAATATGGGGAGATGGGTTGTTTCAAAAATAAAACTAGATTTTAATAAAAATAAATTTGAGAGCAACCTTTATAAATTGAACGTTCCTGTGTTTCTAAAAAGCTTGAAGTAGAAAAAATTGAAGTCTATAGTCATTTTTTTCTAACATAATACACATTCCTCTATTTTTAATAAATTAGAAGTAGTGCCTAAAACAAGTCCCATATCTTAAGAACAAAGCATAAAACTTTTTTTAAAACTTAACCCCGGATATTTAAATCTATCAATCTCTAATTAATAAATGGATAGTAAACAAAAAATTAATGAAATTCGCATATAAATAATCTCGCAACAAAAGTTTGGAGAACAAAAAGGGTTAAGAATAGAATATTTGATTTATTTGATTTATAAAATTTTTAGGATTTTTAGACTTTTCATCATTTTTTGTGTTTTTAATTTATTATCTTTTTTGGATTTTTTTTGTTTTACTCTGTTTTTTTTTTTACTTTTTGACTTATTATCTCTTTTTGTGTTTTGTGTTTAATTTTGTTATTATATACATACGAAAAAAATCGATAAGATATATATATTGTTTGAACTATTTTTTTCTTCTCTAACTTTTTTAGATTTTTTTTTTATCAACAAATATTTACAAAATAAGGAAAGGGAGAAAAGTTATTTACAAAGAAGAGAAAGAAAGGAAGAGGGGAAAGAGAGAAAAGAATATTTACAAAAATATTTACAAAAGATATGTGCATAAAGTATTTACAAAAACATATTGGCAAACTAAAACTAAGTATTTTTTGGAATTTTGTTTTATAATTTAATGTTTTGTTTGGCATTGTTTTTGTTTTATAATTTTTTTGAAATTTTTTTGTTTTATAATTTTTTTGGAATTTTTTTTTGTTTTATAATTTTTTTGGAAATTTTTTTTTGTTTTATGATAAAACGAAAGAAAAAATTTTTGGAGTTTTTTTTTGTTTTAAAATTTTTTTATTTTGTTTTGTTTTTTTGTTTTTTTATATATTTTAAATTTTTGGAGTGCAGAAAGTTGAAGTGCAGAAAATAGAAGTCCAACATAAAGTAGAAGTGCAAAAAATAAAGCGAGAAAACACTCACATACTTAAGTCGAACATTGTCCCCAATGTTGCACCATAAGTATGCGGAAAAAAATGCAATATTGACAAAGAAAATAAAAAGAGGGGCGGTAGAAACTTCTCTAAAAGGAGGTTGGGGAGGCCCAGGTTAGGAACCCTGCATTATTAAGAAAAAATAACAAATAAAAAGTAAAGAAATAGCGAAAAAGATAAACATGTGGTGTCTCCCAGGAGCTCTTTATTTATAGTCATGTAGCTTAAATATGGTTGCGGTTTATATATCGAGGAGGGTTATGGATTCGAAATTACCGTCCACAGGATAGCCTGCTATATATAATTTTAAGCGATGACCGTTCACTTTAAACGAGCCTTTTTCCGGGTGGGAGACGAGTACGGTCCAATATGGCCAAACCTCTTCAACTTTGAAGAGGCCGGACCATCGTGGCATAGTTTATCGGGAAAAAGTCTAAGTCGTGAATTATATAGAAGGACAAGATCGTCCGGAGAAAAAACATTTTGGGTCTTGATTTTTCGGTCGTGGTAAAACTTAGAACACTCATAATAGAACTTATTGCTCTCATAAGCATTTGCACGTCATTCATCGAGCTCGTTTAATTGCAATTTTCTATTTTGAGCGGCTAAGTTAGCGTCAAGGTTTAAGAGTTGTAAAGCCCAAAGAGCGTGATGTTCTAATTCTATGGGGAGATGACACGCTTTGCCGTCGACTAATCGATACGGCATACAACCAATTGCGATTTTTTATGTGGTACGATATGCCCACAATGCTTCATCGAGTTTGATGGACCAATCATTCCTATTAAGTGAAACAGTTTTCTCTAATATACGCTTAATCTCTCGATTTACTACCTAAATTTGGTCACTAGTTTGCGGGTGGTAGGGGGTGGCAAGTTTGTGAGTGACGCCATATTTTGCTAACGTCTTAGCCATCTGGGTGTTGCAGAAATGAGTCCCCCTATCTCTTACAATAGCGCGAGGTATGCCGAAGCGGGAAAATAGTTTTTTTAAAAAAAGTAACGATGACTCGCGCATCGTTGGTGGGGGAGAGCTTGCGCTTCCGCCCACCTCGATACGTAGTCGACCACCACTAAAATATAATTATTTTTAAAAGACGGAGGTAGGGGGCCAACGAAATCGATGCCCCATAAATCGAAGACTTCCCATTCTAAAAACAAATTTTGGGGCACCTCGTCGCGACGAGAGATGTTACCCGACTGCCGGCAGCTAGCGCAGGAGCGCAAAAAATTGTGAGTATCTTTGAATAGAGTGGGCCAAAAGAAACCTACCTCCAGCGCCTTCCGCGCGGTCCGGTTAGCTTGATAATGCCCACCAGCCGGACCCACGTGGCAGTGCCTAAGTATTTGCGTGCACTCCACACACGCGACGCATCTTCGGACCACTTGGTTTGCGCAGATACGAAAAAGAAAAGAGTCCTCCCAAAAGAAATATTTCAAGTCAGAAAAGAATTTCTTCTTTTGTTGGCTTGAAAAATCTTTTGGGAGCACCCGCGCAACTAAATAGTTCGCAAAATTTGCGAACCAAGGCGTGTAAGAAGAACTAATATTTATGGCTAGGAGGCTTTCCTCGGGGAATCTGTCATTTATGTCAGATTCGACGAGCGCTTCCGCGCCGGGATTTTCTAAGCGGGAGAGGTGGTCGGCGGCTAAATTTTTCGCGCCCTTCTTATCTCGGATCTCCAAATCAAATTCTTACAGAAGGAGGATCCATCGAAGAAGGCGAGGTTTGGCGTCCGTTTTTGCTAACAAATATTTTAAGGCAGAGTGGTCGGAAAATACGATAACTTTAGGTAGCGTTATATACAAGCAAAACTTATCAAAAGCGAAAATGACGGCTAAAAGTTACATTTCCGTTGTCGTGTAATTTTCTTGTGCGGAAGTGAGCGTCTTGCTAGCGTAGTAAATAGAATGAAAATATTTGTTTATACGTTGGCCAAGAACGGCACCTACGGCAATATCACTAGCGTCGCACATAATTTCGCACGGAAGGGTCCAATCAGTCGCCACTAAGATGGGTGAATTGATAAGTTTTTGTTTTATAAAATTAAATGTAGACCCGCATTCGCTATCAAAGACAAAATTTGATTCCTTTTCCAAGAGGCGAGTAAGTGGCTTTGTTATTTTTGAAAATCTTGAATGAAACGTCTATAAAAGACCGCGTGTCCTAAAAAACTCCTAATAGATTTAACATTACAAGGCGGGGGAAGTTTTTAGATAATTTCAACTTTGGCCTTATCGACTGTACAACCCCGTGTTCGTCGAGCGGGCCCCGCCAAGAAAGGCGAACGAACCAGGTTCCACGGCCCGCAACCAAGCAGCATGCAGGCATGCGGCAAGAGGCTGATCCGCTCCCGCTCAATCAAGCGAGCGAGCCAGGCGAGCTGACCCCTTCATCCCTCTCGCTGGCTCAGAGAATCGTCGACCATAGTGGGGGGCACCATTCGTCGAACCGGTATTCGCGGATGGGTTCGACGACCCGCGATCTGTGTGTCATTCTAATGGTCACCATGGCCGCCAGCCCGCTCCCTATCCGCGACCTGGCCGCCTGTCCGCCTCGGCAGAGTTTTGGCGGGTCGCGGTGACCCGGCTCACGCTCGCCCAAGAAGGGTAGGTGAGCCGCTAGAGCCAGGTCGCGCCCGCCTCTCGCGGGGAGGGATTAGTGGCGAGCTGACCTCCTTATCCATGGATGGGGCCCAGTAGAAGCCCCGAGGTGAAATTACATGGATGCCCTCCCCATGGGTGCAAATAGCTTATTGGAACAGCGGAGCTACGCTGTTGGCAGACCAAGTTGGGCTGCACATAGCTATTCAAAACAATGGAGGTTGGCTATTAGCAGGCCCATTACAGAATTCTATAAATAGAACCCAAGGGGGCACCTCAGAAGGCACGCTCTGATATTCTCTAGTTTCCTGGTCCAGTAGTGCTTTCTGAGGTAGCCTTAGCTCGGCCCGTGGCTAAGGAGGGGAAATATTCTCAAGTCTTCCGGGTGTGTGGTGGGTCCTCCCCGCCGAGCCCCTTAGGTCGGTTCTTACCTTATTTTTCCTGTTGTTTTGCTTGCAGGAGTGAAGTAGGCGCGTGATCACCCTTTCCCCGAGGGTGAACTCCACAGGAGACCGAGGTTTCGGTTTCAACATATTGGTGCGGTGAGAGTGGAGCGTGGTCAGTGCAGAAAGCTTCAGCGAGTTTGATGACGGGAGGACAGGGATCCGACAGGCCGCACTCGCCCCCCCCCCCCCCCCCCCCCGCCTCTCACCACGGTGGGGATGTTGGAGGATTTCAGGAATGAGGTGTTGAACCTCGTCAAGTTCGCACTCGGCACGTGGCCCGAGTTCTCGACCCCAACAGTCCAGATCGCGGCCGCCCCCTCTTTGGGCGAGGACAACCCCGGCAGGCGAGCTACGAAGGAAGTGGCCGAAGAAGGCCGTTGGTGCGAGCTCCCCTGGCGCGAGCTCTTCCCCGGCTCAGCAGGTCGAGGCCGGTTCGGCGAGCTGGGCTCGTGAGATTCACCAGCTCGCCCAGCTGGGGGAGGCAGCCCCTTCAGCGAGTTGGTCTCCTCAGCTCCTATTCCTGATGGGTTCAGGGAACCCGAGATGGCCTACTACACCGGGAAGGGAGACCCGGTCCAGCATGTTCAATGGTTCGAGGATGTAGTCTCCATCCGGCAGATGTCGGACGTGTTCAAGTGCTGACTCTTCGCTATCACCCTCAAGGAGAAGGTAAGGGAGTTGTTCCATCTTCTACCGACTAGCTCCATCTACTGCTTCGAGGACCTGCGCCGGGGGTTCATGTTGAGGTTCACTACCTCGAAGAGGAAGAATGAGTCAGAATCCCTGTTCCACATCAAGAAGGGGGTGAATGTGAAAGTCCACCTAGTGTCAGCTATGTGCACCTATGGGGGGGGGGGGAATAGGTGACGAGTAGTGCTTTTGCGGAATTTACGAGAGTACCTGCACAATAAAAATAAAGAGCACAGCACACAGAAAACACAGCAAATTTATAGTGGTTCCCCGACTTGGGTACATCCACTTTCCCCCTTCGACCTATCTCCCCAACAAGGGACGACTCGGTCACTTCTCCAACGGGATTGAAATCCAATCCCTTCACTAACGGAAGGAGCCCTTCCACACGTGAGAGTCAACACTCCCACAAAACGGGTTGCACCCAACCCTTACAACACGGAACAAAAGTTCCTTTACAACGAAATTAAATATAGAGTGTACATGTGATACAAACTTCTTTTGGAGACTACGGTGTTCCTCTTCGTTCGACGACGTGTTCTTGAAGTCGATGAAGAGTCTACAACCTTGGTCTCTCTTGGAGAGGATCTTCCCGGAACCGGCGGCGGCACACGAGCGGCGGCTAGCTTCGGGATCGGCGGCTACGATGATGAGCGGCTGCTGAACTTGGAGATCCAAACTTCGTAGCGAAGCAAGCTCGGTCTACCAACGGTAACACGAGGATCGGTCATCTCGATCGATTCGGAGGGGAAGTTTTTCCCGATCAACAAATCGAGAGACAAGGGATCTCTGGATAGACGCGTGAGACTCAAGCCTTGCTAGGCTTCTGTCACCGGAGATCGGGAAGAAGAACGATCAGTGGCGGCGACGGACTTGCGCGAGCGGAGACGGAGGCGGCGGAGAGATTTCGCGATATTAGGGTTTCCGCTCGCTCGGCTTCTTTCTGTGTGTGTATTCCGTTCAAAATACCTGTATATAAATACTGTAGAATTTTTCCAATATGACCGTTTGTGGGACCCACAAAAGAGATCCCCAAATCCCGGTCTAGAAATTTAACAGCGGCAGAATCCGGTTCAGGAATTTCCAGAAAAATGCCAAGTCAAAATCGGTGAGAATCGAAAGTGATTCTCGCCGAGTCGCCGAGAATCAAAGGTGATTCTCGACGATTCGGCGAGAATCAAAGATGATTCTCGTCGAATTTGCCTTGGTTGCATGCACTGCTTTAAGCCAGGTCGAGACGGCGAGAATCAACCAGTGATTCTCGTCGATTCGACGAGAATCACTAGTGATTCTCGCCGAATCGGCGAGAATCACTAAGTGATTCTCGTCGATTCTTACTTAGACGCAGAGGTGCTTGCTTAGACGTTGCTGGATCGAGTTCGGCGAGAGTCAACTTCTGATTCTCGACGAATCGACGAGAATCCCAAGTGATTCTCGCCGAATCGGCGAGAATCACTTGGTGATTCTCGTCGATTCTAACTTAGACGAATTTTCGTCTTTCCACCTGTGAGATGCTCCTTGACCCATCCTTGCTCCTTGTCTGCTCCTGCATATTTACAGCACTGTGCTTGAAAATAAGTGCACTCCAATAGAGAGAGTACACGTAGGCCAACACACTGATCTGCTTAACGAGGGATTACGTCGTGCGGACCCGTGTATATTGACCTACTGCACCCTGACATTGGTGTGCACTTAGCGTGGAAAAACTGCAAGCACAACTAGAAGTATTTTATCAAATACATAGTCTATTGACCTTAGCTTGTCCAGGGGCTTCTTCAAATCAGGTACATTGTGGATACAATACCCAACAATCTCCCCCTATTTGAAGAAGCCTAAACCCTACAAGCTAAGGTGAATAGAACAAATGAGAATGAAAACCATAAACTGAAAAGAGAGTTAAGTGAGTTATCCATTACCAATACCAATTTCTTGGGAGCACGCTTGGAGCCACCTTAGCCTTAGCCGAGAGGGTAATCTCCCCCTTTTCGGCTTCTACAAATCGGGGTCTGTAGTGTTTTACCCTTTGCTCCCCCTCAGTTCTTGCACGGGCCTGGAGCCTCTGTAGTCTTCATTCCTCATAATTGAGCATCCCCAATTCAGTCTTGAAAAGATTGAACTTGGCCTCGTATAGGGGCTTTGTGAATATATCAGCAATCTGCTTGTCCGTGGGGACATAACAGAGAGAGATATCTTTGTTCTCCACGTGCTCCCGAATGAAGTGGTAGCGTACTTCGATATGCTACGTTCTGCTGTGCGACACCGGATTGTTGGCAATGGCAATTGCACTGGAGGAGTCGCAGTACATGGGTACTTCCTTGAACTGAAGGTCGTAGTCGGCTAACTGGTTTCTGATCCATTGAAGTTGTGCGCAACAGCTTCCTGCCGAGATATACTCTGACTCTGCTGTGGAGGTTGCAACACAATTCTGTTTCTTGCTGTTCCATGAGATAAGCCTCCTGCCGAGGAATTGACACGTCCCGGAGGTGCTTTTCCTGTCATCCCTGCTCCCTGCAAAATCAGCATCTGAAAAGCCTATTAGCTCGACATCATTGTTTCTCGGGTACCACAAGCCAAGATTAGGAGTACCTTTAAGGTATCTCAGAATTCGCTTTGCAGCGACATAGTGAGATTCCTTAGTGTTCACCTGATATCGGGCACAGACACATGTGGAGAACATAATATCCGGTCGACTGGCAGTAAGGTAGAGCAGGGATCCAATGATGCTTCTATATTTGATTTCATCGAAAGGTTTACCTTTCTCATCCTTATCCAGAGACATGGTGGATCCCATTGGAGTCCTCATAGAGGTTGCACTCTCCATACCGAATTTCTTAAGGAGTTCATTTGTGAACTTCGTCTGAGAGATGAAGATTCCATCCTCAGACTGTTTCACTTGAAGTCCTAAGAAATACTTGAGCTCTCCCATACTGCTCATTTCAAACTTTCCTTGCATAAGTTTAGAGAACTTTTTGCAAAGATTGTTGTCCGTTGAGCCGAATATTATGTCATCGACATAGATTTGCACCAGCAAAATCTTGCCTTTGACTTCCCTGAGAAACAATGTTTTATCTATTTTACCTCTGGAGAACTTGTTCTTAAGAAGAAAACTAGATAATGTCTCATACCAAGCTCGTGGAGCTTGTTTCAACCCATATAAGGCCTTATTAAGAAAATAAACGTGATTAGGATAAGTAGGATCGACAAAACCTGGGGGTTGAGCAACGTATACTTCCTCTTTCAGGTCTCCGTTCAGGAATGCCGATTTCACATCCATTTGATAGACTGTGAATCCTTTGTGTGAAGCATACGCCAGGAACAACCTGATTGCCTCGAGCCTTGCTACTGGTGCGAAGGTCTGGTCGAAGTCAATCCCTTCCTCCTGTCTGTAACCTTGAGCCACCAGCCTGGCCTTGTTCTTTACGATGACACCATGTTCATCCAGCTTGTTTCTGAAGATCCACTTCGTGCCAATCACATTCTGCTTGTATGGTCTGGGAACCAGCGTCCAAACCTTGCAACGTTCGAATTGATGTAGTTCATCTTGCATGGCCAGAATCCATGCCGCATCCTTGTTCGCCTCGTCGAACTTCTTTGGCTCAACCTGTGACAGGAAGCTAAGATGCAATACTTCGTTAACTGTACCTCTTCGAGTTCTGACACCAGCACGAGGATCCCCGATGATCTGATCTCTAGGATGATCTCTCACGTGCCGGAGCTCTATAAGTCTGGCGTCTGGAGCTTCAACTACGTCTTGGGCTTCTCTTTCTTCTAAGAGATTTGTCCCATCTTGATCTTCAACATTTTCAGATGACGTGGAGGTGGAAACTTTGACGTACTTGGGAGCGTCATCTTTAGCGGTCTCATCCAGACTCAGCTGTTCAAGTCTAGCACCTGCATCTTCAAGAATACTACTGGAAGAATTGCTGTTAAGCAAACTTCCTTCATCAAATACAACATTTATTGATTCTTCTACCACTAGGGTTTTCTTATTGAAGACCCTATATGCCCGACTATGGGAACTATAGCCCATGAATATGCCTTCGAAGCATTTTTCACCGAATTTAGTACGCGGGTACTTCCCATTATTCAGTACATAACATCTGCAACCAAAAATCCTCAAGTAGGACATGGTTGGTTTCCTGCCTTTCAGTAGCTCGTAGGGCGTCTTACGATGATGTTTGTTGATCAATGCTCGGTTTTGTACATGACATGCAGTATTGACACCCTCTGCCCAGAAGTATTTCGGGAGAGAAGCGTCTTTCAACATTGTCGTGCAGGCTTCAATGAGAGTTCTATTTCTCCTCTCCGCAACTCCATTTTGCTGAGGAGTGCGCGGGGAGGAAAACTCATGAAAGATACCTTGTTCTTCACAAAATTCTGTCATTGCACCAGATTCGAATTTTGTTCCATGGTCACTTCTGATTTTGACCACGGAGCAGTTAAATTCGTTCTGAACCTGCTTGACAAAATTAGTAAAGATGTCAAACGTATCTGACTTTCGTTTCAAAAAGAACACCCATGTAAACCGAGAATGATCATCAACTATCACTAGCGTATAGGACTTGCCTCCCAAGCTATGAACTTGCATTGGACCAAACAAGTCCATATGCAAAAGGTAAAGACATCGGGAAGAGTCTTTGTTAGCGATGCTCTTAAAGGTAGCCCGAGTCTGTTTGCCCATCTGGCATGCAGGACATGGGCTATCTTTGATGCACTTGATACTGGGAGCATCCCTTACCAAGTCCTTAGAAAATAGCATACTAATTGTCTTGAAATTAATATGTGCCAATCTCTTGTGCCATTGTTCACAAAGAGATGCACTGCCTGTTGCCACAAGGCATACGGGGGTAGATGAATCTAAACTGAGAAAATCTAAACAAAAGATATTTCTGCTCCTAATGCCTGATAATACCGTTTCAGAAGAGGTACGTGAAATTATCAGACATTTATCCTTGCAGAACTTAACGTCATAACCTTTATCACATAACTGACTTACACTGATCAGGTTATGGTTTAACCCTTCAACATAAGCCACGTCGGTGATAGAGATTATACCGTTGGAAATCATACCATAACCTCTGGTGACTCCTCGATCTGACCCTCCAAAGATGTCTTTGGGTCCATTCTCGACTGGAGTGTAATCACGCAGCAGGCTTCTTGTCCCGGTCATATGCCGGGAGCATCCACTGTCCAAATACCAGATCGGCGTTTTGGTGGCCTTTGGACATTCCTGCAAAACAAAATTAATTTGCCTTAGGAACCCAATCGAACTTGGGTCCTAGATTCCTGGTTAGCACACTCCCCCTCGGTTGGTTAACCCTACGAGTGGTCGGTCTCGCATTGCTAACATGGGGAGTCTCGTAGTTCCTTGGATTAAACCAACAATCCACGGCAAAGTGACCGACTTTGCCACAGCACCAACAGTCAAATCTGTTGTACCTCTTCCTAGGATCCTGCCTTACCCTGGGAACGGAGGGTACTGCTGGGTCCTTGGATCTGGAGGTGGAGGCCTCATGGTGACAACAGTCGCATGACTTTGTCACCTTCTGTATAGCAGGCTTGGCTTTTGGTGCCTGCTTTCCATTATGGCCGCTAGAGAACAGACCATAATTTCCTATGTGGATTTCCTCATAAGGTGCCTTGAAGGCACTCTCACCGAAGTTCCGGGGAAAGTTCCAACCGTCATACCGGCTCTTTGGCTTTGCAACCGAGGGCCGGAAATGATGCCCAAATGTTGACTCAAAGTCGTGTTGGTTGCAAGGAAAGCCAGGCTTTTTGAACGCAATAGGACTAAGAGGAGCCTTACCCTTTTCATCAGCAGAGGCCTTCTTGGCGGCCTTATTCTTCCTCTGGTTCTTGTTTCTCCTAGATGAAGAACCAGGTACCCCTATATGCCCCAAGCCAGCTCCTTTGGCCTGAGCAGAGAAGGTATCAACGACTGGAAGAACAGTTTTTGGCATGGAGAAGCTCTTGACGATCTTCCTTTCTGCCGCAAGTAGTTCTTCCAACTTGTTGACTTCCTCCTGCTTTAGATCAAGGAGCTTCAAAGACTCTGAATGCTTGGAAGTCAGGTCAAGGTGTTTCTGTCGGAGAGAAATCAAGCTAGTGACCTCTTCCCTTAGGGATACACACTCACCCTTAAGGAATTTTACTTCCTTCTTCTCAGCCTTCAGTCTCTTTCGGCACTCATCGAAAGTGTTGAGCAGAAGCTCATACTTCTCGAGTAGCTCAGCTTCACGGGCTGAAGGGCCATCCTCAGGTTCATCATCCTGAGACTCAGGATCAGAGTCGGAGTCGGAGAGAGGGGTGTGAGCTTTTACCTTCCCAGTAAATGGGGGGCATTCTCCTTCTGAGTCCGAGCGACCCACCAGCCCGAAGTAGGCTTCCTCATCATCACTGGAGTCTGAGGAATCAGACTCACTTAGTGTCTTTGGCCTTCTTGCGATGTAGCTCCGCTCCTTCTTCTTATCTCTGGAGGATTTGAGCTCCTCTCCTTTCCCATTTTCTCTTTTGCTTTGATGGCAGTCGGCCACGACGTGTCCTGGCTTATTGCATCCAAAGCAAATAATATCAGAAGAACGATGTTTGTTAGGTTTAGATGCATACCTGTCAGAAGAATAATTTTTCTTCTGATGCCTGGAGGAGGAGCTGTCTTTCTTCCTTTGATTCCTCATCTTGAGGAACTTCTTGAACTCTCGAGTGATGAGGGAGAAATCCTCCTCTGACAGTTCTGAGCCAGAGGAGCATGGTTCAGAGTCCTCCTCCTCTTCCTTACTCCTCGCACGGTATGACATCGCACCCTTGCCCTTTCTGGAGTAACTGGCTTTTAGGGCCACAGTCTTTTCTTTTACAGCAGCCTTCTCTGCTTCTTCCTCTGCCTTCCTGGTGTTCAGCTGAAGTTCATAGGACATCAGCTTCCCAAACAGGATTTGTGGATCAGTTTCTGCTAGTCTGCCAAATTCTCTGATTGCGCAGATCTTTGTGTCCCATTCCTTAGTAAGGGACCTAAGGAATTTGTCATTGAGTTCACCATTGGTGAACACTCTTCCGTAGCCCTTGAGAGCGTTGACAATCTTCAGGAAGTTCTCGTATGTGACTCCGATTTCTTCCTTAGGCCCTTGCCTGAAGGCCTCATATTTTTGGTTCAGGAGGGATCTCCGATCATCCCTCACTTCATCCGTGCCCTCCATTAGGATGATCAGGCACTGCCAGATCTCCTGAGCAGTCCTGCAGTTGCTGAAATTTTGCATCATGGAATCATCAACTGCGCTCACCAGAATGTTTCTTGCCTTCTTGTTCAGTCCTACGAGCACCATCTCGTCTTTGTCCATTTCAGAAAGTGTCTTCGGCACCTTCTTGGTGGGATCGATGGTGGAGGCCTTGGTGGGGACATAAGGTCCCTCCTCCACGATCATGAAGAGTCGAGGATCGACTGCTTCCATGTAAAACCTGATTCTTTCCTTCCAGATCGGAAAGTTTAGCCTGGTGCATACTAGGATCTTGCCGGAGAACTTGAGCCCGTCCATAGTAGATATTTGTCTTCTTCTTGACACTAGGGGCAGGATTCAACTCAAGGTGTTGACCTTTTTGATGAGTAACCTGCCTCTGATACCACTTGAAAGTCCACCTAGTGTCAGCTATGTGCACCTATGGGGGGGGGGGGGGGAATAGGTGACGAGTAGTGCTTTTGCGGAATTTACGAGAGTACCTGCACAATAAAAATAAAGAGCACAGCACACAGAAAACACAGCAAATTTATAGTGGTTCCCCGACTTGGGTACATCCACTTTCCCCCTTGGACCTATCTCCCCAACAAGGGACGACTCGGTCACTTCTCCAACGGGATTGAAATCCAATCCCTTCACTAACGGAAGAAGCCCTTCCACACGTGAGAGTCAACACTCCCACAAAACGGGTTGCACCCAACCCTTACAACACGGAACAAAAGTTCCTTTACAACGAAATTAAATATAGAGTGTACACGTGATACAAACTTCTTTTGGAGACTACGGTGTTCCTCTTCGTTCGACGACGTGTTCTTGAAGTCGATGAAGAGTCTACAACCTTGGTCTCTCTTGGAGAGGATCTTCCCGGAACCGGCGGCGGCACACGAGCGGCGGCTAGCTTCGGGATTGGCAGCTACGATGATGAGCGGCTGCTGAACTTGGAGATCCAAACTTCGTAGCGAAGCAAGCTCGGTCTACCAACGGTCACACGAGGATCGGTCGTCTCGATCGATTCGGAGGGGAAGTTTTTCCCGATCAACAAATCGAGAGACAAGGGATCTCTGGATAGACTCGTGAGACTCAAGCCTTGCTAGGCTTCTGTCGCCGGAGATCGGGAAGAAGAACGATCAGTGGCGGCGACGGACTTGCGCGAGCGGCGACGGAGGCGGCGGAGAGATTTCGCGATATTAGGGTTTCCGCTCGCTCGGCTTCTTTCTGTGTGTGTATTCCGTTCAAAATACCTGTATATAAATACTGTAGAAGTTTTCCAATATGACCGTTTGTGGGACCCACAAAAGAGATCCCCAAATCCCGGTCCAGAAATTTAACAGCGGCAGAATCCGGTTCAGGAATTTCCAAAAAAATGCCAAGTCAAAATCGGTGAGAATCGAAAGTGATTCTCGCCGAGTCGCCGAGAATCAAAGGTGATTCTCGACGATTCGGCGAGAATCAAAGATGATTCTCGTCGAATTTGCCTTGGTTGCACGCACTGCTTTAAGCCAGGTCGAGACGGCGAGAATCAACCAGTGAATCTCGTCGATTCGACGAGAATCACTAGTGATTCTCGCCGAATCGGCGAGAATCACTAAGTGATTCTCGTCGATTCTTACTTAGACGCAGAGGTGCTTGCTTAGACGTTGCTGGATCGCATTCGGCGAGAGTCAACTTCTGATTCTCGACGAATCGGCGAGAATCCCAAGTGATTCTCGCCGAATCGGCGAGAATCACTTGGTGATTCTCGTCGATTCTAACTTAGACGAATTTTCGTCTTTCCACCTGTGAGATGCTCCTTGACCCATCCTTTCTCCTTGTCTGCTCCTGCATATTTACAGCCCTGTGCTTGAAAATAAGTGCACTCCAATAGAGAGAGTACACGTAGGCCAACACACTGATCTGCTCAACGAGGGATTACGTCATGCAGACCCGTGTATATTGACCTACTGCACCCTGACATTCGTGTGCACTTAGCGTGGAAAAACTGCAAGCACAACTAGAAGTATTTTATCAAATACATAGTCTATTGACCTTAGCTTGTCTAGGGGCTTCTTCAAATCAGGTACATTATGGATACAATACCCAACAGAATGAGACCCTGTGGAGCTACGTAGATCGGTTCCAAGAGGAGGTTACTCAGGTCCAGGAGATGTCGGGCCATAGTCTGATGTTGGCCTTTACCCTGGGCCTGCAGTAGGGATTCTTCCTGATGGAGCTGAAGAGAGTTCCCCCCCCCCTCCCTCTCCTATGAGGAGCTGATGGAGAGGGCGGCGAGAGAGGTTGACGGGGAGGCATCAAACCCGGAGTTTGGGCGGAAGCTTGCCAGGTGGCCCACGAAGGAGGAGAAGGAGTCAAGAGGAGGAAGAGGACAGGAGGAGAGGAGAGGAGAGCCCTGGCAGAGGGAGCAGAGGCAGCTCCAGGGGCAGCAGCAGCCGAGGTGGGGGCATCAGGAGCCCGACCGTCGACTGGGCTGGAGACCAGAGTGGCAAGGGCTGGGGCCACAAAGAGGATACCAAGGAAGGGATCGCTACCAAGGGGGGCAAGATCAGTTCCACCCCCCGGGCTGGAGGCAGGCCCAGAGGCCCCGACTCCCCGATCAGGAAGAGGCCATGGTCATAGCCATTGGGGAGAGAAGGAGAATGACAAGGAGGAGGAGGAGAGAAGTTAGGGTAGAGTTGCCCTATTGCGACTTCCATCTGGAGGAGGGGCACGCCACAGCCACGTGCCCGGAATTCCTTGAGATGAGAGGGAATAGGGAGCAGCAACAATAGGGGCGGCAAGAAGTGAGGATTGAGGAGGTCCTGCCTCGGGCGGAGGAGGACCGTTGCGAAGATCGGGTGGATGTTGGAACCCGAGGAGGGATCGGAGTGATCCACGGGGGGTGGGGGTCGAGGCTTCCCGAAAGGCAAGTCTCCACACCATGTATCGATGGAGCATTGCCTCCACATCCCAAACCCCATCTCCAGAGGAGAGGATCACCTTCTCTAGAAGAGACATGTCAGATCACGAGGATCCATTCTGCGATGTGCTGGTCATCAAGGCAGCCATCGAAAATTTCACCGTCTCTCGAATCCTCGTTGACAACGGAAGCTCCGTCAACGTCGTCTTCAAAAAGGCGTTCGACGCAATGAAGGTGGAGGCGAAGAGGGTGTTGGCCTCCGATGGACCCTTGTTCGGGTTTTCTGGGGAGAGGAAGGAAGTTGAGCGAGGAGTCGGCCTCCATGTCACCCTGGGGGGTCAGTCCAGAAACTGCAGGTTCGTCATCATGGACGCCCCCAGCAATTACAGCGCCATCTTCGGGAGGCCCCTTATCAGCGCCTTCCGCTGCGTCCCCTCATCTTTCCATCAGTGCTTGAAGTTCAACACCGAGGGGATTCACGTCAGGGTCAGGGGGGACACAAAGGTGGCGCGAGAATGCTATGTCACTGCGGTGAACACCATCTCTTGGCAAGAGGGAGCCGAGGAGATGGGGCGAAGGATGGAGGAAGCTGAGCAAGAAGTAGGAAGGGAGGAGCTGGAGATGGAGAACTGCGCAGAGGAGGAGGCGACAGGAGGAGACCAAGAGGAGGTGGCCGAAGTGATGGCCGTGGAGGAAGAGCTGGAGGTGGACGTCCCCATCCCAGAGGGGAGAGATGTTGAAGAATGGGGGAGCAGTCCAGGCTAGAGGCTGCGGAAGAGGTGGTGGAGCTGGAGGTCCACACCCGTGGAGGCAGGGTGGAGAAGGTCCGCGTCAGCGGAGGGCTGGCCCCGGAGGACCAAGGCAGGATGCTGGAGTGCATCCAGAAGAACGTGTACATCTTCGCATGGAGCGCCGCGGAGATGCCGGGGGTTGACGCGGATGTGGCTTGCCACCGCCTCAACTTGGACCCGGGAACACGCCCTGTTCAGCAAAAGAAGAGGTTCACCGCGGACAAGCTGGCGGAGCCTATCAGGGAGGAGGTGGCGAAATTCCTCAAGGCCGGCTTCGTGTCTGAGATCAAATACCCCGGCTAGGTCTCCAATGTGGTCATGGTCAAAAAGGGAGACGGCTGGTGGAGAATGTGTATCGATTTTTCTTTACTTAATAAAGCTTGTCCTAAGGACTGTTATCCTTTGCCTCGGATCGATGCGCAGGTTAACTCAATCGTTGGTTTTTCTGTAATGAGTTTTCTAGATGCTTTTTCAGGTTATCATCAAATCAGGATGCACCCCCCGGACGTCAAGGATGTCTCGTTCATCACAGGGGATGGTTGCTACTGTTACAAGATGATTCCCTTCGGGCTGAAGAATGTAGGGGCAACCTACCAGAAGATGATGGACAGGGTCTTCAAAGAATAGAAGGGGAGAAACTTGGAGGTGTACGTTAATGATCTTATGATCAAGAGTCAGGACGTGGACTCTCACCTCCAAGATCTAGAAGAGACCTTTTCCACCCTGCGCAGATACAAGATGCGGTTGAATCCCCAAAAATGTGTCTTCGGGGCTAGCAGGGGAAAGTTCTTGGGACACCTCCTCACCCATGCAGGGGTCGAGCCGAATCCTGATAAGGTCAATGCAATCTTGGAGCTGGGGTCACCAAGGAACACCAAGGAGGTGCAGCGACTGACAGGGAAGCTGGCGGGGTTGAGTAGGTTCCTCTCCCAGGCAGGGGAGAAGTGCTCCCCCTTCTTTAGAACATTATGCGGCGGTCAAAGGTTCGAATGGACCAAGGAGTGCGAGGAGGCATTCCAAGCCCTCAAGATGCAGCTGACCCAGGTCCCGCTGCTCTAAGGGCCCAAGGAGGGGGAAGACCTGCTTTGTATCTCGGGGTCGGGGCGGAGGCCTTGAGCTCCGTCCTAGTTCGGGAGGAGGGGAATAAGCAGCTCCCCATATATTATGTGAGTCGGGTCCTGAGGAAGGCCGAGCTCCGGTACCCGATTTTGGAGAAGTTGTCCTTCGCCCTGGTTATCTCAGCCCGGAGGCTGCGGCCCTATTTCGAGGCACACTCAATCCGAGTTGTGACTGACCATACTCTCCGCAACATCTTCGAGGGGGTGGAGCACTCTGGTAGGCTCGCCAAGTGGTCGGTGGAGTTGAGTGAGATTGATGTCACCTTCTTCCCCCACCTCTCGATCAAAGCTCAAGCAATGGCTGACTTCCTGGCTGATTATGTGATTAAGGTGGCGTAGGAAGAGCTCACTCATCTGACCCCTTGGAAGGTAAAGGTGGACGGCGCCTCGGGGAGGCATTCCCTGGGAGTGGGGGTGATCTTGGAGAGCCCTCGGGGAACTAGAATTGAGTAGACGGTGGTGGTGCACTTTCCCATCACCAAAAATCAAGCCGATTATGAAGCTGTGATAGCAGGGCTGTGCCTGGCCAGGGAGCTGGGGGTGCTGGACGTGAAGGTCCTTACCGACTCCATGGTGGTAGATTCCCAGATCAACGGGGAGGTTGAAGCAAGAGAGCCTACCCTGCGGATGTACATAGCCAAGGTAAAGGGGGTCATTGGCATGTTCCATACTTTCTCCATCCAGCACGTGCCCTGGGAGGAAAATGAGCAGGTCGATCAGCTCGCCAAGCACGGTCCCCGGGTGAGGGGTACCATCACCGACCTGTTCCGCCCCTCCATCGAAGAAGGAGAACTTATGGAAATTGATCAACGGCCTTCGTGGATGGACCCAGTTATGACTTTCCTTTCCACGGGAGAGTATCCAGAGGGGGGCAGATAAGAAGAAGCTCAGGCATAAATCGGCGTAATACCTCCTCCAGGACGGGAAGCTATACAGGAAGACCCTCTCAGGGATGTTGGCTCGCTGCGTGGACGAGGGCGAAGTACAAAGGATCTTGGAAGAGGTCCACTCCGGAGAATGTGGGAGTCACTCCGGGAGTCGGACCTTAGAGGGGAGGATCGTCAGGCAAGGATATTTCTGGACTACCCTGGGTCGTGATGCAACAGAGTTCGCAAGAAGGTGCCACAAGTGCCAGCTCTTCTCCCCTCTCTAGTTACAAGCAGCTCAACAACTCAGAAGTATCACCGCCCCCTGGCCCTTTGCCATTTAGGGAATCGATTTGGTCGGGCCATTCCCCCAGGCTAGTGGGCAGAGAAGGTTCCTGCTAGTGATGATTGATTACTTATCCAAGTGGATGGAGGTGAAGGCGCTAGCCAAGGTGACTTTCCAGGTCATCAGGAATTCCATCTGGGGGGAGATCATATGCCGCCACAAGCTGCCCCAGGCCATCGTCACGGACAATGGGCCTTAGTTCGCCAGTGCAGAGTTTACCAGTTTCTGCAGGCATCTCGGGATCGACCTCAGGTTCGCCTCGGTCCATCATCCTAGGAACAACGGGCAGGTGGAGGCCGCAAACAAGATCATCGTCAGCCTCCTCAAGAAGAAAGTCGAGAATTTGAAGGGGAGCTAGGGGCGAGGGCGACACGAGATCCTGGGCGGGAAGTCCTAGATGTGCTTAAAGGACTTATCCCCGGGGTCCGGCACGGGAACAAACAACACTGGCACCACCTCGCTCGCTGAGAGTCCCGCGGCCTCGCTCTTCAGGAGGTCCGCATGCCGCAGCATCTACATTGTGTACTTCGCGGTACTGGCGGCGTTCTTCTGCATCAACACCTCCAGCTCGTGGTCAAAGTGATGTTCAAGCGGGCAGCTGCTATTGGCTGGCGGAGGGGGCAGCAGAAGCCTCCAGCTCGCGCACCCGCGCCTCCAGCACCAACTTGTCCTGACCGAGGGCGACGATCTCGGCACCCATCCGGCTGGCCGTCGCCGCATCCTGCGAAAACAAAAAAGGTCGGAAGGGGAATTCGCGAAAGGAAACGACAACTAAAGGTATGCGCGGGCTGAAAGATATACCACCCCTCCCAAGTACTGAGCAATGGTCTCCTCGGCCGTGTCGGCTCGCTTCCTCTGGAGATCCACCTCCACCTGAGCAAGTTTATGGGCCTCCTCCTTCTCGTCCGCCAACTTCTTAAGAGAAGTGGCATTCCGCTCCAGCTAGGTACAGCGCCGCCCAACCATAAGGGCCAGCTCCAGGCCGCGCAGTTGGTCCCGCGTGCTTCCATGCACCAGCACTCGCGTCGCCTCCTTGTCATAGATAGCGGCGTCCTCTCGCGAGTAAAGGCCAAACGAGAAGTTATAGGCCTCCCCGCCGATGGTGTCCTGCTCCAACCAACTCGGCAGCAGGGTCTAGACCACCGTACGATTTGACTCTTTGTCCCATAATAGAAGCGGGATGTCGAGCTCGTCCAGGTATTTCTCGCCATAGCCGAAGTTGCGGTGCCCTCTCGGCACCGGCTTCGCGGCAGCATGCGCCCCGTCCGGCGGCCCAGAAGTGCCCGCCGCCCCGCTGGGGGTGTCGCTGGCCAAAGTGGCCAAAGGGGGGGACACTCAGCCGATTGATCCGCCGGGGCCTTGACTTTTCTCTGGCCTGTGGCGAGTTATTACCCTGCGGTCTTCGCCATCTTGGGCAGTAGAACAGGCTATTCGCTGCACGGCCGTTTCTTAGCAGGGACCGACGGGACGTCGCGCTGGGCGGCGTCAGCGGCTTGAGCTCGCGCGAGGACCCCGGATGCGACCCTAGCACTCTCGTAGGGGGGCGAAGGGGAACGTCTCGCTCACCTGCCAAGGGGTGAGAGGGTGATTCTAGAGTAGAAAACAGCGAGACAGAGTAATGGCGAGTGGAAAACCTCCCTCGGGCGGGACAGCAGCAAGGCCGTCTAGGTTGCGGCACAAGTACGCGACCTCGAAATTTTTCCCGGCAAAGAACCCCCACAGGTCGGCTTCATGGCCCCCCAGGCTGGGCGGGCGGTAACTCGCCTCGCTGAGCTGCACCGGCGAGAAAGGGACGTTGCCAAAGTCCCCCTTGACAAACAACAACTTCTTGAGCCAGTTGTGGCTCTTATTAACGGTCTCCCGCACCTTAAGGTGGGCGCTGGAGAAATAGGCGGTCCCGTCCCGGTTCGCGCGGAAAGAGAACAATTTGCGGAAAACCGCGAGACTGAACTCAACCCGCTCCTCCCGCAAAAAGCAGGCGAACCCTACCATGACAGCCATAGAGTTCGGGGTCATCTGGCCTATGATGACCCCGAAGTACTTCAACACCTGACGAACCTCCGGCCATAGAGGAAGCCGAAGACCCACCTCAAAGTGAGCCAGCGGGATGGCGAGCTCGTCCCTAGAAAGATCGTTGATCTTCTCTCCTTCCTCGGGCCGTCTCGACGAGAATCCTGGTGGGACGTGATCGCCGAGGGCATCTAAGTACTCGTGCTCAGAGATAACGGCGTGGGGAAAGTCATGCTCCGAGAATGTCTAGGTGCATTTATTTCGCCCGTCCGCATCGCTGCCGCCACCCATTCCACAGAATGATCGCCGAGCGAGCGAGAAAGCCTCAGAAGGAGCATGCGAGCCGTGCTTCGCGAAGAGCTGGAGAGGGGAAAGTGCTTGAAAGTGGTGGAAGGACAAGAACCGGCAAGGCCTATTTATAGAAAGAACAGAGAGCGGGAAAATTTTCCGCCGACAGGACAAGTGCGTATAGCAAAAACTAGGCATGACAGTTCGACTCCCCGACCCTCAAGCGCACCGCCAAGGCCGTTCAGTAGCGGGTCTCGCCTGTCCGCATCCGCACTGGAAACAGGCGGGCGAGCCACGACCCGCACCTGCCCATGACTCTGAGCAGGTCGGGGAGACCCTCAGCCGGCGAGCACCTTGGCCCGCTCCCGCTAAAATCATTATGGCAGGTTGAACGAGTCCATCCAATGACCCGCACTCGCCCGAGGAGGGGGGCGAGCGGAGGACACGGGTGCCCTAGAGCCCGCCCCGTGAAGAATCAACCAGCAACATGATAAGAATGATACTCATGCAAAATCAGAAACCGGACCCGTTGGCGGGCGAGGAGAGTCGCGAATAGTTACAGATACTGAATAAGTTTTTGAAATAATAGTACCCCCCCCCCCCCCACAAAGCAAGTCGACTCAAAGCGCGGACACGACCTGACCCAGCGATAGTCCGCGAACGGAGAGAAGAGATGGTGGATCAGTACTGGATCCACTTCCACCTGACCCGCTGTTATATTCCGGTTCGTGGCGGCACGCGAGGATAGTGATAATCGCACACCGCCACCAACTCCTGCTGGGCCAGGCCAACTTGTTCCGAGACACTCTTTAGACACTACTCGGCCCGCGTCATGTGCACGCCAGGTGAAGTGACCTCGCCACCTTCTGCTGCGCGCAGGGCCCCCTCCAAAGCCGCGAGCCGAGCCTCGGTCTCGGCCTTGTCTCGGTCGACCCTCTTGACGAGCTCCTGAAGCAACATAGTATGTTTCTGAAATAGCCGTGTCACCTGCCTCTTCATCCCCACCGCGTCAGCAGGGTCGCCCAGGTAATCCGAAACACCCTCCACATCAGGCGGAGGAGAGTATCCTTCGCTCATCTCAGTTTCAGAGGAAATCGCGTTGAAGCCTTCAAAAAGGAGATTTAGAGAGGGAGGACGAGAACAAAGCAGGCGCCGAGGGCGAGCTTACCGGGGGTTGGCACGCCATCCATACCGGTGGAAGGACGGGAAGAGCCCGGCCGACCCTGAAAGGGTTCTCCCTCGAAGGCCGCAAGAGATTTCCCTAGTCCGGGGGAACCGGTGAACGAGGGGTATTCGGGGGCGGACGGCCCAGACCCGAGGGGCTAGCAACTCTCTCGGACGACAAGGGAGGGGAGCGATCCTCCCCCCTCCCCCCGTCACCCTCATCTTCACGAGGCAGTACCTACGGGACAAAGGGTCAGAAATGGAGCAAAAATCCAGGAAAGAGGATCACATACCTCGGAAGCGACCTCGATGTCAGCCACCGAGCTGGAACCCAGGAAGTTCTTTGCCAGGGACCGCCTCATAATCTTTCCCTTTACCTGTTTAAAGAGAGGGTCGGGAGACCCACACGCTAAACAGGGGGCGGCCTCGAGGGCCTCCTCTCGAGACTTCTGGCCCGCGGCTGCCAGGCGGTCTTGACATCCTCGCTGACCGGCATCAAGAAGCTGCAATCTACTTGAAAAGACGAGATGGCATAGGGAGTCACCCCTGGACTCAGTAGTATATTTATAGCCGAATAGTGGGGCCCCACCGGAAGATTCCATGCCAGCTCAGCACAGTACTCGCCGAACACGCAGGTTGGATGGTTCTTTCCGAGCTTGATCAATCTCAAAAAGAGCGGGGATTGTGTACAACCCTGTGTTCGTCGAGCGGGCCCCGCCAAGAAAGGCGAATGAACCAGGTTCCACGGCCCGCACCCAAGCAGCATGCAGGCATGCGGTAAGAGGCTGATCCGCTCCCGCTCAATCAAACGAGAGAGCTAGGCGAGCTGACCCCTTCATCCCTCTCACTGGCTCAGAGAATTATCGACCGGAGTGGGGGGCGCCATTCGTCGAACCGGTATTCGCGGATGGGTTCGACGACCCGCGATCTGCGAGCCATTCTAATGGTCACCATGGCCGCCAGCCCGCTCCCTATCCGCGACCTGGCCGCCTGTCCGCCTCGGCAGAGTTTTGGCGGGTCGCGGTGACCCGGCTCGCGCTCGCCCAAGAAGGGTAGGCGAGCCGCTAGAGCCAGGTCGCGCCCGCCTCTCCCAGGGAGGGATTAGTGGCGAGCTAACCTCCTTATCCATGGATGAGGCCCAGTAGAAGCCCCGAGGTGAAATTACATGGATGTTGTTGGGTACATTAGAAAATGTGTACCATATTTGAAGAAGTCTCACCCTACTCAATTATATACATCAAGGTGTATTTGATGTGTTTTTAGTTTATATGTGCAGGTTAAGTAATTGCAGGAAATGCAGAAAAATTTCTAAGTCCATGTGTCGAAACCTAGAGAAGCAGTGTCGACACTTATGAAGTCTTGTGTCGACACTAGAGAAAAGATGTGTCGACACTTGGAGTAAATTGTGTCGCCACCAGAAAAGGCAGAGTCGACACCAGAAGAAATGTGTCGACACATACAGGCAGTGTCGACACACTGTGAAGAATTGTCAACATAAATTGTGTCGACACTTAGAGGCAGTGTCGACACCCAGATAAGCTTAGTCGACATCAAATATGTCGACACCAGGAGGCTGTGTCGACACTCAGCAAGCTTCAACAAAGTTAAAGTAAAAGAAGTACTTCTGTCGACACACAGGAGATGTGTCGACACTCATCAAGTATCAACAACAAAAGAAGTTATGTCGACACAAAGGAGATGTGTCGACACACAACAGAATTCAACTAAGTGTTAAAGAAGAAGTATTTGTGTCGACACACAGAATCAGTGTCGACACATTCAACAGAAGGCTTGTGTCGACAAACAGAATCAGTGTCGACATATTCTGAAGAAGCAGTGTCGAGAAGCTGTTACAACAACAAAAGAAGTTATGTCGACACCACCAAGGCTAGTGTCGACACTTAGTCCACTTGTGTCGACACTTAGTCTAATTGTGTCAACACATAATGAAGATCAGTCTCGACACTTTCAGACAGAGACAGTGATTTCAATAAGTGACTAGATGACTTGACAGCTGCCATTTCAACCGGTCTACTGCAACTATCAAAGCTGTCAGAAGTTTGTTAGAAACCGGATCAGCTGGTTACCATGGAGGAAGACTATATAAATGCTTTCTCCTTCAACAGAAAGTAAGAACAAGAGAAGACAATCAATCATTGTAGAATACAGATCCAGAGAAACTGTAAATCAGTATTTTGAAGAAACTTCAGATTTACTTGGAGAGAGAGAACTCCAGTAATTGAAATCAAGAAGGAGACTTGTTTAATCAAATCTCTTAAGAAGCAGGTTCTGAACCAGACTGCAAAGAAGGATCCAGATTTAATTCTTCATCTTAAGAAGTAAGTTGCCAGCCAGTCTACTTCAAGAAGATCAACTTTTACTGAGTTCAGACTCAAGAAGCCTTGAAGAAAGCAAAGACAAAGTTGATCTCAGAAATCAATTCTATCAAGAACTGATCAAAAAGGTTGCCCTCTCCATTCTCTCAAACAGAGTGGTGACCTAAAACTCTTTATTATCTTTTTGTAGGATCCTAAGCGATCTGAGTTGTAAGCCTAAATTTATAAAGGTTGAGGTAGGGCTTTTGAGCCTGAGTGTAGGATAATCTATTCTCTGAGTGTAGGACTTGTTGAAGGCTGAGGTAGGGCTGTTTAGCCTGAGTGTAGGCCTTGTTGAAGGCTGAGGTAGGGCTGTTTAGCCTGGGTGTAGGCCTTACTAAAGGCTGAGGTAGGGCTATTTTAGCCTGAGTTGTAAGATCTGAGGATCTGAGGAAAAGGAAGGGAGTAAGGCCGAATCTAGTACACTACTAGATAGGCGAAGGGGGAAAGTGGATGTACCTAATATTTGGGGAACCACTATAAAACACTGTGTGCTCTGTGATTATTGTTTTTCTGTGCATGTGGTAGCTGCTAATAGTAAAAAAGACTGTAAAAACAAAAACAAGAATCTGCCTTAAAGTTTTAAAAGTAATTGTACCTATTCACCCCCCCCCCCTCTAGGTGGTTTATGTAGTCTTGAAACCAATCCTTTCAAGTTGTATCAGAGGGAGGTTACTCAAGAAAGGACTTAACAATCAGAGTAAGATCCTTAAGGCAGATTTAAGAATCAAGAAAGAATCAAGAAAATGGGTTCAGGTGAAAATCACAAGGAGATGGGGTCAATGAAATTGCCAATATGTAGAAAAGAGATATTTGGCATATGGAAAGAGAGGGTCAGACTCTTTATGGAAGCTTCTGACCCAAGGATATATATTACAGTCAAAGAAGGCCCATATGTGCCCATGAAGATATCCATTCTGGATGCAAATCAGAAAACTCCCAAGGACTTTTCTGAAATGACTAAAGATGAAATCATCCTGGCCACCATGGACAAGAGAGCCCAGAATATAATTGTTAGTGCCATTGATGATTCAACATTTCAGAACTTAATTCATTGTAAGACCTCTAAAGAAATGTGGGACATATTAATAGTCTATATGGAGGGATCCGAGGAAGTAAGACAAGATAGGAAGTCGATGTTAAATCAGGAATATGAAAGCTTCATACAAGAAAAGTCTGATAACATTACAGAATGTTACAAGAAGCTCTATAGGATAGTTAATGAGTTGATGTCCTATGGAAGAGACTTTAGTAACTATGAGCTGAATGACAAGTTCTTAAGATCCCTGACTAAGGACTGGGACACCAAGATTTGTGCCATTAGGGAAGTGGCCAAACTTGCTGATATACCCCCTCCAAATTTGTTTGGAAAACTGCTATCTTATGAGATGCAGTTAATGACTAGAAAGGAGGAAGAGAAGAATACTAGAGTGGAACACAAGGAAAAGTCTGTGGCCTTCAATACTGAAGCCACTAAGAAGTATAGAACCAAGTCTCGATCTCCACCTAAAATAATTGCTGAGGCTGTCACAGATAATTCAGATAGCAAGAGTTCTGATAGTAGTGAAAGTGATGAAGACTTTGTTGCTTTTACTAGGCACTTTCAAAGATTTATAAAGAAGAGGTAGTGGAGGTTTAAGCCTTCCACTTCTCAGCCAAAAGATGACTACTATCAGAAGAGAAAGTCATCCAGGAATGACAGAAGCAGGTCCAAGCCAAGCAAAGCTACATCTTCAAAGATTGTGTGTTATTGCTGCAATAGACAGGGACATGTAGTGGCTGACTGTCCTGAAAAGAGGAAGGAGTCAGCTGACAAAAAGAAGACTCAGGTTAAGAGCAAAAAGGAAAAGTCCTTTGTTGTAAAGAAAGACAAGAGTCTGACAGACCAGTTATCTTCAGAAACAGAATCAGAAGCTGAAGCCTACATTGGATTATTTGCTGAAGAGGAAGAAGATGAGTTCATGCAACTAATGAACTCAATTTATGAGCATGAAGACCATCAGTGCAAGGGTCTGATGGCTATATCTGAAGGAGACAAGAGCCAGGATCAGCCTGGACCAAGTAAGGTACAAAGTTGTTCTTCTAGTTCAATTTATAGTACTGAGTTAGAGTCAGATACATCTGCATCAAGTGATGTGGGTAGGTCTGAATCTAAAGGAGATATTCATCAGTTAATTGATGAATATAGGGACTTGCTACAGGCACTTAAGAAGAGCAAAACCTTGGCCAAAACTCAGGCAAAGGAGATTGCTAGTCTTAAGTTGGTTGCAGTAGATTCAGAGAAGTTGTTAGATCAAAAACTGAATGAGATTGCCAGATTGAAAAACAAAACGGTTATTCAAATGGGCTCAATCACATTCAAGAATGATCAGATTAGAAATCTGGAGGTTAGAATTCAGAAAGAGAAAGAGATTGTGGCTAGCTTTTCTAAACATAAATTTGTTTTACCCTTGATAGATGAGTTTGTACCTCAAAAGGGTAAAGCTGGATTAGGGTTTAAAAAACCTGCCTGAACTGCTAGTTCCAAATATAAAGGCAAAGCCCTAGCACAAAACAAGAAGCCCGCTGTAAATAATTCAGCTAGGGATGTACCTAAACAAAGGTGCAATAGATTTGAGTGCTGGTGTTGTGGCAAGGTAGGCCACTTTGCCTTAGATTGTTGGCACAATTCTAGTGTCAAGGAGAGTAGCAATCTGCCTGCTAGAAGAGCTATAGGTAGATTTGTTAGAGTACAGACTAATTTGTACCAAGGACCCAAAAGTTATTTGGGTTCTAAGGTTAAGTAATCTGTGTTGCAGGTGAGTCCAAGCTGCCATGCCCCAATATGGTACTTGGACAGTGGATGTTCCAGGCACATGACTGGAATAAGGGGGTTGCTGAAGGACTACACACCTATCAAGGATGGCCCTAAAGTAACCTTTGGTGGTTCAGAAAAAGGAATCATCAAAGGATTTGGTAACATTTCTAGTAATTAGATTACTATCACTCAAGTGGCCTATGTGAAAGGTTTGAAACACAACCTTATAAGCATAAGTCAGCTGAGTGATTTAGGATATGACATTTCATTTATTAAGAATGGATGTCATATCAAAAGGTCAAGTGATCAAAAGATCATTTTGACAGGATATAGGAAGAGAAATGTTTATTGTCTTGACTTTGTGTGTGAGAACAATATTTCTCCTATTTGTCTTGTAGCCGATGAGAGAGTCTCACATTGTGTTAAATGGCATAAGAGGCTGGCCCATCTTAAATACAAGACTATTGGCAACTCTTTAGCAAAGAGTTAGTGAGGAATGGTCCTCAAGTTAAGTGTATAACGGATGGGATATACTCAGCATGTCAAAAAGGCAAGCAGACCAAATCCACCTTTCATAACCTTGAAAACAAGGATTCAGTGAGGTGTCTATACCTCTTGCATATCGATCTATTTGGTCCTATGACAGTTCACAGTCTAGGTAGGAAGGTCTACACATTTGTGGTAGTAGATGACTATTCTAGATATTCCTGGGTGTTCTTCCTAAGACAAAAATCTGAAACCCCAAGTATCTTATATAGTTTTGTTAAAAAAATTCAGAATGAGTTGGACAGTACATTGGTCAAAATCAGAAGTGACCATGGTACTGAATTTCAGTCTGAAAGTATGACAAGACTATGTGAAGAATTTGGGATTTTTCAGGAATTTTCCTCACCAAGAACACCACGGTAAAATGGTATTGCTGAAAGGAAGAATAGAACATCGATAGAGGCTGGTAGAACCTTATTGAGTGACACTTCTCTCCCAGAATATTTCTAGGCTGAGGCAGTAAACACTGCATGTCATGTAATCAATAGGGCTACTATCACCAAGTGCTACAAAAAGACTCCCTATGAGATTGTGAAGGGCAGAAAACCAAATTTATCCTATTTCAGGATCTTTGGTTGCAAGTGCTATATACTTAACAATGGCAAGTCTCATCTAACCAAGTTTGCTGCCAAATCCCAAGAGGGGATCTTTGTTGGGTACAACAACAATAGTAAGGCTTATAGGGTCTACAACTTGATTACTCAAGTTGTAGAAGAGTCTATACATGTAGTCTTTGATGAAACAAGACTTATTAACAGTGAGTTGTCAAGTAGTGTATGCAGCTCTACAGGTATAAATGAGAGAATGGACAAGCTTACCATTACAGAAGGTTCTACTGCAACTCAGCAAGTGGAAAATGGTGGCTGCTGTCCAGGGGGAGTACAAGACTCCCTAGATGCAGAAGAAGACCAAGAGGTGCAGCTAAATGAAGAGGCTGGAAGTGTACAACCTGAAGATAGACTACCTCCAGCTAATAGACACTTAAAGGATCATCCAGCCAATTAGATAATAGGTGATCCAAGTCAAGGAGTGCAAACAAGAAGCAAGAATTTGAGCACTGTTCTTTGCTCCAGCTTCCTATCACAAGTGGAACCAAAGAAATTTGAAGAAGTAGTTCTATACCCTCATTGGATTGATGCCATGCAAGAGGAGCTGAACCAGTTCAGAAGATACAAGGTCTGGAAGCTTGTTCCTAAAACCAAAGACCACAACATCATTGGAACAAAGTGGTTCTTTAGGAACAAATTGGATGAGAATGGAATCATTATAAAGAATAAAGCTATACTTATTGCAAAAGGATATAGGCAGGAAGAAGGTATTGATTTTGATCAAACCTTTGCCCCAGTAGCAAGACTGGAGGCAATCAGGATGTTCCTTACTTATGCAACATATCAAGGTTTCAAGGTATTTCAAATGGATGTAAAGTCAGCTTTCCTAAATGGAAATCTAAAGGAAAAAGTCTATGTAGAGCAGCCCTCAGGTTTTGTTGATCATCTCAAACCTGATTATGTTTATAGACTTAGGAAAGCATTGTATGGGTTGAAACAAGCCTCAAGGGCTTGGTATGAAACCCTGTCTAGTTTCCACATTGAGAACAAATTCTCAAGGGGGAAAACAGACAAGACTCTATTCCATAGGGAATCTAAAGGCAAGATTATCCTAGTCCAAATATATGTAGATGACATAATATTTGGGTCTACTAAAAGTAATCTTTGCAGAAAGTTTGCAAAACTTATGCAAGGAAAATTTGAAATGAGCAGTATTGGGGAACTTAAGATCTTCTTGGGTCTCCAAGTAAGACAGAATGAAGATGGCCTGTCCATATGTCAGTCTAAGTTCACCCTAGAGTTAATAAAGAAGTATGGTATGGAATCATCCACTACCATGAGAACGCCTATGGGGTCAAGTGTGTCTCTTAGCAAAGATGATGCAGGGAAACCTGTAGATGAAACTTTGTATAGAGGGATAGTTGGCACTCTTCTATATTTGACATCTAGTAGACCAGATATCATGTATTCTATATGTGTCTGTGCTAGGTACCAAGCATGCCCTAAAGAATCTCATCTAACTGCAGTCAAAAGGATTTTGAGATATCTTAAGGGCACACCTTATCTAGGCCTTTGGTACCCTAGGAATGGAGATTTTGTACTGACAGGTTATTCAGATGCAGATTTTGCAGGTTGCAAGGAAGATAGAAAAAGTACTACAGGAACCTGTCAATTTCTAGGTGGAAGATTAGTGTCTTGGAGCAGTAAGAAGCAGACCAGTGTGGCAATCTCCACAGTTGAGTCAGAATATGTTGCTGCAGGAAGCTGCTGTGCACAATTATTATGGATTCAGCATCAGCTAGAAGACTATGGTATTCAAGTAAGTAGAACACCTTTGCATTGTGATTCTACAAGTGCTATTTCTATTGTAAATAATGCTCTCTCATATAGTAGGACTAAGCACATAGAAATTAGATACCATTTTCTTAGAGAACATGTAGAAAAAGAGGACATTTCCCTAGAATATGTTAAAATAGATAATCAGATTGCTGATATGTTTACTAAGCCTCTTGATGAAACTAAATTCAATAAGTTTAAAATTGAATTAGTAATGTTGAACTTAGAATAGTTTAAAAAATTGGCTAAGTAAAATAGTGTCGACAAAAGGAGTTGTCTGTGTCGACACATAGAAGTGGTGTCGACATTCCAGAGAAATGATGTCGACACATCTAGTAAGTCTGTGTCGACACTTCAGAAAAATTGTGTCGACACATCCAGAGTAGGTGTCGACACATCCAGAAATGGTGTCGACACTTAGGATTTACACAGAATTCGTCGTGCGGAGTATCGACTAATCGTCGAGCGCAGATGTTTAAGTGTCGACACATATATTTTGTCGACTATATTAGTGTCGACACATAGAAGTCAACACTTATGTCGAGACATTAGAAGTAAGTGTCGACAGTTTTCAACAGTGTCGACACATTAAGAGTATTATGACGCGCCCTTTCACCTTCGTTTTTAGAAAGGTATAAATAGGTCTTCACCATTGTTTATCGACACGATCTCAATAGTTTCGAGACCAAAACTTTGTGGCGACATCTCTCTCCTCTAAATTCAAGATTTCTCTAAACCCTAATGGCGCCAAAGCTCGAGGAGAACGTCAATGAAGGATATGAGTTAGTACGGACTGCATTTGACCATGCGGAACAAGAAATTAAGGATGATGTAACCCTAATTACTGAGAACGGGTTGGAGTATTTAGTTTCTGAGCCAACCAAGATTTGGAAGAAGAAAGTACTCGAATTCTTTGGTGCAGCTACACTTGATGAGACTGGACTCAAGATTAAATCCATAGTCCGTGAAGTAAAAGTAAAACTCACCCAGAAGAGTCTAAGAAAAGTTCTACATCTACCAAGAACTAAAGAAGAGGAAGATGTACCTACATCTAAGACAAGGGAGGCACTGTAATGGTGTGGATTAGATTCAACCATGAAGATTGGTTCAGTTTTTAACAGGAAAGGCATGAATATGCAGGGAAAGTTCTTGTCAGAAGTAGTAGGAAAAGTGATTCTGAGCAAACCAGGTGGGCATGATAGGATATCAGCTCACATGTTCAGCTTAATAACAAGAATCATCTTTAAGCTAAAAACTGATTGGTCAGCAGTGATGTTTGAAAAGATTAAGGAAAGTCTGAAGAAGCCCAATCTGTGTAGAATTATGAGCCTGTACTTAGCTGGAACTATTCCAGAAGTCATGAACCAAGCTGCTGGTTCTAAAATTAACCATATGAGGAGGATGGATATCAGAATTATCTCAAGATGGGATAGGGTGTTAACCAAGGATATGCCTACTCCAGAGAAGCAAACACCTCCACAGAAGAAGAAGAAGAAAGCCATAATGGATCATGAATCATCCAGTAGCTCAGAGGATCAAGTAGTTTTCAGTTCTAATGAGGAAGAAGCTGATAATACTGGAAGGTCACCAGTAAGGAATGAAGATGCACAGAGGCAGGGGGAGTACCCATCCGCTAGCCCCATCCACCTGGATCCACTCCAGGGGGAGCCTCAACATGTGGATGAGCCAACTAACTTAGACAGTGAAATGGCAACTTAAACAATTCTTGAGGTAATACATGAAGTTAATCAATCAATTTTTCATATTGAGGATGAAGTATTAACTGAGTCTTTAATTGATGTTGACCAGCAAATTCAGTTAAATAGTCAACCACAAGATGTTGTCATGGAAGATACATCAGTTGCTGATAATGTTCCTGAGATAAGAAACTCTCCAGTCCCTTCTCAACAGGAGTATACCCTAGAAGAGCTCTTCCCTGATTTTCTACAAACTGATTTTGAGGGAGAGAAAGTAGTTTTTGAGGGGGACAAGGTAAATCTTGAGGGGGAGTATGTAAGATCTAAGGAGGAGACTGCAAGGAATGATGAGGAACTGCCAAGGACTGAGAAAGAATTGCCTCCTGCTCCTAAAGATAGAGTTGACATAGCTAGTACCTCTGATTCAGAGAATGCTGCTGAAGTTCAAGCAAAGAAGAGGAAGCTACAGGTCTTCAAAATAAGGAGTCAAAGCTACAAGAAGGCTCTGCAAACAATTGTTCCACAGACTGCCTCATCAATTGATTACAGTTCTTTGTTAGTATCCATGCAAGTGAAGTTGGATGAGCAAAGGGTTGCAATGGAGAAGTATATAGATGAAACTCACAAAGATCTCCAATTCTCTTTAGCAACAGATATAAAATCTATAAGATTTGAAGTCAATCAAAATAAGAAGGAGATGACTGACTACTTTCACAAAGGTGGAAATGTTGTTGTTTACCTAGCTACTCACTAAGAGAAAATCAAAACACAAGTGGATGATATAGCAGTTAAGTAGGGATATGTCTTAGAAAATCAGTTGAGGATGAATGAAAACTTGACTGAATCACATAATGTGATTGTCACTGAGATGAAAAATATTGCTACTACACAGACTGCAGCAAGGGCTACAGCCAAAGAAGAATTTGATAAACAATTCCAAGAAGGCCTAGCTGCTGTCAAGACTGCTCTTGAAAATTCTCAAAAGACTATTTCTGGCCAGCTACTGAAATTAAAGGCCTTCTACAAAGATGGTGTCAATTTTATGGATGGACAAGTCAGATTCCAAAAGGATGATCTCAGAGATCACATAGCTAGAGAAGTCATAAAGGGGGAGAGGGTTTTAGTCAAAGCTGGATCTGACCATGCTAAATGGATTTCCAATAGCATCAGAGCCACACTTGGATATCCACCCCTGTGTGATGATGACAATGTAGCTGAATCTGGAGTGCATCCTACTGATTTTGGAGGTGAACAAGCTGAAGTTGCTCAAGTAATCTATCTTCCAGCAGATTTTGAAATGATACATCAAGAAGTCCAGTCTATGTATAACCCTCCTGAAGGTAATCAAAATGTGATCATTGAGAAAGTAGACAAGCCTATGTCAGAGGCAGTTTTGAAAGAGCAAGAAGCTCTATTGTCAAAGAAGAGATTTAGAGAACAGCCAGAGTTAAGGCCTGATTTTGAACAGTGGAGCCCAACCTCTAGAAATATTATACTAATTACTTAGAAAGCTGCAAAGGATAATACCCTAGAGAGGGGCAAATGGTATTCTGAACAAGTGTGGAGAAAACATGAATCCAGGCAAGAGTCTATAGTTCAGTACAGAAGAAAGGCTAAACTTGGGAGGCTACCTCCTAATGCACAGGAGCCTAGCAAATATTTCCCAAAGCCTTATCATTATTTTGAAAGACAAAAGATAAGGGCTGAAGAGCTGAAAAAGAAAGATCAAAAGGGCAAGAAGCCAGTTGATGACACAGATGTTCCAGTTCAGGTCAAAATTCAATCTGGCAAGGGTATTATCATCAAAGAGCCAGAGCAGCCTTAGTTTAGATTTTCTTAAGTTTACAACTTTGTAATCATTTGTGTTAAAATCCATGTAAACTTTTGATTAAAGAAACTTTTGGAAGTTGTAACAAAACAATGTTTAATGTTCAATCTGTTACATTATTATTCTATGAAGATTGTTTTATATGTTTTGTTTAAGTATTTACCCGGTCATATAATTGTTATACATCAAAATGTGTAGTTGTTATGTATGGTGTATATCATTGACTAAGGGTTATGACTTCTCCAAATAGGGGGAGATTGTTGGGTACATTGGAAAATGTGTACCAGATTTGAAGAAGCCTCACCCTACAAAATGATATACATCAAGGTGTATTTGATGTGTTTTGAGTTTATATGTGCAGGTTAAGTAATTACAGGAAATGTAGAAAAATTTCTAAGTCCATGTGTCGACACCTAAAGAGGCAGTGTCGACACTTATGAAGGCTTGTGTCGACACTAGAGAAAAGCTATGTCGACAGTTGGAGTAAATTGTGTCGACACCAGGAAAGGCAGAGTCGACACCAGAAGAAATGTGTCGACACATACAGGCAGTGTCGACACACTGTGAAGAATTGTCAACATAAATTGTGTCGACACTTAGAGGCAGTGTCGACACCCAGAGAAGCTTAGTCGACATCAAAGGTGTCAACACCAGGAGGTTGTGTTGACACTCAGCAAGCTTCAACAAAGTTAAAGTAAAAGAAGTACTTGTGTCGATATAAAGGAGATGTGTCGACACTCAGCAAGTATCAACAATAAAAGAAGTTGTGTCGACACAAAGGAGATGTGTCGACACACAACAGAATTCAACTAAGTGTTAAAGAAGAAGTATTTGTATCGACACACAGAATCAGTGTCGACACATTCAACAGAAGGCTTGTGTCGACACACAGAATCATTGTTGACACATTCTGAAGAAGCAGTGTCGAGAAGCTGTTACAACAACAAAAGAAGTTGTGTCGACACCACCAAGGCTAGTGTCGACACTTAGTCCACTTGTGTCGACACTTGGTCTAATTGTGTCGACACATAATGAAGATCAGTCTCGACACTTTCAGACAGAGACAGTGATTTCAAGAAGTGATTGGATGACTTGACAGCTGCCATTTCAACCGGTCTACTGCAACTGTCAAAGCTGTCAGAAGTTCGTTAGAAACCGGATCCGCCGGTTACCATAGAGGAAGACTATAAAAAGGCTTTCTCCTTCAACAAAAAGTAAGAACAATAGAAGACGATCAATCATTGTAGAATACAGATCCAGAGAAAACTGTAAATCAGTATTTTGAAGAAACTTCAGATTTACTTGCAGAGAGAGAACTCCAGTAATTGAAATCAAGAAAGAGACTTGTTTAATCAAATCTCTTAAGAAGCAGGTTCTGAACCAGACTGAAAATAAGGATCCAGAATTAATTCTTTATCTTAAGAAGGAAGTTGTCAACCAGTCTACTTCAAGAATATCAACTTTTACTGAGTTCAGACTCAAGAAGCCTTGGAGAAAGAAAAGACAAAGTTGATCTCAGAAATCAGTTCTATCAAGAACTGATCAAGAAGGTTGCCCTCTCCATTCTCTCAAACAGAGTGGTGACCTAAAACTTTTTATTATCTTTTTGTAGGATCCTAAGGGATCTGAGTTGTAAGCCTAAATTTATAAAGGCTGAGGTAGGGCTTTTGAGCCTGAGTGTAGGAGAATCTATTCTTTGAGTGTAGGCCTTTTTGAAGGCTGAGGTAGGGTTATTTAGCCTGAGTGTAGGCATTATTGAAGGCAGAGGTATGGTTGTTTAGCCTGAGTGTAAGCCATTCTAAAGGCTGAGGTAGGGCTGTTTTATCCTGAGTTGTAAGATCTGAGGATCTGAGGAAAAGGAAGGGAGTAAGGCCGAATCTAGTACACTACTAGATAGGCGAAGGGGGGAAAGTGGATGTACCTAATATTTGTGGAACCACTATATGTAACGCCCCGAAACTCAAAGAAGCAAAGGGGAATAATTTGGGCCAGTTTGAGTTCTGGCTGCAGGCACACGGCCTGGGACACGGGCGTGTCCCAGGGCGTGTCAAGCCTGTGTCGACACTAAGGCGTGAAGTCGACACTTTGGTCTCGACATTGTGTCGAGACTGGGCACACGGCCTGCGACACGGGCGTGTCGCAGGGCGTGTCGACCCGTGTCGACACTTAGCCGTGAAGTCGACACAGTGCTTTGACGTTGTGTAGAGACACGGCACACGGCCTGCGACACGGGCGTGTCGCAGGGCGTGTCAACCCGTGTCGACACTCGTCCCGCGAAGTCGACACTTTGGTGTCGACAGTGTGTCGAGACATGGCACACGGCCTGCGACACGGGCGTGTCGCAGGGCGTGTCGACCCGTGTCGACACTTAGCCACGAAGTGTCGAGACCATGTACACGGCCTGGAGCCCAGGCGTGTCAAGGTGACACGGGCAAGGACACGGGCGTGTCCTAGAACCCGTGCAGTGCTCGGGTTGAAAACGGGAGAAAATCATGGGGTACACGGCCAGCTACACGGCCGTGTCAGGTGGAACACGGGCGTGTCAGATCGAACACGGGCGTGTTCGATGCCCGTGTGAGGTTCCAGGTGATTCGATTTTGACGGCGAATGAGGCACACGGCCCTGGACACGGGCGTGTGCCAGGCCGTGTTCGGCCCAGATTGGGCATTTCAGTCCCGAATCGAAGCCGTTCATTTCTTTGACTGAAGATCCAACGGCTGGGGGTTGTTCCTGAAGGGATATACCCGGGTTTTAACTTAGAAAACCCTCACTTTTTCCACTTGTTCTCTCTCCAAACCCTTGGAGAAAGAAGAGCTAAGGCAAGAAGAAGAGGAGCTAAATCCGCCATTGGAGGAGCTTCGGAGCTCCGAATCGCAAGCCGACTCCGGATCCGCGGAGGCAACGCTAGTGCGGTCAATTCCATCCGATTACTTTTCGATGGCGCCGAAGAGGAACGCAAGGGTAACGATCCTCACTTTTGAGCATGATAGCTCTCTTTCTTAGCATAGGAAGCCCTCTCTCGCGAGTTGGCGAAGAGTTGGAGGCGTTCCTTCGGGTAGATATGTAAAGTCCCCGTTGTTTAGCGTCCGTATGCGAGAACGGACATAGGCATTTTGGTTGAAGCCTACCCGGACATGTAGTTCGGATCGGTGATGTTGCATTGCATAAGGCCGGAGAAGACACCGTGCTATTTGGTGTTTTTCAGGTTTTCTACGCGGTAGATTGCAGCAGGGAGCCTTGGGGACTAACCCAAAGGTGCACCCGGAAAACTGGGCGGACACGAGGTCTTGCCAACTTGGTGGCCTGAGAGCCAACTTGAACATAACGGGGTTATGTGATTTGCGGTAGAATGGGACTCGGTGAAAGTTTGACCCGCGCATATGGCTTAAATTGCCGTTGCGATGTGAGCACGGGTTAGATGGAGCCGTACCCGCTCTATGTCGTTCGGGTTAGAGAGACCTAAAGTACATGGCACTCGCCGTTGGCATAGATGTGAGTCTTCGGTGGTCGATGGCTTAAATTGACGTGACCAATACCATGAAGACAAATTGCTCATAGGAATGACCGTCTAAGTGGCGGTGGTGAGTCCGGAATGTTAATGGCTTTAATTGACGTGACATCGACCGGTTCACCGAGAATGTGCCCTGAGTGCACGGGGCGTGTGGCCGTGCGAGCCAACGCCTGTGATGAAATGGCTATGTTAATATGCATTGCTCGCTTGTGCTAATGAAATGCAGGGAAGGAGCATCGCCGCCCCGAGTTGGGGGCGGGATCGTTATAATTTGGTCAGCATTGCTGACCGTTGCTTTGTTTGCCACCGTGCGGTGGTTTGTTTGCTTGCAGGTGCAGCTGGACCAAGCGGTCAATAGCGGGCTAAAGCCCTTTTTGCGAAGCTGGCCCTCGAAGGCCCAAGTGGAAATGTTTTATGTTTTATTCATGTATGGCCGGCCTGCGAGCCGAGGTTTGTAAATCATGTAAAAGACAAGTGAAACATTTTGTAAGGCCTTAAGGCCGACTTTTGGGTATTTTGTAATAACATTCCTATTATCTTGTTAGTGGACATTCGTGCTCTTATGCTGGGTTCTTGTTTTACAACTTATAAACTGCTTCCGCTAGAATGCTCTGTGTAGAACGTTAAGATTGGTTGGATGGTTTCCATAAGTAACCACCCGGTCTGTCTGTGGTATAACAGTAAAAAGAACCCATGAATGTCCACTTAGGAATGAAAATACTCGTGTTTGAGGAACCTGCGTGTTCCTATAATTGCTATTTGCAATTTATTTGGTCGCTTAACGGTGTTTTGTACCACTATAGGTGACCCGAAGTGGTGTTGGGCCGTCAGAACGCCGAGTTTCTGAGGCAAGTAGTGCACCGGAAGTTGCTCCAGCAACACCTTTGTCGGCGGAAAATATACGATTGGTTGCTGAAGCGGTGTTGGCCGTGATAAATGCGCAGCCTGGGAGGCAAGCGCAGCAGCCCGCTCCTGTGATGGAGCAAGTACCTCTTCAAGAGGCCGAGCCGAGGAGGATGGAGCAAGTGGTTGTAGAACCAATAGTGCCCAGGAGGACGACTGAGAGGCAGTTGAAGCATGTAATGAGCTTTAACCCTCCGTTATTCTCGGGGTTGGGAACCCCATCGCAGGCTGAAGACTGGCTCTCTAGGGTGAAGAGAGTCATGACAGCGACGGAGACGGAGGAGTGGCAAATGACCACCATCGCTACGTTCCTGTTGGACGGTGAAGCAAGGATGTGGTGGGAAGGCTTGGAGCTGCATCATCTGAGAGGAAGACAATTGATAGACGTTCCGATGGAAGAGTTCTCGGAATTGTTCTTAGCAAGATACCTCCCTTCTACTCAGAGGATTTCAATGGAGAATGAGTTCCTGAAGTTGGTGCAGGGTGAGAGGAGCGTGGATGAATATCTCCACGAGTTTACGCGGTTGAGTCGTTATGCGAGCTCTACCATCATGGATGAGGAGCGCAAGACTAATCGTTTTTATGAAGGCTTAAGGGATGAGCTGAGATTGTTACTGTCGGGGCCAATGACGTAGGGTTTCTTAACCTTGGTCAATACTGCCCGGTCCTTGGAAAAGGACATGAAGAATGTACAAGCGAAGAAAGGCTTGGGTGAAAAGAAATCTGAGTTCAGAGTGCCGACTAATTCAAAGTCCGGCTATCGAAGGGCTTTTAAGAAGCAAAGGACTTCGGGTCCAGCTCCTTCTGGTGCTTCTGGGGCGACTACGAGTCGGACCCCGGGCGCGTGTTTTACATGTGGAAAGACAGGGCATTTCGCCCGTGATTGTTGGAGCGGACGTCCTAAGTCCGAGAGGAGGCCGGGAGCCACTTATGAAGAGAAGGGAAAGGCGGTGGAGTCGACCGCATCCCACTATGCTCCGGCCCAACCAAGGGTCTATAATCTTGGCCAATAGGAGGCCATTAAACAAGCTGACGTGGTGACAGGTACGGTTTAATTTATAGCAAGTCAATTCCTTTATATGCTTGTTATGTATATGTTACCTTACCACTGCTTGTTTAGGATTTGTATTGATTTGTGAAAATCCGGCACGAGCACTTTTTGATACGAGAGCTTCACACTCCTTCTTGTCCGAAGGATTTATATCACGCATCGGAGTCCCTTCTTCGATGGCGAAGGACAAGTTGGATGTGTTGTTGCCCAATGGGTATTCGATGCGAGCGGTTGGATCTGCGAAGTTAAAGTTCGTATTGGAGAGCAGGAGTTTGACCTGCGGGCGTCCTTACTTCCGTTGGTGGAGTTCGACGTCATATTTGGAATGGACTGGCTCTCGGAGCAGCAGGCCCATATAGATTGCGGTAGCAAGGAAGTAAAGCTGGGAGCAAGTCGTGAGACGACTTTTACGGGCTTAAAGGGGTCGAGCACGACGTTGATGTCTGCTCTTCAGGTGGTGAAGGCGGTTCGTGCCGGAGCAGAACTGTTCTTTACACTAGTGGAGGTTGCAAAGCCAAAGCCCGCGATGGATTGTATTTCAGTGGTATCGGAATACCCTGATGTGTTCCCCGCAGATCTTCCTGGAGCCCCGCCTCAACGGGAGATAGATTTTACTATCGAGCTAGTGCCAGGTGCAAAGCCTGTGTCACGATCTCCGTATCGGCTAGCGCCTAAGGAAATGGCGGAGCTGAAAGTTCAACTGCAAGAGTTGTTGGAGCAAGGGTATGTGCGCCCGAGTTCTTCGCCTTGGAGCACACCGGTCCTCTTTGTTAAGAAGAAGGACGGAAGCTTGAGGTTGTGTATTGATTATCGGGAGCTAAACAAGCTGACTGAGAAGAACAAGTATCCGATCCCCCGGATTGATGATCTCTTTGATCAGTTAGTCGGGTCGACGGTGTACTCGAAGTTAGATCTCAAGTCTGGGTACTATCAGCTGCGGATAAGGGAGAGTGATATCCCGAAGACAGCGTTTAGTACGAGATACGGGCATTATGAGTTTACGGTCATGCCGTTTGGGCTGACTAATGCGCCGTCAGTATTTATGGATTTGATGAACAGGACGTTCAGGGAGTACCTAGACCATTTCGTGATCGTCTTCATCGACGATATTTTGGTGTACTCGCAAAGTGAGGAGGATCACTTCAAGCATCTCCATTTGGTGTTGGAGACACTCAGGAGAAACCAGTTGTATGCCAAGTTCTCGAAGTGCGAGTTTTGGCTATCCTCAGTGGCGTTCCTCGGGCATATAGTGAGTGGAGAGGGTATTGCGGTGGATCCGGCGAAGATTGTTGCGATACGGGAGTGGCCTGAGATTGCTACGGTAGCAGAAGTCCGGAGCTTTTTGGGGCTTGCCGGTTATTATAGGCGCTTCGTAGAGAACTTCTCGCGGATAGCGCTACCTCTCACTACTTTGACGAGGAAGGAGCATAAGTTTGTTTGGACGTCGGAGTGAGGGCGAGCTTTTGAGGAGTTAAAGTGTCGGTTGACCACGGCGCATGTGCTGAGTTCGCCGGTTGGAACCGAAGGCTATGAGATATATAGCGATGCTTCGGGCAGTGGTTTGGGTTGCGTGCTATTGCAGCACGGCAGCGTGATAGCTTATGGCTCGAGACAGCTAAAAGTGCACGAGAGGAATTATCCGGTCCACGACTTGGAGTTGGCGGCCGTGATTTTTGCCTTGAAGCTGTGGAGACACTATTTGTACGGTGTGAAGATTGATATCTACACCGATCACAAGAGCCTCAAGTATTTGATTGATCAGAAAGATCTGAATATGCGGCAGCGTAGGTGGATGGAGTTCCTGGGGGACTATACTTTCAAGATCCACTACGTGCCTGGCAAAGGGAATGCGGTTGCGGACGCGTTGAGTCGCCGAGCCCCAGCTCAAGCGAATTGGCTATCAGTACATGATGAGCGGTTGGTGCAGGAGCTGGAGGCGTTGGAAATTGTTTGTGTGGATAGACAATCTAGTGCTGAAGCAGTGCTGAATTGGACTGAAGTCCAATATGACCTGGCTGATCGGATTCGGCAGGCTTTGGATATGGATGCTCATATGAAGCAGTTCATGATAGAGGCTCTGGATGGGTCAAATTCCCAATTCGTTGTGGAGGACGGATTGCTGTGGAAAGACGGTCGTTTGTGCGTCTCAAGTGTGGGCAATCTACGGGTGGAGTTGTTGTACGAGGCGCACCATACCAAGTACTCGATTCACCCGGGGAGCACGAAGATGTACCGCGACGTCAAGAAGCTATTTTGGTGGCCGGGTTTGAAAAAGGATGTGGCGCTATATGTAGCGAAGTGCCAAACTTGCGCCTTGGTAAAGGCGGAGTGCCAAAAGCCGGGAGGATTTCTTAAGTCCTTGCCTATTCCGGAGTGGAAATTCGACGACATCTCTATGGACTTTGTGCATGGTTTGCCAAGGTCGCAGAAGGGGAACGACGCCATTTGGGTGGTGGTCGATCGTTTAACAAAGGTGTCGCATTTTATTCCGCATAGGAAGGATGATCCGGTGGAGAAACTGGCGAAGCTTTATGTGGATAACATAGTGCGGCTTCATGGTGTGCCCCGCAGCATCGTGAGTGACCGAGATGGGCGGTTCATGTCCAATGATTGGAGGCTGGTGCAGCAAATGTTGGGAACAAAGCTGAAGTTTAGCACAGCCTTCCATCCTCAAACGGATGGGCAGACCGAGAGGGTCAATAGAACGATGGAAGACATGCTTCGCATGTGTGTCTTGGACTTCGGAAAGCAATGGGAGGACCACCTCTATTTGGTGGAGTTCGCATACAACAACAGCTACCAAGCAAGTATTCAGATGGCGCCTTTCGAGGCCCTATATGGTAGAAGATGTCGCACGCTGTTGTCTTGGTTAGAAACGGGCGAGTCAAAGTTGTATAAGCGATCGGAAGTGGATGATGCTACTTCTTTGGTGAGAACCATTCGGGAGAGGTTGCTTATCGCTCAGGACCGGCAAGCAAAGTACTATAATGCCAAGCACAGGAACGTGGAGTTCGCTGTGGGCGATTATGTATACTTGAAGATCAAGCCGTTCACGGGTGTCTCGCGGGTGCGACGGTTGAAAAAGCTAAGCCCGAGGTACCTTGGACCGTTCGAGGTCCTGGAGCGAGTAGGAGAAGCGGCCTATCGGCTGAAGCTTTCAGTGGAGCTAAGTGGTTTACATGATGTATTCCATATTTTGGTGCTTCGGAAGGCGGTGCAAGAGCCTACGCAAGTGATCGCGGCCAATCAAGTGCCGGTGGATAGTGGGCTAACGACAAAGGTCAAGCCCGTGCGGATTGAGGACTCGGAGGTCAAGCGGCTACGCAATAAAGTGATCAGGATGGTCAAAGTCCGGTGGGACAATTGCGGTCGTGAGGAGCTCTCTTGGGAGCGAGAGCAGATGATGCTTGACGAATATCCGGAGTTGTTCCGCTCAGGTACAAATTTTAGTTTTGTACATGTTTTTCCCTTTATGTAATTTCGTGGGCGAAATTCTTTTAAGAGGGGTAGAGTTGTAACGCCCCGAAACTCAAAGAAGCAAAGGGGAATAATTTGGGCCAGTTTGAGTTCTGGCTGCAGGCACACGGCCTGGGACACGGGCGTGTCCCAGGGCGTGTCAAGCCTGTGTCGACACTAAGGCGTGAAGTCGACACTTTGGTCTCGACATTGTGTCGAGACTGGGCACACGGCCTGCGACACGGGCGTGTCGCAGGGCGTGTCGACCCGTGTCGACACTTAGCCGTGAAGTCGACACAGTGCTTTGACGTTGTGTCGAGACACGGCACACGGCCTGCGACACGGGCGTGTCGCAGGGCGTGTCAACCTGTGTCGACACTCGTCCCGCGAAGTCGACACTTTGGTGTCGACAGTGTGTCGAGACATGGCACACGGCCTGCGACACGGGCGTGTCGCAGGGCGTGTCGACCCGTGTCGACACTTAGCCACGAAGTGTCGAGACCATGTACACGGCCTGGAGCCCAGGCGTGTCAAGGTGACACGGGCAAGGACACGGGCGTGTCCTAGAACCCGTGCAGTGCTCGGGTTGAAAACGGGAGAAAATCATGGGGTACACGGCCAGCTACACGGCCGTGTCAGGTGGAACACGGGCGTGTCAGATCGAACACGGGCGTGTTCGATGCCCGTGTGAGGTTCCAGGTGATTCGATTTTGACGGCGAATGAGGCACACGGCCCTGGACACGGGCGTGTGCCAGGCCGTGTTCGGCCCAGATTGGGCATTTCAGTCCCGAATCGAAGCCGTTCATTTCTTTGACTGAAGATCCAACGGCTGGGGGTTGTTCCTGAAGGGATATACCCGGGTTTTAACTTAGAAAACCCTCACTTTTTCCACTTGTTCTCTCTCCAAACCCTTGGAGAAAGAAGAGCTAAGGCAAGAAGAAGAGGATCTAAATCTGCCATTGGAGGAGCTTCGGAGCTCCGAATCGCAAGCCGACTCCGGATCCGCGGAGGCAACGCTAGTGCGGTCAATTCCATCCGATTACTTTTCGATGGCGCCGAAGAGGAACGCAAGGGTAACGATCCTCACTTTTGAGCATGATAGCTCTCTTTCTTAGCATAGGAAGCCCTCTCTCGCGAGTTGGCGAAGAGTTGGAGGCGTTCCTTCGGGTAGATATGTAAAGTCCCCGTTGTTTAGCGTCCGTATGCGAGAACGGACATAGGCATTTTGGTTGAAGCCTACCCGGACATGTAGTTCGGATCGGTGATGTTGCATTGCATAAGGCCGGAGAAGACTCCGTGCTATTTGGTGTTTTTCGGGTTTTCTACGCGGTAGATTGCAGCAGGGAGCCTTGGGGACTAACCCAAAGGTGCACCCGGAAAACTGGGCGGACACGAGGTCTTGCCAACTTGGTGGCCTGAGAGCCAACTTGAACATAACAGGGTTATGTGATTTGCGGTAGAATGGGACTCGGTGAAAGTTTGACCCGCGCATATGGCTTAAATTGTCGTTGCGATGTGAGCACGGGTTAGATGGAGCCGTACCCGATCTATGTCGTTCGGGTTAGAGAGACCTAAAGTACATGGCACTCGCCGTTGGCATAGATGTGAGTCTTCGGTGGTCGATGGCTTAAATTGACGTGACCAATACCATGAAGACAAATTGCTCATAGGAATGGCCGTCTAAGTGGCGGTGGTGAGTCCGGAATGTTAATGGCTTTAATTGACGTGACATCGACCGGTTCACCGAGAATGTGCCCTGAGTGCACGGGGCGTGTGGCCGTGCGAGCCAACGCCTGTGATGAAATGGCTATGTTAATATGCATTGCTCGCTTGTGCTAATGAAATGCAGGGAAGGAGCATCGCCGCCCCGAGTTGGGGGCGGGATCGTTATAATTTGGTCAGCATTGCTGACCGTTGCTTTGTTTGCCACCGTGCGGTGGTTTGTTTGCTTGCAGGTGCAGCTGGACCAAGCGGTCAATAGCGGGCTAAAGCCCTTTTTGCGAAGCTGGCCCTCGAAGGCCCAAGTGGAAATGTTTTATGTTTTATTCATGTATGGCCGGCCTGCGAGCCGAGGTTTGTAAATCATGTAAAAGACAAGTGAAACATTTTGTAAGGCCTTAAGGCCGACTTTTGGGTATTTTGTAATAACATTCCTATTATCTTGTTAGTGGACATTCGTGCTCTTATGCTGGGTTCTTGTTTTACAACTTATAAACTGCTTCCGCTAGAATGCTCTGTGTAGGACGTTAAGATTGGTTGGATGGTTTCCATACGTAACCACCCGGTCTGTCTGTTGTATATGGCGTCGGGCCCCGGCCGGACCTACTGCTATATGCTATGCGACGGATAGGGGGTGTTACACTATAAACCACTGTGTGCTCTATGATTATTGTTTTTCTGTGCATGTGCTAGCTGCTAATAGTAATAAAGACAGTAAAAATAAAAACAGGAATCTGCCTTAAAGTTTAAAAAGGAATTGTACCTATTCACACCCCCTCTAGGTAGTTTAGGTAGTCTTGAAACTAATCCTTTCAGATGCCCTCCGCATGGGTGCGAATAGCTTATTGGAATAGCGGAGCTACGCTGTTGGCAAACTAAGTTGGGCTGCACATAGCTATTCAAAACAGCGGAGGTTGGCTATTAGCAGGACCATTACAGAATTCTATAAATAGAACCCATGGGGGCACCTCAGAGGGCACGCTCTGATATTCTATAGTTTCCTGGTCCAGTAGTGCTTTCTGAGGTAGCCTTAGCTTGGCCCGTGGCTAAGGAGGGGAAGTATTCTCAGGTCTTCCGGGTGTGTGGTGGGTCCTCCCCGCCGAGCCCCTTGGGTCGGTTCTTCCCTTATTTTAACGGTTGTTTTTCTTGCAGGAGTGAAGTAGGCGCGCGATCACCCCTTCCACGCGGGTGAACTCCACAGGAGACCGAGGTTTTGGTTTCAACATCGACCTCCATCCCCTTAGACGAAATCTTATGGCAGAGAACCAAACCTTCTCGAAGCATAAAGTTACATTTTTCTCATATTAAAACAAGATGTGTGCCCTCGCATCGTTGAAGGACACGATTTAAATTGCGAAGACAAGATGGGAAGGAGCATCCGAAAATAGAGAAGTCATCCATAAAGACTTCCATAATGTCTCCTACGAGCTCACCAAAGATCGCCATCATACATCTTTGGAATGTAGTTGGCGCATTACAGAGGCCAAATGGCATTCTTCGGTATGCGAAGGTACCAAACGGGCAGGTAAAAATTGTTTTCTCATGGTCATCGGGTGAAATGGGGATTTGGAAAACCCCGATAATCCATCAAGAAAATAAAAATATGGATGACCGGATAAATGCTCCAGAATTTGGTCTAAGAATGGTAGTGGGAAATGATCCTTACAGGTGGCATCATTTAGTTTTCTATAATTGATGCACACCCGCCAACCCGTAACAGTATGAGTTGGGACGAGTTCATTATGCTCATTTTCCACTACGGTAAGACCGCCCTTTTTGGGCACCACGTGAACGGGACTAACCCACGTACTATCCGATATAGGATAAATAGTCCCCGCATCTAATAATTTAATAATTTTGGCTTTAACGACGGCTTTCATGTTTAGGTTAAGACGTCGCTACGGATAAATAGTTTTGCGGCAATTATCATGAAGGAAAATCTTATGGGTGCAGAAAGAAGGGTTAATCCCTTTTAGATCAGAAATTTGCCACGCAATTGCTTGACGATGTTTAAGTAAAACTCCCAATAAATTGGATGTCTCCGAATCGCTCAAATGCGAAGAAATGATAACAGGAGGGGTATCATATTTTCCCAGAAAGGCGTATTTGAGTGATTCGGGTAGGGGTTTGAGATCAAGGCAGGGCGGTTCTTCTAACGAGGTTTAAATTTTAATGTCGTTGGATCCAAAAGATTCGAAAGACAAATTAGGAGGGTTATCCTCTTCGCAATTAAAATTTTTGAGCGCAAAAATGTCATCATTTAAAAAAGTAGACTCGAAAATAAGGGAAGAACAATCACCGAGATAGGTATCTAAATTATAATAGAAGTCATCGCTCGATGACTAGTCTTCTATGGAGGGATTAATAGAGAAAGTAACTTCGTCATCTCCTACTCGAAGGAGGAGACGACAATTACTTACGTCAATTAATGTGCTGGAGGTGGCGAGAAAAGGGTGACCGAGTATAATGGGTACATCGGTGTCCTCCTCGATGTCTAAGATGACGAAGTCTACTGGAAAGAGAAACTTATCAACTCGGACAAGTACGTCCTCCACTACCCCGACGGGAAACTTAACCGAGTGATCCACTAGTTGGATTCGTATTTTAGTATGCGCCGGAGTGCCCAAACGAAATTTTTGAAATAGCGAGAACGGCATCAAATTAATGCTCGCCCCTAAATCTGCAAGCACGTGTTTTACTAAAATATTGCTAAAAAGGCACGGGATGGAGAACCGTCCCTGGTCATTTCTTTTAAGGGGCAATTTATTAGTAAGAGCCGCTGAGCAGTCAGCATTCAGAGATATATGCGAAATATTTTCTAATTTTTATTTATTAGAAAGACGTTGTTTTAAATATTTCGCATACTTAGGCATCTGCGATATCGCCTCGCAAAAGAGAACAATAATATGAATTTGTTTTAATAATAAAATAAATTTTTCATACTGCGCGTCCTTACGCTCTCTATCGAGCTTATGTGGATACGGCAAGGGCGTTTTAATAATTTTTTGTGTAAAATTTGTAAAGGTTGCGTAATCGAAGAAGGGGGAAGAGGGGTTGGAGGTGAAATATGTACCTGCGGATCGATCCGTTTTGGATCGATCACCTCCTTTTCGCTAAGGAGGGTTATGGCATTGATATTCTCCCGCAGATTGGGCTCCGTATTTCACGGCAGTGCCCCGAGCGCGCGCTCGGACATCATTCGTGCTAGCTATCCAACCTGGAGTAATAAGTTTTTTAGTGATCCGGTGATATTCCAGATATTTGATTCGTTGGAAGCTATGTATTTAGAAAACATTTCCTCCATCGGGGAGAGTTTTGGAAGAGGGGGAGGCGGTAGAAATTTGGGAGCAAAGGAATTGGGCGGGCACTGTGCATTGTTCGTGTTTCTCCATGAGAAGTTAGGGTGGTTCCTCCAACCCGGATTATAGTTATTACTATAAGGATTGTTGTTGGGGTTGAAGGAAGGTCGCCCAGCATTTCCCACGTAGTCTACGAACTCATTGACTACGCTGACATTAGGGGGAATCGCCCAAGGCAGAGTGGAGGAGGCAGCAGACATCTCCGCCACCTGCTTCGTCAGCCTTTCAACTTGAAAGGCTAAGTGGGCAGTGGCATCCACTTCGAAGTGGCCGGTCGCGTGCTTGGGATGTCCCCGCGGGAGATTCCATTGGTAGGCATTCATATCCATCTCTTCAATAAGAGCTTGGGCAGCCTCGGGGTCTTATTATTCAGAGTGCCACCGGCAGCCGCGTCAATCATTTGACGCGTCTGATAGTTAAGCCCATTGTAGAAGATTTGGACCTACAACCACGCAGGCAGTGTAACATCCCCCAAACAGCCAGACCCCCAGAGTGATTTTGTCATGACTAAGTCATGACAAAATCCAGGGAGCTTAGAAACCCTTGTTGACCTAGGCAAAAAGGTGATAAAGCACCTTGGTCTGCAAATAGTAAACATTAAATACCCAACTTAGGGCTTGACTTTAGCTCTCCAACTCGACTCCTTAACCCCACCCCAACACCCCTAGGCCATCAAGGAGTCCAAAGTGACACCTAAGACCCATTGGGGCCAACCAAAGAGGTCAAGTTGACCAAAGTCAACCTTAAGCCCTAATTAGGTCAAAATGGTCAATTCTTCACCTATTAACCAAATTGCTCACCAGAACATGGAATTGACCCCATATTTAGGTTAAAGGCATCATGAGAGACCTAGGGGGACCAAAAAGCCCCATCAGGGGGCCTCCAATTTGGCCAATTGACCAAAATGCCCTCTTAGGTTAAAAGGGACAATCCTTCACAAACTACCTCAATCGACCACCATAACTTGAAACTGACCCGACCCCTAGTGACATAATGTCATAAGGAAGCCAATGGCACAAAAATCCCCATCATGGGGTCACCTATTTGGTCAATTTGCCCAAAAGTCCAATTTGCCCTAATTAGGTCAAATCACTTAAATTGACCCAACCAAGCCCTACCCACTCGGGCTAGCCTCAATTTAGGTTGGCTCATCAGTCAAAGGGAGCTGAAATTAGCATTTATGTCACCCAATTTCGTGTAGGGTGACTAGGAGAGAGAGAGCTCAATTTTCCCCAAAAATGGAGGAGAGAGAAAGTGAGAAAGAGGGTCATTCATGGTGGGGAAGGTGAATCACCCCTCCATTCTTCACCAATTAATTAGCATTCGTCTCCCCTATCAGTTTTGATGATTTTCCAAATGAATTGGGGTCAAGGGGAGGTGAATTCCAAGGGGATTTCACTAAGGCCGAAAATCACCATTACTGGTGATAATGGCAATTCATGCCTTGACCCCTCCTCTCCCCAATTGGTTCTTTAAACGTCTTGAGGGAGTGGAGAGGAATAAAACCCCCCTCTTTCCCAAAGATTTCGAGCCCTCTTTGCAAGGATCTCCATGGCACCGAAAGCTTTGAGGAGCAGCAATGGCGGCCGGCAAATGGAGCTAGGAAAAGCTCCAAATAAGGTCTTATCATCTTCCCCTCTCCTAGTGCTAGATCTAGATCGGTTTAGGTAGAGAAATCAGGCTCAATTGAGCCTGATTGGGAGCTTGTATTTTTGGATTTTTCATGGAAAATGGTGGTGTGAGTTCGCCGGAAACCGCCGCCTCCGCCGGCATGGTCGCCGCCAAACGCTAGCCACCACCTCAACGGAGGTGGTGGTGGTGGTGGCCGGCCACGGAGGTGGTCGGGGTGGCCAAAAAGTGGACTGGAAGAGGCTCCAGGTCAGGCCAATCACGGCCCTTGGCTGGAGGTTGAGGATGAGCAGATGCCATCAATTTTGATCAAGGTATTTTAAATAATATTTGTGTATTTGATTTTCTAGAGATTATTAGCAGTAGATGGTTTTAAACATTAAAAATACTTAGTTGCTCCTGCTGGAAATGTGAGCAACAGCAAAGTTGTAGCTCTAGGTCTCTAATTTATTTTACAATTTGTTTCAAGGCATTTGGAGCCGTGGTTAGACCTCGGCACTCTTTTTGGTGGAGTCTATCCATACTGTTGACTAGAGAATAAATTGGATTCCCACTCCTAACCAGACCTCCAAAATACTTGAAATTTGCGGTGTGGGCTACTATTATCTATATCTAGGACTTATCCAAAAATCAGAATTTTTGGAGAATATTTTTCTATAGTTTTTAGAAAACTTTAACAATCCATGAATAAATTAATTAGATGACCTAACATCTCAACACTCCACCAAATTTGGGTGGGTGGTCTTAGAGGGCATGCTAAGGCTCTGGTAAAAATTTCACCTCATTTGGAATTGTTTTGGTTAGGTATTGATCCAACCCTAGGTAAACCATTATAGAGTTATTTAGGTCAAGAGCTATTTCAGATGTTTGGTTAGTCAAATCACCTCAACAGAGGCTAATATTTTGGTCACTAATTTTATATGGCATGTAACACCCTTCAATGAAATTTGGGGTGGTTTGGGCTAGGGTAGCCATAGAACCCTAGGGTAGACCCCATTTATGGAGATTTTTAGGGTTTGAAGGTCATGGGGTCAAATGACCTTGGAATGACTTGGGACTTGGTGGAAGAGATCATAGGGTGGCTATGGTCCTCTGGTTGAAGATTTATTGAATTTGGAAGCTTTTAACCCCCCTCAAATCCCTACCCTAGTTTAGGGAACAAAGCCCAATATTTGAGTTTAGGTAATCAAAACACCTCACAATAACTTGAAACTTGGGCAGGGTATTTCTATGATAAAAAGAGCTCTAAGATAATTTTGGTGGAATTTTTGGACTAATAAAATCAGTACTTTCTTTATAACCCTAGCTGTGTCCTTAAGTTTATTTTTCTTGTTATTATATTTCTATCCACTGAAAAGTTGTGAAATTTAGTATTTGAAAGTTTTACATCATGTTAGTCTCCACTGTATTTTTATTGAAATTTTTAGATATTTATTTTAAGTACTTGTTTGATAATTTATAAATTGTGGATTTATGATCAAAATTAGATGTGGAGCCCAATATTGTTATGGAAATTATGAAACTTGGTCAGTGAGTGTTCTATGTCAATGTGTAGGCTCTGGAATTTTCTCTTAGTTTTTAGGTGATTAGAAAGAGTACTTGCTTCACAAAGTTATAAATTCGGGAGATTACTTTTAATCAGATTCAGAGCCCCTCATATATTGGGAAAATTGTAAAACTTGGTTAGGGTTAGTTTTAGATCATTATCTATCTCCTGGAATTTTTTTATAATTATTAGATGAATGTTTACAGTACTTGCTTCAATAACCAATGGTTATGGAATTATTGAATTAAAATTAAATTAAGGGTTACTGTTCACTGGAAAAATTAGGGGAGTACCTGTAGGGTGTTTTTAGTCCATGATGGTCTTACTGAATTTTTATCATAATTTTTAGAATAATATTGCTGGGCTTTGCTTCTTAAAATGGTATTATCGACTTTATGTTCTAAATTGTGGATTTGGGGCCTAAACAATTCTGAAAATTCTTAGACCTTGGATTTGGTGTACAAATGTTATCTAGTATTTATCATGATTTTGTGGTGATATGTTACTGATTTAAAAGTGCATTTCATGTTCAAAGTAGGGCATCCGGAGTCTTAGGGTAATTAGAATGAATGCCTAATTAATTAGGAAGATTTTAAAACTCTGGAGTTAGTATAAATAGGTCATGGTAGACTCCCAGTAATTGTTTTGGTTCTATTGGATGAGTAAATACAGTACCCCTTAGTGGGAGCATCATGTAACTTAGCACGGTCTGCATATAGTACATAGAATTGAAATAGGCTAGCTCGGAGAACTTGAACACACTTAGGGGAGCCACACTGAAATAAAAGAGAGGATTGGTCAAGGGTAGAAATCAATAATATTAAGTGTCTTGCGAAAGGGAACTTTGGGCGTAATCCCATCGTAGTTCCTAGTGCATTTGAGAGACCTTCATGGGGAATACCTTGGGCAGTCATGGGCTAACGTAAACTTTAGGGATAATGTGGACAAGAGTAACCTCAATAATACCTCCACCTTGCACTCACACTTGTACATGTGGTCAGATAAATTGGCAATGAATGGATAGCATAGACCCATGGTCGATGGGCTTACTGGTAGAGTTAAAGGGACTTGAAACTGTTTTGGTACTCTGGGGAGCTGTATGCTCGAGGGCTAGTTTTTATACTTGATGGTTTGGTGAGCTGGGGGCTCGGAGGTTTAGGTGAGGTATAATATACAAGCTTGCATGTGCATAACAGTGGTGGGTCCTCGGTATTGGATGATCGATCACACCGTCATCGGTACGTTAAATCGGGGAGACTAGCTGGTTTGCTAGGAAGAGTACGGAAACGTACGAGAGGGGCTAGGCTGGGTAGTGTGATTACTAGTCTAGGACTGGAGAGGACCAACCAAGTGTCTCCGTTGGCCACGATGAGAGGCTCCTGAGAGTTTAGCTAACTCCAAACTTGGGAACTAAACGTCTATGCGCATAGAGTCGTGTGTGTGTGTGTGTTGCACTTGCATGTTCGCACCCTAGCATACTTGCATGTCATAGAATAGTCATTGCATTTAACCCTTGACACCTAACGTATAAATTGGTATGGCACAGTTTATAAGATAGGCCCTGCAAAACGACCCCTTGGTCTATAGGGGTAATCCCTATAAATCAATGGTTACTGAATTACTATTTGTACAGTTCTTACTTTAAGTTCTTCATGCTTACCTTACTACTCTGCATTACCATTTATTGATTAACTCCTGCTGCACTTTTAATGTTATAACACTCCTGTTAGGATAGTTGTCATCTGCTCGATTACGCCCTGCTATTTGGTCCTCTTTTTCACTTCCTTCCGCCCGGTGCCTAGGAGCCATGGGTAGAGGGGTGGGGGATTGTTGACTGAGTCTAGTTTGGCTAACGGTCGTTTGACCACCACATTTTAGGCACTCCGGATGGGACATAGGGAGCAGCCGCACGAGACGCAGCACTAGCGGAGTACGGTGAAGATGGAGACAGGCTATTGTAGTTCGGGTGGATAGGCATCCAGATCCATGAGTGCAGCTGAGTAGAAGTAGTTTTACTTTTATGAGTGGCTTGTAGTGAGGTCTTTATGTACCAGCATAAGTCCGTATATCATGGTGTGGACTCTTTATTTTTCATGTGATTTCCTCTTTCTATGTTGTGGACTTGATTGTTTTAGCTTTTCCAATCATTAAACATTCTCTCTTGTTGATCAAAAAGGCCGGCAGAATCGGCGTTTTAGAGTGGCGGACTTCCCGAGAGTCGGGTCCACCGCAAAACGGCAGTTCTGGGCATAAGACCCTGGTGGTTGTTTCAAAAAAAGGGGGTCTTACAAGTGGTATCATAGGGTAACCTCGATCCAGAGAATGTAGTACACAAAGCATGGGACACCATGCGCGGGCTTAGTTTGAGGACAAACTAGCAGCAGAAACAATGGTGTGCCCATGGGAGGAATCATGTGCAATGCTTCTAATAACAAAGAGTTTTAGGTCAATTTACTAAACTTAAGACCATCTTTTTGTGGGGTGCGACGAATCCTCCCCTGCTGCAGGGGACACCTCCGGCCCTGAATGTGTTTCTACACCCGCCGGCTCCGACCCCGTTGCAGCAGACAGAGCTGGGACAAACCTTGACAGCTATCTTGGAGGCCTTTAGGGCACAGCAGGCTCCGGCTCCTTAGCCGAACCCCGGAGCGAACTGGTTGAGTGAATTCTGGGGCCTTGCCCCACCATCATACTTGGGGACGGAGACGGCAGTGTGCACGGAGGAGTGGCTAGACATTATGTACGAGATGTTTGTGGGAATACAGTGCCCAGTGGACCTGGCAGTATCGTTAATGGTTTCTTGTCTGGTGTCCCATGCGAAGAGGTGGTGGAAGTCGGTGATGGACACCACTTATGTGGGAGTGGAGATCGCAGACATTACTTGGGAGGAGTTTAGGGTGGCACTACTGAAGAATTTTGTGCCGCAGTCCGCAAGGGATGAATTGGAGGATAGATTCTTGTCGTTGAAGCAAGGGAACAGGAAAGTTCTGGAATATCACCGGGAGTTTACTCATTTGGCCCGGTTTGCGAATTCTTACAAGCTGGATGACGTGGGTTACACCAAGAGATTCTACAAGGGCCTCCGTGATGACCTGAGGCATGCCCTCTTGTTCGTGTCTGATGATACCATGGCCAAGATCTTGGAGATGGCCAATAAGCTGGAGGCGGACTAGCTTATAGTCCGGGGCAGGAAGAGACATGGGGATGATGCAGTGCTAGGAGGGAGAAGGGACACGCAGAGAGGACGGTCATGGGAGAGAGAAGGAACGAGGATCAACCCCATCAGGAGGAAAGGCAGGAGCCAAGGGAGCAGGCAGTGCTGGCCCCGCAGCCGCTACAGATTAGGGAGGTGCCCAGGATAGGGCAGGGACCACCTACACCACAACTGTACTATCACTGCCATCAGTCAGGGCACATTCGAATTAATTTCCCTACGATAAATGGGGACACTCCTGCTGCACGGGGTGGCCCACCGGCTCACCAGATGGGAGGTCGTGGACGTGGTCGTGGACGCAGATTTCAGGGCGACCAACACAGGCAGGATGGGGAGCAGATCTATGCTATGGACTTAGCAGAGCCCCGGAACCCGAACAGGGTTATTGCAGGTATGAGAGTAATTTTAAGTATTGGTATAACAACTACACAACCTAGGTTAGAAAACTTTAGACCTAAGCTGTTTTTCCTTTAACTAATTTAGGAATCGTGATGGTTTGCGGCAAACCTGCCCATACCCTGTTCGACATGGGGGCATCACTCAACTTTGTGTTGGAGGATTTCATCAAGGATCTGGGCCAGATTCGATATTATACGGGAGATGCCGGAGGGTGCCTCTCCCCAATGGGATGGAGATCCAGTCCATAGAGAAGTGCATCCTGAAGGTTACCATAGACGGGTTGACACTCGAGGCCCCGGTGACAATCCTGAGAATGCGGGACTTCAACCATGTCTTGGGCATGACATGGCTGGTGTGGAACCATGCCCAGATTGACTACCAGGTGAGGAGGGTCGTGCTGAGACACGAAGATACTTATGCGACATTTGAAGGTACTACTCCGGTATCCCGCCGCCTCCTTTCATCTATTCAGGCCGTCAAGGCCCACCTGCAGGGAGACGAGGTATATCAGGTGATGTTCAAGATGACTGATGAGAAGGACCTGATTGTTAGCATTCCGTTGGTCTGTGACTACGCTGATGTATTTCCAGAGAAGCTGTCAGGACTGCCTCCGTATAGGGAGAAGGACTTTCAGATTCAGTTGGTGCCAGGGGCTAAGCCGGTATCCAAGGCCCCTTATCGGATGGCCCCTAGGGAGCTGGCAGAATTTCGAACACAGTTGTAGGAGCTGGTGGAAGCAGGATTCGTCAGACCAAGTTCCTCGCCATGGGGAGCTCTGGTCCTATTCGTGAAGAAGAAGGATGGGACACTTCAGCTATGCATTGACTATCGAGCACTGAACAAGCTAACCGTCCGGAATACCTACCCGCTCCCAAGGATAGATGAGTTGTTCGATCAGCTGGAGGGAGCCCATTTTTTCTCGAAGCTGGACTTGAGGTCAGGCTACTACCAGCTGCGGATCCAGTAGGAAGATATCCCGAAGACGGCCTTTAGTACCGGATATGGCTTGTATGAGTTCACTGTGATGCCCTTCGAGCTCACGAATGCTCCATCGGCATTTATGAGCCTCATGAACCGGGTCTTCGAACCCTAGGGTAGGCCCCTTTTATGGAGATTTTTAGGGTTTGAAGGTCATGGGGTCAAATGACCTTGGAAGACTTGGGACTTGGTGGAAGGGATCATAGGGTGGTTATGGTCCTCTGGTTGAAGATTTATTGAATTTGGAAGCCTTTAACCCCCCTCAAATCCCTACCCTAGTTTATGGCACAAAGCCCAATATTTGAGTTTAGGTAATCAAAACACCTCACAATAACTTGAAACTTGGGCAGGGTATTTCTATGATAAAAAGAGCTCTAAGATAATTTTGGTGGAATTTTTGGACTAATAAAATCAGTACTTTCTTTATAACCCTAGCTGTGTCCTTAAGTTTATTTTTCTTGTTATTATATTTCTATCCACTGAAAAGTTGTGAAATTTAGTATTTGAAAGTTTTACATCATGTTAGTCTCCACTGTATTTTTATTGAAATTTTTAGATATTTATTTTAAGTACTTGTTTGATAATTTATAAATTGTGGATTTATGATCAAAATTAGATGTGGAGCCCAATATTGTTATGGAAATTATGAAACTTGGTCAGTGAGTGTTCTATGTCAATGTGTAGGCTCTGGAATTTTCTCTTAGTTTTTAGGTGATTAGAAAGAGTACTTGCTTCACAAAGTTATAAATTCGGGAGATTACTTTTAATCAGATTCAGAGCCCCTCATTTATTCGGAAAATCATAAAACTTGGTTAGGGCTAGTTTTAGATCATTATCAATCTCCTGGAATTTTGTTATAATTATTAGATGAATTTTTACAGTACTTGCTTCAATAACCAATGGTTATGGAATTATTGAATTAAAATTAAATTAAGGGTTACTGTTCACTGGAAAAATTGGGAGAGTACCTCTAGGGTGTTTTTAGGTCATGATGGTCTTTCTGAATTTTTATCATAATTTTTAGAACAATATTGCTGGCCTTTGCTTCTTAAAATGGTATTATCGACTTTATGTTCTAAATTGTGGATTTGGGGCCTAAACAATTCTGAAAAATCTTAGACCTTGGATTTGTTGTAAAAATGTTACCTAGTATTTATCATGATTTTGTGGTGATATGTTACTGATTTAAAAGTGCATTTCATGTTCAAAGTAGGGCATCCGGAGTCTTAGGGTAATTAGAATGAATGCCCAATTAATTAGGAAGATTATGAAACTCCGGAGTTAGTCTAAATAGGTCATGGTAGACTCCCAATAATTGTTTTGGTTCTGTTGGATGAGTAAATGTAGTACCCCTTAGTGGGAGCATCATGTAACTTAGCACGGTCTGCATATAGTACATAGAATTGAAATAGGCTAGCTCGGAGAACTTGAACACACTTAGGGGAGATACACTGAAATAAAAGAGAGGATTGGTCAAGGGTAGGAATCAATAATATTAAGTGTCTTGCGAAAGGGAACTTTGGGCGTAATCCCATCGTAGTTCCTAGTTCCTTCGAGAGCCCTTCATGGGGAATACCTTGGGCAGCCCTGGGCTAACGTAAACTTTATGGATAATATAGACAAGAGTAACCTCAATAATACCTCCACCTTGCACTCACACTTGTACACATGGTAAGACAAATTGGCAATGAATGGATAGCATAGACCCATGGTCGATGGGCTTATTGGTAGAGTTAAAGGGACTTGGAACTGTTTTGGTAGTCCGGGGAGCTGTATGCTCGAGGGCTAGTTTTTATACTTGATGGTTTTGTGAGCTGGGGGCTCGGAGATTTAGGTGAGGTATAATATACAAGTTTGCATGTGCATAATAGTGGTGGGTCCTCAGTATTGGACGATCGATCACACCGTCATCGGTACGTTGACTCGGGGAGACTAGCTGGTTTGCTAGGAAGTGTATGGAAACATACGAGAGGGGCTAGGATGGGTAGTGTGATTACCAGTCTAGGAGTGGAGAGGCCCAACCCACTATCACCGTTGGCAACGACGAGAGGCTCCTGAGAGTTTAGCTAACTCCAAATTGGGGACCAAAAGGTTTGTGCGCATAGAGTCCTGTGTGTGTGTGTTGCACTTGCATGTTCGTACCCTAGCATACTTGCATGTCATAGCATAGTCATTGCATTTAACCCCTGACACCTAACGTATAAATTGGTATGGGACAGTTTATACAATAGGCCCTGCAGAACGACCCCTTGGTCTATAGGGGTAATTCCTATAAATCAATGGTTATTGAATTACTATTTGTACAGTTCTTACTTTCAATTCTTCATGCTTACCTTACTACTATGCATTACCATTTATTGATTAAGTCCTGCTGTACTTTTAATGTTATAACACTCCTGTTAGGATAGTTGTCATCTGCTCGATTATGCCCTGCTATTTGGTCCTCTTTTTCACTTCCTTCCGCCCGGTGCCTAGGAGCCAAGGTTAGAGGTGTGGGCGATTGTTGACTGAGTCTAGTTTGACTGACGGTCGTTTGACCACCACATTTTAAGCACTCCGGATGGGAGACAGGGAGCAGCCGCAGGAAACCCAGCACCAGCGGAGTACGGTGCAGATGGAGACAGGCCAGTGTAGTTCGGGTGGACAGGCATCCAGATCCATGAGTGAAGCTGAGTAGTAGTAATTTTACTTTTATGAGTGGCTTGTAGTGAGCTCTTTATGTACCAGGCATAAGTCCGTATATCATGGTGTGGACTCTTTATTTGTCATGTGATTTTCTCTTTCTATGTGGTGGACTTGATTGTTTTAGCTTTTCCAATCATTAAACATTCTCTCTTATTGACCGAAAAGGCCGGCAGAATCGGCATTTTGTGGTTGTGGCCTTCTCGAGTGTCGGGGCCACCACAAAACGGCTGTTCTGGGCATAAGACCCCGGTGGTTGTTGCAAAATGGGGGGTCTTACAGGTAGTGTGTGGTGCGGACACCTGTGGAGGAATTCTTTAAAGTGCTCCCAAGCCTTAAATAGAGACTCGGAATCGTTATGCACAAACGAAGAAATGTCCGCCCGCAATTTTGCAGTTTTGTCGGGCGGAAAATACTTCATTAAGGACCGTTCCGCAAGCTCATCCCAGGTGGTGATACATCCTCGTGGGAGGGAATTCAACCATGCCTTAGCTTTGGATCTTAAGGAGAATGAAAAAAAGGTGCAAACGAATGGCGTCATCAGTGATGCCATTTATCTTAAAGGTATCGCAGATTTCCAAAAAACATGACAAATGAACATTCGGGTCCTTATCCGGAAGTCCATCGAACTGCACGGCATTTTGGATCATTTGGATAACGCTCGATTTGATCTCAAAATTATTGTTCGCCACCGTCGGGCAAACAATATTGGACCCAGTATCGTCCAAATTCGGTCGGGCATAATATGACATTGTACGCTCGACGACCGCGTTCGGATTAGGGTCGGCCATAGCAACGGCAGAGGGTTCTCCGATGGATTCTTCGGGATCCAAAGAGGGATTTCGGCATTGAGTCCGAATATGCACAAGTGAGCGTTCGATCTCAGGATCGAAATCCAAATGTTCGGATTCCGAAGGTTCTCCACGGGTCATACACCCTAAAATATAAACTAGAAAATTAACGTTTTTTTTTTTTGGATTTTTAAGTAAAGTTTTTAATATTTTTTTAGTTTTTAGAAATATAGGTAAAAGTAATAGACTTCGGATTTCAAAATAACAACTCGGAGAGTTCCCCGGCAACGGCGCCAAAAACTTAATGCGCGCAATGCCCGACTCTAAATTATCTAGGGATCACGGCAGGTCCGGATTTCGCCCGGCGAATTATAGGCAAGTGCACCTATCATAAGTAATACAGTATATTCGGGAGAATATCCAGATCGTAAATTCCCGGGAACGGGGTTATTATCCCTACTGCTCCGAAAAAACTATTATTTTACCGAAATATTTAAGTTGTCAATTGTAACTAAAAAAGGCTGGAAATATATTAAGAAAAAAAATCGATGAAAAGAGAAAACTCGGTATCAAATTACGTTAGGAGTAAAATAGATTTGAATAATTAGAGATCTTAGGTTTCAATTTAATTAAAGCGGAAACTTGGTCGTGGAGATTCCAAAAGAATGAGCTCACCTATCTCTAGGAATATTGCTCACCTGAACATTAAGTCTATTCGACTGGGCTCTCATCCGATGAAGGATTGCTCTTAATGCTCACAATACGCTAAGAACCCCGCTATTGGGTGGGGAACCCAATCTGGTAGTGTTAGCGCGCCTCCTCTCTCGAGGGTTAGTGCGGAACTCCCTTTACCCATGGGTGATCAGTGCATACGCACGGCCTCTCGGCTAGTTAGCATATGGATAATGGAAATAGAGCTCACATAACGATATGTGGTTCTACGCATTGTTAAACCGGGGTAAACCTTAAGTTTTTTAATTAAATAGAAAAATAAGACCTTTAGTTATTTAAAATATTTTATATCCCAATGCTCTTCAATACCGATGGTTAAAACCAATTAGCCATACATCGGAATGGGGATGGATTATGAGTTTGGTTAGGCGTGAGTTCTAAACTAAGAGCTGAAGGGTTACAAAAAAATAAGAAAAAAGAATAATATAACCTAATATTAGAAATAGAAAAGCTACTAAAAAAGTAAAAACACATGCACTCAACCAAACTCATAATAAAGAAAAAGAAATAAAAATTAAGTTACAAAAAAGGGAAAATTGCATAATTGAAATGACAAGTCCTACTCAAACGAGTAGGCGGTAAATTAAAGCTGAAAATTGCAAGTCCTACTCAAACGAGTAGGCGGTAAATGAAAGCGAGTCCTACTCAAACCAGTAGGAGGAAATAAATGCACACACGCATGCACTCTACTGAAATGAAAACACGCACACACACTGCAGAAAGTAAAATGGACACACACTGCAGAAAGTAAAACGCACACACACTGTAGAAAGTAAAACACACACACACACTCTACTGAAATGAAATACTCACACACACAAATCCTACTCAAATGAGTAGGTGGAATATTAAAGCGAGTCCTACTCAAACGAGTAGGAGAAAATAAATGCACACACGCACAAACTCTACAAAAATAAAAACACACACACACACACTTGCTGAAATTAAAATTCACACACACTTGCATAAATGAAAAACGCACACACACTCTCTACATGAAATGAAATACAACAACGCACTCTACTTGAAATGAAAACGCACCCACTCTACAGTAAATAAAAATACACTCACACACTCGACAAAAATGAAAGAAAGCGATAAAAACTATCTCATACACGCACGCATGCAAGCGAAAAAATAAGGAAAACAAAGTTATCGGAAAATTAAAACAACTGCATTTCCACCACTAGAATGTGGTAGAAATGCATAAAAAGACAAAATAAAAAATATTTCAGCACAAGAGTTTTCGAATTATGCGAGAAAAGCAGGTTCTTGAAAAATTAAAATATTTACACTTTTACCGCTAGAATTTGATGGAAATGCATTAAAAGTAGAAATAAAAATTGTTTGAGCAAAAATCTTTTTAAGTAAATGCGAAAATCAAAGGTGTTGAAAAGTTAAAATAACACATAATCCATTCTTATATCTTTGTAAAAGGGTTTAAAATTTGGAAGAAACTTAAAAAGAAGCAAAAGTTTTATAACCTAAAAAAAGGAAAATCTAAGTTAAAGAGTAATGAAAACCACTTTTGAAATCATTTTACAAGTCCATAAGAACGAATATAAAAGAATAAAAATCCTATATCTAAACCATTCTAAGTAGTATGATAAGAAAAATGGCTATAACAACGACTAGTAATTTTGATAAAAATGAAAGTAAAGCAAACAATTTTTCATTTTAAAGCATAAATTCCGCAAAAAATAAACTTATACACGCACACACACATATGAAAGTGAAAACAAAAATACATAAGATTGATGAAAAGGAGGCATTCAGAGACATTTCAAAGCAATGTAAGGATAAAAAATGAACGATTTTATTAACAAAAAAGGTTTATTACAAAAGCTTAAACAAACTTGAAAAGGAGGGGGAAATATTCTTTATATAGCCCCAAAATAACTCCAAACAGCAGCCCTTAATCACCGAAATGGTTCAAAATTTGGAACCCAAACACCTTACAGCAAGGTCCTATTTATAGCCAAAAACTTTCAGTTTACACGCCCTCAGTCGCGGGCATGTAGAGGTGGCGTGTCAGCACCATTGATGAAGTGATGTCGAGCAATCAATGCATGTTGAATTTGGGGCGGTCCACGTGGAATTCACTCCCGTGTCTCTGCCGATACGGGCATGTCGGATGGCATGTTCACCAGGTGGATCTGGGGATGGGTTGCGTCAAAAGTCATCGGCGACATCCTGTCGGGCCAGGTGGAGGAGTACACGCCCGTGTCACATGTTGACACGGGCGTGTCGGGACTTATCGACAATCTTCGGGCGCGGTTCATCGATCAGGTGACACGGGCATCGGTCACGGCCATGTCATATTTGACACGGGCGTGTCAGAGGGCGTGTCCAGCAAATCTTCGGTTTTGGCTGATCTCTTTTTGAATCCAAGTCAAATACCCATGTCACGGGCGTGTACTTCAGTATACGGGCGTGTACTTGGCAAATTGTGACATTTTCTGAAAAATTTCAGAAAAATAAAATAAACTTAAGTTAGAATAAAATTTATAAAAAAGGAGCACTTTATTGAACAAAATTAACTAAAAATACCAGAAATAAACTAAGACGACTTAATTAATGTACATAAAAATACGTATATTTACAACTCATCAATGGCTTTTCAAAGCACTGAGATGTGGAACACATCATGCAATCCACTCAATTCTGCCAAAAGAGCTAGCTGATAGGTAGCTTTGCCAACTCGTTCCACCACTTCAAATGGACCAAGATATCTTGGACTCAGCTTTTTCAAGCGTCGAATCCTGGATACGCCTTTAAATGGTTTGATCTTTAAATAGACCCACTCGCCAACCGCAAATTCCACATTTCGGTGTTCGGCATTGTAGTTTTTTGCTGGTCTGTATTGGGCTATCAGTAGGCTCTCCCGAATAGAGCGTATTGTAGAATTAGCTTCTTCGACTTCTTTACGCTTATATAACTTAGATTCTCCTATTTCCGCCAAAGCTAACGGTGTACGGCACTTTCTACCATAAAAAGCTTCAAACGATGCCATATTTATACTAGCTTGATAGCTATTATTGTCGGCGAACTCTACCATATAGAGATGATCTTCCCATCTCTTTCAAAAATCCAAGGCGCGCATTTGGATCATGTCCTTCATCGTTCTGTTGGTCCTCTCAGTTTGGCCATCCGTTTGTGGATGCAAGGTCGTACTGAATGTTAACTTTATCCCCAATAATTAAGGGAAGAGTTTCCAATCATTCGAACTGAAGCGCCCATCTCAATCACTTACGATGCTACGGGGAACAATGTGTAATTGCATTATTTGTTCCACAAACAGCATTGCCAAAACTTCCACTGAATCGTCGTACTTATTCGGAATGAAGTGAGCCACTTTAGTCAACTAGTCCACAATCACCCTAATTGAATCGTTACTGCATTGCGATCTCGGCAAACCGTGCATGAAATCCATCAAAATATCATCAAACTTCCATTCCAGAATAGGCAGCGACTTCAGGAAACCACCAGGCTTTTATTATTCAGCTTTCACCAAAGCACAGGTCCGACATTTAGCCACATAATGTGCGATGTCCTTCTTCAAACCCGGCCACCAGAACAGCTTTTTTATGGCAGTGTACATCTCTATGCTCCCTTGGTGAATTGAGTATTTCGTAAAGTGAGCCTCATACATCAATTCTTCTCTTAGCTTACCCATACTTAGGACACACAAACGACCATCTTTTCACAAGAGGCCGTCATCCCAGGAGAATTGGCCATTTGACCCATCAACTACATAGCATTGCAAACTTGCATCAGGTTCTGTTGCTCGCTGAACCATGTCTACAAGGTCATACTATACCTCCGTTCAGTTCAAGAATTCATTTGCTGTGGCATTCTTGTCAACACAAGAAATCTCTAACGCTTCCATTAAAAGAATTGGTTCCTAAACACCTAGAGGAGGGGGGTGATTAGGTGTAATTCCTTTTTTTAAGGCAGAACTTATAATTCAATTAATTAACAAACACAGATATTTCTACAGCTATCACAGCACATAATTAATAATACCAGACACAATCACAGATTGCACACTGATTTATAGTGGTTCCCCAAGGTCTGGGTACATCCACTTTCCCCCTTCGCCTATCTAGTAGTGTGCTAGATTCGGCCTAACTTCTTTCCTTCTTCCCAGATCCTCAGATCTTACAGCTCAGAACCCAAACAAGGTTCCTACAACTCAGAGTGAGTCCGCACTCCTACAGCTCAGGCAATCTGCCCTACCTCAGCCTTCAACAAGGCCTACAACTCAGAGATGACAATCTCCTACAACTCAGGCTCACAACCCTACCTCAGCCTTCAACAAGGCCTACCACTTAGAGAACTATATCTCCTACAACTCATCATTTATAAATCAGGCTTACAACTCAGATCTTAAAAAGATCCTACAGAAAATAGATGTAAATCTAAACTTTAACCACCACCCTGGTTGAGAGAGAAAGGATGGACAATTTCTTGATCAGTTCTTGAAAGAATCTGATGATAGAGATCGACCTGACTTAGTTTTCTTCAAAGTTTCTTGAATCTGAACATAGTAGGGTTGATCTCCTTTTGAAGTTGATCTTCAATCAGCTACTTTCTTGAAATTCAGAAATCAATCTGAATCCTTCTTGGCAGACTAGTTCAAACTCTGCACTTGAGAGACTTGTTGATGTAAGTCCCTTTCTTCACTTGAATAGATGGAGTTCTCTCTCTCCAAATTCTTCTGAAGATTCTTCTGAATTCTTCTTTGAATTCTCTTGATAAACTCTGAGTAGAACACCACTTGAGAATGTCTTCTTAGATCTTCTGTTGAAAATCTTCTTTAGTTTGTATGTATCTCTATGTGTGTTACTTGTTTCATTCTTCTTCTGTTGATAGAGAATGTCCTTATATAGACTTTCTCCATGGTAACCGGCTGATCCGGTTTCTAACAAACTTCTGACAGCACTGACAGTTGCAGTAGACCGGTTGGTTATGGCAACTGTCAAGTCTTTCAGTCACTTCTTGAAACTCTATCTCTGTCTACAAAGTGTCGAGACTGAACTTCATCATGTGTCGACACAAGTAGACTAAGTATCGACATAAGCCTTGGTGGTGTCGACACAGCTCCCTTGATGTTGACACTACTTCTCGACACAACTTCTGTAGAATGTGTCGACACTAGTTCTGTGGTGTCGACACAGTCACTTCTTCTCTTCACGAAAATCAACTTTGTTGAAACTCTGCTATGTGTCGACACAAGTCATGTGTGTCGACACAGTTGATGTCGGCAAAGTCTTCTGTGTGTCGACACTGCCTCTATGTGTCAATACAATTGATGTCGACTAAGCCTTCTCTGTGTGTTGACACTGCCTCTGTGTGTCGACACAGTTTCTTCTGGTGTCGACACAGCCTTTCCAAGTGTCGACACAGCTGACTCCAGGTGTCGACACAGCTTTTCTCCAGTGTCGACACAAGCCTTCATAAGTGTCGACACAGCTTCTTTTGGTATCGACTCATGGACTTAGAAACTTTTTCCTGCATTCTTGCATTTTCTTAACCTGCCCATATAAACTCAAAATAACATCAAATACACCTTGATGCATATCATTGAGTAAGGTGAGGCTTCTTTAAATCTGGTACATATTTTCCAATGTACCCAACAATCTCCCCCTATTTGGAGAAGTCATAACCCTTAGTCAATTATATATACCATTCATAATAAACACGCATTATAATGTATAAAAAACATTATATGACAGGATAACTTATAAACAAAACACGTATAAAAAGTCATCACAGAAATGATGCAAACATAATGAGCATTAATCATTGTTTTGTTTAAACTTACAAAAGTTTCTTATTAATAGTTAACATAGATTTTTAACACTAAAGATTACAATGTTGTAAAATCTAGTAAATCTATCCTAAGGCTGCTCAGGCTCCTTGATGACTATTCCTTTGCCTGATTGGATCTTGGCTTGTACTGGAGCATCAATATCTTCAGCTGGCTTCTTTCCCTTCAGATCTTTCTTCTTTTGTTCTTCAGCCCTAATTCTTTGCCTTTCAAAATAGTGAAAAGGTTTGGGAAATACTTGCTAGGCTCCTGAGCATTAGGACGTAGCTTCCCAGCTTTTGCCTTTCTTCTATATTGCAGAATAGCTTCCTGTCTAGCTTCATGCTTTTGCCATTCTTGCTCTGTGTACCATTTTCCCCTGTCATGGGTCTTGTCCTTCACAGCCTTCCAGGCAGTCAATATAATATACCTTGAAGTAGGATTCCACTGCTCAAAATCAGGCTTCAACTCAGCCTGTTCTCTGAATCTCTTCTTTGACAGTTGAGCTTCTTGCTCCTTATTCATAGCTGCCTCTGACATTTCTACCTTCTCAAGGATAACATTTTTAGTACCCTCTGGAGGGTTGTACATTGATTGTACTTCTTGCTGAATCATCCCAAAATCTGCTGGAGAGTAAATAACCTGAGCAACTTCTGGTTGATCACCTTCTAAATAAGCAGGTTGCAAACCTGACTCAGCTACATTATCATCATCACAGAGGGGTGGATATCCAAGGGTGGCTTTGATGCTATTAGATATCCATTTAGCATGATCTGAGCCTGCTTTGCCTAATACTCTCTCCCCCTTTATGACTTCTCTTTCAATATGATCTCTGAGGTCATCTTTCTGAAATCTGATTTGTTCATCTAGATAATTAACACCATCCTTATAAAATGACTTTATTTTCAGTAGCTGATCAGAAATGACCTTTTGAGAATTCTTAATAGCTGTTTGGACAGCAGCTAGTTCTTCCTGGAAGTGTTTATCGAAATCTGACTTGGCTTTAGCACTTGCTTCAGTCTGGGCAGCAGCAGTATTCTTTAATTCTGTGACAATTACATTATGTGATTCAGTCATATTGTCATTCATCCTCAGTTGATTTTCAAGCACATAGCCTTGCTTAACAGCTATATCATCAACTTGAGTCTTTATGCCTACTTGTTGTTTTGCAAGACAGACTACAACATTGCCACCTTTGTGGAAGCAATCTGTCAATTCCTTTTTGTTCTGATTCACTTCAAATCTTATGGATTTGATATCTTGTGCCAAGGAGAATTGCAGATCTTTGTGGGTCTCATCCATATATTTCTCCATGGCTATCTTTTGTTCATCTAACTTCACTTGCAAGGATATCAACAAAGAACTATAATTAGTTGTTGGGGCAGGTTGAGAAGCAGTTTGCAAAGCCCTTTTATAATTTTGTCTTCTCCTTTTGAAAACCATCAGCTTTCTCTTTTTGGCTTGAATTTCTGCTTCATCTTCAGAAGCTGAAGTACTAGAAATATCAACTCTTTCCTTAGGACTAGGAGGCAATTCCTGTTCAGTCATAGGTTGCTCCCCCTGAGTCCCTTGCTCCTCCCCCTCAGTCCTGACATACTCCCACTCAATGTTAGCTTGCTCCTCCCCCTCAGTCCTGACTTGCTCCATTTCAGTGAACAACTCATCTATGGTAAATTCTTGTTGAGTTGGGACTTGAGGCACTACCAACTCAGGAGCATCAGCATCTGTAGATGTATCCTCCATGATAACATCCTATGCTTGATTATTTAGTTGAGTGGTCTGGTCAACATCATCTAAAGGCACAGTTAGTGTTTCATCCTTATTAATGAAAATTAATTGATTAATTTCTTGGATTACCTCAAGTATAGTTTGAGTAGCCATTTCACTTTCTAATTGTGTTGGCTCTTCCTTAAGATGAGGCTCCCCCTACACCTGAGCACCATCTGTAATTTCTTGTGCAGGAGATTTTTCAGGAATCTCTGTCCTCTCTTCATCAAGCATGTCCTTTGTTAAGACTCTGTCCCATCTGGAGATTATCCTTATATCCATCCTTCTCATATGGTTGATCTTTGAACCAGCAGTCTGTTCCATTACTTCTAGAATTGTTCCAGCCAAGTATTGACTCATGATTCTCCCCAGATTTGGCTTCTTAATGCCTTCTTTAATCTTTTCAAAGATTACTGCAGACCAATCTGTGTTCAGTCTGAAGATAATCTTGGTCATCAGGCTAAACATATAGGCTAAAACCCTATAATGTCCACCTGGCTTGCAAAGAATGACTTTTCCAACCACTTCTGAAAGGAATTTTCCTTGCAGATTCATCCCTTTTCTGTTCATTGCAGATCCAATTTTCGTGGTGGGATCCAATCCACACCACTGAAGAGCTTCCCTGGTCTTGGTAGAGGGAACATTTTCTTCTCCCTGAGTTCTTGGGAGGTGAAGAGTTTTCCTCAAGCTCTTTAAGGTAAGTTTAACTTTAGCTCCCTGAACTGTAGATTTGATCTTAAGTTCAGTTAAATTTAAAGTAGCTGCGCCATAGAATTCTAGTATTTCTTTCTTCCAAATCTTTGTATGTTCAGAGACCTGAAATTCCAAACCATTTTCTGTAATTAGGGTTACTACTGATTTAATCTCGGGTTCCGCATTATCAAAAGCGTTGCGAACCAGCTCATAGCCTTCTTGACGTTATCTTCAAGTTTTGGCGTCATTGGGGTTGAGTGAAAGCTTGGATTGAGAAGAGAGAACTTGTCGACACAGGGTTTTGGTCTTGAAAAGATGGAGAGTGTGTCGACAGGGTTTTTTGTTGACCTATTTATACCCTTCAAAAGAATGAAGGTCAAAAGTCGCGTCAAAATTCTCTTAATGTGTCGACACCGACTTCTAATGTCTCAACAGAAGTGTTGACTTCTATATGTCGACACAATTCTATTTTTCTTGGTCGTGTTCGACGAAGAGCCCGTGAAGTCGACGATCTGAGGTCGACGAATCTGCGCTTGACGATATGTGTCGATTCTGCGTACGATGAAATCTGTGTGTTTACTCTAAGTGTCGACACCACTTCTAGATGTGTCGCCACGACTTCTCTGAAGTGTCGACACTGATTCTCTAGATGTGTCGCCGCCACTTTCCTGGAGTGTAGACACCAACTAATATGTGTCGACACAGATAACTTTTTGTGTCGACACAACTTTACTTAGCCAAATTTGTTAAACTAATTTATGTTCAACATTCCTAATTCAATTTTGAAATTATTGAATTTAGTTTCATCTAAAGGCTTTGTGAACATGTCTGCAATTTGTAAATCAGTGTTAACAAATTCTAAAGAAATATCTTCTTTCTCTACATGATCTCTTAGAAAATGGTATCTTATCTCTATATGCTTTGTTCTACTATGAGAAACAGGATTATGAGAAATAGAAATAACACTAGTAGAATCATATAATAATGGAGTTCTACTTACCTGAATATCATAATCTTCTAACTGATGTTGTATCCACAACAGCTGTGCACAGCAACATACTCACACTCAGCTGTGGAAATTGCCACACTAGTCTGCTTCTTACAGCTCCATGACACCAGTCTTCCTCCTAAAAATTGACAGATGCCTGTTGTGTTTTTCCTATCTACTTTGCAACCTGCAAAGTCTGCATCTGAATAGCCCATTAGTAAAAAATCTCTATTCCTAGGATACCAAAGGCCTATATTAGGTGTGCCCTTAAGATATCTCAAAATCCTTTTGACAGCAGTATGATGAGATTCTTTAGGGCAGGATTGGTACCTAGCAAAGACACATGTAGCATAAATGATATCTGGTCTACTAGTAGTCAGATATAGGAGGGAGCCAACTATCCCTCTATATAAAGATTCATCTACAGGTTTCCCTGCATCATCTTTGCTTAGAGACATACTTGCCCCCATTGGAGTTCTCATGGTAGTGGATGATTACATACCATACTTCTTAATTAACTCCTGGGTGAACTTAGACTGAGATATGGAAAGGCCATCATCAGTTTGTCTTACTTGGAGTCCCAAGAAGAACTTAAGTTCTCCCATACTGCTCATTTCAAATTTCCCTTGTATAAGTTTTGCAAACTTTCTACAAAGGTTATTTTCAGTAGAACTAAATATTATGTCATCAACATATATTTGGACTAGGATGATCTTTCCTTTGGATTCTCTAAGGAATAGAGTCTTGTCTATTTTCCCCTTGAGAATGTGTTCTCAATGAGGAAATTAGACAGGGTTTCAAACCAAGCCCTTGGAGCTTGTTTTAACCTTACAAAGCTTTCCTAAGTCTATAAACATAATTAGGTTTGAGTGGATCAACAAAACCTGAGGGCTGTTCTACATAGACCTCCTATTTTAAGTCTCCATTTAAGAATGCTGACTTAACATCCATTTGGAACACTTTGAAGCCTTGATATGTTACATAGGCAAGGAAGAGCCTAATTGCTTCCAACCTTACCACTGGAGAAAAAGTCTGATCAAAGTCAATGCCCTCTTCCTACATGTATCCTTTGGCAACTAGTCTTGCCTTATTCTTCACTATGATCCCACTCTCATCAAGCTTGTTTTTATAAATCCACTTTGTCCCTATGATATTGTGGCCCTTTGGTTTTTGAACCAACTCCCAGACCTTGCACCTTCTGAATTGATTTAACTCCTCCTGCATAGCATCAATCCAGTGTGGGTCTTGAATCAAAGCTCTTGGGTTCTAATTGAGATAAGAAGCTTGAGCAAAGAACTGTATTTAAGTTCCTGCACCTTGTTTGTACTCCATATCTTGGATCACCAATGATCTAGTTTGCAGGATGATCCTTTAACTGCCTAACTGCTGGAGGTAATCTATCAACAGTTTGACCTTCTTCAATCTCTTCATTATACTACACCTCTTGGTCTTCATTTTCGTCTTGAGTGTCTTGTACTCCCCTGGACAGCAACTACCATTTTCCTCATCCTGCTTTGCAGTTGGATCTTCTCTGATAGTAAGCTGATCCATCTTCTGTTGTATACCTGTGGAGCTACAAGAACTACTTGGCAACTCACTGTTAATAAGTCTAGATTCATCAAATATGACATGAATAGACTCTTCCATAACTTGAGTAGCCAAATTGTAGACCCTATAAGCCTTACTATTGTTGTTGTACCCAACAAATATTCCATCTTGGGATTTGGCAGCTGTTGGGTATTGTATCCACAATGTACCTGATTTGAAGAAGCCCCTGGACAAGCTACGGTCAATAGACTATGTATTTGATAAACTTTTTCAAGTTGTACTTGCAGTTTCTCCACGCTAAGTGCACACCAATGTCAGGGTGCAGTAGGTCAATATACACGGATCTGCACGACGTAATCCCTCGTTGAGCAGATCAGTGTGTTGGCCTATGTGTACTCTCTCTATTGGAGTGCACTTACTTTCAAGTACAGGGCCGCTCATATGCAAGAGAAGACAAGGAGCATGGAGGATCAAGGAGCAGCTCCTAGGTGGAAGACGAAAAATCGTCCAAGGCAAATTCGACGAGAATCACCAAGTGATTCTCGCCAAATCGGCGAGAATCACTTGGTGATTCTCGCCGAATCGACGAGAATCATCAGTGATTCTCGCCGACTCCTTCTGGCCATCTCAATATGGTGCCAAGTAAGATTCGGCGAGAATCACTTGTAATTCCCGCCGAACCAGTGGTCATGCAGCCCATGAATACAAGTTGAATTCGTTGAGAATCGACAAGTAATTCGACGAGAATCACAATCGATTCTCGACGAATCGTCGAGAATCACTTGTGATTCTCGCCGATTCGTCGAGAATCGTCTGCGATTCTCGCCGATTTTTCCTTGGCGATTTCTCAGCTAATTTCCTGAACCGGATTCTGCCGCTGTTTAATATCTGGACCGGGACTTGGGGCTACTTCTGTGGGTCCCACAAACGGTCTTATTGGGGGTAGCTACAGTATTTATACTCGGGTATTTTTGAACGAAACAGGCAGACAGAAAAATACGCCGAGCTCACGGAAACCCTAAGATCGCGAAATCCTTCCGCCGCCTCCGTCGCCGCTCGCGCAAGTCCGTCGCCGCCACTGATAGATCTTCTTCCCGATCTCCGGCGACAGTAGCTTAGCAAGGCTTGAGTCTCACGCGTCTATCCAGAGATCCTTTGTCTCTCGATTTGTTGATCGGAAACACTTCCCATCCGAATCGATCGAGACGACCGATCCTCGTGTGACCGTTGGTAGACCGAGCTTGCTTCGCAACGAAGTTTGGATCTCCAAGTTCAGCAGCTGCTCTTCATCGTAGCCGCCGATCCCGAAGCTAGCCGCCGCTCGTGTGCCGCCGCCTGTTCCGGGGAAATCCTCTCCAAGAGAGACCAAGGTCGTAGACTCTTCATCGACTTCAAGAACACGTCGTCGAACAAAGAGGAACACCGGAGTCTCCAAGAGAAGTTTGTATCACGTGTACATTCTACTTTTATTTTATTGTAAAGGAACTTTTGTTCCGTGTTGTAAGGGTTGGGTGCAACCCGATTTGTGGGAGTGTTGACTCTCACGTGTGGAAGGGCTCCTTCCGTTAGTGAAGGGATTGGATTTCAATCCCGTTGGAGAAGTGACCGAGTCGTCCCTTGTTGGGGAGATAGGTCGAAGGGGGAAAGTGGATGTACCCAAGTCGGGGAACCACTATAAATTTGCTGTGTATTCTGTGTGCTGTGTTTGTTGTTTTTATTGTGCAGGTACATCTGTAAATTCTACAAAAGAACCCCACGTCACCTATTCCCCCCCCATAGGTGCACATAGCCGACACTAGGTGGACTTTCAAGTGGTATCAGAGCCAGGTTACTCAACAAAAAGGCTAACACCTTGAGGTGAATCCTGCCACTAGTGTCAACAAGGAGACATACAGCTACTATGGACGGGCTCAAGTACTCCGGCAAGATCCCAGTGTGCAACAGACTCAACTTTCCTATCTGGAAGGAAAGGATCAGGTTCTATATGGAAGCAGTGGACCCTCGACTGTTCATGATCGTGCTGGAGGGACCTTATGTACCCACTAAGGCCTCCACCATTGATCCCACCAAGAAAGTGCCAAAGACACTCTCTGAAATGGACAAGGATGAGATGGTCCTAGTGGGCCTTGACATGAAGGCAAGAAACATCCTGGTCAGCGCGGTTGACGACTCTATGATGCAAAACTTCAGCAACTGCAGGACAGCTCAGGAGATTTGGCAGTGCCTGATCATCCTAATGGAGGGCACGGATGAAGTGAGGGATGATCGGAGATCCCTCCTGAACCAGAAGTATGAGGCCTTCCGGCAGGGGCCTAAGGAAGAGATCAGAGTCACATACGAGAACTTCCTGAAGATTGTCAACGCCCTCAAGGGCTATGGAAGAGTGTTCACCAATGGTGAACTCAATGACAAATTCCTTAGGTCCCTTACTAAGGAATGGGACACAAAGATCTGCGCCATCAGAGAATTTGGCAGACTAGCAGAAACTGATCCACAAATCCTGTTCGGGAAGCTGATGTCCTATGAACTTCAGCTGAACACCAGGAAGGCTGAGGAAGAAGCAGAGAAGGCTGCTGCAAAAGAAAAGACTGTGGCCCTAAAAGCCAGCCACTCCAGAAAAGGGAAGGGTGCGGTGTCGTACCGTGCCAGGAATAAGGAAGAAGAGGAGGACTCCGATCCATGCTCCTCCAGCTCAGAACTGTCGGAAGAGGATTTCTCCCTCATCACTCGAGAGTTCAAGAAATTCCTCAAGTTGAGGAATCAAAGGAAGAGAGACGGCTCCTCATCCAGACATCAGAAGAAAAACTACTCTTCTGACAGGTATGCATCTAAACCTAACAAACATCGTTCTTCTGATATTATTTGCTTTGGATGCAATAAGCCAGGTCACGTCATGGCCGACTGCCATCAAAGCAAAAGAGATAAAGGGAACGGAGAGGAGCTCAAATCCTCCAGAGATAAGAAGGAGCGGAGCTACATCGCAAGAAGACCAAAGACACTAAGTGAGTCTGATTCCTCAGACTCCAGTGATGATGAGGAAGCCTACTTCGGGCTGGTGGGTCGCTCAGACTCAGAAGGAGAATGTCCCCCATTTACTGGGAAGGTAAAAGCTCACACCCCTCTCTCCGACTCCGACTCTGATCCTGAGTCTCAGGATGATGAACCTGAGGATGGCCCTTCGGCCCGCGAAGCTGAACTCCTCGAGAAGTATGAGCTTCTGCTCAACACTTTCGACGAGTGCCGTAAGAGACTGAGGGCTGAGAAGAAGGAAGTAAAATTCCTTAAGGGTGAGTGTGTATCCCTAAGGGAAGAGGTCACTAGTTTGATTTCTCTCCGGCAGGAACACCTTGACCTGACTTCAAAGCACTCAGAGTCTTTGCAGCTCCTTGATCTCAAGCAGGAGGAAGTCAACAAATTGGAAGAACTACTTGCGGCAGAAAGGAAGATCGTACAGAGCTTCTCTATGCCAAAAACAGTGCTTCCAGTCGTTGACACCTTCTCTGCTCAGGCCAAAGGAGCTGGCTTGGGGCATATTGGGGCATCTGGTTCTTCATCTAGGAGGAACAAGAACCAGAGGAAGAATAAGGCCGCCAAGAAGGCCTCTGCTGATGAAAAGGGGAAGGCTCCTATTAGTCCTGTTGCGTTCAGAAAGCCTGGCTTTCCTTGCAACCGACATGACTTTGAGTCAACATTTGGGCATCATTTCCGGCCCTCGGTTGCAAAGCCTAAGAGCCGGTATGACGGTTGGAACTTTCCCCGGAACTTTGGTGAGAGTGCCTTCAAGGCACCTTATGAGGAGATCCACATAGGAAATTATGGTCCGTTCTCTAGCGGCCATAATGGAAAGCAGGCGCCAAAAGTCAAGCCTGTTATTCAGAAGGTGACAAAGTCATGTGACTGCCGTCACCATGAGGCCTCCACCTCCAGATCCAAGGCCCCAGCTGTAACCGTTGTTCTCAGGGTAAGGCAGGAGCCTCGAAAGAGATACAACAGGTTCGACTGTTGGTGCTGTGGCAAAGTCGGTCACTTTGCCGTGGATTGTTGGTTTAATCCAAGGAACTACGAGACTCCACATGTTAACAATGCGAGACCGACCACTCGTAGGGTTAACCAATCGAGGGGGAGTGTGCTAACCAGGAATCTAGGACCCAAGTTCGATTGGGTTCCTAAGGCAAATTAATTTTGTTTTGCAGGAATGTCCAAAGGCCACCAAAACGCCAATCTGGTATTTGGACAGTGGATGCTCCCGGCATATGACCGGGACAAGAAGCCTGCTGCGTGATTACACTCCAGTCGAGAATGGACCCAAAGTCATCTTTGGAGGGTCAGATCGAGGAGTCACCAGAGGTTATGGTATGATTTCCAACGGTATAATCTCTATCACCGACGTGGCTTATGTTGAAGGGTTAAACCATAACCTGATCAGTGTAAGTCAGTTATGTGATAAAGGTTATGACGTTAAGTTCTGCAAGGATAAATGTCTGATAATTTCACGTACCTCCTCTGAGACGGTATTATCAGGCATTAGGAGCAGAAATATCTTCTGCTTAGATTTTCTTAGTATAGATTCATCTACCCCCGTATGCCTTGTGGCAACAGGCAATGCTTCTCTTTGTGAACAATGGCACAAGAGATTGGCACATATTAATTATAAGACAATTAGTATGCTATTTTCTAAGAATTTAGTAAGAGATGCTCCCAGTATCAAGTGCATCAAGGATAGCCCCTGTCATGCATGCCAGATGGGCAAACAGACACGGGCTACCTTTAAGAGCATTGCAAACAAAGACTCTTCCCGATGTCTTTACCTGCTACATATGGACTTGTTTGGCCCAATGCAAGTTCATAGCTTGGGAGGCAAGTCATATACGCTAGTGATAGTTGATGATCACTCACGGTTTACATGGGTGTTCTTTTTGAAACGAAAGTCAGATACTTTTGACATCTTCACTAATTTTGTCAAGCAAGTTCAGAACGAATTTAACTGCTCTGTGGTCAAAATCCGAAGTGACCATGGAACAGAATTCGAATCTGGTGCTATGACAGAATTTTGTGAAGAACAAGGTATCTTTCATGAGTTTTCCTCCCCGCACACTCCTCAGCAAAATGGAGTTGCGGAGAGGAGAAATAGAACTCTCATTGAAGCCTGCACGACTATGTTGAAAGACGCTTCTCTCCCGGAATACTTCTGGGCAGAGGGTGTCAATACGGCATGTCATGTACAAAACCGAGCTTTGATCAACAAACATCATCGTAAGACGCCCTACGAGCTACTGAAAGGCAGGAAACCAACCATGTCCTACTTGAGGATCTTTGGTTGCAGATGCTATGTACTAAATAATGGGAAGTATCCGCGTACTAAATTCGGTGAAAAATGCTTCGAAGGCATATTCATGGGATATAGTTCCCATAGTCGGGCATATAGGGTCTTCAATAAGAAAACCTTAGTGGTAGAAGAATCAATAAATGTTGTATTTGATGAAGGAAGCTTGCTTAACAGCAATTCTTCCAGTTGTATTCTTGAAGATGCAGGTGCTAGACTTGACCAGCTGAATCTGGATGAGACCCCTAAAGATGACGCACCCAAGTACGTCAAAGTTTCCACCTCCACGTCATCTGAAAATGTTGAAGATCAAGATGGAACAAATCTTTTAGAAGAAAGAGAAGCACAAGAAGTAGCTGAAGCTCCAGATGCCAGACTTTTAGAGCTCCGTCACGTGAGGGATCATCCTAGAGAACAGATCATCGGAGATCCTCGTGTAGGCGTCAGAACTCGAAGAGGTACAACTAACGAAGTATTGCATCTCAGCTTCCTGTCTCAGGTTGAGCCAAAGAAGTTCGATGAGGCGAACAAGGATGCGGCATGGATTCTGGCCATGCAAGAGGAACTACATCAATTCGAACGTTGCAAGGTTTGGACGCTGGTTCCCAGACCATACAAGCAGAATGTCATTGGCACGAAGTGGATTTTCAGAAACAAGCTGGATGAACATGGTGTCATCACAAAGAACAAGGCCAGGCTGGTGGCTCAAGGTTACAGACAGGAGGAAGGGATTGACTTCGACCAAACCTTCGCACCAGTCGCAAGGCTCGAGGCAATCCGGTTGTTCCTGGCATATGCCTCATACAAAGGATTCACTGTCTACCAATGGATGTGAAATCGGCATTCCTGAACGGAGACCTGAAAGAGGAAGTATATGTCGCTCAACCCCAGGTTTTGTCGACCCTACTTATCCCAATCACGTTTATTTTCTTAATAAGGCCTTATATGGGTTGAAACAAGCTCCACGAGCTTGGTATGAGACTTTATCTAGTTTTCTTCTTGAGAACAAGTTCTCCAGAGGTAAAATAGATAAAACATTGTTTCTCCGGGAAGTCAAAGGCAAGATTTTGCTGGTGCAAATCTATGTCGATGACATAATATTCGGCTCAACGGACAACAATCTTTGCAAAAAGTTTTCAAAACTTATGCAAGGAAAGTTTGAAATGAGCAATATGGGAGAGCTCAAGTATTTCTTAGGCCTTCAAGTGAAACAGCCTGAGGATGGAATCTTCATCTCTCAGACGAAGTTCACAAATGAACTCCTTAAGAAATTCGGTATGGAGAGTGCAACCTCTATGAGGACTCCAATGGGATCCACCATGTCTCTGGATAAGGATGAGAAAGGTAAACCTTTCGATGAAACCAAATACAGAAGCATCATTGGATCCCTGCTCTACCTTACTGCCAGTAGACCGGATATTATGTTCTCCACATGTGTATATGCCCGATATCAGGTGAACACTAAGGAATCTCACTATGTCGCTGCAAAGCGAATTCTAAGATACCTTAAAGGTACTCCTAATCTTGGCTTGTGGTACCCGAGGAACAATGATGTCGAGCTAATAGGCTTTTCAGATGCTGATTTTGCAGGGAGCAGGGATGACAGGAAAAGCACCTCCGGGACGTGTCAATTCCTCGGCAGGAGGCTTATCTCATGGAACAGCAAGAAACAAAATTGTGTTGCAACCTCCACAGCAGAGTCCGAGTATATCTCGGCAGGAAGCTGTTGCGCACAACTCCTTTGGATCAGAAATCAGTTGGCCGACTACAACCTTCAGTTCAAGGAAGTTCCAATGTACTGCGACTCCTCCAGTGCAATTGCCATTGCCAACAATCTGGTGTCGCACAGCAGAACGAAGCATATTGAAGTACGCTACCACTTCATTCGGGAGCACGTGGAGAACAAGGATATCTCTCTCTGTTATGTCCCCACGGACAAGCAGATTGCTGATATATTCACAAAGCCCCTAGACGACGCAAAGTTCAATCTTTTCAAGACAGAATTGGGGATGCTCAATTATGAAGAATGAAGACTACAGAGGCTCCCAACTCGTGCATAATCTGAGGGGGAGCCGGGAACTCCAGCGTGAGTACAGATGCAAGAACTGAGGGGGAGCTAAGGGCCAAAGGTTCCTGACCCCGATTTGCCGAAGCCGAAAAGGGGGAGATAACCCTCTCGGGGTCAAGGCTAAGGTGGCTCCAGCTTGCTCCCAAGCACTTGGTATTGGTAAGGGATGTCTCCACTTAATGATGTTAAGTTTATGGTCTTCAACTGCTTTCCTTTTCATTTGCTCTATTCACCTTAGCTTGTAGGGTTTAGGCTTCTTCAAATAGGGGGAGATTGTTGGGTATTGTATCCACAATGTACCTGATTTGAAGAAGCCCCTGGACAAGCTACGGTCAATAGACTATGTATTTGATAAACTTTTTCAAGTTGTACTTGCAGTTTCTCCACGCTAAGTGTACACCAATGTCAGGGTGCAGTAGGTCAATATACACGGATCTGCACGACGTAATCCCTCGTTGAGCAGATCAGTGTGTTGGCCTATGTGTACTCTCTCTATTGGAGTGCACTTACTTTCAAGTACAGGGCCGCTCATATGCAAGAGAAGACAAGGAGCATGGAGGATCAAGGAGCAGCTCCTAGGTGGAAGACGAAAAATCGTCCAAGGCAAATTCGACGAGAATCACCAAGTGATTCTCGCCGAATCGGCGAGAATCACTTGGTGATTCTCGCCGAATCGACGAGAATCATCAGTGATTCTCGCCGACTCCTTCTGGCCATCTCAATATGGTGCCAAGTAAGATTCGGCGAGAATCACTTGTAATTCCCGCCGAACCAGTGGTCATGCAGCACATGAATACAAGTTGAATTCGTTGAGAATCGACAAGTAATTCGACGAGAATCACAATCGATTCTCGACGAATCGTCGAGAATCACTTGTGATTCTCGCCGATTCGTCGAGAATCGTCTGCGATTCTCGCCGATTTTTCCTTGGCGATTTCTCAGCTAATTTCCTGAACCGGATTCTGCCGCTGTTTAATATCTGGACCGGGACTTGGGGGCTACTTCTGTGGGTCCCACAAACGGTCTTATTGGGGGTAGCTACAGTATTTATACTCGGGTATTTTTGAACGAAACAGACAGACAGAAAAATACGCCGAGCTCACGGAAACCCTAAGATCGCGAAATCCTTCCGCCGCCTCCGTCGCCGCTCGCGCAAGTCCGTCGCCGCCACTGATAGATCTTCTTCCCGATCTCCGGCGACAGTAGCTTAGCAAGGCTTGAGTCTCACGCGTCTATCCAGAGATCCTTTGTCTCTCGATTTGTTGATCGGAAACACTTCCCATCCGAATCGATCGAGACGACCGATCCTCGTGTGACCGTTGGTAGACCGAGCTTGCTTCGCAACGAAGTTTGGATCTCCAAGTTCAGCAGCTGCTCTTCATCGTAGCCGCCGATCCCGAAGCTAGCCGCCGCTCGTGTGCCGCCGCCGGTTCCGGGGAAATCCTCTCCAAGAGAGACCAAGGTCGTAGACTCTTCATCGACTTCAAGAACACGTCGTCGAACAAAGAGGAACACCGGAGTCTCCAAGAGAAGTTTGTATCACGTGTACATTCTACTTTTATTTTATTGTAAAGGAACTTTTGTTCCGTGTTGTAAGGGTTGGGTGCAACCCGATTTGTGGGAGTGTTGACTCTCACGTGTGGAAGGGCTCCTTCCGTTAGTGAAGGGATTGGATTTCAATCCCGTTAGAGAAGTGACCGAGTCGTCCCTTGTTGGGGAGATAGGTCGAAGGGGGAAAGTGGATGTACCCAAGTCGGGGAACCACTATAAATTTGCTGTGTATTCTGTGTGCTGTGTTTGTTGTTTTTATTGTGCAGGTACATCTGTAAATTCTGCAAAAGAACCCCACGTCACCTATTCCCCCCCCATAGGTGCACATAGCCGACACTAGGTGGACTTTCAGCAGCAAACTTAGTTAGGTGAGACTTGCTATTATTAAGCACATAACACTTACAACCAAAGATCCTAAAATAGGATAAGTTTGGTTTTCTGCCCTTCATAACCTCATAGGGTGTCTTTTTGTGGCTCTTGGTGATGGAAGCCCTATTGAGCACATGGTATACAGTGTTTACTGCCTCAGCCCAGAAATATTCTAGGAGAGTAGTGTCACTCAATAATGTTCTTCTAGCCTCAATCAATGTCCTATTCTTTCTTTCAGCAATGTCATTTTGCTGAGGTGTTCTAGGTGAAGAGAATTCCTGATGAATCCCAAATTCTTCGCACAACCTTGTCATACTTTCAGATTGAAATTCAGTTTCATGGTCACTTCTGATTTTGACCACTAAACTATCTAATTCATTCTGAATTTGTTTGACAAAATTGTAGAAGACATTTGGGGTTTCAGATTTCTGCCTCAGAAAGAATATCCATTAAAATTTAGAATAGTCATCTACCACCACAAAAGTATAGATCTTCCTACCTAGACTATGAACTGGCATAGGACCAAATAAATCCATATGCAAGAGGTATAAGCACCTCACTGAATCTTTGGTTTCTAGGCTATGACAGGAGGATCCGGTCTGCTTGCCTTTTTGACAAGCTGAGCATATCTCATCCTTATAGCACTTAACTTGAGGACCATTCCTCACTAACTCTTTACTAAAGAGTTGGACAATAGTCTTGTAATTAAGATGAGCTAGCCTCTTATGTCATTTGACACAATGAGAGGCTTTCTCATCAGCCACAAGACAAATAGGAGAATTTTTATTCTCACGCTCAAAATTTAGGCAATACACATTTCTATTTCTAAAGCTAGTCAATATGACTTTTTGATCACTAGACCTCTTGATATGACACTCATTCTTGATAAATGAAATATCATATCCAAGATCACTCAGCTGGCTAATGATTATTAGATTGTGTTTCAAACCCTTCACATATACCATTTGAGTGATAGTGACTGAGTTGTTAGAGATGTTACCAAACCCTTTGATGACTCCTTTTTCAGAACCACCAAAGCTTACTTTAGGCCCATTCAATACTGGTGAGTAGTCCTTCAACAATCCCCTTGTTCTAGTCATGTGCCTGGAACATCCACTGTCCAAGTACCATATAGGGGCATGGCAACTTGGACTCACCTGCAACAAAGATTACTTAACCTTAGAACCCAAATAACTTTTGGGTCCTTGGTTCAAGTTATCCTGAAACATGACAAATCTGCCTGTAGCTTTTCTAACAGGTAGATTGCTATTCTCCCTGATACTGATATTGTGCCAACAGTCTGAGGCATAATGACCTATCTTGGCACAGCACCAGCACTCATACTTATTATACCTCTTTTTAGGTATAATCTTAGTTGTATTGTTAGCAGCAGATCTCTTGTTTTGTGCTGGGGCTTTGCCTTTCTTATTGGACTGTGCAGCCCATGCAGTTCTCCTAAAGCCTAATCCTGTCTTACCCTTTTGAGACACAAAGTCATCATTAGGGGTAGGATAGATTTTGGCTTAGAGAAACTAACTACTATCTCCTTCTCTTTCTGAAGTTTGTCTTCCAGACTTTTGATCTGATCATTTTTGAATGTGATTGTACCTATCTGAATAATAGTAATGTTTTTCAGCCTGGCAATCTCATTCATCTTCTGATCCAGCAGCTTCTCTGAATCAGATGCAGCTAACTTAAGAGCTGCAATTTCCTTAGCCTGATTTTTGGGCAGGTTTTTGCTTCTCTTGAGTGCCTGCAACAAATCCTCATATTCATCTATAATTTGATGAATATCTCCTTTAGATTCAGACCCATCCACATCTATTGATGCAGATGCATCTGATTCTGACCCAGTGAAGTAATCAGAATCTACAGATGAACTTTTTACCTTACTGGGGTCAGGTTGATCCTGGCACTGGTCTTCTTCAGACAAAGCCATCAGTCCTTTGCACTGATGGTCTTCTTGTTCATAGATAGATTCCAGTAATCTCAAGAACTCATCCTCTTCTTTTGTTGCAAACAGACCAATATATGCCTCAGCCTCAGATTCAGACTCTGAAGTTGATTGATCTGTCCAACTTTTGTCTTTCTTAGCTATCAAGGATTTCTCCTTCTTGCTCTTATACTAAGACTTCTTTTTATCAGTAGACTCCTTCCTTTTGTCTGAACAGTCAACCACAACATGTCCAAGTCTGTTGCAGCAGTAGCAAATAATGTTTGATGTAGTTGACTTGCTAGGCTTTGTCCCACTCTTGTCCTTCCTGGATGATTTCCTCTTCTGATAATAGTCATCCCTAGACTGAGATGAGGATGGCTTAGATTTCCACTGCTTCTTCTTTAAGAATCTCTGAAACTGCCTAGTGAAAGCAACATAGTCTTCATCTGAATTACTGCTGTCTGAACTGGGATTATCAGAATTTTCTGAGTTCACTTCTGTATCTTTCTTAGGAGAAGATGGAGACATTCTCTTATTCTTCCTTATGGCTTCTACCTTGAAGGCCACAGACTTCTCTCTATGGTCAACCTTTGTATATTTTTCTTCCTCCTTTCTGTCCAACACCTGCATCTCATATGACAACAATTTACCAAATAGTGTTGGAGGTGAAATCTCTGCCAGTCTGGCCACATCCCTTATGGCACAGATCTTTGTATCCCAATCCTTAGTCAATGACCTAAGGAATTTGTCATTCAGCTCATAAGTACTGAATATTCTTCCATAGTACATTAGTTCATTTACAATTCTGTAAAACTTCTTATAACATTAAGTTATACTATCAGACTTGGCTTGTCTGAAACTCTCATACTCTTGATTAAGCATAGACTTTCTATCTTGCCTAACCTCTTCAGAACCCTCCATGTAGACAACCAATGTGTCCCACATTTCCTTGGAGATTTTGCAGTGAATCAGATTCTGAAAAGTTGAGTCATCTATGGCACTCACTATAATATTCTGTGCTCTTTTATCCATTGTAGCCAAGATGATCTCATCCTTTGTCATTTCTGAAAAATCCATAGGAGTCCTTTGATTAGCATAAAGAACAGAAACCTTCATTGGAACATATGGTCCTTCCTGAACTATTATATAAATTATAGGATCAGATGCCTCCATAAATAATCTGACCCTCTCCTTCCATATTCCAAAAATTTCCTTCATACAGATGGGCAACTTCATTGAACCAAGTTCTTTATGGTTTTCTCCTGAACCCATCTTCTTTAACTTAGTTCTGTAATTTATTCTGCCTCACAGATCTTACTCAGACTGTTAAGTCTATATTTGAGTAACCTGGCTCTGATACCACTTGAAAGAATTGGTTCCTAAACACATAGAGGGGGGTGAATAGGTGTAATTCCTTTTTTTAAGGCAGAACTTATAATTCAGTTAATTAACAAACACAGATATTTCTACAGCTATCACAGCACAGAATTAATAATACCACACACAATCACAGATTGCATACTGATTTATAGTGGTTCCCCATGGTATGGGTACATCCACTTTCCCCCTTCGTCTATCTAGCAGTATGCTAGATTCGGCCTAACTTCTTTCCTTCTTCTCAGATCCTCAGATCTTACAGCTCAGAACCCAAACAAGGTTCCTACAACTCAGAGTGAGTCCACACTCCTACAGCTCAGGCAATCTGCCCTAACTCAGCCTTCAATAAGGCCTACAACTCAGAGATGACAATCTCCTACAACTCAGGCTCACAGACCTACCTCAGCCTTCAACAAGGCCTACCACTCAGAGAACTATATCTCCTACAACTCAGCCTTTATAAATCAGGCTTACAACTCAGATCTTAAAAAGATCCTACAGAAAATAGATGTAAATCTAAACTTTAACAACCACCCTGGTTGAGAGAGAAAGGATGGACAGTTTCTTGATCAGTTCTTGAAAGAATCTGATGATAGAGATCGACCTGACTTAGCTTTCTTCAAAGCTTCTTGAATGTGAACACAGTAGGGTTGATCTCCTTTTGAAGTTGATCTTCAATCAGCTTTTTTCTTGAAATTCAGAAATCAATCTGAATTCTTCTTGGCAGACTGGTTCAAACTCTGCACTTGAGAGACTTGTTGATGTAAGTCCCTTTCTTCACTTGAATAGATGGAGTTCTCTCTCTCCAAATTCTTCTGAAGATTCTTCTGAATTCTTATTTGAATTCTCTTGACAAACTCTGAGTAGATCAACACTTGAGAATTCTTCTTAGATCTGCTATTGAAAATCTTCTTTAGTTTGTATGTATCTCAATGTGTGTTACTTGTTCAATTCTTCTTCTGTTGATAGAGAATGTCCTTATATAGACTTTCTCCATGGTAACCAGCTGATCTGGTTTCTAACAAACTTCTGACAGCACGGACAGTTGTAGTAGACCGGTTGGTTATGACAGCTGTCAAGTCTTCCAGTCACTTCTTGAACTCTGTCTCTGTCAGCAAAGTGTTGAGACTGAACTTCATCATGTGTCGACACAAGTAGACTAAGTGTCGACAAAAGCCTTGGTGGTGTCAACACATCTCCCTTGATGTTGACACTACTTCTCGACATAGCTTCTGTAGAATGCGTCGACACTAGTTCTGTGTGTCGACACAGTCACTTCTTCTATTCACAAAAATTAACTTTGTTGAAACTCTGCTATGTGTCGACACAAGTCCTGTGTGTCGACACAGTTGATGTCGACAAAGTATTCTGTGTGTCGACACTGCCTCTGTGTGTCGACACAGTTGATGTCGACTAAGCCTTCTCTGTGTGTTGACACTGCCTATGTGTGTCGACATAGTTTCTTCTGGTGTCGACACAGCCTTTACAAGTGTCGACACAGCTGACTCTAGGTGTTGACACAGCTTTTCTCCAATGTCGACACAAGCCTTCATAAGTGTCGACACAGCTTCTTCTGGTGTCGACTCATGGACTTAGAAACTTTTTCCTGCATTCTTGCATTTTCTTAACCTGCACATATAAACTCAAAATAACATCAAATACACCTTGATGCATATCATTGAGTAAGGTGAGGCTTCTTCAAATCTGGTACACATTTTCCAATGTACCCAACATCCACCTCCTGGATCAGACGCTCATCATGCATCTACAACCAATTTGCCCTTGCTGGAGTCCTACGACTCAAGGCATCTGCGACAACGTTTCAATTCCCGAGAGTATAATGAATATCAAAGGTATAGTCCTCGAGGAACTCCATCCACCTTCGTTGTCACATATTGAGATCCTTCTGATCCAAAAGGTACTTTAGGCTCTTGTGGTCCGTGAATATATCCACCTTCACACCATATAGGTAGTGACGCCACAATTTAAGTGCAAAAATCACTGCCTCCAACTCCAAGTCGTGGACGGGATAGTTTCGCTCATGCACGTTCAACTAGCGTGAGCCATGAGCGATCACCTTTCCAAACTAAAGAAGAACGTAGCTTAAGCCGCTCCCTGAGGCATCACTATAGATCTCATAGCCATCTATACCACGTGGCAACGTCAAAACCGGCGTTGTGGTCAAACGACTCTTTAGCTCTTCAAAAGCTCGCGCGCACTCTGGTGTCCAAACGAACTTCTGATCCTTCCTTGTTAATGTGGTAAGAGGAAAAGCGATCCGTGAGAAGTTTTCTACAAAACATCTATAGTAGCCCGCCAGTCCAAGGAAACTCCTTACTTCGGCCACCGAAGATAACACCGGCCACTCCCATACGACTCTTGTCTTTGATGGATCCACCGCAATGCCCTCTCCACTCACCACATGACAAAGAAATGTCACTGATGATAGCTATAACTCACACTTGGAGAACTTGGCATAGAGCTGATTTCTCCTAAAGGTGTGCAACACCATCCGTAAATGGTTCGCATGATCTTCTTCCGATTGAGAGTACACCAAAATGTCGTCGATGAAGACGATCACAAATGAATCCAAGTACTTTCTAAAAGTGTGGTGCATTAAATCCATGAACACTGATGGTGCATTACATAGCCCAAACGACATTACAATGAACTCGTATGACCGTAGCGTGTTCCAAATGCTGTCTTGGGAATGTCACCTTCCCGAATCTGCAACTGGTAGTAGCCATATTTCAAATCAAGCTTTGAGTATACTGTCGATCCAGCCAGTTGATCAAACAAGTCATCTATCTGTGGAATCGAAAATTTGTTTTTCTCCGTCAACTTATTCAATTCACGATAGTCGATACACAATCGCAGGCTACCATCCTTCTTTTTCACAAAGAGAACAGGTGCGCTCCAAGGTGACATAATTGGGCATATATAACCCTATTCCAACAGCTCTTGTAGTTGAACTTTTAGTTCCGCCATTTCCTTTGGCGCTACTCGATATGGCGAGCGGGCCACAAGTTTTGCACCTGACACTAACTCAATGGAGAAATCAATCTCACGTTGTGGTGGTAATTCCGGAAGTTCCTTCGGAAATACATCAGCAAACTCTAAAATAATCGGAATATCATTCACACTGGCCTTTGGCTCAACAGCCTCAATAAGCGTGGAGAACAACTTCGCGCCTTTCTGAATTGCCTTAACCACTTGGAGAGCAGACATCAATGTCTTGCTCGATCCTCACATACCAGCGAATTTCTTCTCTCGTTCGGTATTCTAGCCCAGTGTGACTTCCTTTAAATTGTAATCTATAAAGGCATGCTACTCCGAGAGCCAGTCCATACCAAAGATCACATCAAATTCCGATATCGATAGCACAGATGCTTCCAACCCGAAATCCCGACTTCCTATTTGTAACTCGACAAAGCAAGCTCTATCCGCATACATCACACATTCATTCGGTAATAACATGAAAGTGTGAGTTAGATCTGATATACTCTAGAGGGGGGTGAATAGAGTATGGTGCTTGTTAAAAACTTTTACAACAGTTGTTGTATTCTAATGTGAACAGGGAAGCAAATAGTAAATCTAACCACAGAATAATCACAATCTACAAAAGAAACTAATCACAAGCCACGACCAGAAACAAATGAAACACAAGCAACCAGAAGACACAAGGAGCTATAGTGGTTCCCCAACCAATCTGGGTACATCCACTCTTCTACCACCCTAGGTAGGAATCCACTGCAGGATGAGTTGATCAGGTGCCCTGGGCACCAATAAGCTATTGATAAGGTGCTCAAAAACCACACACAAACTTTTGAAGGGAGTTTGAAAAACCCTTTACAGATGTGGGGATGAGAGAGTGATGAAAGTCTTCTTTTCTCAATCACAGTGAGAAGACTATGTGGATTCAGTGATGTTGTCAAAGCTCCCTCTGAGATCTGTAGTTGTTCAGGAAGTGAAGCTTTGCAGTAGGGTGATAGACCTTCAGAAAATTGATCTCCAGCAAATGATGATTTCAGCAGCAACTGAAATGTGAGGTGTATGGAGTCTTGAATGATGATGGCCTTGAACACTTGAAAAAGAGATCTGAAGATTTCAGATGATTGATCTCCTTTGGTGATGTCTTCTGTATGAATTCTTGAGACAGAGAATGTCTGCAACTCTCTTTCTTTCTCTGTGTAATTGTTGTTGTGAGAGTTGTTGCAGAGAAAATTCCTCTTCCTTTTTTTCTCAGAGTTCTCTACTAGATTGATATTACAGAAGTTGAAGAATTATCTTTTATTTCTTCTGTCTGAATAGAAATTGTCCATTGTCCAAGATAGTCGTTGGCCTGTCATTAATGACTTCCTTAATTGCATTTGTCTTCTGGAGGAAAGTCCAATAAAAACATTCCTTGATAATTCCTTGAAACTTGCTCCAGAATAAATGAAAACGGCTGTAAGATCTCTGAATTAATTGCTGACAATAATTCCTCAACTGTCTGTATTTGAATCTTGAAAAACATTTAACTCTTCAGAAAAACGTCGAACTGAGCTCCACTATCGTCGAACTGAGCTCAGAGATTTGGACTTAGACAGAAACAGAGATCGTTGATCTGAGCTCAACTATCGTCGAACTGAGCTCAAAGATAGAGAATCGAACTGGAGTCAAGATCGTCGAACTGAGCTCAAAGATCGTCGAATGGAGTTCGACGACTTGATGAAGTTGAGCTCAGAGATCGTCGAATGGAGTTCGACGACTCGTCGAAGTGAGCTCAACGATCGTCGATTGGAGTTCGACGATTCGTCGTACTGAGCTCGACGAAATGACTTTGTTTCCAAACTGAAAAACCTGGTCTTGAGGGCAGCTTCCAAACCTAACTACTAACCCTTAGACTCAATTCTAATTGACCTTTCGATCTATACAATGAGGTCAAAATAGGTTCCTAAGAGACATAGTGATCCTGACCCAAATTAGTAATAAGGTGTTCCAACACCTTCACACTATCTGCCACCATATGAATCGACACCCCGATCCGTGACACAAAGTCCACAGATAGAAATAAATGTGAAGCATCTGTATCAAACAGTGCTGTCGTCGGATCGTCTCGAATCAGGACAAAGCCTAATACAAACATATCATACAGAATTTACGTACAAGGTATGAAATATGAAAAGAAAACAATCAATAACTTATATCGTACCTATGACGACGTTACTTTGATTTATGGCCTCCTGCTGGCCAAGACTATACACTTGGGGTTGCGCTTGGGATGCAGAGGACTCCACCACTGTCTTTCCCTTATCAACATATGATGCTCCTGTCTTCTTTTCAACCTTTGGTGGTCCAACTCCACAATCATGGGCTATATTCCCCACTCTACCACATGTATAGCAGGTCCAAGACTCTTGCCTCGAAGTTGCTCCAGATGCAACACTCGAGGGAGCCTGTGTAGAAGACTTGTATCTCTTACCCCATTTTCTTCAGTAGTTTGATTTCCCTGGGTGAGGCACTTTGAACTCATACTTTGTCATATCTAAGTCCCTTTTTCCTTGCAACTTCTTCATATCTTTTTCCAATGCACATGCCGTATCCACCAGTGCTTGAAACCCCTAGTTCACCGAACTCGAGAGCAGGAATCTCAACTCATCCCGCAATACATCATAGAACCGTTTGGTCTTACACTGTTCATCAGCTAAGATAGACCCTGCATAGCGTCCTAACCATGTAAACTCATGTAGGTAGGTGTCAACACTACTTTCACCCTGAGTTAGACGCTGGAACTCATTTTCCATGGGGATGCACTGTGCTGCTGGCAAATGCTTTGCCAGGAACAATCACGAAAACTCCCCTATCGAGACTTCTGTTAATTGTCTGTCCGCTAAGTGGGGCAACTCTATCTCGTCCAACCATAGCCGGGCCTCGCCTTCCAGCAAGAAGGTTCCCAAGGTGACTTTATTTTCCTACTCCGTCCTTATCGCCGTCAATATTCTCTTGATGCGGGACAACCAATCCTCTGCTTGCGTCGGGGATCCTACACCCGTAAACGTAGGAGGATTGAAGCTCATAAAATGCTTCAACTGCCGTTTAGCTATTCGAGGATCAACAACAGCCTCAACAGGTTCTGGCCTCACACCAACCTGTTCTGGCACCATTGCAGGCTGCGCCTACCCAGTAGGTTGTGCATGAATCATTGCAAACAGCGCCTCAGCAACTAAGCGTACTGTTTCCGTAGAAGGAGGATGTGTAGGCACCTCAAATGATGTGGCACTCTCATCAAAACCCTGGGGCTCAGACTGCCCAACACCACTTCGAGTCACCTATAGGTGGACAAGACACACTTTAACGACTTTGCACAAGTAAGAACAACAAAATAGGAAAACACAGGTTCCTCAAACAGGTGTATTTGCATTCCTTAGTGGACATTCTGGAGTTCATTTACAGTTAAAGCGGGTCGCAGTTACACGTGTTCTCCACCCCACAAAAGTGTTCGACCACGAATTTGAACGGTGAAGACCGAGACAAGCTGATACCAAAATGTAATGCCTCCATCCGTTACACGAGATATAATAGAAGGTCCGGTCGGGGCCCCACACCATATATCACAAACAGATGACGAGGTTACAGGTTTATATCAAAAACTATTCGCATCATACTCCAAAGCATACTAACGGAATCTTTTAAGTTATTTGAACTCAACTCATTTGAATGTACACAATATATAAACCAGCATTTATATATATCACCACAAAGGAATGTATACAAAATACACAATAAGTCTGGCCTTAAAGCCTTACAGTTAAGCTGTACATGTGTGGATTACAAACATCGGCATGCAGGCCGGCCATTCATGAAAATAATAAAATTCTTCATTCGGCCTTCGATGGCTAGCAATAGCAGCAATAAGGGATTCAGCCAACTATTTTCCACTCGGCTCTCCAGCACCTGCATGGGGACAATCACCACAACGGTGGTAAACAAGGCAACGGTCAGCATTCAGCTAACCAATTTATAACGACCCTACTCCTTACCCGGGGTTATGGTATTCATTCCATGTAGGCATAGCATTTCAAAGTAAATATATCAAAAGATATGCACTCACACACCACCAATATTTCACAAACGTCGACCACGCTGCCCGACATTCCGTGCACTCAGGGCACATTCTCGGTGTACCGGAAAACTAGGGTCCTTCCACCATTCACAATGGCAAATTTGGCATTTCGCTCCACAACCTATAGCTGGAGACTTTAGTCTTAATGGCGCGCATGCCTAAGACTCTCATTATGTGAACCTAACGAACGTCAATATCGTGGACACTCATGTTAGACAACCATAATGTGGATATAGTTCAGCCCTTCTCCATTGCTCAAATTGTTAGTTCAATGACTAGACTGATGCGGGTCGGCATCCCCCTTGTCAGTTCGTCACAAAGCCTTTTTAAGATCTCACATAGCTCATAATAGCCACACTGTCCCCTATGGACTGTCTTCATAATCACAGGTTAGCTAAGAGCCATTGCCAGCGACATGCACTATCGCCCCGCATTAGCGGTAGAACTCTCTTTCCATCCCCAGCCCTAACCTTATCTGGACCAACCATCCAGAAATCCCTGCAGCCACCTGCAGTGCCAGAAACAATAGTCTTTCATAGCATATAGCACATGCACTTTACGGGTATTTTCTTGGAATTCCACTCCGGTACTTCTTGCTACTACCATTCACAGGCACAACCCATCGACTCCACAAAATACTCATTTATATGCGGAGTCTTCTCCAGTGCGCAAAATAAAATATCACCAATTCAGACCAACCTGTCTAGATGGGTTTCACACAGTATGCCTATTCTGTACTACATATTTTCGGATCTATATGCAAGACTCACTGGGGATTTCATGAATCAACCCAAAGGAACTCCCTCGACTTTCCACCTTTTGGTGGGGGAATCAATGCATATGCCAAAAGAAGGACTTCACTTGTCCAAGAAGAAAGATCATTACCCTTGAAGATCTCTTTGGAGCCATGGCAAAGCATTTCTACTCTGACCGAAATGATCGTCACACTTTTCTCTTCACAAATCTCGCTTTGGCTTTAAATTCTAGGACCAAATCCTCCTTCAGCAGCACAACCAGAGCACTCAAACCCTAATAGCCGAGAGGGCCTGCTCCAAAACTTGGGAAGAAAGAGAATAGACAAAGGGAATGAACTTGGACTAACCTGCATCACACAATTCATTTTACCTTAGGACCCCAATATCTCTTGGATCCTAGGTGCACGATAGTCTTGAAATGAACTTGTCTACTAGCAGAATTGCTGACTGGTGGACTAACAGCTGCTCTTGGCACACTTGAATTGTGCCAACAGTCTATAGCAAAGTGGCCCACTTTGTCATAGCATCAACATTCATGAATGTTGTATCTTCTTTTTTGTGCAAGCCCTGCAATGTGGTTAACTACTGACTGAACAATAGGAAGAGGTGTAGAAGCCTTCTTCAGATTACTTTCAGTAATGATTTGATTGAAGGTAAGTCTTCTAGTTGGCTTGTTTGGCTTGCTCTGAGTGTCAGCAGCAACAAGCGTCTTTTCAAAAAGCATGCTCTTGATAGCATCAGACACAGCGAAATCAAGCTTGCTGGAAGACTTACCCTTGGTCCGAGACTTTGCTGAATGATCATGAACCTTTGCTGCAACCACATTCTTAGGAGTGGGGGTTGGAGCATCAAAGACAAATGGTCCAGGATGCACCATTTCAATATCTTCATGGGCATCCTTAAAGGCACTCACCATGGTATACCTTCCACCATGGCTGTGAACATTTTTTGCTCACACCAGTGGATCTGCCATTCATCCAGTGACCATAGATGCTTTCTTGATCATACCTGTTTAAAGGCAAATAAACTTTCCTAAATGGATTGGGAGGCATGGAGGCCAGAGGCTCAACTGGAGCTTTTCCCTTCCTTTTGGAAGGGAAAACCTTAGTATTTCCCTTAAACCCCAACCCCTTCTTGCCCTTCTGAGAGGAGAAGGAGTCTATCAAGGGAAACACTGTATTAGGCTTAGAGAAACTAGCCACAATTCTCTTCTCCCTCTATAGCTTCTCTTCAACGTCCCTTATGAGACTATTCTTGAACTTGATGGTGCCAATCTGAATGAGAGTGATTTTTCTCAGTTGGCTAATTTCTCTTGCTTTTTGATCCAACAATGTTGTTATTTCAGTCAGATGGGCAGCAGCTAGCTGAAGAGAGGTTATCTCTAAAGCATACTTTTTAGTCAACTTCTTATAACTCTTAAATGCATCTAGAAATTCACCATATATGTCAAACAATTGATTGACATATCCTTCTGATTCAGAATCATCATCACCACTGGATGAAGAAGCTTCTGTACAGGGACTAGTCTCATATCTAGACTCAAAAGAATAGCTTGATAGAGAATTTACCTTGCTTTGACGAGGCTGATCCTGGCTGGATTCCTCATCAGTCATTATCATCAGCCCATAGCAGTTGTAGGCATCTTATTCATCCTCATCATCAACATCTGAATCACTATCGGAGTGTGATACAGGGGCCCTGATACCTATCCTGGCAGTAGGATACTCTTCATCTGCTGCTACAGCTTCTTGTTCAGCAGCAGCAACCAGCCCAATATAGGCTTCTTCTTCTTTAGACTCGGAGATGAAGATGAGTCTGTCCAGCTCTTCTCTTTCTTAGAAATGAGGACTTCTCCTTCTTGCCCTTGTGCTGGTGTTGTTTCTTCTCACCAGCCTCCTTCGTCTTCACTGGGCAGTTAGCTATCACATGCCTTGGTTTGTTGCAATAATAGTAGACAACTTTAGAGGAATTATATTTGCTAGATTTAGAATCATACATGTCAGCCTTGGAGTGATTCTTCCTGTGATGAGAAGAGATGGAAGGTCTGCACTTCCACTGTTTCTTCTTCATCATCTTCTGAAAGTGTCAGGAGAAGGCAGTAAAGTCCTCATCTAACATATTGCATTCTGATACATTTGACTCTGAGCTTTCTGAATCAGCTGGTCTTCTTGGAGGAGAGGGAATCCTCTCCTCATTGTTCCTTGTGTTGTCTTCTCTGAAGGCCAAAGACTTTTCCTTGGCTTGGGATATGCTAGTGGCCTCCTCCTCTTTCCTGGGAGCCAGCTGCATCTCATAAGCGAGCAACATTCCAAATAATGTCTGGGGAGGAGTCTCAATAAGCTTAGCCACCTCTCTTTTGGCACAAATCTTAGTATTCCAGTCTCAAGTGAGAGACCTTAGGAACTTGTCATTTACCTCATAATAACTTAAGACCCTCCCATAGGTCCTCAGTTCATTTATGATCTTGAAAAATCTTCCGTAGCAAGAGCTATGTTCTCTTTCATGGATTGCATGAAAGCCTCGTACTCCTAGTTGAGAATGGACTTTCCATCATCTCTTACCTCTTTATTACCCTCCATATAGACCACAAGGGTGTCCCATATCTCTTTGGAGGTCTGGCAGTGGACCAAGTTCTGAAATGTTGAATCATCTATGACACTAACAATAATGTTTTGTGCCCTCTTGTCCAATGTAGCTATGATTACTTCATCCTTTGTCATCTCTAAGTATGTCTTAGGTGTTTGGACATTGGCATCCAGAACTGAGACCTTCATAGGGATAAAGAGTCCCTTCTTGACTATCACAAAGATCCTAGGGTCATAGGTGTTAAAACCGAGAATTCTGTCTCTGTGGAGTTCACCCTCGGGGAAGGGTGATCACACACTTACTTCTCCCCCGCGAGCCAAACGACTAAGGAAATGAGACAAGGAACGGACCCAAGGGCTCGGCGTGGAGGTCCCACCACACACCCGGAAAATCTTAGAGCGCTTCCCCTTCTTTGCCAAATGTCGAGCTAAGGATACCTCAGAAAGCGCTAGAAGATTGGGGCACAAGTAAAACGTGCCTTCTGAGATACCCCCTTGGGTCTAATTATAGTTTTCTAAACTCGATCTGCAAATATCCAACCTCCACTGGTTTGAACTGCTATGTGCAGCCAAAAGTGGCCTGCCAACATCGTGACTGCACTGTTCTTGTAAGCTATGTGTACGCCTAGCAGGGGCATCTTGGTAATTTTGTCTCTGGGCCCCACGGGCGTGTATCTCCGACACGAAGTGAACTCGCCTCAATTCACCACCTTGCTGGGAGGACGTAGCATGGCTCCCGCAGCTCTCCTTCCCTCCTTAGGCGAGTGCAAGCCAGGCCGTCGCAGCCCGCCAAGCCTTATTCTGAGGTGGGGTGGCGATAAGGTCGCCTACGGCAGAGCAGGCTGGACTGACCAGCTCGCGCAGTTCGCCCTCCTAGTTTTGGCGTGAGCGAGCCGGCCATCCGGATTTGTCCGCCAGCTATTTTGACGCAGGCTGGTTTCCCCGGCACGCTCGACTGGCCTGGTGGACCCACTCGGCGAACACGGGGTTGTACACAATCCCCGCTCTTTTTGATCTTGGCCAGCGGCTCCCCCACGGGGCGGTCGGCACCTCCAGACCACAAGGAGAGATGCAGCCCTCCGTGTATCCGGTGCCGAGAGGGCACCACAACTTTGGTTTCGGAGAGTGTCCCTTGGATGAGCTCGACATTCCTCTCCTTTAGTGGGACAAGGAGACGAACCGGGCCTTCATCTATACCCACCTGCCGAGCTGGCTATAGCAGAAAACCATCAGCGGGAGGCCTACAACTTCTCATTCGGACACTACGCACTAGAAGACGCCGCAATCTACGATGAGGATGCCACGCGTGTACTCATTCAGGTGAGTGCGCGGGCCCAGCTCCACAGCCTGGAGCTGACCATCATGGTAGGCCGGCGGTGCACCTAGATGGAGAAAAACTCCCCCTCGCTCACGAAGCTGGTCGATGAAAAGGAAGAAGCTCTTCGTCTCTCCCAGGAGGAGGTGGAGCACCAAAAGAAGCGGGCGGACGCGGCTGATGCCATCCTTGCTACCTACCTGGGAGGGGTGGTAAGTCCCGTGACTCGCACTCATTGTTCTAAGATTGTTCTTTTTTATCAAGGTTATTCTATCCCTCCTCGCAGGATATGGCGGCGGCCAAGCGCCTAGGCTTCCATATCACCGCCTCTGAGAAGGAAAAGGAGGGATTACAAGTGCAGGTGCGGGAGATGGAGGCCGCAGTAGTTTCTCCCCCGCCCTCTAGTAACAACTTTCATCTTACGCACTACACCGAGTACGAGCTGGAGGAAATGATGTAGAAGAATGTCTCTAAGGCTGCCAAGTATACCCTCCGGACATTGCAGCGGGTTGCCCTTATTACGAGTGAAGGCGCGGGTCTTTCCGCCAGTGAGGTGATATCGGAAATGTTCCTTCTGGTACCAAAGCTGGGAGATGAGTCCTATCAACCTCTCTAGGGGGGCTAGCCGCCCGAGGGCTCGCCTCGCTGAATCCCCGCACCTCACCTTTATTGCATATATTTTTTTCTTATTGTAAACGCGGGCCGAGTCCCAAACTTGTGATTTTTTAATCAATGAAATAAGCCTTTTAGAATTGTTGATCGTAATATCGCTGCTCTGAATTGTGGATGCCCTCGTGTTCTCTTTTTATATTCGCGGCCTGTTTCGATCCCCTGCTCGCTGCCTCCGGACCTGTGTACTGCAAGCGAGATTGTGAATCCCTTCAGGACTTAGGAAATATAGGGGTCTTAGTTAGCCAAACCACGAATGGTGACTCGTCTCCTCAGTCTGGATCCTCCTCACTGCCTGCAAGATAGGAGTGGGCCGGCTCTGCTCGCGCTCGAGTTGCATGGCTTCACGCGAGTTGGCCCCCCATGAGGTCGCGATGCGGCATGAGTTCTTGCGACCTCGGTAGCTTTTCAGTTGTCGGGCGATTATGTTCTGTCCAGAGAGCTCGCTTCACTGAACCACGGTCTTGGCTCGCCGACCCGCTAGAGTCTCGGGTCGTCGGCCTGCCGAGCTCATCCTGTCAACCTTGTGATTTCTTACTCTGATTTTTGGATGCATGGGTCCCTACTTCCGACATCATCACGTTCATCAAGACCTCCTATCCTGCTAGCCAGTTGGGGGCCTGAGTAGACTCTCTCGAGTGATATCCAGCCCTGTCAACTAGGTGAGAGCCGGGTAGCGGGCTTTTCTTGGGGTCTGGGTAGACTCTCTCGAGTGACATCCAGCCCTGCCAACTAGATGAGGGCCTGGCAGTGGGATCTGCTCGGTTTCTGGGTAGACTCTCTCGAGTGACATCCAGCCCTGCCAGCTAGGTGAGAGTCTGGCAGTGGGATCTACTTGGGGTATGGGTAGACTCTCTCGAGTGACGTCCAGCCATGTCAACTAGATCAGTGTCTGACATCGGGATCTGCTTGGGGTCTGGGTAGACTCTCTCAAGTGACATCCATCTCTTCCAGCTAGGTGAGAGCCTAGCAGCGGGATCTGCTCGGGGCATGGGTAGACTATCTCAAGTGACATCCAGCCCTGGCAGCTAGGTGAGAGCCTGGCAGCAAGAACTTCTTGGGGTTGGGTAGACATTCTCGAGTGACATCCAGCACTGACAGCTAGGTGAGAGCCTGGCAGCGGGATCTGCTTGGGGTCTAGATAGACTCTCTCGAGTGACATCCAGCTCTGCCAGCTAGGGGAGAGCCTGATAGCGGGATCTGCTCGGGGTCTGGCTAGACTCTCTCGAGTGAAATCCATCCCTGCTAGCTATGTGAGAGCCTGATAGTGGGATCTGCTTGGGGTCTTGGTAGACTCTCTCGAGTGACATCCATCCCTGCTAGCTAGGCGAGAGCCTGACAGTGGGATCTGCTCGGGGTCTGGGTAGAATCTCTCGAGTGACATCCAGCCCTGCCAGCTAGGTGAGAGCCTGGCAGTGAGATCTGCTCGGGGGTAGACTCTCTCGAGTGACATCCAGCCCTGCCAGTTAGATGAGAGCAGATAGTGGGATCTGCTTGGGATTTGGATACACTCTCTCGAATGACATCCAGCCCTACCAGCTATGTAAGAGCCTGACAGCGGGATTTGCTCAGGGTCCGGGAAGACTCTCTCGAGTGACATCCAGCCCTGCCAGCTAAATGAGATCCTGGTAGCGGGATCAGCTCGGGGTCTGCTAAGTGAACTCTCCACCCACTCACATGGATCATTGTAGGAGAATTGGAATATCAAGAGGCTTTATTGGAAAAAAGACATCACTTACAAGTCTCAAGGGTAAAAGCGCTTCAAATCATCACCGCTCTTGGTGAGACTTAGGGTCCCGCCCTCCAAATTCCAGAGGCGATACCCTCCTGACTACAATGTTTCTTTTACAATGTATGGAGCCTCTCAGTTGGGGTTGAGATTTCCCATGACAGTTGATCTTCCCGCTGCGTCAACTTTTTTCAGGACCAAGTCCCCTTTCGCGAACTGTTTGACGCGGACGTGCTTGTTAAAGTACTTAGCCATTATTCTCTTCACCTCTTCCTATCAGATTACGGAGAGGTAACGCAGCTCCTCTACCATATCGAGGGAGAGTCATAGCTCCTCCTAGTTCTCGGCTCTCCATTCCTCCACTCCTACACGGGCCTCCGCCACCCGAGGTGTCTGGACTTCAAACTCTATGGGAAGCACTGATTCACAGCCATGGGAGAGGTTGAAGGGGTCTCACTGTGGATGTGTTGGGAGTGGTCCTCAGAGACCAGATAACCGAGAGCACTGATCCAGCACTGACAGCTAGGTGAGAGCCTGGCAGTGGGATCTGCTTCAAATAATCACCAACTCCCCTTCACATTTTCCCCCTTCTTCTTTAGGAGGTTCACGATGATCTTGTTTGCCATATCCACCTGCCAGTTGCTCCTAGGGTGATGGAATGAGGCAAACCTGATGTCGAACCCAAGCTGTCCGTAGAAATCGATGAACTCGGCGCTATCAAATTGAGGCTTATTGTCTGTGACGATGGCATGTGGCAACTCGTGCCGGCAGATGATCTCCCCCCAAACAAAGCTCATGATGACCTGGGAGGTCATCTTGGCCAGTTCCTTCACCTCCAACCACTTATAAAAATAATCTATCATGATGAGTAAGAACCTCCTCTGCCCGCTGTCCTAGGGGAAATGGCCAACCAAGTCCATTCCCCATATGGAAAGGGGCGAGGGGGTTGTGAAGCTTTAGAGTCCCTGAGCTGGTTGTAGTTGGACGGTAGAAAAAAAATGACATTTGTGGTACCTCTTTGTGAATTCTACAACATCGTGGCACAGGGTAGACCAGAAATAACCTTACCTGACAATCCTTCCTTCCATGTCCGACTCCCGGGGTGACTCCTACACTCCCCGGAGTGGACTTCTTCCAAGATCCCCTGAACCTCCCTCTCAGCCACGCAACGTGTCAACATCCCCAAAAGGGTCTTTTTGTACAACTACCCATCACGTATGAGATAGTATGTAGACTTGTACTTGAACTTCTTTTTGTCCATCCCCCACGGATACTGCCCTGTGGAAAGGAAGGTTTTGAATGGGTCCATCCATGAGGGGTGTTGATCCACCTCCATCAGCTCTCCCTCTTTAATGGAATGGCGGAATATGTGAGTGACGGTACCCCCCCCCCCCCATCCCCCACCCACCCGGGGACCATACTTTTCCAGCTGATCAACCAGTTCATTCTCCTCCCTGGGCATGTGTCGAATAGAGAAAGTCTGGAACATGCCGATGGCCCCCTTCACCTTCCTGAAGTATAACTGAAGGGTAAGATCCCTTGCCTCGAACTCCCCATTTATCTGGAAAGCTACTACCATGGATTCAGTGAGGACCTCTACATCAAGTACCCCCAGCTCCCTGGCCAGGCGCTGCCATGCGATCACCCCCTCGTACTCGGCAAAATTGCTTGTAATAAAAAAATGGATAATAATTGTTTGCTCTATCGTTGTTCCTTGGGGGCTTTCCAAGATCACCACCACCCCCAAGGAATGCTTAACTGAGGCACCATCCACCATCACCTTCCAAGGAACTGGGTGGGTGAGTTCTGCCTACGCCACCTCGACCACGTAGTCAACTAGAAAGTCGGTCATTGTTTGGGCCTTGGTCGAGAGGCGGGGGACAAAGGATATATCAAACTCGATCAGCTCTACCGACCACTTCACCAACCTGCATGAATGCTCCACCCCCTCGAAGATGTTGCGGAGGGGATGTTTAGTCACCACTCGGATGGAGTGTGCCTGGAAATAGGATCGGAGCCTCCGAGCCGAGATGTCCAGAGGAAAGTCCTGCTTTTCCAAGATGGGATACCGAAGCTCTGCCTTCCTCAGGACCTGGCTCACATAATATATGGGCAACTTCTTCTTTCCTTCTTCCCGAACATAGACGGAGCTCAAGGCCTCTACTCTGACCCTGATATATAAAGACAGGTCCTCCCTATACATAGGCCCTTGGAGAAGCAGAGCCTGCATTAAATGCCTCTTTAAGGCTTGGAATGCCTCCTCGCACTCCCTGGTCCACTCAAACTTCGCCCCCCCCCCCCCCCCCCCCCCCCCCCCCCGTTAATGTTTTGAAGAAGGTGGATCACTTCTCTCCAGCCGGGAGAGAAACTTGCTCAACCATGCTAGCTTCCCTGTCAACCGCTGCACCTCTTTAGCATTCCAAGGCGATCCCAGCTCCATGATCGCTCGGACTTTGTCAGGATTTGGCTCTACCCCTGCAGTGGTGAGGAGATGGCCCAAGAACTTCCCCTTACTAGCCCCGAAAATACATTTCAGGGGGTTCAACCTCATCTTGTACTTGTACAAGGTGGTGAAGGTCTCCTCCAGGTCCTAGAGGTGAGATTCCACATCTCGACTCTTGATCATAAGATCATCTACATACACCTCCAGGTTCCTCCCCTTTTGTTCCTGGAAGACCCTATCCATCATTTTTTGGTACGTCGCTCCTACATTCTTCAGCCCAAAGGGCATCATTTTGTAACAGTAGCACCCATCCTCCGTGATGAAGGAGACATATTTTAGGTCGGGAGGGTGCATCCTAATTTGGTGGAAACCTTAAAATGCATCTAAAAAACTCATTACAGGAAAACCTACGGATGAGTCAACCCGCGCGTCGATCCGAGGCAAGGGATAACAGTCCTTAGGGCATGATTTATTAAGTAAAGAAAAATCGACACACATACGCTACCGGCCGTCTCCTTTTTTAACCATAACTATATTGGAGGCCCAGCCAGGGTATTGTATTTTGGATACAAAGCCGGCTTTGAGGAGTTTGGCCACCTCATCCCTAATGGGCTCAACCAGCTTGTCCGTAACAGACCTCTTCTTCTACTGGATGGGGCGGTCCTCCAGGTCCAGGTAGAGGCGGTTTCAAGCAACATCCGCATAAAACCCTGCCATCTCTATCGCGCTCCATGCGAAAATGTCCACATTTTTCTGGATGAACTCCAGCATCCTGCCCTGGGCCTCCGGGGTCAGCCCCCCACTAATGAGAACATTCTCCACCCTTCATCCCTGGGTGAGAACATCCATCTTCATGACCTCTTCCACAGCCTCCAGCCTGGACTGCTCCCCCCATTCCCCAATATCCCTCTCCCCTGGGATAAGGACCTCCTCAGCTTCCACAGCTTCCTATATGGCCATCGCCTCGGCCAGATCCTCCTGGTCTCCTCCTGCTACCTCCTCCCGGGTGCAACTCTCCACCTCCATCTCCTCTCCACTGGCCTCCTGCTCCGCCTCCACCATCCTCTGCTCCATCTCCTCGGCTCCCTCCTGCCAAGAGATGGAGTTCACAGCGGTGACGTAGCATTCCCTGGCCATCTTGGGATTGCCCGGGATGCGGACTTGGATCCCCTCAGCATTGAACTTCAAGAACTGGTGGAAGGATTAGGGGATGCAACAGAAGGAACTGATGAGGGGTTATCCGAAGTTGGTGTTGTAGCTACTAGGGGCGTCCATGATGACGAACCTGCAAGTACGGGACTAGCCCCCCCAGGGTAACATGGAGTCCCACTCCTCCTTCCAGCTCCTTCCTCTCCCCCGAATATCTAAACAGGAGCCCATCCGAGGCCAGTACCCTCTTCGCCTCTACTTTCATTGCGTCGAACGCCTTCTTGAAGATGACGTTGACGGAGCTCCCATTTTCGATGACGATCCAGGAGACTATGATATTTTTGATGGCTCTCTGGATAACCAACGCATCGCAAAAGGGATCCTCATGATCTGTCATATTCTTACATGAGAAGGTGATCTTCTCTTCTGGTGGTGCGGTTTGGGATGTGGAGCCAATACTCCTTCAATACATGGTGTGGAGGCTCACCTTTCGGGAAGCCTTAATCCCCACCCCCCCAACCCCATGGATCACTTTGATCCCTCCCCGGGTTCTAACATCCGCCCGACCTTCGCACCTATCCTCCTCCGCCCGAGGCAGGACTTCCTCAATCTTCACATCCTGGCAGCCTTGCTGCTGCTACTCCCTATTTCCTCTCATTTCAAGGAACTCTGGGAATGTGGCTGTAGCGTGCCCTTCCTCCTGATGGAAGTCACAGTAGGGTAACTCCATCCTAACTTCCCTTCTCCTCCTCCATACAACCCTCCTCTCCCCCAGGGCTATAGTTATAGCCTGATTTTGATCTTGGAGGGGAGGTCATTGGTTGTGCCTCCAACACGGAGGATGAAACTGACCTTGGCCCCCTAGCGGTTATCTCATCCATGGAAACCTCTCTGTGGACCCTGGTCCTGCCACTCCGGCCTCCAACCTAGCTGATGGTTTGACTCTTAGCAACCCCATCTGGGTGGTTGTTGTTCCCTCTGCCGGGGTTCAGCTCTCCTCCCGACCTCTGCCACCTCTTGGCTCCTCCTCTTTCATAGCCCACCTGGCCAGCTTCCGGGCGAACTCCGGGTTCGACACCTCCCCGTCGGCTTCTCTTGTCGCCCTCTCCATCAGCTCCTTGTAGGAGATGGGTGGCACCCTCTTCAACTTCATCCTGAAGAAACCCTACTGTAGCCCAGGGTGAAGGCCATCACCAGGGTGTGCTTTGACATCTCTTGGACCTGGGTGACCTCCTCTTGGAACCATTCTACATAACTCCCCAAGTTCTCGTTCACCCCCTGCTTGATGCGGAACAGAGACTCTGACTCCTTCTTCCTCCTCTTGGAGGTGTTGAATCTCAAAATGAACCCTCAGTGCAGGTCCTCGAAGAAGTAGATGGAGTTGGTCAGTAGCTGGTGGAACCTCTCCCTCGCCTTCTCCTTGAAGGTGATGGCGAAGAGCCTGCACTTGAACCCATCCGACATCTGTCATCTCGAGACCAAGTCCGCAAACCACTAGGCGTGCTGGACCGGGTCGCCCTTCCCAGTGTAATAAGATATATCTAGCTCCCTGAACCCCTCTGGAACTAGGCAGAAAAAACCAAATCGCTGAAGGGTCTGCCTCCCTCTACTAGGCGAGCAGGAGGGTCTCGCACACCCATCTCGCATAACTAGACATCGCTCGTCGAGTCCGGGAACAACACTCGCCCAGGGAGCTCGCATCCTCTCCCTTCCTCTATAACTTCCTTCCTGGCTCGCCTGTCGGGAGCGTCCATGCCTAGAGCTAGGGCGGCTATGGCTGGAACCATTGGAGTCGAGCATTCGGCTCGCGCGCTGAGTGCAAACCTGATGAGGTCGAGAACCTCCTTCCTGAATTCTTCGAACATCCCCACCGTGGAGAGAGGGGGAGGGGGTGGCGAGTCGGACCTATCCGAGCCTTGCCCTGATCCTCCAGTCATCAAGCTTGCCGAATATTTTTTGTGTTCACCACTCTCCATGCTCACTGCACCAAAAATGTCGAAACCGAGAATTCGGACTCTGTGGAGTTCACCCTCGGGGAAGGGGTGATCACACACTTACTTCTCCCCCACAAGCCAATCGACTAAGGAAATGAGACAAGCAACGGACACAAGGGCTCGACGTGGAGGTCCCACCACACACCCGGAAGATCTTAGAGCGCTTCCCCTTCTTAGACAAATGCTGAGCTAAGAATACATCAGAAAATGCTAGAAGACCGGGGCTCAAGCAAAACATGCCTTCTGAGATACCCCCTTAGGTCTATTTATAGTTTTCTGAAATTGACCTACAAATAGCCTTCCTCCGCTGTTTTAAACCTCTATATGCAGCCAAAGTGGCCTGCCAGTAGTGTGAATCCATGATTCTGGTAAGCTATTTGCACCCCCAGCAGGGGCATCCATGTAATTTTGCTTCTGGGCCCCATGGGCATGTATCTCCGACAGGGTGTCAACTCGCTTCAATTGACACCATGCTAGGCGGATGCGGCCTATATCCCGCAGCTCGTCATCCCTCCTTAGGCGAGCGCGAGCTAGGCCGCCACCGCCCGCCAACCATTATTCTAAGGAGGGCTGGCGACAAGGTCGCCTATGGGACAGCGGGCTGGACAGACCGGCTCGCGCAGTTCACCCACCTAGCATTACCGGGAGCGAGCCGATCGGTCGGATTCATCCGCCTACTGTTCTAACGCGGGTTGGTTGCCCCGACCCGCTTGACTAGGCTGGTGGACCCACTCGGCGAACACGGGGTTGTATAATCGGCATCAATAAATTGTCTGGCCCTCCCTTTCCAGATTCCAAAATTTTGCAGCCTGTAGATGGGGAGTTTCATGGAACCTAGCTCCTTATGGATCTCTCCAGATCCCATAAGTACAAAACTGTAGCTACCCTTAGAGATCACTCAGACTGTTAAATCGTTTTTGAGAAACCTCCCTCTAATAGCACTTGAAATTATTTGTTTTCAAGGTAGCTAGCAACCTAGAGGGGGTGAATAGGTTTCTTAGTCTCTTGTGACTTTCTTTTAACTTCTTCATTAAGTTCTTAGTGTGTTAGTAGTTTTCTGCTTTCAAGAAACTCACAACCTGCAACAAAGAAATAACATAAGAAGACCACACAGAATATATAGTGATTCCCTAGATTATGGGTACGTCTACTCTGCTCCCACCTTTCTAACTTCTAGTTAGACAAGCACTTATCCAAAAATCAGCTCCAAGAGATTACACCACATATCCCTCTGGATCTCTCAGTCTCCTCCAAGACTTACAACTCAGGCACTAAGCGCTATAACTCAGTGATTAACTAATCACCTACCTGAGGACAAAAGACTCTACAAATCAGGATGTGAGAACAACCCTACATCAGAGAGAATGACTCTCCTATAGCTCAGGAACAAGACCATATCTCAGATCCAAATCTGGATCATACACTCAGACCTAAAGGTCCTACACTCAGAGAGTATGACTCTCCAACCTTAGACTTAGGAGCCCTACCTTAGATCTAAACTGGATCCTACTCTCAAAGAATATAACTCTCATACAGCCCGGGAAAAACTGCTCTACCTCAGGCTCAAAAGCACTATATCTCAGATCCAAGAGGACCCTACAGAAGTACAATGGTTTTAGTTAATTTGACATAGAGAAATTTCTCTATGTCTGCTACTAGTGCTGAGTTATCTCAGCTCTAACTATCTTCACAGTAGTAGAAAAATATTCTTCAATAAATGGTTGCCTCTGCTGGAAGTATCTCTGAAAGCTGTTTCTAAACTTGTTATAGAAGACTGAAGATCTGCTAGGTCTTGAGTTCTTCAAACAACTAACCTAAACCTGCAGAAGAGTGAAGGTTCTCCTCTCTGTCTTTATCAGAAGTGTTTCTGAACTTGTTGTAGTAGTAGAAAATGCTACAGCTAACTTGACAAAACTTTTAGTTTTACTGATCGACTTCAAGATTTTTCCTAGCAGCAATGGTGAGGAAGATTAAGTCCAGCCGCTCTTTTTCTTTTTGAAACAAAACCCTAAAAGTTAATTTTTTCCTTGAGAAGCTGTCCCTTTTATCTTCCGCCGATTAATGGCTCCAAGAAGCAGTGGGGACCACCTGTAGTTGACAGCTGTAAATTACTTTAACGGAAGAAGGCATACAGTAGACCTCCGGTAGTATTTGTCATTTTCTGTAGCTTTCCCGCGCTTAATTTGAACACTGTTGACTTTGTCGACTTTGACTGACGTCTTCAGTTTATGGACTTAGCCAATTTCTCAAATTTACTCCAGGTGTTGTGTGCGTTGAGTGAACAAGCTTCACTCAACGCCAAAACCCTTAGTCAACTATCTGAATCATTCTGCGTCATAGGCGTTGAGAGCATTGAGTGAAATGGCTTCACTCAACGCTTTTACACTTAGTCGTTTCTTCACCTGTCTGAAGGCGTAAAGTGTGTTGGCCTCACTCAATGCTTTCTTCTTTAGCTCGTCTTCTTCATTGGGCGTTGAGTGAACTGTCTTCACTCAACTCTTCTAGAATAAATTGATTTGTCTTCTTCTTAGGCTTTAACTGCAGCAGTAAGACTCAATGTTTTTGCTTTGAAGTCGAGTGAGTTGTGTTCACTCGACGCTTCTGAACTTTGTCGAGTATTCAGCCCGCCAATACTTAGGCGTTGACAGATTCAGCTATACTCGACTATTCTTGATATATGGCGTTGAGTGAGCTGTAATCACTCAATGCCTGTGGACTTAGTAGCAGAATAGCTTTGCAGACTACATGGCTTTGACAGTCTACAACTTCATTCAGCGCTTTTGGCATCTGGAGTTGAGTGAACTGGCTTCACTCAATGCCTGTGGACTTAGACAAATTTCTGTCTCTCCACAAGTTTACTTTGTGACCACCAATCACATTACTTGGAATACATGTCCTATCAATGTTACAAGGACAAACCAGCATGCATGAAGATCAACATACATCAAATACAACACTGTGTATATCATTTACATGTTTGAATTCTTCAAATTTTCTTCAAATCTGGGACATTGTGGGCAATGGACGCAACACCTATGTAGTCTAGCTGAATTCGTCAAGTGAACTCATGAGGCCGAGCCGAATTTGTCGAGTGTTCCCGAGTAATTAGCTGAGTTGGTCAAGTAGAATTTGTCGAGTGTACTCGTGAAGTCTATTAGAATTTGTCAAGTGAACTCGTGAGACCGAGTTGAATTTGTCAAGTAAATAGTGGATTTGTCGAGTGTTCGGGTGTAGTCTAGCCGAATTCGTTGAGTGAACAGTAGATTCGTCTAGTATACCCTTATAAAAATCTGTATTTTCTCTCCTTGCGTCACTGTGAAAATCTGATGTTAAGTCTTGGGTCTTGTATTCCCATTTATTATTGTATTTGGATTTATTGTTGGAACTTAGGTTGGCAGTGGATAAAGGACCACGACCTTAGTGTCTGTGTGAATCATCATGCCTGGCAACTTTATTATTTGGACTTTTGGTTGGCAGTGGATAAAGTACCACCACCTCAGTGTCATATTTCTTTGGATGTGTTGGTCTAATGGTTTGTGTTGGAAAGATAGCCACTGCCTCAGTACCGTTTTACATCTGGCATCAATGATTCACCCTTCCAGCTAATAAATGTTAATTCAAACTATATATATATACCGTGGACTCCAATAAAAATCCTTTTCACACTTAGTGCAAATTTTTCTCCTTATGACTGCTTTGTGCCCACCTAATCATTTCCCTTACTCTTATGCATTGGACTTCTGTGGTTTTGCAACTTTTCAATGGGGTTGGTAACCCACTTATCTAATTTAAAGCTGTTGATTTTTGTTCAAGTCGCTTTTTGCGCTCTTGTGCTGGGGCATTCTTTCTTTTGAATGTCTCAGGTTTAGGCAGGTACTAGGTAGAGCCAAACGAGTTGTTGGACTAGTCTTCTGCGACTGTTTCTCCCCTCCCTCTTCCAGCTGAGGAGTGGTTGTTGTCTTTTTCTTTCTTGGTGTTAGAAGTTCATACTTTTGATGCACGTGCTACGGATTTGTGTCAGCTGGTTGGCGCCCATAAAATGGTTTTATTGTGTTTTAGACTGTTGTTCTGCAGTCTCTGCTACTACTAGTATTTTCTTCGTTGAAGTGTTTTTCTCTGGGGACAATTTATGCTAGCACGCATGTTAGTTATTTTATACATAGATAAATCTACATTTTTAACTCATACTCATAGTATTTTTTTCAACTTAATATCAACCTACTTTAATTAATATAAAACTCTTTTATTTTATTTATACTAAATTTAGAAGTTGCATATCATTAACATATTCGACAGGTTTTCATGTTCATGTTGGATGAATGAATGTAGCAAATTAAAAGTTTTTCGCTGTAATTAGTTTTTTCCTCATCTATGGACTAGTTGATCCATTAAACTAAGGGATACGGTTTTGAACTTTAAACTCAAATAACATTTTTAACCATAAAGATACATGTCTTTTATGAAATTGATTAGGAGTTTGTCCTGGCCTGAGCGTCTGCTGTTGTCCCCTGCACGGCGTGGCATCACAACGCGTATTTTCTCTTACTCTGATAACACTTTAAAACTTGAAAAAATGCGGGTTGTGACAATCAATGTCGTACTGCATCTCTAGATGATCAAACTTTTCAGTGTATTCCTCTACAAATATATTATTTTGTTTCACTGAGTGATATTTTTCAGTGGATTCCTATTTCTTTACATACTCTCATACCACCTCACTAAAGAATGTTTTTGAAGGCAAATCACCATGAGCATCACCTTTTGATCCTCTGTCAACACTCCTTAATATCAAAAACCCTCTTCACCGTTAGTAACCAGCCAATGAGCCTATCTTGGTGGGTTTTGCATTCGGAGTTCGGAATCTCGACCTTCATTCCCAAATTTCGAAGTGACGTTCCATCTCCTCTATGCTCTCGTCGTCCTCTTCCTTGGGCGTGAGAAGCAAAATGATTGACGTCTTCCTCTTCCTCTAATGATCGGTCTGCTTCCAACCCTTCCTCGGATGGGTAGATCAACCGAGCATGTGTCGGTTGGCATTCCAGGTCTTCGATTCTTCTCCTCTCTATTTAAAGTTCGATATCTCTCAAATCTCGCTAGATCTGAGTCTAGTCCTCTTTGAGACCGTCAAGTCGTCCTCAACCACGACCTCATCTCCCATGATCGCCACATACATAGTCTGCCATCAAGCCTACTATGATACCAAAAATGGTCTCTCAGCAAGTGTGATCTCCAAGCAGCTGCGATCTGAGAGGAAAAGGCATGGAAGAAGCCAAGCAGAAAACCCTCAGAACTGCTTCCACCGCAAATAGAAACGCAAAAGAGGGTAAAACGATAGTTCTCTTTTTGCCCCCCCCCAAATCCTTTCCCCCTAGCCCCAAGAAAATTTCATACATAAAACAAAATCCTAAAACATTAAACACCCAAAATACCCATAGGCAAAAGAAAATGATATATAAAAAAAGAGATTAAAATTTCATAAAAATTTGTATTTTGATGCTGCTCGATCTGATCCGTTGATGGCGTCATGGTGGTGCCGTATGAGTGCATCAAAAAGAAGAGCATCCGAGAGAAAAAGTGTGTTAGAGCAAAAATTGGAACCCATAGGAAAAATGCGAGCTCAGGCACAATATGTGTGCCTAGGCAAAAAATGCGCGCCCCGGAAGAAAAGCACGTGCGCCTGAGCCAAAAACGCATACCCGTACAAAAAATGCGCGCCCGAGTAAAAAAATACAAGCATGGGTGAAAAGCGTACGAAAAATAAGCTCCCGGGGTTAAAAAAGAAGTGTCCGGGTGAAGAATTGGAAGCCTGGGTGAAAGTGTGTACGTGCAAAAAAACACGCCCATGCAAAATAACACGTACATGGGCGGAAAATGCACGTCAAGACGAAATATGCACGCACTGGCGAAAATTATGGTGGAAGAACTATTATGAAAGATTGTGCCCATATACTAAATAATACTATCGAAGTCCCTAGCGTTATGGCTTTTACATCACAAGTCTTGAAAAATTACATGCATACCAGTGACCTCGGCACTCATGATGGTACAACACGAAAGAGAGGACATGAAAAAAAAGTAAAGGAGAAAACTTTATGAGGCTGTCTTTTCTTTTTTTCTTTATGGAAATCTATCGAGCATTTGCCCCCAAGCTATGCCCTACAATTAGATGCACATGCGAGAGGAAATATAGATCAATTATGAGTTAGACCATAAGTCGCATAACAACCTCACTCCTCCTAGTCATTCTAGGAATCTCCGGGAACTACATCACTCTGCAAATCAACTATTCATAATAGTAGAGTAATATAAACATTTCAAGCAAGATAAATCTCCCTAGGTGTCACAATCATCATACATATTCTGTGTTGAGTATATACAAAAGATGCCTACAATTGCAATCATGAATACAATCGGGCATCACCATCAATCCGACCACGGCACCTGCGAAATGTGAATGAAAACGGCATATCTACTTTATTTTTCCCTCGAACTTATTTTATAATATAAACTTGCATAATAAATAATCCTCCAAATATCATTTTGATGTTTTAAATACTTTGAATCATAATGGAAAATCGTTGGCACGGTTGCTATAGAAATAACATTAAAAAAATTACCCTTCTACTCACCTAACGGAATCAAATTTGAGGAAAAACTAGAGGGCACGATCATCAAATATAGAGCTATGCCCAATTTTGATTGAAACGCCATCACATACCGGCAAAAACTATCATTTGCCATAACAAAAAATATTAAATGAACCTTCTTTTTTCTTAACTTGTATTACAATCAAACACAACAGTAAACTCTTAGGCTCCATTTGACACGGTGGTGAAGGTCATGAATATTGGGGTTAAACTGTCATTCGTTAACGCTGACCTAGGGAACTTCATCCACTTTTATGTTCAAACGGCTGAAATGTTTTTGGAGATTCTTAACGAAATGACGGTTTTGCCCATTAGGAAACAGATAAATATTATAAAATACATTTATTGGGCCACATGCCAATTTATAACTAGAGCATCGATGCTCGTGCCCTCTAATTTCTTGTGTGTGAGATCCAAAATAAATAAGATAACAAATATAACAATGATACAAGTATACAACAAAAATAAATCATACAGAGAAATATACATATTTTTCTATCAAGTTAAAATTTTGACCGTTTATGTAACCTCCATTTGAAAGCGGATCCCAGAAAATATCGTTTTATGCCCAGTTCTAGCTATAGGGAGAGGGCCCAATTAGAAACGGTGTTTCATATTCGTCACCAACTGCACCACCTCTAATGTCACTGCCCTAGTAAACATGCCCTAAGTCATCTAATCCAAATGCTGTCAAAAAATACAACACAAGCTATAAATAGAGAGAGCTAAGAAAATAAAAGGAAGCGGTTCCACATGCACTAGCTCCAACCAAAGAGTTCAATAGCAATCTCCATTAGTTCATTAACTTGGACACACTACACACAGAGCTTGGGAGGAATTTCTTCTTCAACTTCTTCTTTTTCCAATTGTCCTTTTATGCTTTCCCATACCTTATACAATTCATAGAAGAAGCACAAAAATCAGAAGAAAAGATGAAACACCATTTATGCTGCAACAAGCAGAAGATTAGAAGAGGACTCTGGTCCCCGGAAGAAGATGAGAAGCTCATCCAGTACATCTCCACCTATGGCCATGGCTGCTGGAGCTCTGTGCCAAGACGTGCAGGTGAACCTAGTTCCCAAACGAATTAAATATATCAGATGTTGATATTCATATTCTCAGTATATCTATGGTTTTGCTGTGTATATATTATTATTGTTTTAGGCTCTGTTTGGGGGGATTTATTTTCACCGGTCAAGCGGTTACGATCACATGTACCGATCCTTAATTAAGGCCTGGTACATGCGGCCGTAACCGCTTGACCGGTGAAAATAAATCCCCCCAAACGAAGCCTTAGTTAATTGTTTGAATATTGGAGGAAATTGCATCTTCTCATTTGCATCGTAAGCTTAATTTAGGGTTGCAAAGATGTGGAAAGAGTTGCAGATTAAGGTGGATCAATTACCTTAGGCCAGACTTGAAAAGAGGAAGCTTCTCTCCACATGAGGAAACTCTCATTATTGAGCTTCACAGGGCTTTGGGAAACAGGTAAATTTTCATCTTTAATTTCACTGTCCTAACAAACATGCCCTAAGCTCAATTTTTATTATAGGTAGTGAAATTTACTTATATGAGTGCATATTTTTTAAAACATAATAAAAGACACATAAATCAAAGAAATTGAAAATTTTGTAAAAAAGTATAGCGGGATAAAATCGGAAAATTGAAAGTTTTATCAAAATCCCTTAAATTTCTACTCATAGTTACAATAATTACAGATTACACCTCTCTTATTTTTGAAATTACATTTTATTGTATTCATGCACAAAAATACTCCCTTTGAGTACATCTTCAGGAGCATGAATGTTATGAAATGTAAACTCATATATGTGTTGTGTGATGAAAAATATTAAAATCAGACAAATTATTTCTTTATATTCAATTTTACTCATTGTAATGACTCTACATTAAAAGATGTGATTTTTTTTTTAGAAATATACATGAAAAATGATAAAATATCCCAAATTATTTTATGATTTTCCAATTCTACCCATTGTAATAACGTTACATTGAAAAGAGTGCATTCGTTTCTAATGAATCTAAAATCATTATATATATTATAATAAAAGTTAAAAACACACTTTGACAGACTTCTTTATTGCCAAATTTTCAATTTTTTAGATTTATATGTTTTTTAATTAAATTTTAAAAAATATGCTCTCATATAAATGAAGTCTTTTGCCTACAATAAAAAATGTGTTTTCCCTTCCACTCGCAAACCCGCCTGCACAAGGAAAAAAATGAGCAACTGACCGGCGCACCGGGGGTTAATTTGCGAGCGGCGAGAGTGTCATAGCACCGGGGCAATGCCGTGGCAAGTGTACTGTCGCGTGCGGCACCTAGGGCCCCCGTGCACTTTCACGGTCGACATACTGTCGTGGTTGGCCGTAGGAGCTGAACCGTATCATTCACTTGTAAAAGGTTAAACTTGTAATATCATAAAATAATTGGGCTTATTTTATCATTTCTCATCCATATTTCCAACGGAAGGACATTTTTGCAAATTAATTGTGGGCGGCTGCGTTAATTAGTTTCCTGACATGATACTTTTCTCAGCTTGCATGCTTGTTAGCGTGTATGATCTTTGGCCTCTGATGCACACAGACTTATATCCTTTAAAATTGTGTGTTGCGCAAATGAGTTGCTGCGCCTGACTTGATATAATTCTATGTTAGAACCTTACAATTAAGTATCCAACGTAAAGTCAAAAACCTTGGAAAGGCTGAAGATCCATATTGAGCACAGACGCCTGCACTAATCTCCCTATGTATTGGAAAGAATCCCACACAAATGTAGCCTTATATTTAATGTATATAGAGTCACGGGAATCTCCACTAACTATATTAAGACTGCATTTGGGGGGACTTATTTTCTCCGGTCAAGCGGTCGTGACCGCATGAACCAGGAGTTACGAAGAAAATAAGTCCCCCAAACCGAGTCTAAGTGCGCAGGAGTGGGTTGATTTTTCTATATATCTTCATATTCTCACAGAAGAATACATTGAAATATTCGTTGCCTAACAGATGGGCACAGATAGCAAAACATCTGCCAGGAAGAACAGACAATGAGGTGAAAAACTTTTGGAACTCTACCATAAAGAAGAAGCTCATTTCTCAAGCAGTGGAAGGCCTCTCTGTTAATCCTCATGATCTTCTCCCATTCCCAGCTGCATCTCCACCTGAAGGTCTTCTCCCAAACAGCTCATACTTCTCCAATGTCCAAGATCAACTACAGCCCTTCAATTATCTCCCTAATTCAGACCAAATCTATCAACATTTACAATACCTGCCACTGCATGACTTGGAAAAAGCAGTTCCAGCACCCCAACTATTGCAAATATCCAGTTCTCAGGACCAGAATGAACCCGCCATGTCTGGTGTGGACAGATTCGATCCGCAACAATTAATTTCTGAACCAAAAGGCGGTCTTGTCGACCCCACAAAGATTGTGATTTCTATGGAGAATGAGCAAATCAGCAATGTTCAGGAATGCTTCAGTTGTCAATCACCACTTCCTTACTTAGAGCGCAGCCATATTGGGTACAGCAGTCTCATGGAGTACATGTATGTTTTAATGTGGCCTGCATCCATCGCAGAGGTGACATGTGATGATATTAACTCCTGCAACTCTTTCTTCCACCCATATTTGCTTAGGTAGACTTTGGCTACTTTAATAGCTTGCTATTTCAAGAAAATTTTAATAAGGAGAGGTAGAATTGAAAGAGTTTGAGGTGCTTGTCATATGGAGATTCCTGTAGTTTCTATTTGTGCATTTTGGCATGATAAAAACCTGTATTTCAACTAGAATATGACTATATCTATATAAAATAATGCCTAGCTAGGACCAAATGAGATCATGTGAATTAAAGATACACACATTGATGGGGACAGTGCTCCACCCCTATTCCCGGCAACATTCTTCGGGCGTCAAACAATCGGGGGGCCGGGAGGCAACATTAGGTAGGTGGTAATTCGTCGGGTGCAACATTCGGCGGGCGTCACCCCTCTATCTATGAAAATTACTTTTACCTCCCCTCTAAGTTTCCCCAATTTACAAAAATGTCTCTTCTATTAGAAATATGAATGAAAATGATAAAATCACGCATGTAAAATATAATAATTACCTTATATTTCTAAATAAAAAAGGTCACACCTTCCAATGCTTAGTAATTACAATAGGTAAAATTTAATATCATAAAATAATTCAGCTCATTTTATCATTCTCCAACCATATTTCTAGCAGAAGGGCCATTTTTTGTAAATTAAGAAAACTTAAAGAGAAGATAAATGTATTTTTGAAAGATGAAGGGGGTGCAACTTATAACTATGCAAACTCCCATGGGAGGACCCGGTAAATGTAATATCGAAAGATAGAGGGGTGCAACTTGTAGTCATGCATGTAAAATATTTGTCCAAGATTTTTAAATAGATTTGAATAAATATTTTGAATATATAATTACCCAAACCTTCCCTGTAAACTAGCATAATTAGTGAGAGTACCCCTCTTATTTTCGAAATTACAAAAAACTCCCTTTAAGTTTTCATTTCATTACCAAAACTTCCCCTGATCTTTTCATTTCATTGCATTCATGAAGAAAAATACCCCCTTGGACACTGTTCACCGAGGGCGGTGTTTTTGTGCATGGATGTTATGAAATTAAATCTTCAGGGGAGGTTTTTGTAATGAAAAGAAAACTTTAGGGGAAGTTTTTGTAATTTCGAAAATAAGAGGGGTGCTGTCAGTAATTTAGCAAAGTTAGAGGGGAGGTCCCGGTAAATGGCCCATATTTTGAAAGGACCTTAGCTTTAGTGATTTCTTTAGAAGATTAAGGAGTACAACATGGGACTCCAAAATGGATCTATCATGATATTTGTTTAGCTTCATTAGTTGTTTTCAAGCATCAAAAAAGATTTCACAAGTGCCTCTCACTTGGTATTTTTCATTGACAAGATTCGGTATTGCCTTATATTAATAATATAAATAATATATGAATGTAAGGCTAAGAAACACATTGAGATGTCTAGGTTGGTTGTACTTTTAAAAGATATAATTGAAAATTTTCATCTTTCATTAATTAATAATCAAGTAAGACTAATTTACTTGTCAATTGAACATGTCTATCAAAATTTGTATAATAAATTTGTCTATTTATCAAAAATTAATAATGTAAGAGTTCAAGTTATCTTTATAAAATTAAAAGAGCAGGATTTTTTTTATATATTTCAGGAATATCAAAAACGTGTTGTACCCTATATTTAATAGGTTTGAGAGAGGTCATAATTAGTTTGTCAGGGATGGTACTAAATTACTAAATAGTATGCTACATTTATAAGGTTTGAGATAGGAGGCCACTTGGTATTTTCCATTGCAGGATTCAGAGACTTGATATGTTGTTGCTTAGTACTTTATGAGTTAACATTCGTGATCTTGGCATAACATTCTATAATCGTACTTTTTCAAATCATCCTCACTTCTTACAAATTGTAATTTTCCCTCCCAATCAGATTTCAAAACATCTTTTGCTTTTCAAAATATGCTGAGTTCTCACTCCTTTAATCCCCTCATCACCATTCAACGAAGTAACAAAATATCAAAATAGTTCTTAAATGGAGCAAAGGCACTTTTGGTAACATAAATGAAAAAAATTAAATAACTAACCTTATTATTTTGGAAGCTGAAAATGCCTTTTAATTCCTCCCATCCCTTGAAAATCTATAGTCTCTAACTTTTGTTAAAGATGAATATTTACATGTTTTGAATTCTGAAGCTACTTTTTGGGCCCAGAAGTCCATGGATTAGGCTTTATGGGAACAAAGATAGGAGCACTACCTATTTAAAGTCGTTGATCAATACAAGAAGATTCGCGAACAAAATTGCGCAACTTTTGAATAATGAAAGTAATACAATGACAGTTTCACATAAAATTCAGGGAACTATTCTAAACCACCTTCAAAATATTATGAACGATCCCTCCTCTAGATCTCCTCATATATATTTCAGACCATATCTCCCATGTTTTCTTGGAGGATGACAACAACTATCTTATATCCCGACCCACCCTAATTTTAATTTGGTTGTATTGACGAGTCTAAGCTATCTCCCACCGTTCTTTCTTCTAGTAATAAAATTAAAAGAAAAAAACTTTGTTTAATGAGTTTCTTTTAGACATTTGAAATTTTATAATTTCTTATATTTGGATTTTTAAAATAGATTTCTAATAAATAGCAAATTAAAGAAAATTTTAACAATGTTTTTGTGAAAAACTAAAAAAAACATTGTGACAAAAAGATCATTACTAACTAAATATATCTCCAAATAGTGACAAAATAAATAACTTTAGTGACAAAATTGTCGTCTCATTATTACACTGCAAAATTAGTTGCCATACATGACTGGTCATTAAGAAAATATTTTTGTGATACTAAATTGTTGTCACTAAATATACATATATATTTAGTGATGTGGAGAAACGGTCACTAAAAATGTACATTTGGTGATGAATATTTTTGTCACTAAGTACATTTAGTGGCAGGTCTTTTACAATCACCTTCTGACGAATTGAATCTGGTCGTTAAATATCTTTTGTGACCAACTTGTAATATTTAATAACTAAAGTTTTCGTCACTAAAAGTCACATTTCTTGTAGTCTTATTTTCTCCATTCACAAAAACTGTGCCCCTAGCCCAGATGGTTTTAGTTGCACCTTCTTTCATGACTGTTGAGAAATCATTAAAGAGGACCTCCTAAAGGCTTCCCAGGACTTATTCAGTGGGGCTATCTTGAACATTTCCATACTTCTAATAGCATCATTCTTATTCCTAAGACATCAAATCCCATTTCTCCCAAACACGCAGGCACATTAGTTTATCCAACATTACTAATAAAATCTTCACCAAGACCATTTTTAGGAGGCTTAATGCTCTTCTAACTATTTGTATTCCCAAGAACAAAGCACATATATCAATGGTAGAAACATTCATTAGAACATATGATTAATTAAACAGCTATTATATGACATAAACAAGAAAGTGTTGGTGACAACATCAACCTCAAGCTTGACATGAAAAAGCTTTTGAAAGAGAAAATTGACACTTCCTCTTTTCTTTCATGGTCAAACTAAGATTCTCCATCAAAATGGTCGCCTTGATTAGACTGTTTCAAAGCAACAGTATGTTATTTATCATCTGTAATTGAATTAAGTGTGGCTTCTTCCCCTCATCCTGAGGAGTTAAGCAAGGTGATCATTCCCCCCCATATGTCCATTGAAACTCACTATTTTTCGACCACTGAAGGCCTAAAAATTGCAAGTTTGTTTTGTTCATGGAAAAAATGGCACCAATTCCACATCACTTGAATGAAAGGATATGTGTGTTGTTGAGTGGATTACTACTTCTTATTGTTCTCAACATGTAACTTGATGCAATCAAAGCTTTCAATAAATAAAATCACCTATAAGATTTGATAAAAAGAAATATCTAAACATATAAGATTAAAATATGTCTCTAATCTGAATTCAGGTTATAGGCTCAAACATCAAAAATTGCGGAAGCATAAATTATGCTATATACACAAACATGAATGACACATATACGAGTTATAATGTAAATGAAATAATAAATCAAATACTAATATAAATTATCATATTGTTGCCTTCCATTTTAAGATACATGGAGAAATAATTATGAAAAATTTGGTATATATCTTCACTTGTAGACACCGCTTGATGGCAAGGCTTGAATGGGGAAGTCGTATAGAGATAGGACTTGCTTTTATGTTGCCAAAACTTGAACCACGGTGGGAATACCATGAGGCAAAAAAGGGATAGACCCTTTTAATTCATTATTATTGGAAAGGGAATCCCATAAGGTGAAAGAGGGAGAGAGCCTTTTTAGTTATAAAATATATAATAATGAATTAAATTGATTATTATTATTATTTACTATTATGAAAGATAAAATTCATTATATTAAATCCACTCTTAATTTTGGCAACTTCCAATTAAGTCCTCATAACTTATTCAAATAAATGCTTTAATGATATTACAAGTGAGACCCAAACCCATCCTAATATCCAAACCCATCCTCATAAATTTACTAAATATTAGTTCTACCTATTATAAACCAATAATGTAAATACATTAATATTTTGATCGAATTAATTTTGGAAGATAATAATCGCCTTTATATTATCTGATTTGGCAGAATCAAATTATTAATTAACGATTAATATATTCTTACATTCTCCCACTTGATTCGATCACTCTCATTAATAATAACAATAAGTAAGAGTTATGGCGGTCACACTTTGTACAAGTTAAAACATTTCCTTCCATATACCACTATACTCAGAACTACTACAAAATTTAATCAATAGTCATAAGACTATCAAGGTTGACATTATGCTTTGAACTTAATACCTGCTTATTATTCATTAACAACTTAATGCGTACAAAGTAAATATTAATAAGAAAATTGACTTGAAAACTCAAAACTACAAGAAGCAAATGACCAACTAAAAATTTATATTACACATACCAAAGTATTATACATCATTGTGACTAAGACTCATTCTTACTGTGTGATCATGAAAATACTTTTGTTGAAGACCTTTCGTAAGAGTATATGCAATCATAAGGTATGTGCTAATGTGTTGAATAGACATCGTTCGCTTATGCACTTCTTCTTTAACACTTAAGAATTTTATTTCCAAGTGTCTCGCTCATTTGGAGTGCTTATAAATTTTTGAGAAAATTACTACTACAACATTATCATAATATTGGTTATATTTGGTTTGACGATGGTGGGTGCATCCGGTGTGTCAAAACGGCACTTTGGAACAGGAGGGGGAGAGGTGGGGGTCGAAATGGAGCAGTTTAGGGTTGTTTCCTCCTTACTGCAGGAGCAAATAGAGCAAACGTCACCGGCAGCCATTTGTTTACCCGCCGTACGACGACGTTTGCTCCAAATGGAGGCGGCAAAATGCTGAACCAAATAAAGCCATAGTTTTATCGGTATACTAATGGAGTCGACAACTACAAGCCCTGAAATACATTTTACAACAAAAGTGCTTGAATTATGGCTTCAAAGAAAACCCCAAATTCAGCTTCTTTAGTGGAGGTGGCAATGATGGACTCTTTTCCACTTTTCCAAAAGATAGCTCCATCTACAAACATAAATACAAAGCTAAAAGTGTACTTCTTGTAATCAACGCACCCCGCAAAATCTGAGTCAGAATATCCAATAACTTCTAATTGATCCGTCCTTCTATAAGTTAACATCAACTTCATAGTACCTTACAAGTATCTAAGGACCTTTTGTATAGCTCTCCAATGATCCATTCCTGGATTATTTTTATATCTACCCAACAAATCAACAATGAAACTAATATCCGTCCTAGTACATGTTTGAAGATATGTAAGGCTTCCAACAACTGAAGCAAATGGAATTGATTCAATTTCTTTTCTTTCAATCTCATTCTTAGGGCATTGTGCAAGACTAAACTTATCACCTTTTTGTATGGGAACTACTCCTGATGAACATCTATCCATATGAAATCTTTTTAATTAGAACTTTATTTATATAAGCTTTTTGGGAGAGGCCTAATATTCCTTTCGATCTATCATGGAATATCTCTATTCCAATCACATTGGATGTTTCACCTAAATTTTTCATTTCAATGTTCTTAGAAAGATGTTCTATTATCTCATACACCATCCTTAATTCATTAGTGACTAAAAGAATGTCATCTACATATAGGACTAAATATGTATATTTACTCCCACTAATCTTATTGAAAGTTATTAACTTAAGGTTAGCTAGTCACCTAGAGGGGGGGGGGGGGGGGGGGTGAATAGCTATTTGAAATTTCTTAAGCCTTTTTGTTGTTTTCTTACTAAGTGATCTAGAGCTTGTCCTTAGTACATGCAATATAAGATAAGAATAAGCAACACAGCAAAGCACATAGATATATATAGTGGTTCCCCAACTGGGTACATCCACTTTTCCTCCCACCTTTCTAACTTATGTTAGACAAGACACAAACTCCTCCAAAATGCTCCTCAAAGCTTACACCTCAGGCCCTCAGCCTTACTATAATGCCCCTGATTTTTCGATGTTTAATTTAATTCTTTTATTGGCGTAAAATTTGGTGTCAGGGCATTACGTTGACCCTTGGTTTCTAACAAAAGATGGACACCGGCCTGGTTTCTAACAAACCGTATTCATCATCTTCTCCTGGAAGTCGTTGGCCTATTGCGAAAGAATGAAAGCGGCGGATAATCCTAAGCTTTCGGCCGCCGATTTCTGGAGCTTTGGTGCTCAAAATCATCTTTGGAGGGTAGATCCGGATAGCTCTCAACTAGATCTACATTTCTACGGTATGATTTTCCCGTTTCGTGAAATTTTCGGTGTTAGGGATTTCGTTTTTACCCTATTTCGTCCTGAAAAGTTTCAGGAATTTTTGCTTAGGTGTTCTTGTGGCCAGATCTGTGAGGTGGAGCGTTGCTTGGCCGAATTTCTGGAGATTTGAGGCAAGTGGTAGTTTTCCCCCCTTGCTTGTTCTTAATTTCACTATTTTCTTTATTTTCTTTCCTCCCTGTACAGAAATTGAGATTAGAATAGGATTTCCTCCTTGTCAAACCTTGTTTGCTATAGATCTTAGCGCAAGTGGTGATTTACACCCTTGCCAAGCTTTCAACTTGTTGTATTCTGTTCTTGTAGGTCGTATGGTACTTAGCATAGCAGTGAACCGTAGTCTTGGTGAGAGAGAAACCCTATTGCGGTTACAGGAGAATTCTTTTCCTGTGTTGGGCTTAGCTGTTAACTTGGTCTTAATCTAGGTTTAGTTGTAGCCAAAATTAAGACGAGATAGCTAGGATAAGTCTATTAACCTCTATTTAGGTATGTTAGCTTTTCTTCCAGCTTTCTAGGTCCCCGCGTTGAGTGGTGTTGAGTGGTTGTGCGACTAAGTGTAAAATCATTGAGTGTGTTGAATGCACTCAATGCCTTGCTGAGTGGTCTGCAAAGCTAAGTTAAAAAGTGTTGAGTGAGTGGTATACAATCAACGCAGCATTGAGTGAGCTTAGCACACTTAACATCATTCTGTAAATTTTAGAAGCTAAGTCTAAAAGCGTCGACAGCGTTGAGTGAGCTGAAGTCATTCAGCGTCGTCACTTAATTCTATAAGTCTAAGTAAAAAGCATTGACACCGTTGAGTGAGCTTAACTAACTCAATGCCGTCGCTTAATTCGGCAAGCTAAGTAAAAAGCGTTGACAACATTGAGTGAGGTGAACTCACTCAACGTCGTCGCTTAAACCTGTAAAGATAAGTAAAAAAGCATTGACGGCACTGAGTGAGCTGAACTCACTCAATGTCGTCACCTAGTTCTTTTTTAGCTAAGTGATAAAGAATTGAGTGAGCGGAACTGACTCAATATCATCGCTTAGGAAGAACAACGTTGACAGCTTTAAGTGAGCCGAACTCACTCAACGCGGTCATCTGATTTTAGCAACTAAGTTATCAAGCATTTAGTGACCTGTACACACTCAACGCGACATTGAGTGTGTTGAATACACTCAACGCCATCGATTTGTTTTGAGCTTAATGTAAAAGAGTTAAGCGGGCTGACTATACTCAACGCAGCGTTAAGTGTGTTGAATACACTCAACACCATCTTGTTTTCTGGATGGCGTCGATAGCGTGGACTGCATTCGACATGGCGTCGATTGCACTTGATGCTTTTCTGTGGATAGTCTTATTTTTGCTGATTCTTGGTATATAATCAGTAGGCTATTTTTGCTAAATAAAATTAGTCAAGTGCCTGCTGTTTTCATCAAGTTTGATCTTAGGACAATTTTTGGGATTAATTCCTACATAGTTGTTGGAGAAGTCCAATGTTTTGGTTATGGATTTTCAGTGTCTTTGCTATGATCGCCGGTATTTTGGTAAATCTTTTGACCCTGATGGGTTTATAACTGTGGGTGTGCTGGTGGAGGTGTCTCCCCCCATAGGTGATAGTTTTTTTCCGGTTTTGGGAGTGTCAAGATAAAAGACCTCGTTTCCTTCTGCACTTGTTAAGTTTTTATGATGGGTGTGTCGGCAGAGGTGTCTCCCCCCACAAGTACCGGGTTATGCCGGTGATTTTGCACAATCATGTTGAGCTGACATATTTCTTACATTTATATACTTACTTATATATGTATCTAATGAAGCTTAATTCTTTATTGCACTTGGTGTAAGTACCTTATCCTTGGATTTGGTAAGTTTATCGTTTATCACAATTTTATTTCTTATTTTGTTGAGGTTTTGTCAGCTATTCTTGGATTTGGGGTTAGTAACCCTCTTTGTCTCTTTTGGTCATTGTTGGGAATTGTGCCCTACAATATTCCTCAGGATTTGAAGGGGCATCACAAATCATGCTAAGGGGCAAAATGTATTTGATGTGTACTCTAGTTCTTGCATGCAGGCAGTCCATGATTGGATAGGTGAAGAAAATGAGTTGGGCAGTAAACTCAAATTTCATTGAACTCAGCTCGCTGATCGTCGAGCTTAACTCGACATTGCTTGGGTTAAGCTTAAGAACTCAGGATTCAAAATTCATCGAACTCAGCTTGAAGTTCATCGAGCTCAGGTTACAGTTCATCGAGCTCAGCCCCACGCTTGTCAAGCTAAAGTAAGAGAAGAATTGACTAAGGAAAAAAGCACTGAGACCGCTGAGAAGATCAAAGTTCATCGATCTTAATTTGCGGTTCGTCAAGCTCAGCTCAAGGCTTCTCAAGCTAAAGCTAGAAAATCTATCTAAGGCAAAATCATTGATACTGCTGAGAAGAAGCCGTTGAGATTGCTGAGACAACTGAGACAGCTGAGAAGATAGCGTTGAGACTGCTGAGACAACTGAGAAGATAGCGTTGAGACTGCTGAGACAGCTGAGACAGCTGAGAAGATAGTGTTGAGACCACTGAGATAGTAGAGACAAAACTGGCTGGATTTCTCTAAGTCCAGAAGCGTTGAGTGAAGCAGATTCACTCAACGCTTCTAATAAAGCAGGAAGCACAGATACAGTTAAGAGGTAAACAGCTGAGACAAAATTAGCTGGATTTTGTCTAAGTCAAGAAGCATTGAGTGAAGCAGGTTCACTCAATGCTTCTAATGAAGAAGGAAGAGCTGAGATAGTTAAGAGGAAAACTGCTGAGATAGTAAAGTGCAAAAACCGTTGAGACAGTAAATAAGAAGAAAGAACTGAAATAAAGGCTTTTCTCAGCTGATAATGAAAAACCGCTGAGACCGCTGAGATAAAACCGCTGAGACAGTTAAGTGTAAAAATTGTTGGGATAGCAGATAAGAAGAAAGCGCTGAGACAAAAGGTTGTCTCAGGTGATAACGAAAAGCCACTGAAACTACAGAGACAAAATCGCTGAGACAAAGCCAGGAAAATTCTAAGTCCAGAAACATTGAGAGCTAAGGCAGATGGCGTTGAGTGACTTAACATCACTCAACGCTTTATGGTCTTCTGCAATAATTTCTAAGTCCAGATGTTGATGACCACTACTGACGTCATCAAAGTCAAAATTACAGGAAGTCATTGCGGGATAGCTGGTGTAGCGCCGAAAGACATTTTGTCCTTTTCTGATGGAGTTGGCGCTCACCAATCCTTGGTGGGCCCATATACTATTATGTCGTTGATTCAAATGAACACATATAAAAGGGGAAATAGAAAATGGATTAGGGTTAACAAATACATGGGGATCCAACGCAGATAATACAGAAAGAGAAATTGAAAGGGGTGGCTGGACATCTTCTTCCCCATCTAGCTTGAAAGCTAAATCCAGCCAAGATATCCTAAGGGCAGATAAAGATATCTGAAGCACTTCAAAGTTCAGCAAGTTAGTTCTCATCAGAACAGTGTAGCTGATACATCTCTTCAGAAAGCTGATGCTGCTTATCTGTGCAGCAGTAAAGTGTTAGCTGTAGAAGAAGACTAATTCCTTCTACAACAAGTTGACTGGACTAATATCTGCTCAGTCCAGCAAGGTTGACTCAGAGATACCTCTCTGAGTCAGTTGTTCTAGTTTCTTCAACATCCTATTTTATTTCCTGTAGGATTCAGGTTTCCTGAATCTAAGTGTAAGGCACTTTGTGCCTGAGGTAGGTGACAAATTTGTCACCGAGGTAGGTGCCCTGTTGGGGCACTAAGGTAGGATCCAAGTGAGGATCTGAGCTATAGGGCTTAAGTGCCTGAGGTAGGAGAGTGTTGCTCTCTGAGGTAGGATCCAAGAGTGGATCTGAGGTAAGGCTTTCCTCCCAGCTTGAGTGTAGGTCCTTGTGCCTGAGGTAGGTGACTGAAGAGTCACTAAGCTGTAGGTAACAAGTATCTCACTAAGTTGTAGGCCTTGGAGGAGGCTGAGTTGTACGTAGCTGGAAGGGTACTGAGTTGGAGTACTGCAACACTCTAAGAGGAGGGCTATGTGCCTGAAGCTGTAGGGCTGAAGATCCAGAGTGTAGGCCTTAGAAATAAAGTTGAGGTAGGTGATCAATGGATCACTGATCTGTCAGAGTTCTGTATAGCTCTAAGGTAGGAACCCTTATGGTTCTGAGTTGGATTCTGTGAAGAAACTATGTGTAAGGCTGTGGGCCTGAGGTTTAAGCTCTGCGAAGCATAATGGAGAAGTTGTTCCTAGTCTGACAAGTAAGTTGGATAGGTGGGAGGGAAAGTGGATGTACCCAATTGGGGAACCACTATAAATCCTTGTGTTTGTTGTGTGCTTGTTTTTCTTTGTTATTGCAGGATTTAAGGACAAGCTCTAGTTAGTAGAATTAGAAATCAACAAAATATTTAATAAAAGTTCAAAGACATATTCACCCCCTCTCTAGGTGATTAGCTAACCTAAAGTTAAGTAATTTCAAGTGGTATTAGAGGGAGGTTACTCAAAAAGGATTTAATAATCTTAGTTAACCTCCCAGGATAGCTAAAAGGGTTACACTTGTGGGTTCAAAATAGAACCACAAGAAATGGAGCTTCAAGTGTGCAGCAAGGAGAACTTTAAGACTTGGAAAGAATGGGTCAAGCAAATCATGGAAGACTGTTATCCTAGGGTCCTTGCAATAGTTCAAGAAGGACCTTTCATTCTCAAGAAGGTCTCAACATCAGATGCAACCATCCAGACTGCAAAGAATTATGCAGAGATGTTTGAAGAAGAAATCAACTTTGCATATATGGACAAGAGGGCACAACACATCATAGTGAATGCCATGGATGACTCAACCATCATGAGAGTGGTCCACTGTAAGTCAGCTAAAGTGATGTCGGATTCTCTCACTGACTATATGGAAGGGAAATAGATAGTCAGTCTTTTTGACAATGGTTCAGAGTCTGAAGATGAGAAGAAGAAGAAAAAGCATCACCATCACCACAAGGGCAAGAAGGAGGAAAAGTCCTTTGTGACTAAGAAGGAGAGAAGCTGGACAGATTCTTCATCCTCAGATTTTGAAGATAAAGAGGAAGAAACCTATTTAGGGCTGATATCTATTGCTGTAGATCCAAGAGAATAGGAGGAATATCCTACTGCCAGGATAGGAATCAGGGCCCCTCTGTCACACTCAGGCAGTGACAATGAGGAGGATGAAGAAAACTATGGATGCCATGGGTTGATGGCAATGTCTGCATAAGAAAGAAGTCAGGAAGAATCAGAATCAATTAAGGTACAATCTCTCTCAAATTCTGCATTTTTCTCTGACTATGAATCCAGTCCAGATACTGGAGCATCTTCATCATGTGATAAAGATTGCTATGAATCTATCACTGATGTCAATCAATTGATTGACAAATTTGGACTACTCTTAATTGCTCTAAAGAAGAGCAAAGTACTTGCCAAAAGGTAAGCCAAGGAAATAGAGGTCCTAAAGCCTTATAAAACTCTCTATAACAATAAATCTATTGAGTTTTATAAGAAAAGTCATGAGGTGTCTGAACTCAAGAAAATTCTTGAGTGTCAGACCATGCTTCTTAAAGAAAAGAAGAAGCACATTAGATATCTAGAACAAAAGTTCACAGAGAAATTGGGGATTGTGATTAATCCTTCTCAGTCAAAGGGTTAGTTGCCAAAAGCTGCAACTTAACAAGTCCCTGACAAGCTGGGTATTAACCACATTAATCATCATTTCAAATTTGAATTCCCTGATAAGAGGACAATGTTTCAAAAGGCAAGTACACCTTCTAAAACCGTCAAGTTTGCACCACTCCAGAAGGATCAATCAAATGTGTGCTCCACCAGGGGGTGAAGACACATGATCCAAGAAAGAGTGACATTGTCCACTCTAGCCATAAAGTTCAGGAGAAGTTTTTTAGATTTGGATCCAAGTATCCTCTATCTAAGGAAATGAGAATGTCCACTAGATGGCAGGCTCCAAAAATATATCAGGTCCATTTTGTACCAGCTGTATTTAGTTCCTCAGCACCTTCACTCAGGAAGAAGGGGGTAGCATCATGCAATGCTCATCCAACAAAGTCTGGTGTTGCTCACATCTCTCATGGACAGCAAGTCTGAGTTGTCTTAAAGAGAAGGTACAACATTCATAAATGTTGGTGATGTGGGAAAGTGGGTCACTATGTCATTGATTGTTGGCATAACCTAAATGTGACTAGTGGACAGAAAGGTGCTCAGCCCAGGTAGAGAGTTGGACATATGTTTTATGATGCTAACAAGAACCTAGGACCCAATTATCATTTGGTGTCTAAGGGAAAATGAATTCTATTTTGCAGGATAGTCCAAGTACCTGTCTACTTAAGACTTGGTATTTGGACAGTGAATGTTCCAGGCAAATGTCTGGGACAGGATAGTTGCTCGAGGAATATGCTACAGAAAAAGCAACAAATTAAGGTTGAGTCTGTCAAGTAAGTAATCCTCAAAAGTTAGAGGAAGTAAACCTTAAGGTATGTCTCTCTCTCTCTCTTATATAGAGATTTAGTTTGCTATTTATTAAGTTATGTTAGTTGTGCTAAATATGAATCTAAGATATAAACAAGCTTTTAACAGGCTTTATTCAAAAAAAATTTCAGATAACTTATTAGCAAGCTTTAGGGAAAAAATGCATAAATTGGGTACCAATAGAACTGACACATTAACATGTTAGGTCCCCTTCTATTTTACTTGACAATTTACTAAGTCATGTAAATTGTACAATGAATCAGTAAGGGAAACCACAAATTAAACATGCATGGAACAAATAAAAGAAAAGCTGAGGGATATAGTAAAAGCTCTAAGTGCCCTGTATCATAACAAGAATCATTGAGTAAGCCGTAAAGTCTAAAATACTTAACATAGTAGTCAAATGAAAAATTATATTAAATTAATTAAATATTTTCATTACATATATAATGGCGACAAGAAAAGAAAAGTCACATCGCTGTCGAAAGCATTAACCCTAGCCGTCAAGACCGAAACCGTCTCAGCGTCTTGCCGCTCTGTTATAATGGCGCCAAATGTCATCAAGGAGCTTCAGGATGGATACGAAATAGTGGGGGATGGATTCAATCATGCCTCTCCTGAGATTAAAGCTGTGTTAAGGATGATTGAGGTCGCAGGCTTGGAATACACCATTTCCCAACCCTCCACCATTCTTAGAAATGAGGTTGTGGAATTCTTCTCAAACATTAAGATGTCCCCATCTCAAAACTCTCTTAGGTATAAGATTGAAGATATCAAAATAAGGGTAAACCCTAAGAGGTTAGGAAAGGCACTTCATATACCCTCTGTCAACCCTAGCGAGGAAGAAGAGCTCGTCGTCACGGATAGAGACAGTGCTCTCACATGGTGTGGATACAATGAGGCCAAATCTGGGTCTCTTAAAAGGAAATTCTTCAATCAGAGAGGAAAATTTCTAGCAGACATTGTAGGGAAAGCCCTCATCTGCAAACTTGGATCACATGACACCATATCCAGGTTCATGTTTGAAGTCATGACCAGAATTATACTAAATAGAAAGACCTCATGTACTTCTTTCATCTATCAGAGAATAGAAAAATGTATATCCTCTCCAAATATGGGAAGAATTATTCCCTTATACCTAGTGAACAACTATCCTGGCACTTTCAAACAGGAATATGGGGCGAAAATTCACTACCTTAAAAGAATGGACATAAAAACTTTGGATAGATTCACTAGAGTCCTACCAATGAGCCAACCTTCAGGAATAAAGGACTCCTCCAAGGGTACAAGGAAGAAACCTACTGAGGAAGAAAGAACTTCTAGCTCTAAACCAGAGCATGGATCATCCTCTCCAGCTGGGGCTGGTCTGCAGGTCGACTTATCACTTAGTCAATCCTCTACAAACATTCAACTCCAATATACTGCTATGCATGTTGATAAAATCCATGCCAGCCCAAAGTCAGGACAAGTGTCAAAGAATGTTGCTGAAGACGAGGTTGCTGCAGAAGATGAGGTAAACATGGGTGATACTGATGGTATTACAGCAAGTGAAGATATCCCTACTGTAGAAGATAACATGGAGCCTCTTGAGACTCTAGATACTTACCTTAATAGGTCAAGCGTAGAGAAGGATGCTCAGTCTGAGGGGGAGCATGATCAGATGGAGTTGACAGACTTGAATCAAGTTGTCAATAGAATAGTTGAGTCTGCATCCACTTCAGGTAAAACTCATTCCCTCTTAATTAGTAGTGTTAAAATATCTTCAGCTAAGCAAATGTTTCCTTCTAGGTATTGTAGTTGAGGGGGAGCTTTCTTTGATCCCTGCTCAGAATATTGTACCTCCTCTCATGAGCCATACTTCATCTGCCCCCATCTCCAATGAGGAATTTCTAACTCAAATCAAAGCACTACTGGATGCTCAGACCACAAGGAGTATGTTGATCAATCAGTTTCCACACTAAGGGATGAATTGTCGGCCAAAGTAAATGAAACTAAAGAAGAAATTTCTCACTTAAACAAACAGGTGACCACTTGGTTTGATAGTGCTGGAACTGCTGGAATCAAGCTGACCACCATTATAAAATCATTGGATACAAGCCAAACACTCTATGCAACTGACATAGGATTTGTTAAGAATTATGTGAGTACAACAGATGAGGTGATCAATAGTGCAACAGACCATGTCAATCAGCATGTCACCAAGGTTGCTCTCCACTCCATGGAGCAGGCAATTCTCTTGAGGAATGAGCTACTAACTGACAATGAGTGAATACTCCAATTTTTATCAAACAAAACCGAAGCCAACACCTCATTTCTGCAAAAGACAATATCTGAAGAAGGCGGAAAGGGGGAGCGTAGCCATGCTAAGGCAGCAATGCTCAATGAAGATCAAGCCTTCAATGTAATTCAAGGCACCAGGGTGGCACTACACCTGCTGCTCCTAGATAGAAAGAGGCCAGAGGACCTAGACTTCCCTGCACAAGACACAATTGCACAGGATGCACAACTTGCTACCAAAAGAAAGTGGGAAGGAACTCAAATGGCTGAAGAGTTCATGGCAAAGAAGAGAGCTAAGAACAGAGATGATCCAGATTATGAACAGCTAAGTGAGGCCTCTAAATCCATCATTATCAATTCCTGTGTAATCCATGGACAAATCTTGAAGAACATTGATAGTGTGTATTCTTCTGAGGAATGAATAAAGCATCCGGAAAGAAATTCCCTAAGGGAAAGAATATTCAAGGAGAATCTGGTAAGGAAGAGCAACCCCAAGAAAATTCCTCCCAAATATATTCCAAAGTCATTCCTCTACTTCAAGTGGCAGAAGAACAAATCTAAAAACTTAAAGAAGACTGCTACAACCTAGGATGCTGGTGCAAGTTCATCAAAGAATAACTGATAGAAGACTGTAAGACCTAAGCTTATTTAAAAAATATTATCTGATCTATGTCTTGTAATGAATGTCAACAGTGTAAAAATTTCAAATCTTTATCAAAGAAATTAATATGAGTTGACCCTGACTATATTGATGTGATAAATGTATATCTGTGATAAATAAATATGTTGTTCCTTCATATATATCCTGTAATCACAAGTTTGCTACTATTTAGCTAAGTTAACGATTAGGTTCATCTTGATCATAATGTTAACCTTGTAAATGATTACTAAAGTTCTTGTTGTTAATCATACTATCACATTGTCAATGATTATTAATTCACTTATACCATTAGTCTATCAATCATAGTGTTAAGCCATCTTATCTAGGGGGAGTTATCCTGTACTGAGATGGCTAGTTGTCAGGATAATCTTTCATTAGACCTATCTTGATAGTTTTTCTGTGTTCATGCACCTTAGCATGGATGTGTGTTCTGCCTTCTTCAAATAGGGGAGATTATTGGGAATTGTGCCATACAATGTTCCTTAGGATTTGAAGTGGCATCACCAATCATGCTAAGGGCCATAAGGTATTTGATGTGTGCTCTAGTGCTTGCATGCAGGTATTCCATGATTGGACAGGTGAAGAAAAATGAGTTGGGTAGTAAACTCAAATTCCCTCGAACTCAGCACGCTGATCGTCGAGCTCAACTCAGAATTCCTTTGGTTAAGCTTAAGAACTCAGGATTCAAAATTCGTCGAACACAAGTCAAAGTTTATCAAGCTCAGGTTACAGTTCATCGAGCTCAGCCAAACTCTTGTCAATCTAAAGCAAGATAAAAATTGACTAAGGCAAAAAGCATTGTGACCGCTGAGAAGATCGAAGTTCATCGAGGACAGTTTACGGCTCATCGAGCTCAGCTCAATGCTTGTCAAGCTAAAGCCATAAAATATATCTAAGGAAAAGCGTTGAGACTGCTAAGAAGAAGGTTTTGAGACCACTGAGACATCTGAGAAGATAGCATTGAGACTACTGAGACAGCTGAGATAGCTGAGAATATAGCGTTGAGACAACTGAGACAGCATAGAGGAAACTAGTTGGATTTTTCTAAGTCCAAAAGCATTGAGTGCATCAGATTCACTCAATGCTTCTAATAAAGTAGGAAGCGCTGAGACAGTTAAGAGGTAAACAGTTGAGACAAAACTAGCTAGATTTTTTCAAAGTCTAGAAGCGTTGACTAAAGTAGGTTCACCCAATGCTTCTAATGAAGAAGGAAGCGCGATGACAGTTAAGAGGAAAACTGCTAAGACAATAAAGTGCAAAAACCGTTGAGACAACAGGTAAGAAGAAAGCGTTGAAACAAAGGCTTGTCTTAGCTGATAATGCAAAACTACAGAGACTGCTGAGACAAAACCGCTAAGACAGTTAAGTGCAAAAACTACAGAGATAGCAGATAAGAAGAAAGCGCTGAGACAAAGGCTTATCTCAGTTGATAATGAAAAACCGCTGAAACCGCTGAGACAAAACCACTGAGACAAAGCCAGGAAAATTCTAAGTCCAGAAACGTTCAGAGCCAACGCAGATGTCATTGAGTGACTTAACATCACTCAATGCTTCTTGGTCTTCTGGAATATTTTCTAAGTCCAGATGTTGATGACCACAACTGACGTCATCAAAGTCAAAATTGCAAGAAGTTGTTGAGGGAAAGCTGCTGTAGCGCCAAAAGACGTTTTGTCCTTTTTTGATGGAGTTGATGCTCACCAATCCTTGGTAAATGCAGAAAATACAGAAAGAGAAAATGAAAGAGGCCGTTGGACATCTTCTTACCCATCTAGCTTGAAAGCTAAAGTCTAGCCAAGATAGCCTGAAGGCAGATAAAGATAGCTGAAGCACTTCAAAGTTCAGCAAGTTAGTTCTCATCAGAATAGTGTAGCTGATACATCTCTTCAGCAAGCCGATAGCTGCTTACCTGTGCAGCAGTAAAGTGTTAGTTGTAGAAGAAGGCTAATTCCTTCTACAATAAGATGACTGGACTGATATCTGCTCAGTCCAGCAAGGTTGACTCAAGATAACTCTCTGAGCCAGTTGTGCACTTTGTGCCTGAGGTAGGTGACAAATTTTTCACTGAGGTAGGTGCCCTGTTGGGGCACTGAGGTAGGATCCAAGTGAGGATCTGAGTTGTACTGCTTAAGTACCTGAGGTAGGATAGTGTTGCTCTCTGAGGTAGGATCCAAGTGTGGATCTGAGGTAGGGTTGTCCTCCCAGCCTGAGTGTAGGGCCTTGTTCCTAAGGTTGGTTTCTGAAGAGTTACTAAGCTGTAGGTAACAGTTGTGTCACTGAGTTGTAGGCCTTGGAGGAGGCTGAGCTGTATGTACCTGAAAGAGTACTGAGTTATAGGAGTGTTGCTGCACTCTGATAGTAGGGCTGTGTGCATGAAGCTATAAAGCTGAAGAGCAGAAGTGTAGGCCTTAGAAATAAGGCTGAAGTAGGTGATCAGTGGATCACTGAGCTGTAGGAGTTCTGTAGAGCTCTGAGGTAGGAACCCTTGTAGTTCTGAGTAGGATTCTGTGAAGAATCTCTGTGTAAGGCTGTGGGCCTGAGGTGTAATCTCTAAGGAGGATAGTGGAGAAGTTGTGTCAAATCCAACAAGTAAGTTGGAAAGGTCGGAGGGAAAGTGGATGCACCCAATTGGGGAATCACTATAAATCCTTGTGTTTGTTGTGTGCTTGTTTTTCTTTGTTATTGCAGGTTTTAAGGATAAGCTCTAGTTAGTAGAATTAGAAATCAGCAAAAGATTTAATAAAAGTTCAAAGACCTATTCCCTCTAGGTGAATAGCTAACCTAAAGTTAAGTAACTTTCAATCATTACTACTTCTGACCCTTGTTCACCACTTGTATTTTTGTATATCTCTTACTGAGGTGTTCGTTCTTTGAATGCCTCGGGTTTGGAGCAGTAGCCGGTTGAGCGGCTAAGACAATTGGTTTTAGGCTGGTGCTCTGCATCTGTCTTTTCCTTACCGGTTGTGAGGTAGTTTTATACTTTTCCTATAGTTCAGACATACATTGTTTTGGTGGGTTCAAGTCAGGTTGTTGATGCCCACAGCATTTTATTTTATGTTAAGTACTTGCTATCTGCTAAGTCATTTTTTTTATGATTTAATTGTTTCTACTTGCTCTCTGGGAGGTTTTATGGTAGGTTGCATGTTAGATATTTTAAACTATTAAATATTATTTCTAACTCATGCACATCACTTTTGAAAAGCTAAAGTCACTATATCTTATTGAACATAAAATTAATATCGATACTTATACTAAATTTAGAGTCAAGCATAACCTGAGTTGTCCAATTGGGATTTTTATGCTCATATCGGATGTTAATTAATATAGACAAAAGTATTTTTTTTCTACAGCATATAATTATATCTTTACTTGTGGACTAGTGATCCACTCTGTTGAGTGATACGACCATCTAAATTTAAACCGGTTTTTACTTAATAACTTATGGATTTCAATTAACTTGTAGAGTTTGGAGTTTTGCCTGAGCATCTGCAGTTATCCCCTACATGGCGTGGCATCACGACGCATATTTTCTCTTACTCTGATGTAACTTAAATGTTGAGGAAATGCGTGTTGTGATAGTTGGTATCAAAGAGATGAGTTGTTTGATAATTGGTCAAGCAACCATCTCAAGTTGTGTTAATTATTTAGTGTCATTTCATACACACACGGATGTGTCATCAGTATGTCTTGGCTGAAGCATGAACACTACACTCAGAAGCATGATAAGAAGTATACGGGGCATATTATGTAGTATGGGATGCATAATATGCATTTGTATATGGATCCACCATAGGTTTCAACATGTAATGGTTATGTAGTATGGGATGCATAAACATCATCACATGGGTGCCCATTAACACGTTTTCTTTTTTATTGCATGCAATGTTATGTAATATGGGATGCATAACATTTCATGTGTACGCCGCTCATAACATGCATTAAGGCCTTTTTAGATTGCATAGCACAACATGCATGACATAATTATGCATCAGCACATGTGCCAAGCTAAAGATTTACATGATGATATATATACATACATGGTTTTGAGGTAAATGGAATGAAAATTCATACATTCATGGTCTATGCAAATGAGTTAATAGGATGATGGTATATCATCTTAGGTTTACGCATTTCATTATTTATAAAATTCCTAGAGCAATTTAACAGCTTAAGCAAGTATTTGTACATGTATTGTCTGAACTAATATTGGTTGTTCTACGGTAAGATAGGTTTTGATTAGTTGTTAATTGTGATATTAGGATGTCGAGATGTCCTATGACAAGGTCGACTCCCCAGTCAGAGGGCGAGTCATCTGATGCTCAGAATGAGGCCGTGATAGAAGGACTACGACAATGTAATGAAGCTTTCTCTAGGCAAATGTTGGAGATGCAGTCGCAAATTCAAGCCTTATTGATTATCATTGCAGGATAGCCGCTTAGAGTTCAGGACCCTGTGGTGGGTCAAGGTGTTCCAGTTCCTCCTGCTCCTCTAGGGCCTCCAGTTAGGCTGCCGCTAGAGATGAATTTCATCTCATATTTCCAGTGATTAGGACCCCCTACCTATGATGGTCGGGCAAATTTCATGGCGTTGGATGACTGGATTATAGCCATCGTACCAGCTCAAGGGACTTGCAAAGAGTTAGTGGCTGAGAGAAAATGAAAACTTGAAGGATGGATGTTCATGGGAAGCCTTCAAGGAGCTTTAGCTAAAGAAGTTTCTGCCGTCGGTCGAGCAAGACCACTTGATGAACAATTTTCTACACTTGAAGTAGAGGCAGCTCACGGTGAGTGAGTATGAGGTGGTGTTTAGCAAGCTGAGCTAGTTCGCCCCAGATTTCGTTATTTCTTAGGAAAGCAGAAATAAAGGTTTTCTAGGTGTTCTACTGGGTGACATCCAACAACTAGCAAATGCTTATGGATCAGAAACTTATGCTAAAGCTGTAGAAGCTGCTCTAAAGGTCGAAGCCATTGAAAATGCTAAAACTGGAGGTCAGCAGCTGGGAAAAGAAAAGTGGAAGTCTGATGAGGGAAAGAAGCCCGGGGGATCGGGTTATGCTTAGAGAAAGAGAACCAAGGAGGTATGCAGCTTCTATGGCCGAGCAGGCCACCCGTTCGAGAAGTGCTTCAAGAGAATAGGAGCTCAGAAGAAGGAGCATGTTCTTGCTATTCAGGGCGCTCCCATAGGAGATCTGGTGTGCGCCCTGTGCAAGAGAAAAGGGCACAATGCTGCCCATTGTTGGAGGAAGGATAGAGTGTGCTACTAGTGTGGACAAAAAGGACACCTGAAGACAAATTTCCCCCAGCTTCAGCCCACGCTGCAGCCAGTTCCACTATAAGCTTTGCTGCCGCTGCAACGATTGGATAAGGGAAAGGGAAAGCTAAACGTGGTGTCGCTGGATGAAGCACAGACATATTCCGAAGTGATTTCAGGTTAGTTTCTAACCTGGTTTTGCTTATGTTTAGCTTGTAGTTGTAGTTTCAATATAGTTTGATTAGTTATATAAGCGTTTTTATATGGAAATTTTAAGTAAAGAACCGTTGGGCACGTATTTTCTTTGATTTCAGTGCTACCCACTAGTTTATTGGTAGGGCCTTTGTTGAGCATCATCGTTTGACTCGCGATCCAGTCAGCGATGCGTTTCAAGTCAAGTTTCCTTCCGGTGATTCGGTGGTGTCGGAGCAGGGTATCCAGAGTTGTCCGATTTTGCTAGGCGATTTCCTAGCATTTGCTGATTTGAACGTGATAGACCTGGATGATTTTGATGTGATATTAGGCATGGACTGTTTGTCTAGATATGTTGTTGTTATCCAGCGCAAGGTTAAGCTCTTGGACTTCTAGACGTACAACAGTCAACCCCGGAGTGTTTATGATCATCCGTACCAGAGTTCTTCGATTATTTCTGCGGTATGTGCTTGAAAGCTTTTAGATTCCGCATGTTTTGCTTGTTTGGTTTCAGTTTCGAAACAAAGGTTGGAATGCCGTATTTAGAGGAGGTCCCTGTGGTGTGTAAGTTTTCTGGTGTATTTCCTGACAATCTTCTTGGTCATCCACCTAAGAGAGACATGGAGTTCATTATAGATTTGGAGCCAGGTACCCATCCTATTACCAAGGAGTCGTACCGAATGTCCCCTCGTAAGATGGAGGAGTTGCGTACCCACCTAGATGATTTGTTGCAATGCAGATTAATTAGGTCGAGTTCTTCACCTTGGGGTGCTCCCGTACTGTTTGTTAAGAAATAGGATGGATCAACGAGGTTGTGCATCGATTTTAGAGAATTAAACAAGGTCCCATCAAGAACAGATATCCTTTACCGAGGATTGATGATTTGTTTGTTCAACTGCGTGGTAGCACAGTGTTGTCAAAGATTTATCTACGCTCGGGCTACCACCAGTTAAGGATTCATGAGATGGATATCGCACAGACTGCTTTTCATTTCAGGCATGGACATTTTGAGTTCTAAGTTTGATAATGAAAAACTGCTGAGACCGCTGAGACAAAACCGCCGAGACAGTTAATGCAAAAATCATTGAGACAACAAATAAGAAGAAAGCGCTGAGACAAAAGCTTGTCTCAGCTGATAACGAAAAGCCGCTGAAACCGATGAGACAAAATCGTTGAGACAAAGCCAGGAAAATTCTAAGTCCAGAAACGTTGAGAGCCAAGGCAGATGGCGTTGAGTGGCTTAACATCACTCAACGCTTTATGGTCTTCTGGAATACTTTCTAAGTCCAGATATTGATGACCACTGTTGACGTCATCAAAGTCAAAATTGCAGGAAGCCATTGCAGGAAAGCTGGTGTAGCACCGAAAGACGTTTTGTCCTTTTCTGATGGAGTTGGCGCTCACCAATCCTTGGTCGGCCCACATACTATTGTGACATTGATTCAAATGAACACATATAAAAGGGTAAACAAAAAATGGATTAAGGTTAACAAGTACACGGGGATCAAACGCAGACAATACAAAAGGAGAAATTGAAAGAGGCGGCTGGACATCTTCTTCCCCATCTAGCTTGAGAGCTAAAGTTCAGCCAAGATAGCCTGAGGGCAAATAAAGATAGCTGAAGCACTTCAAAGTTCAGCAAGTTAGTTCACATCAGAATAATGTAGCTGATACATCTCTTCAGAAAGCCGATAGCTGCTTACCTGTGCAGCAGTAAATTGTTAGCTATAGAAGAAGACTAATTCCTTCAACAACAAGTTGACTGGACTAATATCTGCTCAGTCCAGCAAGGTTGACTCAAAGATACCTCGTTGTGTCAGTTATTCTATTTTCTTCAACATCCTTTTTTATTTCCTGTAGGATTCAGGTTTCCTGAATCTGAGTGTAAGGCACTCTATGCCTGAGGTAGGTGACAAATTTGTCACCGAGGTAGGTGCCCTGTTGGGTCACTAAGGTAGAATCCAAGTGAGTATCTGAGCTATAGAGCTTAAGTTCCTGATGTAGGAGAGTGCTGCTCTCTAAGGTAGGATCTAAATATGGATCTGAGGTAGGGCTGTCCTCCCAGCCTGAGTGTAGGGCCTTGTGCCTGAGGTAGGTGACTGAAGAGTCACTAAGCTGTTGGTCACAAGTGTGTCACTGAGTTGTTGGCCTTGGAGGAGGCTGAGCTGTAGGCACCTGGAAGGGTACTGAGTTGTAGGAGTACTGCAGAACTCTGAGAGTAGGGTTGTGTGCTTGAAGCTATAGGGCTGAAGAGCCTAAGTGTAGGCCTTAGAAATAAGGTTGACATAGGTGACCAATGGATCACTGATCTGTAGGAGTTCTGTAGAGCTCTGAGGTAGGAACCCTTGTGGTTCTGAGTTGGATTCTATGAAGAATCTGTGTGTAAGGTTGTGGGCCTGAGGTTTAAGCGCTGAGGAGCATAGTGGAGAAGTTATGCCTAGTCCAATAAGTAAGTTGGATAGGTGAGAGGGAAAGTGGATGTACCCAATTGGGGAACAACTATAAATCCCTGTGTTTGCAGTGTGCTTGTTTTTCTTTATTATTACAGGATTTAAGGACAAGCTCTAGTTAGTAGAATTAAAAATCAGCAAAATATTTAATAAAAGTTCAAAGACATATTCCCCCCCCCCCCTCTAGGTGATTAGCTAACCTAAAGTTAAGTAACTTTCAAATGGTATTAGAGTGAGGTTCCTCAAAAAGGATTTTACAATCTTAGTTAACCTCCAAGGATATCTAAAAGGTTTACACTTGTGGGTTCAAAATAGAACCACAAGGAATGAAGCTTCAAGTTTGCAACAAGGAGAACTTTAAGACATGGAAAGAAAGGGTCAAGCAAATCATAGAAGCCTCTAATCCTACGGTCCTTGCAACAGTTCAAGAAGGACCTTTCATCCTCATGAACATCTCAACATCAGATGCAGGCATCCAGACTGCAAAGAATTATGCAGAGATGTTTGAAGAAGAAATTAACTTTGCATCTATGGACAAGAGGGCACAACACATCATAGTGAGTGTCGTGGGTGACCCAACCCTCATGAGAGTGGTCCACTGCAAGTCAGCTAAAGTAACGTGGGATTCTCTCACTGGCTATATGGAAGGGAAAGAGAAAGTAAGTCTTTCTGACAGTGGTTCAGAGTCTGAAGATGAGAAGAAGAAGAAAAAGCATCACCATCACCGCAAGGGCAAGAAGGAGGAAAAGTCCTTTGTGACTAAGAAGGAGAGAAGCTGGACAAAGTCTTCATCCTTAGATTCTGAAGATAAAGAGGAATAAACCTATTTAGGGCTGATATATATTGCTGCATATCCAGGAGAAGAGGAGGAATATCCTGCTGCTAGGATAGGAATCAGGGCCCCTCTATCACACTCAGACAGTGACAATGAGGAGGATGAAGAAAACTATGGATGCCATGGGTTGATGGCAATGTCTGCAGAGGAAAGAAGTCAGGAAGAATCAGAATCAATCAAGTTACAATCTCTCTCAAATTCTGCATTTTTCTCTGACTATGAATCCAGTCCAGATATTGGAGCATCTTCATCCTGTGATGAAGATTGCTATGAATCTGTGACTAATGTCAATCAATTGATTGACAAATTTGGGCTACTCCTATTTGCTCTAAAGAAGAGTAGAATACTTACCAAAAGGTAAGCTAAGGAAATAGAGGTCCAAAAGCCTTATAAAACTCACTATAACAACAAATCTATTGAGTTTTATAAGAAAAGTCATGAGGTGTCTGAACTCAAGAAAAGTGTTGAGTGTCAGACCATGATTATTGAAGAAAAGAAGAAGCACATTAGATATCTAGAACAAAAGTTCACAGAGAAATTGGGGATTGTGATTAATCCATCTCAGTAACAAGGTTAGTTGCCAAAAGCTGCAACTTAATAAGTCCCTGACAAGCTGGGTATTAACCACATTAATCATCATTTCAAATATGAATTTTTTGATAAGAGGACAGTGTTTCAAAAGGCAAATACACCTTCTAAAACTGTCAAGTTTGCACCACTCCAGAAGGATGAATCAAATGTGTGCTCCACTAGTGGGATGACGGCACATGATCCAAGAAAGAGTGATATTGTCCACTCTAGCCACAAAGTTCAGGAGAAGTTCTTCAGATTTGGATCCAATTATCCTCTATCTAAGGAAATGAGAATGTCCATTAGATGGCAGACTCCAAAAATACATTAGGACCATTTTTGACCAGCTGTATTTAGTTCCTCTGCAGCATCACTCAGGAAGAAGGGGGTAGCATCATGCAATGCTTATCCAGTAAAGTCCGGTGTTGCTCACATCTCTCATGGGCAGCAAGTCATAATTGTCCTAAAGATAAGGTACAACATTCATAAATGTTGGTGCTATGGGAAAGTGGGTCACTATGTCATTGATTGTTGGCATAACCTAAATGTGACTAGTGGACAGAAAGGTGCTCAGCCCAGGAAGAGAGTTAGACATATGTTTTATGATGCTAACAAGAACCTAGGACTCAATTATCATTGGGTGTCTAAGGGAAAATGAATTCTATTTTGCAGGATAGTCCAAGTACCTGTACACTTAAGACTTGGTATTTGGATAGTGAGTGTTCCAGGCAAATGTCTGGGAAAGGATAGTTGCTCGAGGAATATGATCCAGAAAAAACAACAAATTAAGGTTGAGGCTATCAAGTAAGTAATCCTCAAAAGCTAGAGGAAGTAAGACTCAAGGTATGTCTCTCTCTCTCTCTTATATAGAGATTTAGTTTGCTATTTGTTAAGTTATGTTAGTTGTGCTCAAGATGAATCTAAGTTATTAGCACACATTAGCAAGCTTTTAGCAGGCTTTATTTAAAAAAAATTTCAGATAACGTATTATCAAGCTTTAGGGCAAAACAATGCATAAATTGGGTACCAATAGAACTGACCCATTAACATGTTTGGTACCCTTCTATTTTACTTGACAATTTACTAAGTCAGGTAAATTGTACAACCAATCAGTAAGGGAAACCACAAATTAAACATGTATTGAACAAATAAAAGAAAAGCTGAGGGATATAGTAAAAGCTCTAAGTGCCCTGTATCATAATAGGAATCATTGAGTAAGCCATAAAGTCTAAAATACTTAACATAATAGTCAAATGAAAAATTAAATTAAATTAATTAAATCTTTTCATTACATATATAAAGGCGACAAGAAATGAAAAGCCACATCGCTCTCTAAAGCCTTAACCCTAGCTGTCGAGACCGAAATTGTCTCAGCATCTTGCTGCTCTGTTACAATGGCGCCAAATGTCATCAAGGAGCTTCAGGATGGATACAAAATTGTGAGGCACAAATTCAATCTTGCCTCTCCTGAGATTAAAGTCGTGTTAAGGATGATTGAGGACGCAGACTAGAAATACACCCTTTCTGAACCCTCCACCATTCTTAGAAATGAGGTTGTGGAATTCTTATCAAACAATAAGATGTCCCTAGCGAGGAAGCGTCATGGATAGAGACAGTGCTCTCACATGGTGTGGATACAATGAGGCCAAATCTGGGTCCCTTAAAAGGAAATTCTTCAATCAGAGAGGAAAATTGCTAGCAGACATTGTAGGGAAAGCCATCATCTGCAAACTTGGATGACATGACACCATATCCAGGTTCATGTTTGAAGTCATGACCAGAATTATAATAAATAGAAAGACCTCATGGACTTCTCTCATCTATCAGAGAATAGTAGAATGTATATCCTCTCCAAATATTGGTAGAAATATTTCCTTATACCTAGTGAACACCTATCCTGACACTTTCAAACAAGAACATGGGGTGAAGATTCACTACCTTAAAAGAATGAACATAAGAACTTTTGATAGATTCACTACAGTCCTACCAATGAGCCAACCTTCAGGAATAAAGCAGTCCTCTAAGGGTACAAGGAAGAAACCTACTGAGGAAGAAAGAACTTCTAGCTCTGAACCAGAGCATGGATCATCCTCTCCAGCTGGGGCTGGTCTGCAGGTTGAATTATCACTCAGTCAATCCTCTGTAAACATTCAACTCAAGGATACTGATATGCATGTTGATAAAATCCATGCTAGCCTAAAGTCAGGACAAGTGTCAAAGAATGCTGCTGAAGAAGAGGTTGCTGCAGAACATGGGGCAGACATGGGTGATACTGATGGTATTGCAGCAAGTGAAGATATCCCTGCTGCAAAAGATAACAGGGAGCCTCTTGAGACTCTAGATACTTACCTTAATAGGTCAAGCCCAGAGAAGGCTGCTCAGTCTGAGGGGGAGCATGATCAGATGGATTTGACAGACTTGGATCAAGTTGTCAATAGAATAGTTGAGTCTGCACCCACTTCAGGTAAAACTCATTCCCTCTTAATTAGTAGTGTTAAAATAGCTTCAGCCAAGGAAATGTTTCCTTCTAGGTGTTGTAGTTGAGGGAGAGCCTTCTCTGATCCCTGCTCAGAATGTTGTACCTCCTCCTATGAGCCATACTTCATCTACACCCATCTCCAATGAGGAATTTCTAACTAAAATCAAAGCACTACTGGATGCTCAGATCACAACCCTCAAGGAGTATGTTGATCAATCAGTTTCCACACTAAGGATGAATTGTCCACAAAGTAAATGAAACTAAAAAAGAAATATCTCACTTAAACAAATAGGTGACCACTTGGTTTGATAGTTCTAGAACCGATGGAATCAAGCTGACCACCCTCATAAAATCCTTGGATACAAGCCAAACACTCTCTACAACTGAGATAGGATATGTCAAGAATTATGTGAGTACAACTGATGAGGTGATCAAGAGTGCAGCAGACCATGTCAATCAGCATGTCACCAAGGTTGCTCTCCACTCCATGGAGCAGGAAATTCTCTTGAGGAATGAGCTGCTTACTGATAATGTGAAAATACTCCAATCTTTATCAAACAAAACTGAAGCCAACACCTCATTTCTACAAAAGACAATATCTGAAGAAGGCAGAAAGGGGGAGAGTATCCATGCTAAGGAAGCAACACTCATTGAAGATCAAGAGTTCAATGTAATTCAATGCACCAGGGTGGCACTACACCTGCCCCTCCTGAATAGAAAGAGGCCAGAGGACCTAGACTTCCTTGCACAAGCCAGAATTGCACAGGATGCACAACTTGAAACCAAAAGAAAGAGGGAAGGAACTCAAATTGCCGAAGAGTTCATGGCAAAGAGGAGAGTTGAGAACAGAGATGACCCAGACTATGAACAGCTAAGTGAGGCCTCTGAATCCATCATTATCAATGCCTGGGTAATCCATGGACAAATCTTGAAGAACATTGATAGTGTATATCCTTCTGAGGAATGGATAAAGCATCCGGAAAGAAATTCCCTAAGGGAAAGAATATTCAAGGAGAATCTGGTAAGGAAGAGCAACCCCAAGAAAATTCCTGCCAAATATATTCCAAAGCCATTCCTCAACTTCAAGTGGCAGAAGGACAAATCTGAAAACTTGAAGAAGTCTGCTGCAACCTAGGTTGCTGGTGCAAGTTCATCAAAGAATAACTGATAGAAGACTGCAAGACCTATGCTTATTTAAAAAATATTATCTGATCTATGTCTTGTAATGAAGGCCAACAGTGTAAAAATTTCAAATCTTTATCAATGAAATTAATATGAGTTGACCCTGACTATATTGGTGTGATAAATGTATATCTGTGATAAATAAATATGTTGTTCCTTCATATATATCTTGTAATCACAAGTTTGCTACTATTTGGCTATGTTAATGATTAGGTTCATCTTGATCATAATGTTTACCTTATAAATGATTACTAAAGTTCTTGTTGTTAATTATACTATCACATTGTCAATGATTGTTAATTCACTTATACTATTAGTCTATCAATCATATTGTTAAGCCATCTCATCTAGGGGGAGTTATCCTGTACTGAGATGGCTAGTTGTCAGGATAATGTTTCATTAGACCTATCATGATATGTTTCTGTGTTGATACACCTTAACATGGATGTGTGTTCTGCCTTCTTCAAATAGGGGAGATTGTTGGGAATTGTGTCATATAATGTTCCTTAGGATTTGAAGTGGCATCACCATTCATGCTAAGGGCCATAATGTATTTGATGTGTGCTCTAGTTCTTGCATGCAGGTAGTCCATGCTTGGATAGGTGAAGAAAAATGAGTTCGGCAGTAAACTGAAATTTCATCGAACTCGGCTCAGATTTCATCGAACTCAGCTTGCTGATCGTCGAGCTCAACTCAGCATTCCATGGGTTAAGCTTAAGAACTCAGGATTCAAAATTCCTCGAACTCAGGTTGAAGTTTGTCGAGCTCAGGTTAGAATTCGTCGAGCTCAGCCGAACTCTTGTGAAGTTAAAGCAATAAAAAAATTGACTAAGGCAAAAAGCGCTGAGAAGATCAAAGTTCATCGAGCTCAGTTTGTGGTTCATCGAGCTCAGCTCAATGCTTGTCAAGCTAAAGCCAGAAAATCTGTCTAAGGAAAAAGAGCTGAGACTGCTGAGAAGATGGCGTTGAGAGCGCTGAGACAGCTGAGACAGCTGAGAAGAAAATATTGAGACCATTGAGACTGCTGAGATAGTAGAGAACATAGCGTTGAGACCACTAAGATAGCAGAGACGAAACTGGTTGGATTTTTCTAAGTCCAGAAGCATTGAGTGCATCAGATTCACTAAACGCTTCTAATAAAGCAAGAACCGTTGAGACAGTTAAGAGGTAAACAGTTGAGACAAAACTAACTAGATTTTTTCTAAGTTCAGAAGCGTTGAGTGAAGCAGGTTCACTCAACACTTCTAATGAAGAAGGAAGCGCTGAGACAGTTAAGAGGAAAATTACTAAGATAGTAAAGTGCAAAAACTACTTAGACAGCAGATAAGAAGAAAGAGCTGAAACAAAGGCTTGTCTCAACTAATAATGCAAAACCGCTGAGACCGCTGAGACAAAATCGCTAAGACAGTTAAGTGCAAAAACTACTAAGATTGCAGATAAGAAGAAAGCGCTGAGACAAAGGATTGTCTCAGTTGATAATGAAAAATCGTTGAAACTGCTGAGATAAAACCGTTGAGACAAAGCTAGGAAAATTCTAAGTTCAGAAACGTTTAGAGCCAAGGCAGATGTCGTTGAGTGACTTAACATCACTCAACGCTTCATGATCTTCTGGAATAATTTCTAAGTCCAGATGTCGATGACCACTACTAACGTCATCAAGTCAAAATTACAGGAAGTCATTGCGGTAAAGCTGCTGTAGCGTCGAAAGATGTTTTGTCCTTTTCTGATGGAGTTGGCTCTCACCAATCCTTAGTAAAAGCAGAAAATACAAAAAGAGAAATTTAAAGAGGTGGTTGGACATCTTCTTCCCCATCTAGCTTGAAAGCTAAAGTCCAACCAAGATAGCCTGAGGGCAGATAAAGATAGCTGAAGCACTTCAAAGTTTTGCAAGCTAGTTCTCATCAGAACAGTGTAGCTGATACATCTCTTCAGCATGCCGATAGCTGCTTACCTGTGCAATAATAAAGTGTTAGCTGTAGAAGAAGGCTAATTCCTTCTACAACAAGTTGACTGGACTGATATCTGCTAAGTCCACAAGGTTGACTCAGAGATTACTCTCTGAGTCAGTTGTTCTATTTTCTTCAACATCCTGTTTTATTTCTTGTAGGATTCAGGTTTCCTGAATCTGAGTACAGGGCACTTTGTGCCTGAGGTAGGTGACAAATGTTTCACTAAGGTAGGTGCCCTGTTGGGGCACTGAGATAGGATCCAAGTGAGGATTTGAGTTGTACTGCTTAAGTGCCAGAGGGAGGAGAGTGATGCTCTCTAATGTAGGATCCAATATTGGATTTGAGGTAGGGCTGACCTCATAGCCTGAGTGTAGGGCCTTGTGCCTAAGGTAGGTGTCTGAAGAGTCACTAAGTTGTAGGTGACAATTGTGTCACTGAGTTGTAGGCCTTGGAGGAGGCTAAGCTGTATGTACCCGAAAGAGTTCTGAGTTGTATGAGTGCTGCAGCACTCTGAGAGTACGGTTATGTGTGTGAAGCTGTAGGGCTGAATAGCCTGAGTGTAGGCCTTAAAAATAAGGCTGAGTTAGGTGATCAGTGGATCACTGAGCTGTAGTAGTTCTGTAGAGCTCTGAGGTAGGAACCCTTGTGGTTCTGAGTTTGATTCTGTGAATAATCTGTGTGTAAGGCAGTGGGCCTGAGGTGTAAGCACTGAGGAGCATAGTGGAGAAGTTGTGCCTAGTCCAACAAGTAAGTTGGAAAGATGGGAGGGAAAGTGGATGTACAAAATTAGGGAATCACTATAAATCCTTATGTTTGTCATGTGCTTGTTTTTCTTTGTTATTGCAGGATTTAAGGACAAGCTCTAGTTAGTAGAATTAGAAATCAGCAAAAGATTTTAAAAAAGTTCAGAGACCTATTCACCCCCCACCCCTGTAGGTGATTAGCTAACCTAAAGTTAAGTAACTTTCAGTCATTGCTACTACTGACCCTTGTTCACCACTTGTATTTTTGTATATCTCTTGCTGAGGTGTTCGTTCTTTGAATGCCTTGGGTTTGGAGCAGTAGCCGGTTGAGCGGCTAAGACTTTTGGTTTTAGGCTGGTGTTCTGCAGTTGACTTTTCCTCACCGGTTGTGAGGTAGTTGTATACTTTTCCTATATTTCAGACATGCATTATTTTGGTGTGTTCGTGTCAGGTTGTTGATACCCACATGATTTTATTTTATGTTAAGTACTTGCTAGATGCTAAGTAATTTTGAATTATTTAATTATTTCTACTTGATCTCTGGGAGGTTTTATGATAGCTTGCATGTTAGATATTTTAAACAATTAAGTATTATTTCTAACTCATGCATGTCACTTTTGAAAAGCTAATGTCACTATATCTTATTGAACGTACAAATTAATTTTGATACTTATACTAAATTTAAAGTCAAGTATAACATGAGTTGTCCAATTGGGATGTTTATGCTCATGTAGGATGTTAAGTAATATAGACAAAAGTATTTTTTTTCTGCAACATATAATTATATCTTTACTTGTAGACTAGTGATCCACTGTGTTGAGGGATACATCCATCTAAATTTAAACCGGTGTTTTACTTAATAACTTATGGATTTCAATTAACTTGTAGAGTTTGGAGTCTTGTCGGAGCATCTGCAGTTATCCCCCGCATGGCGTGGCATCACGATGCGTATTTTCTCTTACTCTGATGTAAATTAAATGTTGAGGAAATGCGGGTTGTGATAGTTGGTATCAGAGGGATGAGTTGTTTGACAATTGGTCGAGCAACCATCTCTAGTTGTGTTAGTTGTTTAGTGTCATTTCATACACATACCGATGTGTCATCAATACGTCTTGGCTGAAACGTGAACACTACACTCATAAGCATGATAAAAAGTATATGGGGCATATTATGTAGTATGGGATGCATAATATGCGTTTGTATATGGATCCACTATAGGTGGCAACATGTGATGGTTATATATTATGGGATGCATAACCATCATCACATGGGTGCCCATTAGCACATTTTCTTTTTTCGTTGCATGCAATGTTATGTAATATGGGATGCATAACATTTCATGTGTATGCCGCTCATAACATGCATTAAGGCCTTTTTAGATTGCATAGCACAACATTCATGACAAAACTTTGCATCAGCACATGTGCCAAGCTAAAGATTTACATGATGACATATGTACACACATAGTTTTAAGGTAAATGGAATGAAAATTCGTATATTCATGGTCTATACACATGAGTTAATAGGATGATGGTATATCATCCTAGGGTTAAGCATTTCATTATTTATAAAATTCCTAGAGCAAGTTAGCAGCTTAAGCAAGTATTTGTACATGTATTTTCTGAACTAATATTTGTAGTTCTACGGTAAGATAGGTTTTGATTAGTTGTAAATTGTGATATTAGGATGTCGAGATGTCCTACGACAAGGTCGACTCCATAGTCAGAGGGCGAGTCATCTGGTGCTCAGAATGAGGCCGTGATAGAAGGACTACGACAAAGTAATGAAGCTTTGTTTAGGTAAATGTTGGAGATTCAGTCGCAGATTCAAGCCTTATTGACTATCGTTGTAGGACATCCGCTTAGAGTTCAGGACCCTGTGGTGGGTCAAGGTGTTCCAGTTCCTCCTGCTCCTCTCGTGCCTCAAGTTAGGCTGCCGCCAGAGATGAATTTCATCTCACATTTCCAGTGACTAGGACCCACTACCAATGATGGTCGGACAGACTTCATGGCGTTGGATGACTGGATTATAGCCTTCAAAGAGATGTTCTCATACTCATGAGTTTCAGTGGACCAGAGAGTGATGGTTGCTGCGTACCAGCTCAAGGGACTTGCAAAGAGTTGGTGGCTGAGATAAAATGAAAAATTGAAGGATGGATGTTCATGGGAAGCATTCAACGAGCATTTGCTAAAGAATTTTCTGCCGTCGGTCGAGCAAGACCGCTTATGAACAATTTTCTGCACTTGAAGCAAATGCAACTCACGATGAGGGAGTATGAGGTGGTGTTTAGCAAGCTGAGCCAGTTCGCCCTAGATTTACTTGTTTCTGAGGCCAGCAGAATTAAACTTTTTCTGGGTGTTCTACGGGGTGACATCCAACAGCTAGCAAGTGCCTATGGATCAGAAACCTATGCTAAAGCAGTAGAAGGTGCTCTGAAGGTCGAAGCGATCGAAAATGCTAAAAATCAAGGTCAGCAGCTGAGAAAAGAAAAGAGGAAGTCTGATGAGGGAAAGAAGCCTCGGGGATCGAGTTCTGCTTCGAGAAAGAGAAGCAAGGAGGTATGCAGCTTCTATGGCCGAGCAGGCCACCCGTTCGAGAAGTGATTTAAGAGAATAGGATCTCAGAAGAAGGAGCATGTTCTTGCTATTCAGGTCAATCCTAGAGGAGATCTGTTTTGTTCCCTATGTAAGAGAAAGGGGCACGATGCTGCCCATTGTTGGAGCAAGGATAGAGTGTGCAACTAGTGTGGACAAAAAGGACACCTGAAGCCAAACTACCCCCCAGCTTCAACCCACGCTACAGCCAGTTCCACTACAAGCTTTGCTGCCACCGCAACGATTGGACAAGGGAAAGGGAAAGCTGAACGTGGTATTGTTGGAGGAAGTCCAGACATCTTCCCAAGTGATTTCAGGTTTGTTTCTAACCTGGTTTTGTTTCTGTTTAGCTTGTAGCTGTAGTTTCAATGTAGTTTGATTAGTTATATAAGCATTTTTATAGGGAAATTTAAAGTAAAGAACTGTTGGGCACGTATTATCTTAGATTTCGGTGCTACCCACTAGTTTGTGGCTAGGGCCTTTGTTGAGCATCATCGTTTGACTCTCGATCAATTCGGCGATGCGTTCCAAGTCAAGTTTCCTTCCGGTGATTCGGTGGTGTCGGACCAGGGTATCTAGAGTTGTCCGATTTTTCCAGGCGATTTCCTAGCGTTTGCTGATTTGAAGGTGATAGACATGGATGATTTTGATGTGATACTAGGCATGGATTTGTTGTCTAGATATGTTGTTGTTATCCATTGCAAGGTTAATCGCTTGGACTTCTAGACGGACAACGGTCAACCCAGGAGTGTTTATAATTATCTGCTCCAGAGTTCTCTGATTATTTCTGCGGTATATGCTCGAAAGCTTTTAGATTCCGGATGTTTTGCTTGTTTGGTTTCAGTTTTCGAAAACAAGGTTGGTTTGCCGTGTTTAGAGGAGATCCCTGTGGTGCGTGAGTTTTCTAATGTATTTCCTGACAATCTTCCTAGTCTTCCACCTAAGAGAGACATGGAGTTCGTTATAGATTTAGAGCCGGGTACCCATCCTATTGCTAAGTCATCGTACTGAATGGCTCCTCACGAGCTGGAGGAGTTGTGGACCCACCTAGATGATTTGTTGCAAAACGGATTTATTAGGCCGAGTTCTTCAACTTGGGGTGTTCCCGTGCCGTTTGTGAAGAAAAAGGTTGTATCAATGAGGTTGTGCATCGATTTTGGAGAATTGAACAAGGTCACCATCAAGAATAGATATCCTTTACCGAGGATTGATGATTTGTTTGATCAACTATGTGGTAGCACAGTGTTTTCAAAGATTTATATTCGTTCGGGCTACCACCAGTTAAGGATTCGTGAGACGGATATCCCACGGACTGCTTTTCATTTTAGGCATGGATATTTTGAGTTCTTGGTGATGTCTTTTGGTTTGACCAATGCACCCTCTGTCTTTATGGATATGATGAACCGAGTGTTCAAGGATTTCCTAGACCATTTTGTGGTCATGTTCATAGATGACATTTTGGTGTATTCCTGCAATGCTGTGGAGCATGCCCAACATTTGTGTTTAGTTTTATCTGCTTTGACAGACCATAAGTTGTTTGCTAAGATGAGCAAGTGTGATTTTTGGTTGCCTCAAGTTTCATTCTTGGATCATGTGGTAAATAAAGATGGAATATCAGTTGACCCTGAGAAGATAGCTGATGTTATGGATTGAAATAGGCCAACCACACCCAAGGAGATAAGGAGATTCCTAGGGTTGGCTGGCTATTATAGAAGGTTTGTAGAGGGTTTCTCTACGTTAGTTGCGCCTTTGACTAAACTGACACAGAAAAACGCAGCTTTCATTTGGAGCGATAAGTACGAGGAAGCTTTTCTGGAATTGAAGAAGAGATTGTGCACTACTCCAGTTTTGTCTCTGCCTACTGAAGGGTTAGAAAATACGGTGTATGTAGACGCATCGCATGTTGGTCTAGGCTATGTGCAGATGAAGGAAGGTAAGGTGATAATGTATGGGTCTAGGCAGTTAAAGATTCATGAAAGGAATTACCCTATGCATGATCTAGAGTTGGCAGCTGTGATTTATGCCTTGAAGCTGTGGAGGCACTTGTTGTATGGCCCGTTGTGTAAGATTTATACCGATCATAAAAGTCTAAAATACGTTTTAACTCATAGGGAGTTGAATCTGCTCCAGCGAAGATGATTAGAGTATGTAGCAGATTATGATGTCGAGATCCAATACCATCCGGGCAAAGCTATTGTGGTTGCTGACGCTTTGAGTAGAAAGACGGGGAAAATTTTTAATCTATCTGTGGATTCTCTGGTAGAAGAATTTCTCTTGATGGATATTTCTGTTGGAAGTCATAACTCGTCCAATAGTATAGAGGTACCTGAACCTTCATGGATTTCACACACAAGACTGCATCAGATAGAAGTGTTGAAATTTATGAAGTGAAAGTGGGTGGAGCAGGCCGGACGGTCTGAGCGGCCTGAGCGGTCTGAGTCCGCGGCCTGGGCGGACTGCTGGTTACAGCCTGAGGGACCTGGTCTGGTTGGACCTGGGGGCTTGGCTGTTATTATAGACCGGCCTATGCGGCCTGGTGTGCGGCCTGGGCGGACCGGTGTGCGGCCTGGATGGTGTTGGACAAGGATGTCTTAGCAACTTGGGCATCTAGTGGAGCGGCGTTAGTGGACTGTGTTGGCGGTCTGTTGGCGGTGGTCAGCTTGATCTGCGGCCTTGCAGTTAGCCAGCTCTTATGGTAACCGGGCGGATTGGAAGTTGTATCCGCGGTGTGTTGGAGGACTTGTTTATTGCGTCCTCGGAGTCCACATTTGTGGACGCTTTGGAGATGGGCTTTTATTCTTGCCGACCTCTCCATGTAGCGATGGATGTTTCACATCCTTATGGAGGACTGTCCTGCTAATTAGCAGTCTGGGTCTTCTATGTCCGCCGTGCTCGCGCCAGTTGCTTGATGGGCTGCGGGACTTAGTCATTTTCTATGACAAGTGCATGGTGTCCGCAGAGTCCGCTGTTGACCAGGCGGACTGCCTGTTGGTCGTGGACTCGTAGCAAGTTGTGGCATTGTTGTCGAGTTGTGCGGACTGCCACTTTGTCTGCATACAGGTTGCGGTTGTGTCCGCATGGTGTGTTGAATTGCGGAATTATGCAGCATGAGTTGCGAGTGTATCCGCATGCTATCTTGAGTAGCGAACTGGCGCTATGCTTGCGTTAGGAGGACTGGCACTGTGCTTGTGTTATGCGGGATGGCCTTGTGTCGGCATGGTGGCAGACTGGATTTTGACCTGGTGCCTGGAGGATTGGTCTAGCCAAGTACTTGCCTACTTGGCGGACTGGGTTATGTTGTCCAAAGACTACTGGCCGGCCACCCAAGGGAATTCCAGAAGAATTTGGCTGCATAGTGGCCACTTTGCACCATGGGTGAAGCATCCAAGGTTGAGCCCGAGCTCACCTTGGTTGTATCTCCATATACAGCCCACCCTAGTCCAAATCACCCCCACCATTAGCTTCAGAGAGAGGAGAGGAGTCGAAATCGACTACTGGATCGAAGCAAACGGTGGAGAAACGAGGTTTTGAGCAGGGGAATGCCGGAGCAGCTCGTCCATGGCCAACCACCGCCGCACTCGCCGTCAAGGCCTGAATCATATTCGTTTCACTTCACCTCTACCCGTACTTGCTTCCAAGATCGTTTAGGGGAGATATCGGGCTCAATTGAGCCCGATGTCATGTGAGAAAAGAGCCAAAATTCCGGGTTTTTATACTTGCTCGGGATCGCCGGAGGAGCCGCCTCCGACCGCCTCACCGTTGGGAAACGCTATCCCCCACCTCAACAGAGGTGGTGGCAATAATCGCCGGCGGTGGCGCAGCCCCATGTGGACGAAAATAGCCAGCAAACGTGGCACAAGAAGGATGGATCCCAGCCGTCGGCTGGAGTTTGAAGACAACCCGATTCCGCCCATACAGCTTTAAGATTCGTGCATTCCCGAATTAAATTAAATTAAATTAAATATATTGTATAAATGTAAAACTATCACACTTATTCAGCCATTTTACAAGACATATTTAGGCCTCTTAGAGGCAATTCCAGAACATTAACCCTAAGTAAAATTGTAGCTTATTGTCTTAACTTTAATATGGCACCTTAAACATCAAATTTGGTAGAGTAGATTTGGCTGTAGGCCTGGTTTTGTAGGACTAGTCCTAGGCTAGGGCAGAAACAAAAATAATTGCCCAAGCCAAACCAGATATCCAAATGACCCAAGATTTTGGGCATGTTCTCAATTACGGCATATCTAGCCCCTGCCCAAAAATGGGAATTTGTGGAAGCAATTTGTGTTAAAATTCAACAAACCGCAGACGCCCCCTTGGATACCCTGCTGAAAATTCAACAAACCGAAGGAGAATACGCCCACTTATATGTTGAAAGTTTTCCCGGATCGTGGAGTTAACAGTGGTTATCTCAACAAAGCAGTAACAACCCGCAACACATGCAGCACAAGCTTCTTTATTGATCAAGAGCAAACTTCTTTACAAGGCGAGACATACATGGCGAGACATGCTTCACCAAAACCCAACACTGGGAGAGCAGAGACAGTTACAAAGACAAGAACAAAAAACAAGCCGCGCGGACTCAATCAACAAGCCGCCGACCTACTGCTGTGGAGTCCGCTCAGTCCGCCAGGTCGCCAGACCGCAACCCAAGCCGCGCGGACTCACCCTTACTCCAATGCTTAGCTCTTCACCGCCGGTCTGCACGCCGCCAGACCGCACAAGCTGCGCCACCGAAAGGAACAGTCCGCCAGAAACCGGCGACTTCCTGAACCCCGAACCAAGTCGCCAAAGAGAAGACCGCCTGGCCGCTATCCGCGACCTGCTGTTTACCGCCTGTTGCTTAACCGCAGAGTCCGCACTGTCCCTGACCGCAATCAGAGCCAAGTCCTGGCTTTCCAGCGCTATCCGCACAACCTGCACAGCACAACCGGGTCAACTCTATCCGCGCGGACACAAAGTCCAGGCCGCAGCAACTTACGCGAGCTCAAAAACTGTTCACTTACTTCGGTCCAGGTCTCTCTTGGGTTGGTTTTCCTGATGTGACATGGGTCCTATTTATAGGCACGACGATGAGTATGGTCACCGCCCTTCCCGATAGGATCACCGCCACAACCCGCAGCAAGAACTTATGTGTCCGCCAGCCCGCGGACACACATGCCAGTTCGCCGCCCTGTGCAGATAGCCAGTCCGCCCCAGCTTCTCCAAGGCCGGACTCCAATATCCAGTCCGCCTTGCCGCCAGAGACCAAGCCAGGACCACCACAGCCGGACTCCACAACAGCCGTACCCGCCATTCTGCGGACAAGGCATCAGCCCGCAAAACCCGAGCCCGCAACCGCGCCATCAAGGCACCTGCCGGACTCAGCGGATACCCAGCTATCGTCCGCATATCCCAAGTCCATTACCTCATTGCCAAGGCACCTCCGGACTTAGCGGACACGCCAATCCAGTCCGCTAACAGCAGACCCCAGTCCGCGTATACAGCGAACTCCAGTCCGCTTCCCTGAGTCCATAACCTCATCACAAGGCTCAACCGGACTCAGCGGACTCCGGCTCCAGTCCGCACGCTCCTGCACAAGCAGTTCTCCAGTCCGCATTTCCCCAAGCTAGCAAACAAGGCAACTGCACTTCTACTACGCTTGGCGGACTGAGAAACCAGCCCGCGCTCCACTGCGCGATCTTCCCCGGACTGAGCCTCCTGGACTTGGTTCAATTCCCACCAAGCCAGCCCACTGGCCGCAAGGGCCAGTCCGCACTTACAGGCGGACACTGGATCTAGCCCGCAATACCGGGCGACCTCCAGTTCCTGTCCGCGCTGACCGGCGGTCTCCACGGCTTCCACTTGCCGCTTCACTAGAGCAAGACCAAGGCAACTGCCAAACCGGTCTGCCGAGCTCCAGTTCTTCAGTCCGCTTCAAGCCGGACTCCGCGGATAACATTCCTATCCGCCCGGTTACTTCCTGGGAGTAAACCGCCTGCTGAGCATACACTGGCCTGTCAGACCGCCGCTGCTGTCCGCGCAGTCCGCGCGAACAGACCGCCCAGGCCGCCACAGAGCAAACCGCCTGCAACATCCCTGCCGACCTAGCAGTCCGCCAACCCAGTCCGCGTAGTCCGCGCGGATAGGTTTCCCAAGCCTTCCATTCACCCACTTTCACTTCACAGAATTCAACAATTTGTCTATAGTATTTGTCATAAAACACATAATTAAATAAATGAAATAATGGGAGTAATATGACTCCAAATGACCCCAAATTTTGGTGGCAGGTCCTTGGGGACATTGTATGTGCATGGTAAATGTTTCAGCACATTTGGACTAATGCATGTTGGGTTAACCCACTTGCATGTGTTGGTTATATAGCTTTGGGGTGCAAAGAGTATTTTTTGAAATATTTCATATTCAGCCTATTTGATACATTCAAAAATCATAGAATTGATGCCAGAGGCTCATTAGAGTAAAGTTAACCCATCATAGTAATAATGGGATTTTTGGGAGCAAAAATCCCATTATTTGAATTTTTTTAAAATTTAGGCCTTTTGATACTAAATTGGAAAATAGGCTTTTGATCAAACAAAAAAAACCCCAAAATCTGTCAAAACAAAAGGGAGGTCATATTTGACTCATGAAAATCTTTATCCTACTATTTGAGAATTTTGGAGCAAAATACATGGAAATTTCCATTTTATCCTTATTGCATTTATTTATGAATTGATGGAAATATATATCAGTAAATTTTGGAAACATTTCTAGTGTTGTATAATTGTATGGTTAGCCTTGTATAATTATCTCAAAAGTTTTGGATGTCCTAATAATTTTTAAATTAGCATAATGGCATTTTGGTAAATTATTAGGAATTGAAATTGGAAGGCCATTACATTATAGAGGTTGATGAAACTCTGCCATTAGCCTTAAATTAATGATATATATGTTCTATAATGTTCCTAGAATTTTGAGTAATGTATTCCTTATACTTCATTTGGAAAATGACAATTATGTGAGTTTTGTATTAATTAAGGAATAAATAGAAATAGTCAAAGGCAAACTATGAATTTTGGTAGACAACAATATTTTACCAAGATGCAACTGAGGAAAAATTCCTTAGATCAGTGGATTATAATTTGTAATACTTCATGTATTAAATGACCTAAGGGATTAATTAAATGATTTAATTAGAGGCTTTAATGACTTATGAAAATTATGCAAATCAATATGCTCACTTCATTAGTTCATACCATCCTAAGATAAATAGTTAGGGGCAGGTGGCCCAAGGAATTGGAAGTTCTGTTTCAGGGCGGTAATAGGTCATGGGTTGCGCATAGTGAAAGTAGGTTATACTATAAGGACCACCGGGGGATAGATTGACAGATGAGCTAGATATTACAATTGTATAATAACCTTGGTGGGTAGTGTTGTCTTATTGACGAGAGTAAAAGTGCAAGCCCTTGGATAACAACTGGAGTGGAGGCCGGCGGAAGACCGTCGCCCTTCTGAGAACATCTTAAGTCATTAGGATCACTCAAGAGTAATAATGAGAGCTGGGGGTGAATTATGGGTAGTCATCAACTAAAGTAAATATCCTTGAGAAAGTTAGCTTTGGGCGTAATCCCATCGTAGTTCCTAGTGCCCCCGAGAGCCCTTCACCCGGTATACCCTGGGCAGTACTGGGATTAACCTTAAATCACTAAGTATAATAACCCGTAGACAAAAGTAGTCTAATAGGTTAAGATATTATGGTTCATTGTCGCCCATGATGGGTTTGAGGGATTCTGAATAAAGGTATTATTGTGCGTTCTCACCCGCGATGGTTTGGAGGGATATATGTTACAGGCTCACCTGTAAAGTGTTTGAGGGAATCAGGACAGGTTGTTCCTATGAGCTGAAGTCTCGAGATGAAATACTTGCATGTGCAAAAATTTAGTGGCGGGTCATGCGGTACTGGGCCGATCGTCACACCGATGGCAGTATGGTGACTCAGGTGGGTGTAAGGGTTTGAGGGGCCAGTGGGTTATTTTACACTGCGGTCTGGAGGACGATCCCTGATAACGCACACCAGACCCAATAGGACAGACAGGTAGTCAGCAAAATACGTACGCAGACTCTAGAGTGCACCTAGGACGTGTACAGAGGCGTATGCGAGGGGTCTAGGTTTGGTAGTATGCGTACCTGCCTAGAAGTTGAGACGCCCGCTCTGGTGGTACCCGAGAGTGATGCTAGCTCTCAAAAAGTGGGAACTAAAGGTCTGTGATCACAGAGTCATTATGTGTGAGTTGCACTTGCCTGTTGCATAAATTGCATCATAAACATTCATTCATATTAGGTCATACGCTTCATAGATCCTTATCATATAAATTAGTATGGGCTCTTTTATATGATAAGTTAAATTTCCTGGAAACCTTAACTTATAAATTTGTATGTAGATTTTTATAAGTTAAGGTACGTTTTGTGATGGTAGTGTAGTGGTAGCATGGCTTTACTTTTCTGCTCTTACTTTCTGTTCTTTACTTACTTGTACCATACCTTTACTTCACTTATACTATATACTTAGAACTGCTAGTGTAGAACTATATTGCTCTTATACTTGATAGATAGATTCCTTGTCACCTGCTTCCTTTTGTTACCCCTTGATAGTCCTCCGCTTCGTCCTCCCGCACGGTGCCTAGGAGTTGCGGGGCGAGGTGCAGAGGAAACAACTTAGTTTTTTTGACTAATGGTCGGTGACCAAACTATTTTTAGGAGCTCGAGGAGATGGAGCACCAGCACGACCGGTAGGACGAGGTGACAGGGCATGAGAAGTTGATACCACCTACTACTACTACAACAACGCTACCTTAGGTGGGACGAGAGTAGTTGATTAGCTTCCGCTATTTTGATGTTTTTTGAGGAGAGTTATTCATATGATGTACTGGGCATAAGCCCTTATTACTCTTTCTTTACTGTTCTCATTTTGTACTGTGTACTCTTTCATTCATATATATATGTATATGAGTTGTGCTGTGACTCTGGATTAACTGTGTTGTACTCTGATATGTATTACTTCTATTTATCATATTGGCCTACAAGTTATATGATCGTATTAGCCGACAGAATCGGTGTGTTGCGATGTCGACTAACCCGTGTGTTAGTGCCACCGTAAGACGACGGTTCTGGGCATAAGACCGGGAGCATCCTTGGTAAGGAGAGGGGTCTTACAAACTGGTATCACTTGAACAACGATCATATGAGAAAGAAGTCCACAACAATGGACCACCCCGCTCGAGCATTAGTTTGCGGACAAACTATGCAGCGGAAGTAATGGTGTGCCCATGTGTAAAAAGTCACATAAAACAGTCCATTAAATACAATGAGTTAGGCCAGTTCTGTTTTAACCTTACCTTTATGCAACCTCCACAGGTCGCTGCGCCGCAGAATGTGGTTCCTCCCCCTCCGGCTGCCACGCCATTTCTACAGACAGAGATGGGGCAAACTTTGACGGCTATCCTGGAAGCCTTCAAAGCCTAGCAGGTCCCGGCTCCACAGCCAAATCCGGGGTCAAGCTGGTTGAGTGCCTTCAAGAGCCTGTCCCCACCGATGTACCGTGGGACAGAGGATGCTGTGAAGACTGAGGAATAGCTGGAGGCCATACATGAGATATTGGCAGGCATCAGCTGTCTGGTCAGCCAGGAAGTTCCTCTAGCCACCTCTGCATTAGATGCTCATACATAAAGATGGTGGAAGTCCGTGCAAGAGTCCACTTATGCTGACTGGGAGCTGTCGAACATATCTTGGGAGGCATTCGGCGAAGTATTCTTGGATCACCTTGTATCCACCACAGACAGAGATGCACTGGAAGAGAGGTTTCTGAACCTCAGGCAGGGGAGAAGATCGGTGATTGAATACCAGAGGGACTTTTCCCACCTTGCCAGGTTCGTAGGGATACATGATACAGACGACAAGAGGTATGCCAAAAGATTCTACCGGGGCCTTAGAGATGACTTGAGGCAGGCCCTATTGTTCATTTCTCCCGGCACATCAGCCCAGATCATCGATATGGCCAAAAAGCTGGAGGCAGACCAGCTGATGGTGCAGAATAGAGGAAAGAGGAAGCTAGACGGGTCATCACCCAAGGAGAGTAGCAGGGGATCCCCGCGAGGCAGACTCATTGGATATAAGAGGGGTGGGGGACATCGTCGTCCCAACTTCAGGCAGGAGCACGGGCCTCCTGTAGTGTTAGCTCCCCCACCTCTGCAGGTGCATGTTCCGAGGAGGCAAGATGACCATGGCCACCGGCCGGTAGTTTTTTATGGATGCTACCAGCCCGGGCATATTAGATCGGAGTGTCCGCATCAGTTCCGTCCACCTCCTCCTCCTCCACCTCTAGTGGCCCTCCAGTAGAGTAGGGCCAAGGCCGAGGCCGAGGACGAGGTCGTGGACGAGGCCGGGGATATCACGGCCGAGGACGTAACCAGGAGCAGATGTACGCTTTGGACCTCACGGAGTAAAGGAACCCCGTGGAAGTGATTACATGTACTTAAATTAATTAAATTTAGAACTTCAACCTTAGTAGTGCCTTGAAAACCATAGAAATAACCTCCATTTTAACTCAAATAAATCTCATGCATAGTTATGATCATTGGCAAGCCTGCTCATACCCTCTTCGACACGAGTGCTTCACACTCATTCGTGTCGGGCAATTATATTAAAGGACAAGAGGGTGTGGAGAGATTCCCTGGAATAGAGATGAGGGTGCATCTTCCTCATGGCTTGGAGCTACGGACCACAGATAGCTCCAACATGGAGGCCGAGATAGGAGGCAATGCATTCGAAGCTCCGACGGCGGTCTTGAGATTGCCGGACTTTGATTTGATTTTGGGCATGACCTGGCTTCATTGGAACCATGCCCAGATCGACTGCCCTTCGAAGAGGATCACACTCAGGCATGGAGACTCCTACGTCACTATTGAAGGTATCCGACCTATCCCCCATCTTTCATTATCTTCTGTACAGCCTGTCAAGGCCTATGAGCAGGGGGAAGAGGTGTACCTTATCTGCTTCGAGATGGTAGCATCAGAGAGTTCTATAGCTAATATCCAGGTAGTTCGGGATTTCTCCGATGTATTCCCGGAGTAATTGCCCTGACTACCACCTGCTCGAGACTTGGATTTCAGGATTCAGTTGGTGCCAGGGGCGAGGCCAGTGTCCCGGGAACCTTACAGGATGGCTTCCAGAGAGTTGACAGAATTTAGGACTCAGATTCAGGAGCTTATGGAATCAGGATTTGTGCGGCCGAGCTCGTCGCCGTGGGGAGCATCAGTTCTTTTTGTGAAGAAGAAAGATGGATCATTGCGGCTGTGCATATATTACAGGGAGCTGAACCGGTTGATGGTACAGAATGCCTATCCACTGCCTCGGATAGATGAGCTATTTGATCAGCTTCAGGGGGCCTTCTGTTTCTCTAAGCTGGATTTGAGATCTGGTTACTATCAACTGCGCATCCAAGATGAAGACATCCCGAAGACGGCTTTCAGCTCATGATACGGGTTATACGAGTTCACGGTGATGCCTTTTGGGCTCACGAATGCCCCTTCCACATTCATGAGTCTAATGAACCGTGTATTCGAGCCCTACTTGGACCGCTTCGTCATTGTATTCATCGACGATATTCTGATCTATTCCCGGACTCAGGAGGAGCACACAGAGCATTTGGCACAAGTTTTGCATAGGCTGAGGGAGTCCCAGATGTATGCAAAGTTTTCTGATGAGTACGATTATGATAGGCTTTTTACTATCATAATTGTAATCATATCTACCATTTCCTGCCCCTTTTGTGTTGATTTCATGATAATAGCAAAGAAACTGGCGTATCATAGATAGAAGAGCGTATTTAGAAGTCTTTGACAGTTCTTATAATAAACCATTTACTGAGTCTATCATTTTTCTATTGCAGGTAATGCCAACCAATGGACCTAAAAGTTTCGAAGCAAACACAGGAGTTCACGGAGTCTACATGGCTGATGACAGGACAGAAATTTGGTGCACACGGCCAGACACACGGCCGTGTGCCTACCCGTGTCCTATGCACCTGGAGCTGAAGATTTTGGGAGCAGACGATGGAACCTCACACGGGTATGGCACACGCCCGTGTGCCTACCCGTGTCATATTTGCACACGACTGCCAACCAACCCGTGTCTGAAGAACACGGCCGCACACACGGCCGTGTCCATATCTGTGTCATCTGACACGGCCCACTACCAGACACGCCTGCTCGTGGGGAACCGCCCAGGAACCGCCTAGGAACCATCCACACGGCCTGACACACGGCCGTGTGCGACCCCGTGTCCGACCTGTTTGCAAGGGAACTATAAATTTCCTGTAGAAAAATTTGGATAGAACTTTTGGATCATTTCTGCATTGGAGAACTGCTGGAGGCCGAAGAGGAGCATCCAAGACAAGGAGGATTGAAGGGTATTTTCATATGTAATTTTATTTAATCATTAACCCTTTGAATCCTTCCTTTCTCTTGATGATCGATCTTCAATTTATGTTTTAATTTGCATGAATTTATCTTTGAACATTCTAGTAATCATGTATCACCTTGTTTATGTTATATTTGTAGTATTTTATTTGTGTTTATGCAATCAAACAAAGAGTCTAATCATACATTTGAATTACTTATTTGTTTTACACAATTTGCAATTGGCTAGATTGAGAAATTGGTTATTTGCCATGATTTTGGTATGTTCATATTGTGATGATAATTCCCTTTGTAATTCAAACTTTATGATCGAGAGATATTCTGTTTGGAAAATTAGAACACGGATAAAAGGATTCATGTTAATTTAGAGATAAAATTCATGAATTTATGTAATAATAAAGGTATTTTGTTTAATGCGAACTTGAGTGTTGTGAATTGTTCGAGAGAAAATTTACTATCTTAGGTTTAGATTTGGAATTGCTCGAGAGAGAATTTTGATGAAAAAATTAACCTTTACATTGCACAAATGTAACACTCTTTTCATGTCATGATCGCTTAGAATTGAATTGATAAATGGATTTGTTCATGTAATTATTTAAAAGCTTCATGTTGTTATCATTTTTATTTCTCCAATACTGAATCATCCAATTGGTCATAGTTACGTTAATGTAGTTTAAATATCACTGTTGTTTAGAGGTATGAAAATAAAGGGAGGGTGAGTACGAATAGTTGAAACGACCCTGTGGAATACGACACGAGATGTAGATTTCTCATATATTACGATTGATAGGTGCGCTTGCCTGAATGCTAATTCAATCTAGTTAAGTCCATCTACATAATTGTATTAGAATGTAGAATGAAATCACATTGAATTATTACTTGTTAGCAAGAAAAATCATCAAGTTTTTGGCGCCGTTGCCGGGGAATCGCTTTCAATATTTTGAAATCCTAATCTTTATTGATCTACCAATTTTCATTTATATAGTTGTAAATTAGTATTTGAATAATTATATTGCGTAATATTTTTTTTTGTAGTCTGTTAGTCTATGACCAGGGGCAAAAATTCTGGGCTAGCACCATTTCACCCTGACCCAGAACGAATTCTCCATAACACTAACTTAAGGGACGTGGGAATTAATACCACAGATATTTCAAACGGACTATCAGAAGAGGAGACAGTAAACCAAGGAGAGAATCATCTTGAAAACTTAGATACCATGGCCAACCAAAATGAGCAAACCATGTCTGACTTTGCTAGACCTAATCTCCAAGGAACCGGGTCGAGCATCGTTAGACCACCGATAGCTACCAATAACTTTGAATTGAAGCCTAGTGTGATACAAATGGTGCAACAGTATGTTCAGTATGATGGCTTGCAAGATGAGGATCCTAACACCCACTTGGCCGGATTCTTAGAGATATGTGACACATTTAAGATCAATGGTGTTTCCAACGACGCCATTCGATTGAGATTGTTTCCATTTTCTTTAAGGCATAAGGCGAAGCAGTGGTTGAATTCCTTACCTAGAGGGTCGATCACTACTTGGGACATGATGGTTGAGAAGTTTCTAATGAAGTACTTTCCACCTGCGAAGACTGCGAAGTTAAGGAATGACATCTCTACGTACATTCAATTGGAGTCTGAATCGTTGTACGACACATGGGAACGATTCAAGGAGTTGTTAAGGAGATGTCCCCACCATGCTCTACCTTCATGGCTTCAGATTCAGACCTTCTATAATGGTCTAAATCCAGCCACCAAACAAATGATTGATGCGGCTAGTGGAGGAACTTTGAACAACAAGACACCTGAAGCGGCTCAGCAGTTGATAGAGGACATGGCAATGAACAATTACCAATGGACTACCGTAAGACATAAGCCTAGCAAGCCCGCAGGAATTTATGAAGTAGATGCCGTCACCGCCTTAGCAATTCAAGTGGAGAAACTTCACCAAAAGATGGACAACCTTGCCTTAGCATCACCTTCCATGGCACCTCAACAATGGGACCCTTCATGCACTGGAATGCCTAGTTGTGAACCGTAAGTTCAAGAGCATGTTGACTATATGGGTAACAATATTAGGCCACCTTTCAATCAAGCCAACAACCCATATAGCTCTACATATAATCCTGGATGGCGAAACCACCCCAATTTCTCTTGGGGAGGACAAGGAAATCAAGGGAAGCAGCCCATGTTTGGACAACAACCAGAGTTGGAACCAAGGAAGCCTACATTGGAAGATGTGCTTACCAAATTTATGCAAACTACCGATGTAGCCTTCCGAAATCAAGAGGGTTCAATTCGGAAGGTGATGCAGACAACCAGATTGGTCAGCTTGCAAGGATGGTTTCTAAAAGGCAGCAAGGAACACTTCCAGGGAATACAGAGATAAATCGAAGGGAGCATGCAAAAGCCGTTCAATTGAGGAGCGGAAAGGAGTTACAAGACCCAAGGCCTGCAAAAGAAGCACCGAAAATGGAGTCTAGCGGCGAAGGACCAAGCGAGATGAACGTACAACCGGTGGAGTACCAACCAGCATTACCATACCCAGTAAAGCATAGCAAGGAGCGCATGGATGCGCAGTATGGTAAATTTTTATCTATGTTTAAGCAATTACATGTTAATTTACCTTTTTCTGAAATTATTCAAATGCCTAAATATGCAAAATTTCTTAAGGACTTGATTTCTAATAAAAAGAAAATAGAAGAATTATCATTAGTAACATTAAGTGAAGAATGTTCTGCTATTTTGCAAAATAAATTGCCACAAAAACTTAAGGATCCCGGTTCATTTTCAATTCCATGCTTAATCGGTGATTTACAAGTAAATAAGGCTTTAGCAGATCTAGGAGCAAGTATAAATTTAATGCCTTATAATTTATATCTGAAACTAGGCCTAGGAGAACTTAGCCCAACAAGAATGAGTATTCAATTAGCAGATCGATCGGTTAAGTATCCTAGAGGAATAGTAGAAGATGTATTAGTTAAGATAGATAAATTTATATTTCCTGCTGATTTTGTTATTTTAGATATGGATGAAAATATCGAAGTACCACTCATACTAGTTCGTCCATTTCTAGCTACATCTAGAGCACTTATTGATGTTTTTGATGGTAAATTAGTATTGTGAGTAAGAGAAGATGAAGTCACTTTTCAAATTGGCAAAACTATGAAACAATCCTTAGATAACGATGATTATTGCTATTTTTCTCATGGTATTGATGATTTTATGTCTTCTATAAATTCTAATTTTTATAAAGATCCTTTAGAAATTTGCATAACTAATAATTATCTAGAAGATGATAAAAATGATGGCATTATTGAACATTTATTTTTTCTAGAAAATTGTGTTGCTATGAATAGAAAAATGGAATATAGTTTAATTACTGAAGGAGATCATGAAATTCTTAAGAATAATACTAAGGATCCACCAATAGTAGAATTAAAAAAATTACCGGATCATCTTGAGTATGCATTCTTAGGAACAAATTCTTCGTACCCAGTTATCATATCTTCAAATCTTTCCAAACTTGAAAAAGAAAAATTGATAACTGTATTGAAGAAATGTAAAGGTGCAATAGCGTGGCAAATATCTGATATAAAGGGTATTAATCCTAGTTTTTGCACTCATAAAATTCTTTTGGAAGAAAACTATAAGTCGTCTATTCAACCGCAACGTAGGCTAAATCCTAATATGAAAGAGGTAGTAAAGGCTGAGATTGTGAAGTTATTAGATGCTGGTATTATATATCCTATTTCGGATAGTTCATGGGTTAGTCCTGTCCAAGTAGTTCCTAAGAAGGGTGGCCTGACCGTAGTAGCAAATGATAAAAATGAATTAATTCCAACGCGAACGGTAACAGGTTGGCGTGTCTGTATAGACTATAGGAAATTAAACGATGCCACTAGGAAAGACCATTTCCCACTTCCTTTCATCGACCAGATATTAGAACGCTTATCAGGACACTCTTATTATTGTTTTCTAGATGGACTTTCTGGATACTTTTAAATTCCTATAGCACCAGAAGACCAAGAGAAAACAACATTTACTTGCCCATTTGGTACCTTTGCCTATAGACATATGCCTTTCGGGTTATGTAATGCACCCGCTACATTTCAAAGGTGCATGCTAGCCATCTTTAACGAGTATGTTGAAGATATCATGGAAGTGTTCATGGATGATTTTTCGGTTTTTGGCGACTCTTTTGAGTTGTGTTTGAATAATTTAGAGAAAGTTCTTAGGAGGTGTGAGGAGACGAACCTAGTGCTTAGTTGGGAGAAGTGCCATTTCATGGTACAAGAGGGGTTAGTACTTGACCATAAAATTTCAAGCCAAGGAATTCAAGTAGATAAAGCAAAAATAGAGACCATAGAAAAATTGCCACCACCAACCTCCGTAAAGGCAGTGAGAAGTTTCTTAGGACACGCGGGATTTTACCGCCGTTTTATTAAAGATTTCTCTAAAATAGCTAAATCACTTACAAGGCTTTTAGAAAAAGACACACCTTTTATTTTTGAACAAGAGTGTCTACATGCCTTTGAGTTCTTAAAAGAAAAATTAATTAATTCTACTATTATGATCGCACCTGACTTTAGTCTACCATTCGAGATCATATGTGACGCTAGTAGTTTTGCGGTAGGGGCTGTTTTAGGACAACGCCGAAAAAAACATTTTCACCCAATATATTATGCTAGTAAAACACTTAATAATGCACAGGAGAATTATACAACTACTGAAAAAGAACTCCTAGCAGTGGTATTTGCCTTTGATAAATTTAGACCATATTTAACATTGTCCAAAGTGGTAGTTTATACGGATCACTCTTCACTTAGATATTTGCTAGCCAAAGCGGAAGCAAAGCCTCGTTTAATCTGATGGGTTCTTCTTCTACAAGAATTTGATCTAGAAATTAGGGATAAACGAGGAGCGGAAAACTTAGCGGCAGATCATCTTTCACGTTTAGAAAATCCACTACGATCAATGTTAGATGAGTCTGAAATTTCTGATACATTTCCTGAGGAATCATTATTTGCCATATCTACCAATATACATCTAGATTATCCATGGTTTGCAGACTATGCAAACTATCTTGTGGCTAAGGTCCTTCCAAAAGACTTTTCATATCAGCAGAAAAAGAAATTTTTCTCTGACTTGAAATATTACTTTTGGGAGGACCCTTTTCTTTTTCGGATATGTGCAGATTCTGTTATAAGAAGGTGTGTATCAGCAAAGGAAGGTTGGAAGATTTTGGAGCAGTGTCATTCAGGTCCTGCTGGTGGTCACTATGGAGCGAATCGCTCCGCTAAAAAGGTTCTTGATTCCGGGTTTTATTGGCCCCTTCTATTTAGGGATGCCCAAAGGTATGTGCTTTCATGTGATTCTTACCAAAAAGCAGGTAATATTTCTAAATTACATGAAATGCCTTAAAAATTTATCCTTGAATGTGAAGTATTCGATGTGTGGGGTATAGATTTTATGGGACCATTCCCAGTTTCTTTTGGGAATAAATATATTTTGGTAGCTGTAGATTACGTATCAAGGTGGGTTGAAGCGCAAGCTTTGCCTACTAATGATAGTAGGGTTGTAATTAGATTTTTGAAATCCTTATTCGCACGATTTGGCACACCACGTGCACTTATTAGCGATAGGGGTTCACACTTTTGTAATCGACAACTAGACAAAGTATTGGAAAAATATGGAGTTACACATAGGATAGCCACTCCGTATCATCCTGAAACTAGTGGACAAGTTGAAGTTTCCAATAGAGAGCTTAAGAGAATCTTAGAAAAATCTATAGAAGGGAATAGAAAGCAGTGGTCTAGGAAACTTAACGACTGTTTATGGGCTTATAGGACCGCCTACAAAACACCTATAGGGACCACCCCCTTTAGATTAGTCTACGGTAAATCTTGTCACCTACCTATAGAATTAGAACACAAATCATATTGGGCAATACGCTCCTTAAATTTTGACACTAGTTCTATAGGAGAGAAGCGTAAACTTCAACTTAACGAATTAGATGAGTGGAGAACTATGGCCTATGAGAACTCCCGAATTTATAAGGAGAAAACCAAACTATTTCATGACCGTCACCTTCGTAAACCCAAGGTATTCCAAAAAGGTGACCAAGTCCTCCTTTATAACTCGAGATTACGATTATTCCCAGGGAAGTTAAGGTCTAAGTGGTCCGGACCCTTTAAAGTTAAAGAAGTCTTTCCCTACGGTACCGTCGAGTTAACTCACCCAGAGAAGGGAGATTTTAAGGTTAATGGTCACCGACTTAAACCTTATTATGGTGAAATCCCTATGGACTTCCCTCGTCTAGAAACCTGCCTCCGGCTAGATTAATTTAATATTAAGTATAGTAGGTGTTTCTAAGTATTCCTATTTTAGTATAAATCTAATTAGTTGCAATGAAAAATTGAAGAAAAGAAAATGTTAATGAAAAAAAAAATAATTTTTTCCATCAAATTTTCATGAGAAACAGAGAAAAAAAAATTTTCTGTAAAAATATTTTCAAAATGGAGAGGCACACGGCTTACCACACAGCCGTGTGGGTGGCCGTGTACGTGACACAGGCTCAGGCCCAGCCGTGTGGAATTAATTCCGCAAATGGGCAATTTCATCCCGAGCACAACACGGGTTCGCACCAACCCGTGTTCGTAGCCGTGTGCATCGGTCTCGACGATCGTCGAGACCGATGTGTCGAGACACCGAACAGGGGCGTGTCGGAGTCCACACGGCCGTGTCACCTACCTACCCGTGTTTATGTACCGTGCCAGCTGCGACACGGGGCAACACACGGCCGTATTGTCGCCCGTGTCCACCTGACGCGCTGTCCCCGGCCAGTTTGACCACACGGACCGAGGCAGGCCCGTATTCCACGAGGCCGCGGATCCCCTAACACGGGTGCACACACGCCCGTGTGCGCACCCGTGTTCCATTATTTTACACGGACCGACGCACCCCGTGTTCCACGAGGTTGCATATTCCCTAACACGGGTTCACACACGCCCGTGTGCGAACCCGTGTTCAACATGTATAAATATGGCCGTGTGGATTTCTTCCTTGCTCACTCCAAACCCTCTCCCAGCACCATTCAACCCGTGGCCTGAACTCAAGGGCTCTATTTTCTCCAATTCTCGCCCCCCTTCACTCGTATTCTCCCCGTCTACATCATGTCTTCCGAAAGAAGTGGAGGTCGCCGTCGCCGACCGGAATTACTAGTCTCCACGGAGAGGCGGGATGCCGCTGCTCCGCTAATTTTCACAGATGCGTCGCACACCGCCCGCTTCAACCGCTTGCAATCCAAAAAATTTCAAGATATACGCATGATTGATTAGTGCGTACTTGAGGAGATAAACCTAGCAGGAGATGTCAGGGGCTGATTTCTGTAACAGGGTGGAATCAATTTTTTGCCATAGAGGAATTAGGCTTTAGGGAACTCACCTTAGAGTTCCTATCGTCATTTTATTCCAGCTTTAGGCCTAACTTCATCGACGCACCGCATGCGCCCGAGGGGATAGTTTCATTTCGAGTGGGTGGCACATTTTATACACTCACTATGCTCCAATTCACCCAATACTTAGGGGTGTATGAGGAGTCATTCCTTTTCAGTGCTGCCTACCCCGAACTCCACTTTGAACTCCCCAACCGCGACATGGCCGGTGGTATATGGCGCCAAATTTATTTCGACACTGGCGCCTACGAGGCCAAGAGATCTAAGGCATCCAAATTGATTTCCCCCGCCCTCCATTACATCCACCATCTACTCAGCCACACGTTGAGCGGTCGGGGCGAAAGCTCCGGAGTTGTTAGTAGGCAGGATCTGCTATACCTCTACAGCATGACATCACGATATCCTCTACATCTCGGTTATCTTCTAGCCCAGTTCATTCTTCACCAGGCTGACACCCCTCGTATAGGGTCTATTTGCGTAGCACCCTATATTACTCGCCTCGTGAAGAATATGGGCATCTTTTTAGCCCTCCCCCAGATGACAGTGGTCGCAAAGACCGTGCCTATCACGATGGCTAGTCTTCGCGCCCTCCGCCTCGTCACCGCCTGTCAGGGCCGGGGAGGGGTTATATATTCTATTGCTCGACGTGGACCGCATATACATGATGACAGTGATGATGAGATAGACCCTGACCTCGACGAGCCGTTGGTGCCTCCACCCCGTTCCACCTACGCTCATGGCGAGTCGTCTACTGCACCTCCTCCATCTCAGTCACGATACTCACGCGAGTTCCGTCAGTATTTCGATGCCGAGATCTCGCCGCGCTTACAGGAAATTAAGGAGGCACATCAGCGGACCGAGGATCTCCTCATACAGATTAGAGACCACCTTGGGATCGCCCCTCGCCAGCCGCCAGCTCCAGCACCGCCTTCCTACCCGGATGATTCGACATGCCACCATGAGTACTTCTGATATGTATCAATTTAGTGTTATCTTCATGTATCGTATCTTGTATTTTTTTTATCAGTGTATTCAGCTCTATCAGCTTTTATATACTAGTGCATTCTAGTACAACTCCTGTTTCTTTTCTGTGCTCTTCTACTTATTATGATAGCAGTTTTTTTTATCATCATGAAATCACTCTATGTCCGCTTTTTACATTGTACTGAGGACATTGCAAATCTTAAGTCTGGGGGTAGAATGGTTATTCATGTGGTTACAATTAATTCTAATCTACTTATCATAATACTCAAGTTATTATACCACCCTTTAAAAAAATTTGTTGACCTTTTAAGCTCTCATTTTTCTTTCATTTGGGATTATAAACATTTAATTGACCTTTGCACACTGATTAAAATGAATTGATGTAGACTCATAGAGTATTCAACTTTGTTGATTTCGTAATTAAGCATAGAAATTTTTTTTAGCTTACTTTTCTCTATATAATTTAATTTTAAGATTACTCCTCTATATTAGTAACTATCCAACACTCTATTTTAGAAAATATATTTATCTATAATAAAGTGAGTCGATGAGTGTAACATTTTTATAATTTGGTATTAGGGTTATAAAATTAAAAATTACTCCATATTGATGTCTAGGACTCACCCTCTAGCATTCCTCAAAACATTACATAAGTTAATTAGTAAGGGCGGAAATGACTTAGGCCTCCTATTGGATAGCTTGAGCCTTGTTATCCCAACACCTTTAACATGATATCCTTGCACACCCAATTTGAACCTAATCCCCATCCTTTTGATGCTCTACTATTAAAATTCACCAAGGCCAATTCCTTACCTATTAGCACACCTATCATTGATGCCTGCTTGGAATGATTTATTCATTGTGATATGTGGCCTAAGTGCGTGTATCCTTGCACCCACTTGGAATGATCCCTACTTTGAACCCAAAAAAAAAGACATAGTGATATGTGGCCTGAGTGCGTGTATACTTGCACCCACTTGGAATGATCCCTACTATGGTCCCTTGGTTAAAAAAAATATATATGTATATAAAAAAATATAAATAGAGTGCCCTTCAAATTGTGGGAAATATACAAATTGCAAAGTCTGGGGGTGTTTACATAAATTGAAATATGTTAAGGTATCTTCCAACATAAGGCTCAATCAAGATTTAGGTGTGAAAAATTCATCGAAATTATCCTTGATTACCTCACCTTTAATCTTCTATCCTAAGCCAAAAAGGCTTCACCAAAATTCAAGTCCTAAGGATCCAACCTTACTAATTCTAAATTATGCTGTGATGAGGGTGTAAAAAGGGTAAGTTCATGATTATCAGTACGAGTACTTATAAGCTTTGAAACACTAATACGTATTTTATAGAGATTGTTATTTTCTCCTCATATTTGTTAAAGATGACTATACTTTTATTTCTAAAAGCGAGTGAGAGATAGTTAAAATGATATACTAGAGGAATTTTAAGATAAATATATATTTAGAAAAGTCTGCTAAATTATTTCCTATGCGATTACATCACCAAAGTTCTCTTAAATTCATAGCAACCAGTGTGCGGAGGCAAAATTATTTAATGGTAACCCAGGTGTTTGAATTAGTTTGCTTAGGGACAAGCAAACATCTAAGTCTGGGGGTATTTGATGAGTACGATTATGATAGGCTTTTTACTATCATAATTGTAATCATATCTACCATTTCCTGCCCCTTTTGTGTTGATTTCATGATAATAGCAAAGAAACTGTCGTATCATAGATAGAAGAGCGTATTTAGAAGTCTTTGGCAGTTCTTATAATAAACCATTTACTGAGTCTATCATTTTTCTATTGCATGTAATGCCAACCAATGGACCTAAAAGTTTCGGAGCAAACAGAGGAGTTCACGGAGTCTACATGGCTGATGACAGGACAGAAATTTGGTGCACACAGCCAGACACACGGCCGTGTGCCTACCCGTGTCCTATGCACCTGGAGCTGAAGATTTTGGGCGCAGACGATGGAACCTCACAAGGGTATGGCACACGCCCGTGTGCCTACCCGTGTCATATTTGCACACGACTGCCAACCAACCCGTGTCTGAAGAACACGGCCGAACACACGGCCGTGTCCATACCCATGTCATCTGACACGGCCCACTACCAGACACGCATGCTCGTGGGGAACCGCCCAAGAACCGCCTAGGAACCGTCCACACGGCCTGACACACGGCCGTGTGCGACCCCGTGTCCGACCTGTTTGCAAGGGAACTATAAAATTCCTGTAGAAAACTTTGGATAGAACTTTTGGATCATTTCTGCATTGGAGAACTGCTGGAGGCCGAAGAGGAGCATCCAAGACAAGGAGGATTGAAGGGTATTTTCATATGTAATTTTATTTAATCATTAACCCTTTGAATCCTTCCTTTCTCTTGATGATCCATCTTCAATTTATGTTTTAATTTGCATGAATTTCTCTTTGAACATTCTAGTAATCATGTATCACCTTGTTTATGTTATATTTGTAGTATTTTATTTGTGTTTATGCAATCAAACAAAGAGTCTAATCATACATTTGAATTACTTATTTGTTTTACACAATTTGCAATTGGCTAGATTGAGAAATTGGTTATTTGCCATGATTTTGGTATGTTCATATTGTGATGATAATTCCCTTTGTAATTCAAACTTTATGATCGAGAGATATTCTGTTTGGAAAATTAGAACACGGATAAAAGGATTCATGTTAATTTAGAGATAAAATTCATGAATTTATGTAATAATAAAGGTATTTTGTTTAATGCGAACTTGAGTGTTGTGAATTGTTCGAGAGAAAATTTACTATCTTAGGTTTAGATTTGGAATTGCTCGAGAGAGAATTTTGATGAAAAAATTAACCTTTACATTGCACAAATGTAACACTCTTTTCATGTCATGATCGCTTAGAATTGAATTGATAAATGGATTTGTTCATGTAATTATTTAAAAGCTTCATGTTGTTATCATTTTTATTTCTCCAATACTGAATCATCCAATTGGTCATAGTTAGGTTAATGTAGTTTAAATATCACTGTTGTTTAGAGGTATGAAAATAAAGGGAGGGTGAGTACGAATAGTTGAAACGACCCTGTGGAATACGACACGAGATGTAGATTTCTCATATATTACGATTGATAGGTGCGCTTGCCTGAATGCTAATTCAATCTAGTTAAGTCCATCTACATAATTGTATTAGAATGTAGAATGAAATCACATTGAATTATTACTTGTTAGCAAGAAAAATCATCATTTTCTAAGTGCTAGTTCTGGCTACAGGAGGTGGCCTTCTTGGGGCATACGATTAGTGGAGCTGGATTGGCGGTGGATCAAGCCAAGATAGAGGCAGTGAGAGATTGGCCACGGCCGAAGACATCGTCAGACATTCGCAGCTTCTTGGGATTAACAGGTTATTATCGTAAGTTTGTGGAGGGGTTATCGAGGATAGCACTCCCCCTCACGTCCTTGACGAGGAAGGATGTAGAGTTTGCTTGGACAGAGCATTGTGAGGCAGCATTCCAGGAGTTGAAGGACCAACTCACCTCATCCCCTATCCTTGCACTCCCATCTGGGAATGAGGGATTTCAGATCTACACGGATGCCTCTTATCAGGGGATGTGTGCTATACTGATGCAGCACGGACACGTTATTACTTATGCTTCGAGACAATTGAAGAAGCATAAGTATAACTACCCGATGCATGACTTAGAGCTTGGGGCGGTCGTATTCACACTAAAGATATGGAGACACTACTTGTATGGGGTTCATTGTGATATCTACTCGGATCACAAGAACCTCAAATACGTCGACACGCAGAAAGATCTGAACCTTCGGCAGAGGAGATGGCTGAAATTTCTTTGCGATTATGAATACAAATTGCACTATCACCCGGGGAAGACGAACACTGTGGAAGATGCGTTGAGCAAGAGAGCCAACACTACCGTACCGGAGCCCCGGGTGATGTATATGGGATTGATGCAGATGATGGATGATATGCATATCACCATGGTTTCAGAGGACGAGCAAGCAGTCTACCAGGAATATCTGAACTCCTTGATCGGGGAGAATGATCTTCGGGAGCGCATTGTGGGGCATCAGAGGCTGGATACTGTATTGGAGCAGATTTTCAGTTCCTTGGAAGGGGGCAAGGTTGAGGATTACACGCTGCAGGATGATCTCCTTAGATTCCATGGACGCATTTATATACCAGCAGGGGACGGTATCCGGGATGATATACTTAGAGAGGCACACTGCTCCGGATATTCAGTGCATCCTCACATCACCAAAATATGGGCAGATTTACGGAAGACTATGTACTGGCCTGGGATGAAAAGGGATATCACCCACTTTGTGACACATTGCGAGACGTGCCAGCCTGTGAAGGCGGAATGCAAGAGCCCGGGAGGTTTATTACAACCACTGCCCGTTCTAGAGTGGAAGTTCGAGGACATTGCTATGGATTTTGTGCACAGACTGCCTCGCTCCCACTCTGGGAACGATTCCATATGGGTCATAGTCGACAGGCTGACCAAGGTAGCACAGTTTATTCCAGTCAGGAAGGATGCTCCAGTTGCTTTTTTGGTGAGATTGTTCGTGGAGCAGTTCGTCAGGTACCATGACATCCCCAGAACGATTGTCTCGGACCGTGATGGTCAGTTCATATCGAGGGAATGGAGGGCTGTGCATGCTTACTTTGGTTCTCAGCTCACTTTTAGCACCGCCTTCCATCCGCAGACCGACGGCCAGACCGAGCAGACTATCTGGACCATGGAGGATCTGCTTTGTCTATACATATTGGATACAGTGAATCCTTGGGAGAGGCTGCTACCATTGATTGAGTTCTCTTACAATAACAGTCACCAGGCAAGCATCGGGATGGCTCCTTACGAGGCTTTGTACGTAAGGAAGTGCCGGATGCCCCTGTCTTGGGTTCAGGATGTGGACACGAGGATTATGTGATGGATATGGAGGCTCAGGTTCATTTGATCAGGGATCAACTGCTAGAGGTCCAGAGTAGGCAGGCGAAGTATTATGATGCTCGGCATCGGAAGGTGGAATTCCAGGTTGGAGATAGAGTTTTCTTGAAGATACGTCCGGTACACGGTGTCTCTTGGGTGCGGAGGCACAAGAAGCTCAGTCCTCGATACATGGGGCCATACTTGATCCTGGAGCGGATCGGCCCCTTAGCTTACCGACTGCAGCTGCCACCGAAGTTGAGTTCCCTACACGACGTCTTCCATGTCTATTCCTTGCGAAGAGCACTCCTATGGCCGGAGTAGCACGTTACTACTAAAGCCGGTCTGATAGCACCAGACAGATCCGTTAGATTGTAGCCGATCCGGATTGATGATACATATGTGCGTGTGTTGTGGAAGAAGAAGGTCCCTCTCGTGAAGGTGTTGTGGTCCAACCATGGACGAGAGGAGCACACCTAGGAGCCGAGGGATCTGATGATGGAGCAACACCCGGAGCTATTTACTTCATGTATACTTTAGTTTATGCGTTTAAAATTTCTTATAACTCTTGCACGTAGAACCCTGTAGACCCGAACTTAAATTTCGGGGATGAAATTATTTTTTTTTATAGGATTTTTAACATCCCATGTTACTTCTAGACCCCTTAACTTAGATTGGGTTGGGCATGAGTGGGTGTTAGGGAAATTAGCTAGGTTTGACCCTAGGTAGTGGGTTGTAGCCATGTGGGGGACCACTATAGGGCCCAAGTCAAACTATGTCAAACTAGCCTAAACAGGAACCCTAGCCACACCATAACCCCACCACATTGCCCTTAACCCTAAAATAATCTAAGTGGACCCTAGGGCATGTCACTAGGTCAACCCTTTGATCCTAGTTGACCAAAGTCAACCTTAGCACTAAGTTGGTCAAACCTATACCTATAGGCCCACTTAGCCCAAGTAGAGCATCACCTTGACCCAACCCAAGTTGGGTAGTGCCATTGGGGTCATTACCTTCAAGTGGGGTCAGCCCGCTCGTTATGCTTGACCAAGTCAACTCAAAAGTCAACTTAGTCAACAAATTGCCCTAAAGAGTGAAAATGAGCCCAATCCATTTCCCCTTGGGCCAAGCCCACCAAACGTGGCCCATTATCAGCCCAAGGTGTCAAAGACCAGCCCTACCCCTCTGCATTTGGAGAGAGAGTGCATGCATGGGGGCATTTTGGAGAATTCACCCAAAAGGAGGAGAGAGAAAGTGGAATTAAGCGGAGGAGGCCACTTGGCCTTGGCTCCTTCTGTCAAAGACTGCTGGCTGGCCACCCAAGGGAATTCCAGAAGAATTTGGCTGCATAGTGGCCACTTGGAACCATAGGTGAAGCATCCAAGGTTGAGCCCGAGCTAACCTTGGTTGTATCTCCATATACAGCCCACCCCACTTCAAATCACCCCCACCATTAGCTTCAGAGAGAGGAGAGGTGTGGAAATCGACTACTGGATCGAAGAAAATGGAGGAGAAACGAGGTTTTGAGCAGGAGATTGCCGGAGCAGCTCGGCCATGGCCAACCGCCGCTGCACTCGCCGCCAAGGCCTGAATCATGTTCGTTTCACTTCACCTCTACCCGTACTAGCTTCCTAGATCGTTTAGGAGAGATATCGGGCTCAATTGAGCCCGATGCCATGTGAGAAAAGAGCCAAAATTCCGAGTTTTTCTTCTTGCTCGGGATCACCGGAGGAGCCGCCTCCGACCGCCTCACCACCGGGGAACGCTAGCCCCACCTCATCGGAGGTGGTGGTAATAATCGCCGGCGGTGGCGCAGCCCCACGTGGCCGGAAATAGCGAGCAAAGGTGGCCCAGGAAGGATGGATCCCAGCCGTCGGCTGGAGGTTGAAGACAACCCGATTCCGTCCATACAGCTTTAAGATTCGTGCATTCCTGAATTAAATTAAATTAAATAAAATATATTGTATAAATGTAAAACTGTCACACTTTGTTGGGTACATTGGTTAAATGTACCTGATTTGAAGAAGCCTCACCAAACTCAATGATATACATCATAATGTATTTGATGTATGTTGAGTTTACTTGTGCAGGTTAAGTATTTGCAGGACTGAAGCAAAAATTTCTAAGTCCATGTGTCGACACCTAGATGGAAAGTGTCGACACTTAAGAAGACTTGTGTCGACACCCAGGCAAGCAGTGTCGACACTTGGAGTCATTGTGTCGACACCTGGGATGCAGAGTCGACACCAGACAGAAAGTGTCGACACTTGGAGATGTGTCGACACACAGTAAAGTAAAGTGCAGACAGAAGGTGTCGACACAAGGAGCTGTGTCGACACCCAGTGAAGCTGTGTCTACACCAGAAAGTGTCGACACTTGGAGCTGTGTCGACACTCAGCAAAAGTCAGCAGAGACTAAGTTAAAGTGTCGACACCAAGAACAATGTGTCGACACTTAACAGAAGAGTCAGCACTTGAAGTATGTGTCGACACACAGCACAATGTGTCGACACTTAGCAGAAGAGTCAGCACTTGAAGTAAGTGTCGACACCAAGAACAATGTGTCGACACTCAGCAGAAGACACAACACTTGAAGAAAGTGTCGACACAAGGAGCTGTGTCGACACTTAGTGAAGAATAGAAAGATCAACAAATTATTCTAAGTACAAGTGTCGACACAAAGGGAATGTGTCGACACTCAGCTGAAGTCTCAACAGAAGAATCAAGTGTCGACACAAGGAGCTGTGTCGACACTCAGCAAGTATCAACATAGAAGACTATGTGTCGACACCAAGAAGCAGTGTCGACACTTAACAGATTCAACACAAGAAGTTGTGTCGACACAAAGGAGATGTGTCGACACTTAGAAGAATTCAGCAAGTTACAGAAGATCAAGTACTTGTGTCGACACTCAATTTCAGTGTCGACACCTGAAGAAGAATCTGTGTCGAGACATAGTATCTACAACACAAGGAGTTGTGTCGACACCTTGTAGACTTATGTCGACACTTACACAACTTGTGTCGACACTTGGTCTATAAGTGTCGACACTTAAAGACAGAAAGTCTCGACACTTTCAGACAGTTAGAGATTTTCAAGAACTGACTGGATGACTTGACAGCTGCCGTTCCAGCCGGTCTACAGCACCTGTCAAAGATGTCAGAATTCAGTTATGGACCGGACCAGCCGGTTACCATGAAGAAGACCTATAAATAGGCTCATACAGTTTACAGAAACTGTGATTAACAAGTGGTTCAGATTATTGAAAAACAAGTTATTAAAGTGGTACATAGAGTATCAACACAAGAAGATCTTGCAGTCCAAGTGTGGATCTAAGAAGTTGGAGAGAGAGGGCTCCATCCAAGAAATCAGCCGTTGGAACTAGGCTGAGAAGAAGGGTTCAGATTTATTCTGGATTCTAAGTGGCAGAGGTCAAGGATCAACTCCTGGAGGATTCATTCTTATTCAGTTCTACTTTCAAGAAGCTTTGAAGAAAGCTAAGTCAGATTGAATCCAGCTGAGTTCTTCCAAGAACTCATCAAGAAACTCTCAACTCCCCTCTCTTGTTTCTGAGTTGTTGAGTTAATATTTTTAATTCATTTTTAACTTGTAGGATCCTTTGGATCTGAGTGAATTGTAAGCCTGAAATTATAAAGGCTGAGGGTAGGAGATTGAAAACTCTGAGTGTAGGCCTTGTTGGCTGAGTGTAGGCCTTGTTGGCTGAGTGTAGGCCTTGATTGGCTGAGTGTAGGCCTTTGTGGCTGAGTGTAGGCTTTGGGAAAAAGCTGAGTTGTAGGGCCTTGGGCCTGAGGTGTAGGAACTAATTTGGGTTCTGAGACAGTAGAGAAGTTTGGCCGAATCTAGTACACTGCTAGATAGGCGAAGGGGGAAAGTGGATGTACCCAAAGATTGGGGAACCACTATAAATCACTGTGTCTGCTATGCTGTGTTGTGATTTGCTGTGTATGCTATTTGTTTGTTGTGATAACATAAGTAGAAATCTGTGATATTAACTGTTTACTGCCATTAAAGCTTAAAAAGGATTAGGTCACCTATTCACCCCCCCTCTAGGTGTCTAGGTACCATATCTTTCAAGTGGTATCAGAGGGAGGTTACTCAAAATAAGGACTAACAGTCGGAGGAGATCCTGATTGGCAGATTCAGTCTAATTCAAATTCAGTAATCAAGAAAATCAAGAACCATGGGTTCCTCTGAAAATCACAAGGAATTGGGTTCCATGAAATTACCCATATGCAGAAAGGAAATCTTTGGGATTTGGAAGGAAAGGGTAAGGCTGTTTATGGAGGCCTCAGACCCTAGGATATACATCATAGTCAAGGAGGGGCCTTATGTGCCCATGAAGATATCAGTTCTAGATGCAAATCAGAGAACCCCAAAGGATTTCTCTGAGATGACTAAGGATGAGATTGTCCTAGCTACCATGGACAAGAGGGCACAAAACATCATTGTGAGTGCCATAGATGATGCCACTTTTCAGAATCTTATTCACTGTAAGACAGCAAAAGAGATGTGGGATACTCTCATTGTCTATATGGAAGGTTCTGAAGAAGTTAGGCAAGATAGAAAATCCTTGCTAAATCAAGAGTATGAGAGTTTTAGACAAGGAAAGGGTGATAGCATAACTGAGTGCTACAAGAAGTTCTACAGAATAGTGAATGAACTCGTGTCTTATGGAAGAGAGTTCAGCAATTATGAACTAAATGACAAGTTCCTAAGGTTCCTAACTAAAGATTGGGACACAAAGATCTGTGTCATTAGAGAAATGGCTAAGTTGGGAGAAATTCCTCCACCTACACTGTTTGGCAAGCTATTGTCATATGAAATGCAATTGACAGTGAGGAAAGAGGAGGAGAAGTCAACAAGAACTGAACACAAGGAAAGATCAGTAACCTTCAAGACAGAAGCCTCCAGAAAGTGCAGGAATAAATCACCAACTCCACCTCCAAAGATTGCAGAATCAGAGTCAGATGAAACAGTCAGCACCAAGTCAGAAAGTAGTGAAAGTGATGAAGACTTTGCTGCTTTCACTAGACACTTTCAGAAGTTTTGAAAAAGAAACAGTGGAGGTCAAGGCCTTCTACATCACAAGGAAAGGAAGACTCTTATCAGAAAAAGAGGTCTTCAAAGAATGACAAGAAAAGGACTAAGTCTAGCAAGGCAACTGGTTCCAAGATAGTGTGCTATTGCTGCAATAGACAAGGCCATGTAATTGCAGATTGTCCTGAAAAGAGAAAAGAGTCTAGTGACAGGAAAAAGACTTATTTCAAAGGCAAGAAAGAAAAGTCTTTTGTTGCCAAGAAGGAGAAGACTCTATCAGATATCTCTTCTTCAGAATCTGAGTCTGATGCTGAAGCATACATAGGGCTGTTTGCTGAAGAAGAAGAGGAAGAATTCATGCAGATTTTGGAGTCTATTTATGAACAAGAATACAGTCAATGCCAAGGGCTAATGACTTTGACAGAGCATGACAAAATCCTGGAGCAGCCAGGACCCAGTAAGGTACAATGTTCAACTCTAAGTTCAGTTTCTTGTTCTAGTACAGAATCAGATTCATCTTCATCAAGTGATGGAAGTGTATCTGAGTATGAGGATGATATTCATCAGCTTATAGATGAATATAAAGTGCTGTTGCAAGCTTACAAGAAAAGCAAGACCCTTGCCAAAAGTCAGGCATTGGAAATTGCTGATCTAAAAGCTGCTGTAACAGATTTTGAGAAGTCTTTTGATCAAAAACTGAATGAGATAGCCAGGTTGAAGCACATAACAGTGATTCAAATGGGTACTATATCATTTAAAAATGATCAAATCAAGAGTCTGCAGATCAATCTTCAGAAAGAGAGAGAGCTTGTTGCTAGGTTTTCTAAACCTAAATCAGTGCTACCTTTAATTGATGAATTTGTTCATCATAAAGGCAAGGCTGGACTGGGTTTTATTAGACCTGCAAGGACTGAGCAGTCCAAGTCTAAGTCCAAGGGCAAAGCCCCAACATTCAACAAGTCAGCTATAGATAAGACAGCAAAGACAGTACCTAAGCAAAGGTATAATAAGTTTGAATGCTGGTGCTGTGGCAAAGTTGGCCATTTTGTAGTGGACTGTTGGCACAATGCTAGTGCCAAAGTGAGTACCAAACTACCTGTTGGAAAGCCAGTAGGTAGCTTTGTCAGATTGCAAACTAACAAGTACCAAGGACCCAAGAATTCTTTGGGTTCTATGGTTCATTAATCTGTTTTGCAGGTGAGTCCAAGTGGTCATACCCCAACATGGTACTTGGACAGTGGATGTTCCAGACATATGACTGGAACAAGGGGACTACTAAGGGACTACATTCCAATCAAAGATGGTCCAAAGGTTACCTTTGGTGGTTCTGAAAAAGGAATCATCAAAGGGTTTGGTAACATTTCTAGTAACTTAGTTACCATTACTCAAGTGGCTTATGTTAAAGGGTTGAAACACAACCTAATAAGTATAATTCAATTAAGTGATGTAGGGTATGACATCTCATTTGTTAAAAATGGTTGTCATATCAAGAGGTCAAGTGATCAAGGGATCATTTTGACAGGTTATAGGAAAAGGAATGTCTATTGCTTAGACATTATGGTTGAGAACAGTGGTTCTCCAGTGTGTCTTGTAGCTGATGAGACAGTCTCTGATTGTGTAAAATGGCACAAGAGGCTTGCTCATCTTAAATACAAGACTATTGGCAAACTCTTTAGCAAAGAGTTAGTGAGGAATGGTCCTCAAGTTAAGCGTGTTAAAGATGGTATTTGCTCAGCTTGTCAAAAGGGCAAGCAGACTAAATCCACCTTTAGAAGCATAGAAAACAAAGATGCTGTGAGGTGTTTATACCTCTTGCACATGGATCTCTTTGGTCCAATGCCAGTTCACAGCTTAGGTAGGAAGGTCTATACCCTTGTAGTTGTAGATAACTACTCAAGGTTTTCCCGGGTGTTCTTCTTAAGACAGAAATCTGAAACACCTAGTGTCTTCTATAGCTTTGTCAAGCAAATTCAGAATGAACTAAATAGTACAGTGGTCAAGATTAGAAGTGACCATGGTACTGAATTTCAGTCTGAAAGCATGACAAAACTATGTGAAGACTTTGGGATATTTCAAGAATTCTCTTCACCTAGAACACCTCAGCAAAATGGCATTGCTGAGAGGAAGAATAGGACCTTGATAGATGCTGGTAGGACCCTACTAAGTGATACATCACTGCCAGAGTATTTCTGGGCTGAAGCAGTTAACACTGCATGCCATGTTATAAATAGGGCTACCATCACAAAAGGCCTCAACAAGACCCCCTTATGAAGTTGTGAAAGGAAGGAAACCAAACCTATCCTATTTCAGGATCTTTGGTTGCAAATGCTTCATACTTAACAATGGGAAGTCTTACTTGACTAAGTTTGCTGCCAAGTCCCAAGAGGGAATTTTTATTGGGTACATCAATAATAGTAAGGGTTATAGAGTCTACAACTTGTCTACAAAAGTTGTAGAAGAATCTGTGCATGTAGTTTTTGATGAGACTAAGCTTATTAACAATGAGTTGTCTAGTACTGTATGCATCCCCACAGGTTTAACAAAGAAAATGGACAAGCTTACTATAGAAGAAGTATCTGCTGCAAGACATCAAGTAGAGGAGAGTAGCTGTTGTCCAGGGGGAGAACTACATGTGCCAATTGTTGAAGAAGTACAAGGAATACAGAATGATGGAGATGCTGAAGAGGTTCAACCTGAAGTTAGGATGCCTCCAGCCAATAGGCATCTTAGAGATCATCCAGTAGAGCAGATTATTGGAGATCCAAGACAAGGAGTACAAACCAGGAGCAGATACATGAATGCAGCAATCTACTCCAGCTTTCTGTCTCAAGTTGAACCTAAGAAGTTTGAAGAAGCAATACTGGATCCACAATGGACTGAAGCAATGCAAGAAGAGCTTAATCAGTTCAAAAGGTGCAAGGTCTGGGAACTTGTTCCTAGACCTAGAGACCACAATATAATAGGAGTTAAGTGGATCTACAGGAATAAGATGGATAAACAAGGGGTCATCATTAAGAATAAAGCAAGACTGGTTGCTAAAGGATATAGGCAAGAAGAAGGTATTGATTTTGATCAAACCTTTGCTCCAGTAGCCAGACTGGAAGCCATAAGGATGTTCTTGGCCTATGCAACCTATCAAGGATTCAAGTTTTACCAAATAGATGTCAAGTCAGCATTCCTGAATGGTAATCTTAAGGAAGAAGTCTATGTGGAACAGCCTGCAGGTTTTGTTGATCCAACTCTACCTCATCATGTCTATAGACTTAGGAAAGCTTTATATGGGTTAAAGCAAGCCCCTAGGGCTTGGTATGAAACCCTATCTAGTTTCCTCATTGAGAACAAGTTCTCAAGGGGGAAAATAGATAAGACTCTATTCCTTAGGGAATCTAGAGGCAAAGTTATACTTGTCCAAATATATGTAGATGACATTATATTTGGGTCTACTGAAAGCAGCCTTTGCAAAATGTTTGCAAAACTTATGCAAGGTCAGTTTGAGATGAGTAATATGGGAGAGCTGAAGTTTTTCTTGGGTCTCCAAGTTAAACAGACTGAAAGTGGTTTATCCATATGTCAGTCCAAGTTCACCCTAGAACTCATAAGGAAGTATGGTATGGATTCATCCAGCACCATGAAGACTCCTATGGGGTCAAGTATGTCTCTTAGCAAGGATGATGCAGGGAAACCTGTAGATGAAACCTTGTATAGAGGGATAATTGGCTCCCTATTATACTTGACTGCTACTAGACCAGACATCATGTATGCTACATGTGTTTGTGCAAGGTATCAAGCCTGCCGTAAAGAGTCTCATTTGACTGCAGTCAAGAGAATATTGAGATATCTAAAGGGCACTCCCTATCTAGGCCTCTGGTACCCTAGGAATGGAGATTTTGATCTAACAGGTTATTCAAATGAAGACTTTGTAGGATGCAAAGAAGATAGAAAAAGCACTACTGGAACCTGTCAATTCCTAGGTGGGAGATTAATTTCATGGAGTAGCAAAAAGCAAACCAGTGTGGCAATCTCCACAGAAGAGTCAGAGTATGTGGCTGCAGGAAGTTGCTGTGCTCAACTTTTGTGGATACAACATCAGCTAGAGGACTATGGATTTCAGGTAAGTAGAACTCCACTTTTCTGTGATTCTACTAGTGCTATTTCAATAGCTAATAACCCTGTATCCCATAGTAGGACAAAACATATTGAAATTAAATATCATTTTCTTAGAGAGCATGTAGAAAGAGAAGATATTTTATTAGAATATGTTAAAACTGATAATCAAATAGCTGATATGTATACTAAGCCTCTAGAAGAAGCTAAGTTCAATAGATTCAAAATTGAACTAGGTATGATAAACTTAGAGTAAGTTTACAGAATTGAAAATGCCTAAGTAAAAAGGTGTCGACACATAGACAAGTCTATGTCGACACAGAATCGTGGTGTCGACACTTCAGGAAAAAGGTGTCGACACATCTAGGAAGTTGGTGTCGACACTTCAGAATGTTAGTGTCGACACATGCCAAGTAGGTGTCGACACATCCAAAGTGGTGTCGACACTTAGTATTTACTCAGAATTTTCTAAGTAAAGTCTCGACAATGTGTCGAGATATGTTGTGTCGACACATAACCAAGTGTCGACACATAAAATCTGTTGACTAAACTTGTGTCGACACATATTTGTCGAGACATTATAAGTCAGTGTCGACACTTATTTCCAGTGTCGACACATTTTAAGTTAGCTGTCCCGCCTGTTCATCTTCAAAATCAGAAAGGTATAAATAGGGTTCTGTCTTTGTTTGTCGACACGCTTTCAAAGTTTCGAGACCAAAACTACTGTGTTGACACCTCTCTTTTTTAAAGACAAATTCTACAAACCCTAATGGCACCTAAGCTTGAGGAGAACGTTAACGAAGGATATGAGCTAGTGCGCGGCGCGTTCGACGATGCAGATCAAGAAATCAAGGCGGTCGTAACCCTAGTTGCAGATTCTGGGTTAGAATATTTGGTTTCAGAACCAACTAAGATATGGAAGAAGGAGGTTCTTGAATTCCTCAATGGAGCCAAGGTCGATGACTCTGGATACAAAATCAAATCCAGAGTTCATGGAGAAAAGGTTAAGGTAACCTCAAAAAGTCTGAGGAAGATTCTTCTATTGCCAAGAACTCAAGATGAAGAAGAAATTACTGCATCCAAGACCAGGGAAGCTCTAACCTGGTGTGGTCTTGATCCTAAAATGAAGATAGGTTCTGTTTTCAACAGAAAAGGCATGAATAATCAAGGAAAATTCATGTCTGAGATTGTTGGTAAGGTCTTACTCAGCAAGCCTGGAGGGCATGACAGAGTGTCTGCCTATATGTTTGGAATCATGATAAGAATAATCTTCACTTTGAAAACAGACTGGTCTATAGTGGTTTATGAGAAGATTAAGGAAAGCTTGAAGAAGCCCAACCTGGGCAGAATCTTAAGTCTCTACCTAGCTGGTACCATACCAGAGGTAATGAATACTGCTGCTGGAAGCAAGATAAATCACATGAGGAAGATGGATCTGAGGATCTTTTCTAGATGGGACAGGGTGTTGTCAAAGGAGATGCCAACCCCTGAGAAGACAGTTACTGAGAAGGAGATTCCTCCAAAGAAAAAGAGAAAAACTGCTCCAGTGGCACAGGAGTCTACTAGTAGTTCTGATAGTGAAGAACAAGTTGTTTTCACTCCAGATGACCATGAGGAAGAGCCTACAGTAAGGACTCCTGCTCCTCTAGCTGGTGCTGAGATCCAGGGGGAGCTGCCTCAAGCTAGCCCCATCCACAAGGATCAAAGCCAGGGGGAGCCTCTAGTTGTAGAAGAACCCTCTACACTAGAAAGTGAGCAAGCCACCACCATCATACAAGAGGTACTCACTGATCTAAATACTTTAGAATTTCTTTTAGAAGATGCTGATTTGTCTGATGTTCATCAGCAAACTCAGCTGGATAGTCAAGAACCAGATGCTGTTAGAGAAGACACATCTGCTGTACAAGTAGTGATTCCTGATCCAGTGGTTGAAAAGAAAAGCCTGTCTCCAGCTCCTTCACCACCAGAATACACAATGGAAGACTTGTTCCTAAATCTGGATCAAGCAGATTTTGATAAGGAATCTGATGATGCTGCTATTGAGGGGGAGAAGGTACAAGTTCTGGAAGAGCCTATAAGGCTGGAATCTGAGAAGGCACCTGAAGTGCAGAAAGAGAAGCCTCCAAGCCCTAAGGAGAGGGTTGACATTGTCAGCTCCTCAGCTTCTGAAGATGAGGATGCAGCAAGGGCAAGGAAAAAGAAAATCTATGTATTCAAGAGAAGAAGCCAGAGTTACAAGAAGGCTCTCCAAACAGTTGCACCACAGCCTATAGTTCAGCAAACACCATCAGTTGACTATAGTGCACTGATGGTGGCAATGCAAATCAAGTTGGATGAGCAAAGACAGGCCAAAGAGAAATATGTAGATGAAGGGCAGAAGTCACTCCAGTTTGATCTGGCCCAAGACATCAAGTCTATAAGGTTTGAAATGAACCTTAACAAGAAGGAGATGACTGAATGCTTCCACAAAGGTGGAAATGCAGTGGTGTACTTGGCAATACACCAGGAAAAGATCAAGGCCCAAGTGGATGACATAGCATTGAAGCAAGGATATATTCTGGAAAATCAAATAAGGATGAATGACAACTTGACTGCTTCTCATAATGCTATAGTCACTGAGTTGAAGAACAAGGCTGCTGAACCTTCTACATCTACTGCTGCTGCTAAAGCTGATTTTGATAAAGTATTTCAAGAAGAACTTTCTGCTGTTAAGACTGCTATTCAAGACTCCCAGAAAGCCATATCTGAACAACTTACAAAGCTCAAACCTTACTTTAAAGATGGAGTCAGATACTTGGATAGTCAAATCAGATTTCAAAAAGATGATGTCAGAGACCATATGGCTAGAGAAGTCATAAAGGGGGAGAGAGTGTTAGTCAAGGCAAGCTCTGACCATGCTAAGTGGATATCAAATTACATCAGAGCTACACTTGGATATCCTCCTCTGTGTGATGACAATGATGTTGCTGAATCTGGCATTAACCCTGCATATCTTGGAGGTGAGCAACCAGAAGTAGCTCAGGTCATTTATTCACCTCCAGATTTTGAGATGATTCATGCTGAGGTACAGACCATGTACAGCCCATCTGGAGGAAAGGACAATGTTCACATTGAAAAAGTTGTTCAACCTATTACTGAAGCCATGCAAGAGGCATTACAAAAAGAGGAAGAGACAAGGTTGTCTAAGAAGAGGTTTAGGGAACAAGCAGAACAAAGGCCAGACTTTGAACAGTGGAGCCCTACCTCTAGAAACATTATACTAACTGCCTGGAAAGCTGCCAAGGATAACCTTCATGACAGGAACAAGTGGTTCTCTGAAGAAGAATGGAGGAAACATGAGATCAGACAAGAAGCAATTGTTCAATACAGAAGGAAGGCAAAGATGGGAAAGCTACCTCCTACTGCAGTGGAGCCTAGCAAGTACTTTCCTAAGCCATTTCATTATTTTGAGAGGCAGAAGATCAAAGCTGAAGAGCTTAAGAAGAAAGAATTGAAAGGCAAGAAGCCTGCTGATGCTGAAACTGCTGATGCCCCTGTCAAAGCTAAAGTTCAAGCTGACAAAGGCATAGTTATCAAGGAACCAGAACAGAATTAGATTAAGAATTTACTTGAAGATTATTTTGTAATCTTTTGAATGTAAAACATTTTTGTGAACTACTGAGAATGTATAAGACAAATGTTAGAACAATATATGATCAATATATTTCATGTTTGTTCTGTGAATATGTCTATTTCTTATTTGTTCTGTGTTGATGTATTTGTATAAATGTGTGATTTATACATGTTATGTTTACCCTGTTATATATTATCCTGTTTTACATCATTTTGTAATTTTTAATTATGAATGGTGTATATCATTGACTAAGGGTTATGACTTCTCCAAATAGGGGGAGATTGTTGGGTACATTGGTTAAATGTACCTGATTTGAAGAAGCCTCACCCAACTCAATGATATACATCATAATGTATTTGATGTATGTTGAGTTTACTTGTGCAGGTTAAGTATTTGCAGGACTGAAGCAAAAATTTCTAAGCCCATGTGTCGACACCCAGAGGGAAAGTATCGACACTTAAGAAGACTTATGTCGACACCCAGGCAAGCAGTGTCGACACTTGGAGTCATTGTGTCGACACCTAGGATGCAGAGTCGACACCAGACAGAAAGTATCGACACTTGGAGATGTGTCGACACACAGTGAAGTAAAGTGCAGACAGAAGGTGTCGACACAAGGAGCTATGTCGACACCCAGTGAAGCTGTGTCTACACCAGAAAGTGTCGACACTTGGAGCTGTGTCGACACTCAGCAAAAGTCAGCAGAGACTAAGTTAAAGTGTCGACACCAAGAGCAATGTGTCGACACTTAACAGAAGAGTCAGCACTTGAAGTATGTGTCGACACACAGCACAATGTGTCGACACTTAGCAGAAGAGTCAGCACTTGAAGTAAGTGTCAACACCAAGAACAATGTGTCGACACTCAGCAGAAGACACAATACTTGAAGAAAGTGTCGACACAAGGAGCTGTGTCGACACTTAGTGAAGAACAGAAAGATCAACAAATTATTCTAAGTACAAGTGTCGACACTAAGGGAATGTGTCGACACTCAGCTGAAGTCTCAACAGAAGAATCAAGTGTCGACACAAGGAGCTGTGTCGACACTCAGCAAGTATCAACATAGAAGACTATGTGTCGACACCAAGAAGCAGTGTCGACACTTAACAGATTCAACACAAGAAGTTGTGTCGACACAAAGGAGATGTGTCGACACTTAGAAGAATTCAGCAAGTTACAGAAGATCAAGTACTTGTGTCGACACTCAATTTCAGTGTCGACACCTGAAGAAGAATCTGTGTCGAGACATAGTATCTACAACACAAGGAGTTGTGTCGACACCTTGTAGACTTGTGTCGACACTTACACAACTTGTGTCGACACTTGGTCTATAAGTGTCGACACTTAAAGACAGAAAGTCTCGACACTTTCAGACAGTTAGAGATTTTCAAGAACTGACTGGATGACTTGACAGCTGTCGTTCCAGCCAGTCTACAGCACCTGTCAAAGATGTCAGAATTCAGTTATGGACCGGACCAGCCGGTTACCATGAAGAAGACCTATAAATAGGCTCATACAGTTTACAGAAACTGTGATTAACAAGTGGTTCAGATTATTGAAAAACAAGTTATTAAAGTGGTACATAGAGTATCAACACAAGAAGATCTTGCAGTCCAAGTGCAGATCTAAGAAGTTGGAGAGAGAGGGCTCCATCCAAGAAATCAGCCGTTGGAACTAGGCTGAGAAGAAGGGTTCAGATTTATTCTGGATTCTAAGTGGCAGAGGTCAAGGATCAACTGCAGGAGGATTCATTCTTATTCAGTTCTACTTTCAAGAAGCTTTGAAGAAAGCTAAGTCAGATTGAATCCAGCTGAGTTCTTCCAAGAACTCATCAAGAAACTCTCAACTCCCCTCTCTTGTTTCTGAGTTGTTGAGTTAATATTTGTAATTCATTTTTAACTTGTAGGATACTTTGGATCTGAGTGAATTGTAAGCCTGAAATTATAAAGGCTGAGGGTAGGAGATTGAAAACTCTGAGTGTAGGCCTTGTTGGCTGAGTGTAGGTCTTGTTGGCTGAGTGTAGGCCTTGATTGGCTGAGTGTAGGCCTTTGTGGCTGAGTGTAGGCTTTGGGAAAAAGCTGAGTTGTAGGGCCTTGGGCCTGAGGTGTAGGAACCAATTTGGGTTCTGAGACAGTGGAGAAGTTTGGCCGAATCTAGTACACTGCTAGATAGGCGAAGGGGGAAAGTGGATGTACCCAAAGCTTGGGGAACCACTATAAATCACTGTGTCTGCTGTGCTGTGTTGTGATTTGCTGTGTATGCTGTTTGTTTGCTGTGATAACATAAGTAGAAATCTGTGATATTAACTGTTTACTGCCATTAAAGCTTAAAAAGGATTAGGTCACCTATTCACCCCCCCTCTAGGTGTCTAGGTACCATATCTTTCACACTTATTCAGCCATTTTACAAGCCATATTTAGGCCTCTTAGATGCATTTCCAGAACATGAACCCAAAAAAATTTGTAGCCTATTGTATTAACTTTAATATGGCACCTTAAACATCAAATTTGATATAATAGATTTGGCTGTATGTCTGTTTTCCTAGGACTGGTCCTAGGCTATGGTAGAAACCAAAATAATTGCCCAAGCCAAACCATATATCCAAATGACCCAAGATTTTGGGCATGTGCTAAATTAGGGCATATATAGCCCCTGCCAAAAATGGGAATTTTTGGGAGCAATGTTTCTATAGTATTTGTCATAATACCCATAATTAAATAAATGAAATTATGGGAGTAATATGACTCCAAATGGCGCCAAATTTTGGTGGCAGGTCCTTGGGGACATTATATGTGCATAATACAATTATCAGCACATTTGGACCATTTTATATTGGGTAAAACCACTTGCATGTGTTGGCTATATATAGCTTTGGGGTGCAGATATCAATTTTTGAAATATTGCATATTCATCCTATTTGATACATTCAAAAATCATGGAATTTATGCCAGAGGCTCATTAGAGTAAAGTTCACCCCTCATAGTAATAATGGGATTTTTGGGAGCAAAAATCCCATTATTTGAATTTTTTAAAAATTTAGGCCTTTTGATGACTAAATTGGAAAATAGGCTTTTGATCAAACAAAAAACCCCCAAAATCTGTCAAAAAAAGGGAGGTCATATTTGACTCATTAAAATTTTTATCTCACTGTTTGAGAATTTTGGAGCAAAATACATGGATATTACCATTTTACCCTTATTGCATATATTTATGAATTGATGGAAATATACATCAGTAAATTTTGGAAATATTTATAGTGTTGTATAATTGTATGGTTAGCCTTGTATAATTATCTCAAAATTTTTGGATGTCATATTAAGTTTTAAATTAGCATAATGTCATTTTGGTAAATTATTAGGAATTGAAATTGGTAGGCCATTACATCATAGAGGTTGATGAAACTCTGCCATTAGCCTTAAATTAATGATATATATGCTCTGTAAGGTTTCTAGAATTTTGAGTAATGTATTCCTTATACTTCATTTGGAAAATAACAATTATGTGAGTTTTGTATTAATTAAGGAATAAATAGAAATAATCAAAGGCAAATTATGAATTTTAGTAGCAAGAAATATTTTACCAAGATGCAACTCAGGAAAAATTCCTTAGGTCAGTGGATTATAATTTGTAATACTTCATGTATTAAATGACCTAAGAGATTAATTAAATGATTTAATTAGAGGCTTTAATGACTTAAGAAAATTATGCAAATCAATATGCTTACTTCATTAGTTCATACCATCCTAGGATAAATAGTTAGGGGCAGGTGGCCCAAGTAATTGGAAGTTTTGTTTCAGGGTGGTATTAGGTCATGAGTTGCGCATAGTGAAAGTAGGTTATACTATAAGGACCACCGGGGGATAGATCGACGGATGAGCTAGAGATTATAATTGGAGAATAACCTTGGTGGGTAGTGTTGTCTTAGTGACGAGATTAAAAGTGCAAGCCCTTGGATAGCAACTGGAGTGGAGGCCGGCGGAAGACCGTCGCCCTTCTGAGAACATCTTAAGTCATTAGGATCACTCAAGAGTAATAACGAGAGCTGGGTGTGAATTATGGGTAGTCAACAACTAAAGTAAATATCCTTGAGAAAGGGAGCATTGGGCGTAATCCCATCATAGTTTCAAGTGCCCCCGAGAGCCCTTCACCGGGTATACCCTGGGCAGTCCTGGGATTAACCTTAAATCACTAAGTATAATAACCCATAGACAAGAGTAGTCTAATAGGTTAAGACATTATGGTTCACCCGTAAAGGGTTTGAGGGAATCAGGACAGGTTGGTCCTACGAGCTGAAGGCTCGAGATGAAATACTTGCATGTGCATAAATTTAGTGGCAGGTCATGCGGTACTGGGCCGATCGTTACACTGATGACAGTACGGTGACTCAGGTGGGTGTGACGGTTTGAGGGGCCAGTGTGTTATTTTACACTTCGGTCTGGAGGACGATACTCGATAACGCACACCCGACCCAATAAAACTGACAGGTAGTCACCAAAATACGTACGCAGACTCTAGAGTGCACCTAGGACGTGTACGGAGGCGTATGAGAGGGGTCAAGGTTTGTAAGTGTGCATACCTGCCTAGAAGTAGAGACGCCTGCTCCGCTGCTGCCGTTAGCCACAACGGTGGTACCCGAGAGTATTGCTAGCTCTCAAAAAGTGGGAACTAAAGTTCTGTGATCGCAGAGTCGTTATGTGTGAGTTGTACTTGCCTGTTACATAAATTGCACCATAAACATTCATTCGTATTAGGTCACATGCTTAATAGATCCTTATCATATAAATTAGTATGGGCTCTTTTATATGATAAGTTAAATTTCCTGGAAACCTTAACTTATAAATTTGTATGAGCATTTTTATAAGTTAAGGTATGTTTTGTTATGGTAGTGTAGTGGAAGCATGACTTTACTTTTCCGCTCTTACTTTCTGTTCTTTACTTACTTGTACCATACCTTTACTTCACTTATACCATGTACTTAGAACTGCTAGAGTAGAACTATGTTGCTCTTACACTTGATAGATAGATTCCTTGTCACCTGCTTCCTTTTGTTACCCCTTGATAGTCCTCCGCTTCGTCCTCCCGCATAGTGCCTAGGAGTTGCGGGGAGAGGTGCGGAGGAAATGACTAAGTCTTTTTGACTAATGGTCGGTGACCAAACTATTTTTAGGCGCTCGAGGAGAAAGAGCATCAGCACGACCGGCGGGATGAGGTGACAGGGCGTGAGGAGTTGATACCACCTACTACTACTACAGCGCTACCTCAGGTGGGATGATGGCACAACTTCTCCTAGCTTGATGGAGAAAGCAAGATCAAACTTTCTTTGAAGCTCAAGGATGAAGGAGGAGGACGAGAGAAAGCTTCGGCTTGGATTTGGCGGTGAAAGCTTGCCCGAAGAACCTCCCTAAGGTGGAAGATGAAGGAAAATGACGGAACCCTTCCTTGGAGGCAGAAAATGGCGGAGGAGAAAAAGCTCTCCTCAATGGCTGAAAATCTGAGCTTAAATAGAAAAATATCAGAAAAATGGTCATGCACGGTCCTGCGCACGACCGTGTGCTCACCGTGCGTTATTAACTTTCAGATCTGGATCGCGGAAGAAGAAGCGTTGACCCGTGCATTTTACTCACGCACGGGCGATTCTACCTGTGCATGAAGGAAATCATACGGGTAAACATAGAGCGTAGGAATGCAGGACAAAACAGTGGAACCATGCATTTACGCGCGCACAGGCGCTTCCGCCAATGCGTGAAGGAAACACACGATTAACCACAGATCACTGGAAAGCTAGGCAAAAGGTACAGGCCATGCGATTCCTTCTCTCACGGTTTGGCTTAAACCATGCGGGAACAAATCGCACGGGCAGAAACAGATGTCCCCAGAATTGCTGTGTGAAACGCACGATTGAATTGGAACCGTGCGTGGCAAAAGCGCATGACGGTGCATTTTACACAATTGAAAATGGAATTCGGGACATCCCGACCACCTGCACAATAATGAAACCAGGCTGGAGCACAAGCTCCTAGCAACAACATACATACATACAACAACAGAAAGAGCAACGAGTAGCACCAGGCGCTTACCCCTATAAAAGAATGTGCCATTGCACACCCTTGGGCCAAAAATAATGCACTATTGGTGAAGTGAAGCCCTAAAAAAATATAACTTTTCCAATTAAAAAAGTAGTGCACATGAAAGAAAATAATCCCAGATGAGTCCGAAAATCACTATATAAATAGTACTCATCACACCCCGAGACTTACATGTTTGTGTGTCCCGAGCAAACAAAAATCTATGCAGATAAAGAAAATAAAATACATAGCACAGAAATTAAGATACGGAGTACCATGCGAAGTCGCATGCTCGCACTGTACAACCCCGTGTCCGGCGAGCGGGTCCCACCAGGGAGGCGAGCAGACCTTGCCCCGCGGCCCGCATCCGAGCGACAAACAGATATACGGCAGAAGGGCTGACCCGCTCCCGCCCATTTCAGGCGAGCGAGCCGGCGAGGCGAGCGAGCGGGTCACGCGAAGAGTACAAGGCCAAAGCAGCTGAGTTTGGCGACCCGCGACTAGCGAGTCGATCGGGGTCGCGGTGACCGCCGGCCAACCCCACACGCGACCTGGCTGCCGGTCCGCACGGCAGAAGACAGGCAGGTCGCGACCCCCGGCTCGCGCTCGCCTAGGGAGCATGGGCGGGTAGCTGAAGTCAGGTCGCGCCCTCCTCCCAAGAAGGAGGATTGGAGGCGAGTTGACTCCCCAGGGCTGCGGATAGCCCCTCAGGACAGCGGAGTCTCGCTGTTGGCAGACGAGGTTGGACTGCGCGTAGCCCATCAGAATAGCGGAGTTTGGCTATTGGCAGACCCAGCTAAGGGCCTTTTGGTATTTTCAGGTCAGTTATTTTAGTTATTGGCAGTTCAGGTTCCAAAAAGCTATAAATAAGACCCAAGGGGTACCTCAGAGGGGACGCTTTCAGTGTCTTTTTACTTTCATTCTCAAGTGTTCTCTGAGGGTACCTTAGCTCGGCTTCTGGTTAAGGAGGGGAAGCGCTCAGAGATCTTCCGGGTTTGTGGTGGGACCTCCCTGTCGAGCCCTTGGGTTTGTTCTTTCTTGTCTCTTTCGTTGTTTTTCTTGCAGGAGCAAAGTAGGCGCGAGACCACCCCTTCCCCAAGGTTCGAACTCTACAAGAGGCCGGATTCCGGTTTCAACATCTTGGTGCGGTGAGCGTGGAGAGTGGTCAGTGCAGAAAAGCTTCGGCGAGCGCAATGACGGGAGGACAAGGATCGGACAGGCAGAACTCGCCGCCCCCTCCGCCTCTCGCAACAGTGGGAATGTTTGAAGACTTCAGGAACGAGGTGCTGGACCTCGTCAAGATCGCACTCGGGGTGCGGGCCGAGTGCTCGACTCTGGCAGCCCAGATCGCGGCCGCCCCCTCTCTGGGCGAGGACGCCCCTGGCCGGCGAGCTGGAAAGGAAGTGGCCAAGGAAGGCCGAGGGGGCGAGCTCTCGGGACGCGAGCTTTTCCCCGGCTCGGCAAGCCGGGGGAGGTTCGGCGAGCTGGGTCCGCGAGATTCGCCGGCTCGCCCAGTGGGGGGAGGCAGTCCATTCAGCGAGCTGGTCTCCTCAGCACCAGTGCCAGAAGGGTTCAGGTAGCCCGAGATGTCCTACTACACCGGGAAGGGAGACCCGGTTCAGCACGTCCAATGGTTTGAAGACGTGGTCTCCATCCGTCAGATGTCAGACGGATTCAAGTGTCGTCTCTTCGCCATCACCCTCCGAGAGAAGGCAAAGGAGTGGTTCCACCAGCTCCCGGCTAGCTCCATCTACTGTTTCGAAGACCTGCGCCGAGGATTCATGCTGAGGTTCACTACTTCGAAGAAGAGGAAGAAGAAGTCTGAGTCCTTGTTCCACATTAAGCAAGGAGTGAATGAGACGTTGGGGAGCTATGTGGATCGATTCCAGGAGGAGGTTACCCAGGTCCAGGAGATGCCGAGCCATAGTTTGATGATGGCTTTCACCCTGGGCCTGCAGCAGGGGTTCTTCCGAATGGAGCTGAAGAGAGTTCCCCCTCTCTCCTACGAGGAGTTGATGGAGAGGGCGGCTAGAGAAGTCGACGGGGAGGCGTCGAATCCGGAGTTCGCAAGGAAGCTAGCCAGATGGGCCACCGAGGAAGAGAAGGAGTCGAAGGGAGGAAGAGCGCAGGAGGAGAGAAGAGGGGAGCCCAGGCAGAGGGAGCAGAGGCAGCTCCAAGGACAGCAGCCGGGGTGGGGGCGTCAGGAGCCCGACCGTCGGCTAGGTTGGAGACCAGAGTGGCAGGGGCAGGGGCCACAGATAGGGTACTTCGGAAGAGGTCACTATCAAGGGAGGCAAGACCAGTTCCACCCACCGGGCTGGAGGCAGGGTCACCGGCCCCGGCTCCCCGATCAGGAGGAGGACATGGCCATAGCTTTGGGAACAAGGAGGGGAATCATGAGGAGAAGGAGAAGAGAGTTCAGGGTGGAGCTGCCCTATTGCGACTTCCATCAGGAAGAGGGGCACGCAACAGCCACGTGCCCGGAATTTTTGGAGATGAGAGGGAATAGGGGGCGGCAGCAGCAGCAGGAGGAAGCATGACAAGAAGTGAGGATCGAGGAGGTCCTGCCTCGGGCGGAGGAGGATCGTTGAGAGGACCGGGTCGATGTCGGGACCTGAGGAGGGATCGGAGTGATCCACGGGGGGGTAGGGATCGAGGCTTCCCGCAAGGCAAGCCTCCACACCATATACCGGCGGAGCGTCGCCTCTACATCCCAAACCCCGCCCCCGGAGGAGAGGATCACCTTCTCCAGAAGTGATATGCCCGACCACGAGGACCCGTTCTGTGATGCGCTGGTCATCAAGGCCGCCATCGAGAACTTCACTGTCTCCCGGATCCTCGTGGACAATGGGAGCTCCGTGAACGTCGTCTTCAAAAAGGCGTTTGACGCGATGCAGGTGGAGGCTAAGAGGGTGCTGGCCTCGGACGGGCCCTTGTTCGGGTTCTCGGGAGAAAGGAAGGAAGTAGAGGGAGGAGTCGGCCTCCATGTCACCCTGGGGGGGGGGGGGGCAGTCCCGAAACTGCAAGTTCGTCATTGTGGACGCCCCCAGCAGCTACAGCGCAATCTTCGGGAGGCCCCTGATCAGCGCCTTCCACTGCGTCGCCTCATCATTCCACCAGTGCTTGAAGTTCAACATTGAGGGGGTGCAGGTCAGGGTTAGGGGGGACCCAAAGGTGGCACGGGAGTGCTATGTCACTGCGGTGAACACCATCTCTTGGCAGGAGGGAGCCGAGGAGATGGGGCGGAGGATGGAGGAGGTCGAGCAGGGAGCAGGAGGGGAAGAGCAGGGAGTGAAGGACTGCGCGGAGAAGGCGGCAGTAGGAGACCTGGAGGAGGTGGCTGAAGTAAGGGCCGTGGGAGGAGAAACGGAGGTAGAGGTCCCCGTTTCGGAGGAAGGGGTCGTCGAAGGATGGGGGGAGCGGTCCAGGCTGGAGGCGGCGGAAGAAGTGGTGGAGCTGGAGGTGCTCACCCGGGGAGGAAGGATGGAGAAGATCCGCGTCAGCGGAGGGCTGACCCCGGAGGACCAAGGCAGGATGCTGGAGTGCATTCGGAAGAATGTGGACATCTTCTCCTGGAACGCCGCGGAGATGCCGGGGGTTGACGCGGATGTGGCCTGCCACCGCCTCAACTTGGACCCGAGGACACGCCCCGTTCAGCAGAAAAAGAGATCCACGGCAGACAAGCTGGCGAAACCCATCAGGGAGGAGGTGGCGAAGCTTCTCAAGGTTGGCTTCGTGTCCGAGATTCAGTACCCCGGCTGGGTCTCCAACGTTGTGATGGTCAAAAAAGGAGACGGTCGCTGGCGATTGTGTATCGATTTTTCCCTTCTTAATAAAGCTTGTCCTAAGGACTGTTATCCTTTGCCTCGGATCGACGCGCTGGTTGACTCAGCCGTCGGCTTTTCTGTAATTAGTTTTTTAGATGCCTTTTCAGGTTACCATCAGATTAGGATGCACCCCCCGGACATCAAGGATGTCTCATTCATCACAGGGGACGGCTGCTACTGCTACAAGATGATGCCATTCGGGCTGAAGAACGCCGGGGCCACCTACCAAAAAATGGTGGACAGGGTCTTCAAGGAGCAAAGGGGGAGGAACTTGGAGGTATACGTGGACAACCTCATGATCAAAAGCCGGGATGTGGACTCCCACCTCCGGGACTTGGAGGAGACCTTCGCCACCCTACGCAGATACAAGATGCGGCTGAATCCCCTTAAGTGTGTCTTTGGGGCCGACCAGGGGAAGTTCCTGGGGCATCTCCTCACCCCCGCAGGGGTCGGGCCGAATCCAGACAAGGTCATGGCTATCTTGGAGCTAGGGTCCCCGCGGAATGCAAAGGAGGTCCAACGGTTGACAGAGAAGCTAGCAGGGCTGAGTCGCTTCCTTTCTCGGGCAGGGGAGAAGTGCTCCCCCTTCTTCAAAACATTGAGGGGAGGCCAGAGGTTCGAATGGACCAGGGAATGCGAGGAGGCATTCCAGGCCATCAAGGCGCAGTTGACGCAGGCTCCGCTGCTCCAAGGGCCGAAGGAGGGTGAGGATCTGTTCTTATATCTCGGGGTCGGGGCAGAGGCCTTGAGCTCCGTCTTGGTGCGTGAAGAAGGAAAGAGACAACTCCCTGTCTATTACGTCAGCCGGGTCCTGAGGAATGCCGAGCTCCGGTATCCGATCTTGGAGAGGCTTGCATTCGCCCTAATCATCTCGGCTCGGAGGCTACGACCTTACTTTCAGGCACACTCGATCCGAGTGGTGACCGACCACCCTCTCCGTAAAATCTTCGAGGGGGTGGAGCATTCAGGCCGGCTGGCCAAGTGGTCGGTGGAGCTGAGCGAGTTCGATGTCTCCTTCGTTCCGCGGCTCTCGATCAAAGATCAGGCAATGGCCGACTTCCTGGCCGACTACGTGGTAGAAGTAGCAGAGGAGGAGCTCACCCGCCCAACTCCTTGGAAGGTGAGGGTGGATGGAGCCTCAGGAAGGCATTCCCTTGGAGTGGGAGTGGTTCTGGAGAGCCCTCAAGGGACTCAGATTGAGCAGACGGTGGTGGTGCATTTTCCCATTACCAACAACCAGGCGAGTACGAAGCAGTGATAGCGGGGCTGCGCCTGGCCAGGGAGTTGGGGGTGGTGGATGTGGAGGTCCTAACCGACTCCATGGTGGTGGCTTCCCAGATCAACGGGGAGTTCGAAGCAAGGGAGCCCGCACTGAAGTTATACTTGGCCAAAGTGAAGGGGGTCATAGGGACCTTCCAGACCTTCTCCATCCGACACGTCCCAAGGAGAGAGAATGACCAGGCCGACCAGCTAGCAAAGCATGGCCCCCGGGTGGGGGGCACCATCACCGACCTGTTCCGCCCCTCCATCGAAGAAGGGGAGCTCATGGAGATCGATCAGCAGCCTTCGTGGATGGATCTAGTAGTAGATTTCCTCTCCACGGGAGAGTATCCGGAGGGAATAGACAGGAAGAAGCTGAGGCACGAGTCCGCTTACTACCTCCTTAAAGACGGGCAGCTATACAGGAAGACCCTCTCCGGGATGCTGGATCGCTGCGTAGCCGAGGGTGAGGCGCAGAGGATCTTAGAAGAAGTCCACTCCGGGGAGTGCGGGAGTCATTCCGGGAGTCGGACCCTGGAGGGGAGGATAATCAGGCAAGGGTATTTCTGGCCCACCCTGGGCCGAGACACCGCGGAATTCGCAAGGAGATGTCATAAGTGCCAGCTGTTTGCCCCCCTCCAGCTACAGCCGGCCCAATAGCTCAAGTGCATCACGGCCCCCTGGCCCTTTACAATCTGGGGAATGGATTTGGTTGGGCCGTTTCCCCAGGCCAGCGGTCAGAGAAGGTTCCTCCTGGTGATGATCGACTACGTCTCGAAGTGGATGGAGGTGAAGGCGTTGGCCAAGGTGACCTCCCAAGTAATCAGGAACTTCGTTTGGCGGGAGATCATCTATCGCCATGGGCTGCCCCAGGCCATCGTCACAGACAACGGACCCCAGTTCGCTAGTGCCGAGTTCACCAGCTTCTGCGAACAGCTTGGAATCGACCTCAGGTTTGCCTCGGTCCACCACCCCAGGAGTAACGGGCAGGTGGAGGCCGCGAACAAGATCATCATCAACCTCCTCAAGAAAAAGGTGGAGAATTTGAGAGGGAGATGGGTGGAGCAGCTCCCCGCAGTACTTTGGGCCCTAAGAACCACCCCTAACACGGCTACGGGGGAGACCCCATTCAAGCTCTCCCATGGGTGCGAGGAAGTGCTCCCCATAGAATTCGAAGTCCGAACTCCGCGAGTCGGGGCGGCTAGGGAGGGCTGAGAGGAATGGCGAGCCGAGAACGAGGGGGAGCTGAGACTCTCCCTTGACATGGTGGAAGATTTGAGGGATCTTTCGGCCATCCGATAGGAGGAGGTCAAAAGGAGGATGGCAAAATACTTTGACAAGCATGTCAGGGTCAAGCAGTTCGCAGAAGGAGATCTGGTGCTGAAGAAGGTGGACGCGGCAGGAAGGTCAGCATCCGTTGGAAAGCTCAACCCCAACTGGGAGGGGCCATTCATTGTGAAGGAAGCTTTGAAGTCAGGGGGCTATCAGCTCCAAAATGTAGATGGCGAGACCCTAAGTCTCACCTGGAGTGGAGATGACCTGAAGAGGTTTTTTCCTTAAGCACCTGTAAGCAACATGATTTGGTATAATGAACTTCTTTTTCTCCCCCCCCCCCAGAATTGCCATAGCCAGCTTGCAAAGAGGATTGGAATGAGTTTGGACCCCGAGAAGATCCCGCTGCCAGGCTCTCACCTAGCTGGCAGGGCCGGAAGTCACTCGGTGTCATCCCTAGCCTCGAGACGATCCCGCTGCCAGGCTCCCACCTAGCTGGCAGGGCCGGAAGTCACTCGTTGGAATGAGTTTGGACCCCGAGAAGATCCCGCTGCCAGGCTCTCACCTAGATGGCAAGGCCGAAAGTCACTCAGTGTCATCCCTAGCCTCGAGAATATCCCGCTGCCAGGCTCCCACCTAGCTGACAGGGCCGGAAGTCACTCGATGGAATGAGTTTGGACCCCGAGAAGATCCCGCTGCCAGGCTCTCACCTAGCTGGCAGGGCCAGAAGTCACTCGGTGTCATCCCTAGCCTCGAGAAGATCCCGCTGCCAGGCTCCCGCCTAGCTGGCAGGGCCGGAAGTCACTCGATGGAATGAGTTTGGACCCCGAGAAGATCCAGCTGCCAGGCTCTCACCTAGTTGGCAGGGCCGGAAGTCACTCGGTGTCATCCGTAGCCTCGAGAAGATCCCGCTGCCAGGCTCCCACCTAGCTGGCAGGGCCGGAAGTCACTCGATGGAATGAGTTTGGACAACGAGAAGATCACGCTGCCAGGCTCTCACCTAGCTGGCAGGGCCGGAAGTCACTCGGTGTCATCCCTAGCCTCGAGAAGATCCCGCTGCCAGGCTCCCGCCTAGCTGGCAGGGCCGGAAGTCACTCGATGGAATGAGTTTGGACCCCGAGAAGATCCCGCTGCCAGGATCTCACCTAGCTGGCAGGGCCGGAAGTCACTCGGTGTCATCCCTAGCCTCGAGAATATCCCGCTGCCAGGCTCCCGCCTAGCTGGCAGGGCCGGAAGTCACTCGATGGAATGAGTTTGGACCCCGAGAAGATCCCGCTGCCAGGCTCTCACCTAGCTGGCAGGGCCGGAAGTCACTCGGTGTCATCCCTAGCCTCGAGAAGATCCCGCTGCCAGGTTCCCGCCTAGCTGGCAGGGCCGGAAGTCACTCGATGGAATGAGTTTGGACCCCGAGAAGATCCCGCTGCCATGCTCTCACCTAGCTGGCAGGGCCGGAAGTCACTCGGTGTCATCCCTAGCCTCGAGAAGATCCCGCTGCCAGGCTCCCGCCTAGCTATCAGGGCCGGAAGTCACTCAATGGAATGAGTTTGGACCCCGAGAAGATCCCGCTGCCAGGCTCCCACCTAGCTGGCAGGGCCGGGAGTCACTCCATGGCAATAGCTTGCAACCAAGAACAAATCACGCTGCCGGACTCCCACCTAGCCGGCAAGGCCGGGAACTACTCAAACGATGTCAACAACAGGTCGGAATCACAAGAGTTAATCAAAAAGGGGAGGGGTCTAACATAGCCCGCCCCAGCCACGGGAAAGGCGGCCGAGTGGAGGCGAGAACCTGGGCGAGAGTCCGCAAGAAATCAGGCAAACGCAGACAAGGGACAAGCCGGCTCGCCTCGCTCGGCGGGCGAGCGGCCGCCTCATCGGGGGGGGGGGGGGGGGGGGGGCGCAGGGGCAGGTCGCGTCGCACGGCAATAGCAAATGAATAAATGAGGCAGGCGAGAAAGCATTTATAAAAGCAATAATAGAAGAAGAATCGGTCTTGGCACAGCTCGCGCAAGCGTCTCAAAACAGCTAAACGTGCATAATATATACATCTAAAAATAATAATAATAATAAATGTCAAGAAGCAGGCGAGACACGAGATCCAGGGCAAGAAGTCCTAAATAGGCTGGAAGGCTTTGTCCCCAGGGTCCGGCACGGGGAGAAATAGCGCCGGCACCACGTCTTCCGCTGAGAGTCCCGCTGCCTCGCTCGTAAGGAGATCTGCGCGTCGCAGCATTTGCATTGTATACTTCGCGGCGCTGGCGGCGTTCTTTTGCATCAGCACTTCCAAGTCGTAGTCGGAGTGATGCTCGAGCGGACAGACCCTGTTGTCTAGAGGAGGGACAGCGGCGGCGGCCTCCAGCTCGTGTACCCGCGCCTCCAACTCCACTTTGTCCTGAGCAAGGGTGGCGATCTCGGCACCCATCTGGCTCGCCGTCGCCGCATCCTGGAAAAAGGAAGGAGAAGAGTCGTGAGCCGTATTTACGAGAAGGGGGGTAGTCCAGGGTGAGTACGTACCACCCCGCCCAGGTGCTGCGCGAGGGACTCCTCGGCCGCGTCGGCCCGCCTCCTCTGAAGGTTCGCGTCCTCTTGAGCAAGCTTCTGAGCCTCCTCCCTCTCATCCGCCAGTTTCTTCAGGGAGGTGGCGTTCCGCTCCAGCTGAGTGCAGCGCCTCCCTACCATGTGAGCCAGCTCCAGGCCGCGTAGCTGGGCCCGCGCGCTTTCGTGAACCAGTACTCGCGTCGCCTCCTTGTCGTAGATGGCGGCGTCTTCTCGCGAGTACAGGCCGAACGAGAAGTTGTAGGCCTCCCCGCCGATGGTGTCCTGCTCCATCCAGCTCAGCAGTAATGTCAAGATCGCGGCGCGATTCGACTCCTTGTCCCACGAAAGGAGCGGCGCGCCGAGCTCATCCAGATACCTCTCGCCGTAGCCGAAGTTGCGGTGACCCCTCGGGACCGGCTTCGCGGCAGCTTGAGACCCGTACGGCGGCACGGAGGTGCCCGCCGCCCCGCCCGGGGAGTCGCTGGTCGAAGCAACCAGCGGGGGCGAAGGGCCCTCGGCCGGTAGGACCGCAGGGTCCTTGCCCTTCCTTTGGTTCGCGGTGGGTTGCTGATCCGCGGTCTTTGCCACCTTCGGCGGAGGGGCGGGCTGTCCGCCACCCGGCCGCTTCTTGGTCGGGACTGACGGGATGTCGCACTGAGCGGCATCCGCAGCGTGAGCTCGGGCAAGGACCCCAGAGGGGATCCTAGCGCTCTCATAAGGGGGGTGAAGAGGGATGTCGCGTTCACCTGCAAAGAAGGAGGGGTGAGATGAAGGGAAAATGGGAAGGTAAGGCATAACAGCGGCGAGTGGCAAACCTCCCCCTGGCGGGACGACGGCGAGGTTGTCAAGGTGGCGGCGCAGGTACGCGACCTCAAAATTCTTCCCGGCGAAGAACGCGCACAAGTCGGCTTCATGACCGCCTAGGCTGGGCGGCCGGTAGCTCGCCTCGCTAAGCTGCACCGGCGAGAAGGGGACGTTGCCGAAGTCCCCTTTGACGAACAGGAACTTCTTGAGCCAATTGTGGCTCTTATTGACTGTCTCCCGCACCTTGACGTGGGCTCTGGAGAAGTAGGCGGTCCCGTCCCGATTCGCCCGGAAGGAGAACAGCTTCCGGAAAACGGCGAGGCTGAACTCCACTCGCTCCTCTCGCAGGAAGCAGGAGAACCCCACCATGACGGCAATGGAGTTCGGGGTCATCTGACCTAGGACGACCCCGAAGTATTTCAGCACCTGGCGCACCTCGGGCCACAGGGGGAGTCGCAGGCCCACTTCAAAGTGAGCTAGCGGGATGGCGAGCTCATCCCTGGATAAGTCGTTGAACTTTTCCCCATCCCCGGGCCGTCTCGCAGAGAAGCTCAGTGGTACGTGGTCGCTAAGAGCATCCAGGTACTCGCGCTCGGAGATGACAGCGTGAGGAAAGTCGTGCTCTGAGAAGGTCCAGGCACACTTGCTTCGTCCGTCCACGTCGCCGCCGCCTCCACCCATTCCCATCGAGTCACCGCCGAACGTGCGAGACAGATCCAGAAGGCGAGCACGAACCGTACTTCGCGGGAAGAAGGAAGCGAGAGGACGTTTGGAATCGGTGAGGAAATAAGAGCCGGCAAGGCCAATTTATAGGGAAAGAGAAAGGGCAGGAAACTTCCCGCCGAAAGAGGGGGTGCAGATAGCAAAAATCAGCCCGACGGTTCGACTTCCCCGCGCGCAACCGCACCCCAAAGACCGATCCGGCGCGGGTCTCGCCCGGCCGCATCCGCGGAAGACCTGAGCGGGCGAGTCTCGACCCGCACCCGCGCAGGGTTCCGCGCGAGACGGGAGACTCCCGTCTGGCGAGCTCCTCGGCTCTCCCTCGCCCCGATCAGCATGAGGGGGAGAACGGACCTTTCCCTTAACCCACCCACAGAAAGCAATAGAAACAGCATGATATTTTCAATGAGCCTCAGCAGTAACAAGTTAGGCCCATAGGCAGGCAAAAAGAGTCGCAAGTGGTTACAAATGCAAGATAACTTGGAAATAACAGCAACCCCGCGGTATCCCGCGGGCGGGGGGCAGAAGGCTGGATCAGTACTCGACCCACTTCCACCAGTGCCGCCGCTTCGTTCCCGATCGCGGCGACACGCGAGGGTCGTGGTAATCGCGAACCGCCACCAGCTCCCGCTCAGCCAGGCCGATCTGCTCTGTAGCGCTCCTAAGATGCCCCTCGGCTCGCGCAATATGCACGCCAGGTGAAGTGACATCGTCGTCTTCCGCTGCGCGCGGAGGTCCCTCCAAGGCCGCGAGCCGGGCCGCGGTCTCGGCCTTGTCTTCATCGACCCTCTTTGCGAGCTCCTGGATCAACAACGTGTGTTTCTGGAACAGCCGCGTCACCTGCCTCTTCATCCCCACCGCATCGGTCGGGTCGCCCAGGTAATTAGAGACACTGTCCACGTCGGGCGGGGGCGAATACCCTTCGCTCGTCTCAGTTTCGGAGGAGGCCCTGTTATAGGCTACAAACGGGCGAGTCAGAAGGAGCGAACAAGGACAAAGCCAACGGTAAATATCAGCTCACCCGGGGTTGGCACGTCGCCCGCACCGACAGATGGACGAGAGGAGCCCGGCCGACCCTGAAATGTTTCTCCCTCGAGGGTCTCAAGAGATTTTCCCAGTCCGTGGGAAGCCGGCGGGCGGGGGGTTTCCGGAGGTGGGCGGCCCGGACCTGGGGAACTCGCGACATTCTCAGGCGACAAGCGAGGGGGGCGATCCTCTCCCCCGTTCCCCACCTCCTCACGAGGAATCGTCTGCAAAACAAAAGGTCAGAGATACAACGATAATCCGCGGAAGGTCACGTACCCCAGGGATGACCTCAACAGCCGCCGCCGAGCTGGAGCCCGGACATTCACCCGCCAGAGACCGCCTAACGATCTTTCCCTTCGCCAGCCTAAAGAGAGGGCCGGGAGACCCACGCGCTAGCCAAGGGGCGGCCTCGAGTGCCTCCTCCTGAGTCCTCAGGCCCGCTGCCGCCAGGCGAGCTCGCACCTCTTCGCTGACCGGCATCAAGAGACCAGTCTGTTCAAGAAAAATGAGGGGATCTGGGGAGCCCCCCTCCTGGGCTCAGTGGTATATTTATAGCCGGACAGTGGGGACCCACCAGAAGATTCCCTGCCAGCTCAGCACAAGCACTCGCCGAACACGCGGGTTGGATGATTCTTTCCGAGCTTGAATAAAGCTCAAAAAGAGCGGGGATTGTGTACAACCCCGTGTCCGGCGAGCGGGTCCCACCAGGGAGGCGAGCAGACCTTGCCCCGCGGCCCGCATCCGAGCGACAAACAGATATACGGCAGAAGGGCTGACCTGCTCCCGCCCATTTCAGGCGAGCGAGCCGGCGAGGCGAGCGAGCGGGTCACGCGAAGAGTACCAGGCCAAAGCAGCTGAGTTTGGCGACCCGCGACTAGCGAGTCGATCGGGGTCGCGGTGACCGCCGGCCAACCCCACACGCGACCTGGCTGCCGGTCCGCCCGGCAGAAGACATGCAGGTCACGACCCCCGGCTCGCGCTCGCCCAGGGAGCATGGGCGGGCAGCTGAAGTCAGGTCGCGCCTGCCTCCCAAGAAGGAGGATTGGAGGCGAGTTGACTCCCCAGGGCTGCGGATAGCCCCTCAGGACAGCGGAGTCTCGCTGTTGGCAGACCAGGTTGGACTGCGCATAGCCCATCAGAACAGCGGAGTTTGGCTGTTGGCAGACCCAGCTAAGGGCCTTTTGGTATTTTCAGGTCAGTTATTTTGGTTATTGGCAGTTCAGGTTCCAAAAAGCTATAAATAAGACCCAAGGGGTACCTCAGAGGGGACGCTTTCAGTGCCTTTTTACTTTCATTCTCAAGTGTTCTCTGAGGGTACCTTAGCTCGGCTTCTGGTTAAGGAGGGGAAGCGCTCAGAGATCTTCCGGGTTTGTGGTGGGACCTCCCTACCGAGCCCTTGGGTCTGTTCTTTCTTGTCTCTTTCGTTGTTTTTCTTGCAGGAGCAAAGTAGGCGCGAGACCACCCCTTCCCCAAAGGTCGAACTCCACAAGAGGCCGAATTCCGGTTTCAACACGCACGCGTAAAAAGATAATAGAGGAAATTTCTAAGTATGCAAAATAATTTTCACTTTTCACAATGCGTATCAACATTTTATTACTACTCAAACATGGAATCACGGTGAATCTTCCGGTCACGCGTAAGGAGAAAGTAAACTAATCGCTAGGCGAGCATTGCCAAAGATCGGGGCTCAGGATAACCTCCAAAGGAATCCACCAATGTCGGTGACCATATGTTTGCCCTATCGCACTCTCTCCACGGCACTGGTTTGGTTCACACACGAATCAGCAGGACTTTAGGTGAAGAGATGTAATATCCCTCAAACAACTATACCCCTAGGGTTTTGTTTTGTCATGACTAGGTCATGAAAAAACCATCCGAAGCTCAAAGGACCAGGTGAACAAGGCCAAAGTGAAAATCACCTTGGTCTGCCTATAGCACAACCTCATCACCAGACCTAGGGTTTGACATTTGGGCTTCAAATTGACTCCATGACCCCACCACAACACCCATAACACCTTGGGTAGTCCATATGGTCACTAAGGACCCATTGGGGTCCACCTAAGAGGCTAAGTTGACCAAAGTCAACACTAACCCTAAATGGGTCAAACTGACCGACACAAGGCCAATTGAATTTCCCTTAGCCAAGTGGACCCCACACATACCTTCCTAACCCTAGAAAGAGGCCAATGGGTCACCAAGGACCCATTGGGGTCAACCAAAAAGGCTAAGTTGACCAAAGTCAACTCTAGCCCTAAAGTGGTCAAAGTGCCCTGATTAAGGGACAAGTGACCTTCAAAGGGCCAAGTCAACCCTACCTAGACCTTAGGGGAGGCCAATTGGTCAACAAGGACCCATTAGGGGCAACCACAAAGGCCAAATTGACCAAGGTCAACCCTAGTCAAGGTTTAGGTTAAGCTAGCCCAAATTGGCTAACTCAAGCTCAAGCCCATTTCACTTGGGCTAACCTTGTATTAGTGGACGAAATGAACATGTGGGCTGCCATTATGCTAGGTAGAAGTCAAATTTCAGGCTTGGTGAGTAGGAGAGAGAAAAATCTCCAAATGAAAGAGAGAGAAAGAGAGGGGAGTAATGAGGAAAGACTTTGGGGCTCATCTTTCCCCTTCCCCAACCCCCCATTCAATTCACTAGGAAAAGGGGAGTGCAGTCCCATTTCTACTAGTTGTTCTTTGACTGGTTTGAGCCATGCTTCATCCCCCACCCACCATGGCCGAAATCCTCTTAAGGGGCCATTAATGGCCATGGCAGCCTACACCCACCCAAAACCCAAACTCTCCTCCTTAAAAGCTCCACTGGTCTCCAGGGATTTAGTTCCACACATTACCTGAAGGAGCCATGGAAGTCCACTATGTAGTTGCAGAAATACGACCACCACCACCACCATGACAATCAGGCGATCGGCAAGGTTTCAGCCACCCACACAGGTCCTCCCCTTCTCCTTCTTCCATGGGTAGATCGTAGGACTAATTATGGTCAAGGTTTGAGCCCAAATGAGCTCGATCAGAGTATCTATTTTCCTGTTTTTTTTGGAGAAAATTGATTTGTCGGGATCTCCAGAAAAAGGCTCTTCGGCGGCTGTGCCGCCGCCTGGCGACAACCACCACCTCAACGGAGGTGGTGGTGGCGGTGGCCGGTCGGGCAGGTGGACGGATGTCCAGCTGTCACGGCTGGAAGAAGCTCCAGGATGGGTGAATCGGGATCGACGGCTAGAGGAATAAGATAACTCGGCACCGTCCGATCCTACACCAAGATTCATGCATGTGTAAAATTAAACTATAGGTTATGTTAAATGTTTATTTCATTACTATCACACTTTATATATTTAATGTTTTTAATTATTAAAAATAACTAGAGGCCAATTCAGGGAAATTGGTCAACATAAAATTTCTAGCCTTATGGGTCTAGTTTAATTCAAAATTGGTTTGAACAAATTTTAATGCATGGTTTGACCAGGGCATTCATTTTGGCGGGATCTATATCTAGGGCTAGGCAGAAATTAAAATGGGTGCCCACACTTCATCTTTGGCCCAAATGACTTGAAATTTGGACAGGGAGTCACCCTAGGAAATATCTAGGTCATGCCCAAAAATGAGAATTTGTGGGGTCAATATTTCTATAGTTTTAGAAATTATTTAATTTCTCTAGGGTAAATTAATTTAGGGGCCAAATGACCTCCAAACTCACCCAAATTTTGGTGAGTGGTGCTTGGGGTCATCATAAGGCTCTGGTAAAATTTCAGCTCATTTGGAGATGCTTTGAATTGAAATCATGCAAACCCTAGCCTTGCCATAATAAGGGTATTTTGGTCAAAAAGTGCACTTTGGGTTTTGAGTGGCCAAATCACCTCAACAGAGGTTGAAATTGGGGTCACTGGCTTGGCATGGCCTTTAGCACCTCCCCGGGGAAGATGTGGTAGATTGGAATAGATTTGCCCTATGATCTAACACCCAACCCTAAGGAAGGGCTTTTGTGCCCTGAGAAGGGCATGAGGCCAAAAGACCTTGAATGAACTTGAACTTTGGTAGGGAGGGTGCTAGGGTAGCTAAAGCCCTCTGTTAAAAATCTTAGGAGATTTGGGAAAGGGTAGGCCCCACAAAACCCTAACCATATTTTAATACACAAACATTGTAGTGCTAGAATAGGTTAGTAAAACTCCTTGAACAATAATGAAATTTGGGTAGTTTGGTCATCAGGATAGATTGAACCTCTGGTAATTTAATTGGGAATTTTGGATCAATAATCTTAGCACTTCCTTTGTAACTCATGGGATTGCCCTAATTAATCATTTGGTCATTATGATCCCACTGCCCATTGGAAGGTCATGAAAATTTGGCAGAGGAAGTTTTTAGAACTTATTGCTTATGTATGAATTTTATTAGAAGTTTTGAATACATAGTTGCAGTACCTACTTCACAAGCTCATTAACTTGGAAAATTGTTCAATGTTTTGCTTAGAGCTCATTAATGGATGATAAATTATGAAACTTGACCCAGAGCATCTATACGTCCTTACGATCATCTTTGAATTTTCTAAGAATTTTGGAAATAGTTTTGATGTAGTTGCCTCTAAATTGATAAAAATACGTTATATTTAAAAATTAGATTCAGAGGCTTAACCTTGTTGAAAAATTGTGATACTTGGGATTCTGTGCTAAATAGTCATCTTGAATTTTTCATACATTTGGTAGGGCATTTACTTGCCTCGAAAGGACACTTCATGTTCAAACATGGGTTTTTGATTTACTAGATTAATTAAATAAAATATCAGATAATTAGGAAAATTGTGTACTTCTAGATTTAGGCTACAAATGTCATAATAGCCATCCAGTAATTATTACAGGAGTACTGGGTGACTATTTTGTGTACCTCCCATTTTACATGTCATATAGCTTAACTTGGTCTGCATTTAGTAAAATTGTAGAATTTAAGTTGGAATATGAATTTGGGCACATGAGTTTGGGATAACTATTTGTTGGTTTGGATAAATAAAAATGAGTTCATCATTGGAAGTTAGGATGAGTAGAGTGTTGGATTGGCTAGTGTTAGGTGGTGCTCGGGATCGACGAAAGATCGTCTTTCCCGTGGAGAGGAAGTGTCAAATACACTAGGGCTAGATCCAGTATAACATTTAAGGGTTTGGTAAATGAGTAGCAACCAATGATAATAAGTGTCTTGCGAAAGGGAACTTTGGGCTTCAGCCCATCGCAGTTCCTAGTGCCCTCGAGAACCCTTCACGAGGAATACCTTGGGCAGTACTGGGCTAACCTAAACTGTAGGCAAAATTGGAATGCAAGAGTAACTTGTAAATCAAGAGTTTTACCTTCACTCACCTCGATGTCTCGGGGTGGTAGGTTGGGTCACTCTGGCTGTAGGCTCAGTGGATTTTGTGGTGGGCAGGTTGGCCCGACGAGCTTGGGCTCGGTTGTTGTTTGTGATGGGCAGGTTGGCCGGGTGAGCTTTGGCTTGGTTGTTCTTGTGGCGGACGGGTTGTTCCGGGGAGCTTTGGCTCGATAGCTGATACATAAGGTTGCATGTGCATAAGGTATAAGGTGGCGGGTCTACGGTATTGGAGGGTCGATACACCGACACGAATACGTTGACTCGGCAAGTGTGGTTTAGCACTTCGCCAAATAAAGTCTGGTGCGCCAACCGGCAAGAGTACGCAGGAACTCTGCTTAGTGCACCAACATTGAGGCGTACTATAGGTCTGACTGGTAGTGCAATTACCGATTTAGAGGTGGGAGAGTCCTAACCGACTGCTTCTGTTTGCCACTACGGAGGTATCCTGGGAGGTTCGGCTCCAGAAAGGGGGAACTAAAGGTCTGTGTACACAGAGTCGAGTGGGTGAGTTGCACTTACATGTTCACATCATAGCATAATTGTATTTAATAGCATAATCATTTTATATAACCTGACACCTATTGTATAAGTGGTATGGGACGCTTTATACAGAAGGCCCTGCAAAACGACCCCTTGGTTTATAAGTTCGTGTGAGCGTGCTTATAAGTTAAGGTTTTTTTATTCACTATTATATATATATGCTTGCTAGAAAACAGACATCATATCGTATAAATTGGTATGAGACTTTTTATACGATAGGAGCCCTGCAAAAGATCCATTGGCTTATGTGTCTTCATATAAGTTAAGGTTACCTTTCTTTTTCATTCTTTCTTACCTTCATTTTGTCTTATATACCATAGAACTGAAAAATTAGTTCTGCCGCCACCTGCTTATATTTGTTATTCTCCACTTTCATGTCCTCTCCTTTCCTCCTCCCCGCTCGGTGCCTAGGAGCCATGGGGGAAGGGGCGGGGGATGATAGGGCTTAGACTTTTTGACTAACGGTTTTGAACCACATCATTTTAGGGGACCGAGGAGCCCAACATGGAGGAGCAACCCCGGAGGTCGGCACACTTGGAGATGGGGCAGTCTAGTACCGGAGTTCAGACGGCAAGGACTGTGAGTCCTGATCGCTAGTAGTTATATTAGTTTTGCTTCCGCGATGAGAGATATGTAGTGAAGACTTGATATACTGGGCATGAGCCCAAGTTTTTAGTACTTTTATTACATCTGTGGACACTCCCTTCGTGGAGATTATTTTTTTTATATGTGATTTCTGTGAACTTGCCTCTTACTATTTTGCTACAGTTGTGATCGATTTAACCAATAGGATCGGCGTTTTGTAGTGATGATCTTCCCAGGTGCAGAGGTGTCACCGCAAAGCGTCGGTTCTAGGTCTATGACCCCGCTGTTTTTAGGGAAAAAAGGGGGGGGGGGGTCTTACCGGTGGTATCAAAGCGAAAAACCTCGATCGAAAAGTAGCAGTCCATAACCCCGGGGTCACCCCTGCGGTAGTTTAGTTTAGGGACAAACTAAGCAGCGGAAGTAGTGGTGTGCCATAAGGGGGATCACATGTAAATTGTCCATTATTAATTAGGATTGAATCGATTATTTACTATTGGCTTTTGTTTCGCAGCCCCCAGCACAGCCTACACCACAGGGCAGAGTCTAGCAGACTCCGAATATTACACCACCTCCCCCAGTCCCCACTCCGTTCCTAGAGTCAGAGATAGGGCAGACTCTGATAGCTATCCTGGAGGATTTTAGGGCACAACAGGTTCCGGCACCGCAGCCAAACCCGGGGGCCAACTGGTTGAGTATTTTCCAAGCACTTTCTCCCCCATCTTACTTGGGGACAGAGTTGGCCGTTCGGACGGAGGAGTGGCTGGACATCATGTATGAGATGCTGATTGGGATCCAGTGCCCATAGGAGGAGAGGGTGCCCTTGGTAGTCTCTTGCTTGGAGTCCCATGCCAAGAAATGGTGGAAGACATCGCTAGACACGACATTTACTGATAGAGAGGTTGCTGAGATAGCTTGGGGGAATTCAGGGCCCCGCACTATTGGAGCATTTTGTTCCGCAGTCGGCCAGAGATGAGCTGGAGTATAGATTTATATAGTTGAGACAAGGCAGCAAGACAGTGGTGGAGTATCATCGAGAGTTCAACCACCTAGCCCAATTTTGGGATTCTTATCAATTAGATGAGGCAGGTTACACTAAGAGGTTCTATAAGGGCCTGCGAGAGGATCTATGGGAGGCTCTGCTATTCGTGTCTGACGGGCCTATTCCTCGAATATTGGAGATGGCGAACAGGATCGAGGCAGATTCGCATACTACCCGAGGCCGGAAGCGGCCAACTGAGTATCAGGGTCGGTGAGCCAAAAATGATTAGCGACGGGGCCGCATCACAGATGGGAGAAGAGGAGAAGACCAGCCTCGTCAGGAGGTGAGACAGGAGCAGAGGGAACTAGTAGTGGTGTCCCCTCAACCACCCCAGATGCGGGAGATGCAGAGACCCAGGGGTATGACAGATCCCCCACCAGAGTGCTTCAACAGTCATCAGGTGGGGCATATCCGGAGGAACTGCCAAATGAGGGGGGCACCACCACCGGCTGCCTAACCAGCTCAGTATTTTGGAGGCTGAGGGTGTGGCCGAGGTCGTGGATACCAGGGCAGAGACCACAGGCAAGAGAGGGAGCAAGTGTATGCACTGGATCTTACTCAGCAACGGAATCTGGAGCAAGTGAACACAGGTACTCCAGTTAATTTTAAGTTTTCTCTTTCCTAGATAATTAGAGTTATGGATATAGAACTAAGAAACTAGGAAAGAAACCATAATTAGATTTCAAAGACTTTAAACTACCCCAGGCATAGTTTTCATCAGCGCCAAGCCTGCCTATACACTATTCGACACAGGTGCTTTGCACTCGTTCATGTCGGAAACCTTCATGGAAGGGTTGAAAGGCGTGGAGTGGTTCACTGGCTTGATGATAAGGATACGACTACCAGATGGATCGGAGCTATTCACCACCGCCTACTGCAACATGGAGCCGGAGATCGACGGAAAGATATTTGAAGCACCAATGACGATCTTGAAGATGTCAGTCTTTTATTTGATCCTGAGAATGAGGTGGTTGTACTGGAACTGTGCTCAGATTGACTGCATGTCCAAGAGGATTACTGTGAGTCATGGGGATTCCTATACCGTCATCGAACGTATTAGATCTATTCTCCCTCTCTTGTTGTCATCCGTGCAGGCCGTCAAGGCCCACTTGCAGGGGAGGAAGTCTATGAAGTGCTGTTTGAAATGGCTGAGGCCAAGGGTTCCATCTCAGATATCTCGGTGGTGTGAGAGTTTTCCGACATATTCCCAGAGAAGCTGCAAGGGCTACCCCCACACCGGGAGCAGGATTTCCAAATACATCTAGTGTCGAGGGCTAAGCCGGCATCTAGAGCCCCTAACCGGATGGCCCCGAAGGAGCTGACAGTGTTTCGAAGCCAGCTCCAGGAACTAGTGGAGGCAGGATTTGTCCGGCCAAGCTCTTCACGATGGGGAGCCCCGGTGTTGTTCGTCAAGAAGAAGGATGGGACCCTTAGATTGTGCATCGACTATCAGGCACTGAACCGATTGACAGTCCGGAATACCTATCCATTGTCAAGAATAGATGAGCTGTTTGACCAGCAGGAGGGCGCACATTTCTTTTCAAAATTGGATTTGAGGTCGGGCTACTATCAACAGCGGATTCAGGAGGAGAACATTCCGAAGACTGCCTTCAGTAGCAGATATGGGCTGTTTGAGTTCATCGTGATGCCTTTCGGGCTCACAAATGGACCATCGGCATTCGTGAGCCTCATGAATCGGGTGTTCGGGGCATATCTGGATGTGTTCGTCATTGTATTTATTGATGACATCCTCATTTACTCGAGGACAGAGGAGGAACACACACGACATCTGATGCTGACCCTAAAGAGACTACGGGAGCACCAGCTTTATGCGAAGTTCAGCAAATGCCAGTTCTGGTTGAGGGAGGTGGATTTTCTAGGCCATATCATCAGTGGTGCTCGGTTGGCAGTGGACCCGGCCAAGATTCCGACAGTTCGGGATTGGTCGGAGCTGAAGTCGGCCACAGATGTGCGGAGTTTTCTAAGACTTGCCGGTTACTACCGGAAGTTCATGGAGGTATTTTCTCGTATTGCCCTTCCACTCACATCCCTGACGAGGAAGGATGTGCCCTTTGTCTGGACCATGCAATGCAAGGTGGATTTTCAGGAGCTGAAATATCGACTCACCTCGGCTCCTATACTTGCCCTCCCTTCTGGAAAAGAAGGATTTCAGGTCTACACTGACGCTTCCTACCAGGGCATGGGTGTGGTGCTGATGCAGAATGGTCATGTGATAGTATACGCTTCTTGGCAGCTGAAGAAGCATGAGCAGAACTACCCAGTTCATGACTTTGAGATGGGAGCGGTCATATTTGCTCTAAAAGTCTAGCAACACTATCTGTTTGGCGTCCACTATGATATTTACTCTCATCACAAGAACTTGAGGTATGTGGACACACAGAAAGAGCTGAACATCAGGCAAAGACGACGGGTGGAGCTTCTAGCAGATTACCAGTATAAGATGCACTACCACCCAGGGAAGGCGAATATGGGGGCAGATGCGCTAAGCCGGAAGGCCGCAAACCCTGGAGCAGGAACGTAGTTGATGGCCTTGGAGTTGGTCCAGATGTTAGAAAAGATGCAGGCATCCCTAGTATCTGAGGATCACCCTGAGCTGTACTGGGAGTACCTAGCGTCGTTGATTACCACAAATGACATTCGAGACCGAGTCAGAGATGGGCAAAGGAAGGATGCCCAGCTAGATCCGATATTCTGGGCCTTAGAAGCAGACACTGCTGGGGATTACTCACTGAGGGATGGTCTAGTGTGTTTCAGAGGACGGATTTAGATACCAGAGGGAGGCCAGGTCTGGGAAGATATCATGACGGAGGCTCACTACAGTCGGTATTCAGTACACACATGAGTTACAAAGATGAATGCGGACCTGAAGATGACCATGTACTAGCCAGGCATGAAGAAGGATATCACCTACTTTGTGGCCCATTGCGAGGCATGCCAGTTGGTGAAAGTAGAGTGCAGAAACACCGCAGGATTATTGCAGCCACTCCCAGTTCGATGATATCACGATGGACTTTATACATGGGCTTCCCCGATCGCGGACAGGGAACGATTCGATCTGAGTGGTCGTCGACCGGCTGACGAAGGTATCCAGATTTATTCTGATTAGGAAGGATGACTCGGTTGGTGTGTTGGTTCCGAAGTTCATGCAGTAGTTCGTCCGTTATCATGGCGTACCCAGGTCGAATGTATTGGACCGGGATGGATGGTTTACATCCAGGGAGTGGAGATCAGTGCAGACTTACTTGGGCACTCGACTAATATTCAGTACATCGTTTCATCCCCAGACTGATGGGAAGATGGAACGCACTAATCGAACCTTGGAAGATCTGTTGCGACTTTGCATATTGGATCGCGGTGAGCCCTGGGAGAAGCTATTGCCACTGATCGAGTTGTCATATAATAACAGCTACCAATCCAGCATAAGGATGGATCCTTATGAGGCCCTGTACGGACGTAGGTGTAGGACTCCACTATTATGGATACAAGACAAGGATCCGAAGGCTTTGGGTTCAGAGTTTGTCGAGGACACCGAGGCTCAGGTGAGATTGATACGGGACATGATGTTAGAGGCACAGAGCCGATAAGCTAAGTATTACGACGCTCAGCATCGTTAGGTGGAGTTCCAGGTGGGGGACCAAGTGTTCTTGAAGCTCCAACCAATGCATGGGGTTTCACGGGTACGCAGTCGGAAGAAGATGCTCAGCCCAAGATATATGGGGCCTTATAGGATTCGGGAGCGGATCGGTCCCTTAGCATACAGGCTGGAGCAACCACCGGAGCTGGCGAGTCTGCACGACGTGTTCCATGTATCCTCTCTTAGGAGGGCTCTACTACGCTCGGAGCAGCATATTACAGCCACGGATGGGCCTGTAGCATCTGATCGGTCAGTTCACCTGGAACGACTCCAGATTGACGACAAGGGAATACGAGTCTTGCACCGCAAGAAGGTTCTATTGGTCAAGGTCCTGTGGAGGAATCATGGGCGAGAGGAGCACACATGGGAGCCTCAGGACCTGATGCAACGGAGGTACCTGGAGTTTTTCAGTCAGATATAACTCAAACCTTAGGGATTTTACAAGTTTTATTTATTTCAGTAGAAACCCCCGTAGGCATAATCTTAATTTCAGGGACGACATTTTTTTATATATATTGGGATTTGTAACATCCCTTAAATACCTAGACCCCTAGGGTTTTGTTTTGTCATGACTAGGTCATGATAAAACCATCATAAGCTCAGAGGACCACATGAACAAGGACAAGGTGAAAATCACCTTAGTCTGCCTATAGCACAACCTCATCATCAGACCTAGGGTTTGATATTTGGGCTTCAAATTGACTCCATGACCCCACCACAACACCCATAACACCTTGGGTAGTCCATATACTCACTAAGGACTCATTGGGGTCCACCCAAGAGGCTAAGTTGACCCAAGTCAACCCTAACCATAAATGGGTCAAAGTGACCTCACAAGGCCAACTGAATTTCCCTTAGACAAGTGGACCCCACACATACCTTCTTTGCCCTAGAGAGAGGCCAATGGGTCACCAAGGACCCATTGGGGTCAACCAAAAAGGCTAAGTTGACCCAAGTCAACTCTGGCCCTAAAGTGGTCAAAGTGCCCTGATTAAGGGTCAAGTGACATTCAAAGGGCCAAGTTAACCCTACCTACACCTTAGGGGATGCCAATGGGTCACCAAGGACCCATTAGGGGCAACCTCAAAGACCAAATTGACCAAGGTCAACCCTAGTTAAGGTTTAGGTCAAGCTCGCCCAAAATGGCTAACTCAAGCTCAAGCCCAATTCACTTGGGCTAACCTTGTATTAGTGGATGAAATGAATATGTGGGTTGCCATTAGGCCAGGTAGAAGTCAAATTTCAGGCTTGGTGAGTAGGAGAGAGAAAAATCTCCAAATGAAAGAGAAAGAAAGAGAGGGGAGTAATGAGGAAAGACTTTGGGGCTCATCCTTCCCCTTCCCCCCATTCAATTCACTAGGACAAGGGGAGTGCAGTCCCATTTCAACCAGCTGTTCTTTGACTAGTTTGATCCATGCTTCATCCCCCACCCACCATGGCCGAAATCCTCTTAAGGGCCATTAATGGCCATGGAAGCCTACACCCACCTAAAACCCCAACTCTCCTCCTTAAAAGCTCCACTGGACTCCAGGGATTCAGTTCCACACATTACCTGAAGGAGCCAAGGAAGTCCACTGTGCAATTGCAGAAATCCAACCACCACCACCACCATGACAATCCGGCGATTGGCAAGGCTTCAGCCACCCACACAGGTCCTCCCCTTCTCCTTCTTCCATGGGTAGATCGTAGGACTAATTAGGGTCAAGGTTCGAGCCCAATTGAGCTCGATCAGAGCATCGATTTTCCTGGTTTTTTGGGGGGAAAAGTGATTTGTCGGGATTGCCGGAAAAAGGCCCTACGGCGGCTGTGCCTCCGCCTGGCGACAGGCACCACCTCAACGGAGGTGGTGGTGGTAGTGGCCAGCCGGGGAGGTGGCCGGATGGCCGGCTGTGATGGCTGGAAGAAGCTCCAGGATGGGTGAATCGGGATCATCGACTAGAGGTAGAAGATCACGCGACATCGTCCGATCCTGCGCTAAGATTCATGCATGTGTAAAATTAAACTATAGGTTATGTTAAATGTTTATTTCATTACTGTCACACTTTATTTTTTTAGTGTTTTTAATTATTAGAAAACCTAGAGGATAATTCAGAGAAAATAGTCAACATACAATTTGTAGTCGTATGGGTCTAGTTTAATTCAAAATTAGTTTGAACCAATTTGGATGCTTGGTTTGACCAGGGCACTCATTTTGGTGGGGTCTATACCTAGGGCTAGTCAGAAATTAAAATAGGTGCCCACACCTCATCTATGGCCTAAATGACTTGAAATTTGGACAGGGAGGCACCCTAGGCCATATCTAGGACCTGCCCAAAAATGAGAATTTTTGGGGTCAATATTTCCATAGTATTCGAAATTATTTAATTTCTCTAGGGTAAATTAATTTAGGGGACAAATGACCTCCAAACTCACCCACATTTTGGCGAGTGGTGCTTGGGGTCATCATACGGCTCTGGTTAAAATTTTAGCTCATTTGGAGATGGTTTGAATTGAAATCAAGAAAACCATAGCCTTGGCAAAGTAAGGGTTTTTTGGTCAAAAAGTGCACTTTGTGTTTTGAGTGGCCAAATCACCTCAACAGAGGTTGAAATTGGGGCCGCTGGCTTGGCATGGCTTTTAGCACCTCAAATGTAATATGGGGTAGATTTGAATATATTTGCCCTAAGATCTAAGACCCAACCCTAAGGAAGGGTTTTTGTGCCTTGTGAAAGACATGAGGGCAAAATACCTTGAATGAACATGAAATTTGGTAGGGAGGGTGATGTGTAGCTAAAGCCCTCTGGTAAAAATCTTGGGGGATTTGAGAAAGGGTAGGCCCTACAAAAATCTAACCCTAGTTTAGGGCACAAATATTATAGTGCTAGAATAGGTTAGTAAAACTCCTTGAACAATAATGAAATTTGGGTAGTGTGGTCATAAGGATAGATTGAACCTCTGGTAATTTAATTGGGAATTTTGGATCAATAATCTTAGCACTTCCTTTGTAACTCATGTGATTGCCCTAATTAATCATTTGGTCATTATGATCCCACTGCCCATTGGAAGGTCATAAAAATTTGGCAGAGGGAGTTTTTAGACCTTATTGCTTATGTATGAATTTTATTAGAATTTTAAATACATATTTGCAGTACCTACTTCACAAGCTCATTAACTTGGAAACTTGTTCAATGTTTTGCTTAGAGTTCGTTACTGGATGATAAATTATGAAACTTGACCTAGATCATCTATATGTCCTTATAATCATCCTTGAAGTTTCTAACAATTTTTGGAAGTAGTTTTGCTGCACTTGCCTCTTAAATGGATAAAAATAGGTTATATTCAAAAATTAGATTCTGAGGTTTAACGTTGTTGAAAAATTGGGATACTTGGGATTCTGTGCTGAATAATCTTCTTGAATTTATCATAAATTTGGTAGAGCATTTACTTGCATCAAATAGGCACTTCATGTTCAAACTTGGGTTTTTGATTTACTAGATTAATTAAATAAATTATCAGATAATTTGGAAAATTGTGAATTTCTGGATTTAGGCCACAAATGTCATAATAGCCCCCCAATAATTATTATAGGAGTACTGTTTGATTATTTGGTGTACCTCCCATTTTACATGTCATATAGCTTAACTTGGTCTGCATTTAGTAAAATTGCAGAATTTAGGTTGGAATATGAATTTGGGCATATGAGTTTGGGATAACTATTTGTTGGTTTAGATAAATAAAAATGTGTTCATCATTTGAAGTTAGGACAAGTAGAGTGTTGGATTGGCTAGTGTTAGTTGGTGCTCGGGATCGACGAAAGATCGTCTTTCCCGTGGAGAGGAAGTGTCAAATACACTAGGGTTAGATCCAGTATAACATTTAAGGGTTTGGGAAATGAGTATAAACCAATGATAATAAGTGCCTTGTGAAAGGGAACTTTGGGCTTCAACCTATCACAGTTCCTAGTGCCCTCGAGAGCCCTTCACGGGGAATACCTTGGGCAGTCCTGGGCTAACCTAAATAGTATGCAAAATTAGAATGTAAGAGTAACTAGTAAATCTAGGGTTTCACCATCACTCACCTCGATGTCTCGGGGTGGTAGGTTGGGTCACTCGAGCAGGCTCAGTGGATTTGGTGGTGGGCAGGTTGGCCCGACGAGCTTGGGCTCTGTTATTGTTTGTGATGGGCAGGTTGGCCCGGTGAGCTTTAGCTCAGTTGTTCTTGTGGTGGACGGGTTGGTCCGGGGAGCTTTGGCTCGGTAGCTGATACATAAGATAGCATGTGCATAAGGTATAAGGTGGTGGGTCTAAGGTATTGGAGGGTCGATGCACCGACGCCAATACGTTGATTCGGCAAGTGTGGTTTAGCACTTGGACAAATAAATTTCGGTGTGCCAGCCGGCAAGAGTACGCAGGAGCTCCGCTTAGTGCACCAGCATTGAGGCGTACGATAGGTCTGACTGGTAGTGCAATTACCGGTTTAGAGGTGGGTGAGGCCCAACCCACTGCTTCTGTTTGCCACTACGGAGGTATCCTGGGAGGTTCGGCTCCAGAAAAGGGGAACTAAAGGTCTGTGTACACAGAGTCGAGTGGGTGAGTTGCACTTGCATGTTCACATCATGGCATAATTGTATTTCATAGCATAATCATTACATATAACTGACACCTATTGTATAAGTGGTATGGGACGCTTTATATAATAGGCCCTGCAAAACGACCCCTTGGTTTATAAGTTCGTGCGAGCGTGCTTATAAGTTAAGATTTTTTTATTCAGTATTATATAAATATATGCTTGCTAGAAAACCGACACCCTATCGTATAAATTGGTATGAGACTTTTTATACGATAGGAGCCCTACAAAAGATCCCTTGTCTTATGTGTCTTCATATAAGTTAAGGTTCCCTTTCTTTTTAAGTCTTTCTTACCTTCATTTTGTCTTATATACCATAGAACTACAAGATTAATTCCGCCGCAACCTGCTTATATTTATTATTCTCCACTTTCATGTCCTCTCCTTTCCTCCTCCCCGCTCGGTGCCTAGGAGCCATGGGGGAAGAGGCGGGGGATGATAGGGCTTAGCCTTTTAGACTAACAGTTTTGGAACCACATCATTTTATGGGACCGAGGAGCCCAGCATGGATGAGTAGCCCCGGAGGTCGGCACGCTTGGAGATGGGGCAGTCTAGTACCGGAGTTCAGATGGCAGGGACTGTGAGTCCTGATTGCTAGTAGTTATATAAGTTTTGCTTCCGCGATGAGAGATATGTAGTGAGGACTTGATGTACTGGGCAAGAGCCCAAGTTTTTAGTACTTTTATTACATCTGTGGACACTCCCTTCGTGGAGATTATTTTTTTATATGTGATTTCTATGGACTTGTCTCTTACTATTTTGCTATTGATGTGATCGATTTGGCCGGCAGGATCGGCGTTTTGTAATGATGATCTTCCCGGGTGCGGAGGTGTCACCGCAAAGCGGCGGTTCTGGGCCTAAGACCCAGGTGTTTTTAAGGAAAAACAAGGGTGGGGGGGGGGGGGGTCTTACAAGAGATGGGGCTTGTGTTTCGATGAGGTAAACAAAGATAAACAGAAGGGCTACACACCATACCCAAATGAGCTAGCATAAAAAGGATCTATCCGCTAACCAAAATACATGCGGGTACACCACACCCCCAGACCTAATTTTTAACATATAGGTGTGTGCACCGCCTACTCCAAAAACGATCTCATCTCAAATAGAATTTTCAATTTTACTTTTTCTTTTTTTTTACTTTTCATTTTCATATATATTTATTTTCAAATCATCTTTTTCAAATCACTTTTCTTTTAACCATTTCAGTAAATACAACTTTGGAGCACATCCACATTTTCACAAAGAATATCACCACATCAACATCCCAAATGAAAATGTAAAACACTAAAGCATCGACTTTAGTGTGCGACAAGGATCGACTATGAGGCTTTGGTGAAATAATGGTGGAGCTGAATCAAAAGAAGGCTAGGCACAACGGGGCTAGCGAGGACAAGACGTTAGGAATGGTACAATGCTCGACCGAGCCAAAATGATGGCCTACATCACGCTCATGCATGACTAAACTATACCCATGCTTCAAGAATAACTTGGGGCAAGTTCTTAGCCAATGAGAAAGATAATCCATCCTCCCGACTCGAGCAATACGAAACTAACAGCCCTCTACACATCTCTACACTACCGTTCGATTCACAACGGATTCACCAATTTTTGAGTAGAATACAAAGTATTTACGCGATTAGAAAAATATAAAACTATAATCATACAGAAAAATAAAATCTACTCAAAATTCTACACAAGACGAGAGCACTCGACTAGGAGCACAGCAGGGTCAACATTTTACACCGTCTCACAATACTATACCAGCACAAAAATTTTCCTGAATCATACAAAAGAAATGAGTTTAACTCGCAGTACGCTAACAGCTAAGCACGCACTCATGTGGGTTAAGTGATGTGCGATGCAAGGAACTAATCAAAATATAAACAACAAAGGCTTCTAGTATGCACTTGAAATGTGCGCATGCAAAAGGTAACACATACTGAATCTCCCCCAGACTTAAACTAAGCTACGCAGCATATGATATGAAAATTTAAATCCAATAGAGACAAGTGAAGAGGTTACCCAATGCTCAGCTGGTGAGCATACCAAAAGAAGCTTGAAAATCATAGGAGCATCTCCGCCATATGAAGAATCACATCCCCGCCAATACGAATTTCCCATGAATACCTGCAGGGGTGAGCTCCGCAAAAACAAAAGAAAAATATACAAAATACAAAGAAATACTAGAACTAAAATAGACATGAAAAATAAAAATGCAGTAAATAAAAGATAATTATTGGGGTTACTGTCATCCCAGCACGACTTATTTGACTAAGGAAGAGTTCTAGCTAATGTGCCTATGAAATAAAACGTGCATAGGTAACGGTTCTATTATCTGTTGCGGTAACGGGTACCGATACTGTGATAAAACAGTTACCCCTCTACCTAAATAAGAATACCTGCCCAAAACAGGTAGAGTAAATAAGAAATAAGAAGAGAAGGAGCGATGGTACTCACTCATCTTATCACAAAACATATCCTCGCCTAGCAAGGCATCGTCAACCACAGATGTGTAGGGAGAGATGGCAATGACAAGAACACCATGCTCATCATCATCCCAGCGTACCCATGGAGACTCAGCCTGTACAGGCTCAGATAAAGAAGGGGGATCCAGTAATAAAAGAGAAGAAGAACTAAAAAAATCGGGAAATGGGAGAGTGATCCCGGTATCACTCTCGACAGGATCCAAGCAGCGATCATCGTCGGGATCATACGAGTCGTATCGTGGAGAATCCAAGAGCTCGAGGTCCACGGTGGTAAGGGGAATGGCCTCATCCAATAAGGAAGTGCAAACCTCCGCATCGGAAAGAGGATATTCCTCATCCCACTGGGGTGCATAAAAGTGCTTTAAAGATCCACCTTCTCCATCAGAGATAGAAGAATCCTCATCCCACTTCGGCGCAACCTAAGGCACCGAATCATCCAAAAATACAGCATAATCAGCCGACTCACAAGAAAAAGGAGTAGCAAACTCAGGCAAAAATTGCTGAGGGGCGGAACGGCTCTCAAAATAATGCATAGAATGAGCAGGCCCCATCGCAAACTCAGTCGCAGATGCCATCCCGTCGACCGGAACAATCTCTGTGTCCCATACAGGAGCGCCCATGGATTCCTGATCCTCTTTTTGCTGGCTACCACAAGAGTGATTGTCATCACTCAATGGAAGCTCGTAAAAAGGGAGCGGGGGACCCATGATGGATCTGTATGCAGTGAGAGATTCTTCCGTAATCTCAACGGGTAAAGAGCGAGCCAGATGAGTGATGTCAGTGTATGGGCCAGACAACACCATGGTATGCCTGTCCACAATAGACTTCCGCGCACGGGAGGTTGTTGTGCACACGCCCTCAGAGGTAGAAGGCTCGTATAAGCGAGGGCAATCCTTCACCATGTGGCCTACACCTTGACATAACAAACATCTAATGCACGGCTCGGCTTTCAAATAAGCCATGACATCGATGCATCAGTGCAAAAAGTCATAAAGACGACACTCGGCTACAAAATACATCACGAACAAGAAAATTTACCAAAGAGTGCTACACAACCAAAATAAAGAATAGCACGGATCTGCTATCTAAAACAAAAATCAGAAAAGAGCAAAGAGAAATAAGTAGAATAAAAATTCTAACAACTAAAGAAAAAATTGAACATGCAATATACAAATGGAAAAGGGATTCGATCTACTATCTCCCTCTCCAAAAACTCACACGACTGTGTTCCCCGGCAACGACACCAAAAACTTGATGCGTTTAAACGGCAAGTGTACCGGTCGCACAAGTAATATAAAATGGGATGTCCCCAAGTATCGATCTCTTCAAGGAACACAGTAAGGGGGGAGTTAATATCGAGGAGGACTTAGATTGAAGTCCTTTGGTCGGAGTTAGCTAAGGGGGGTTTTGATGGTTGCGGAAACGGAAAATAAAACGCTAAAAGCTACTCCTATGCAACGCCACTATGCGATGCTTCGCAAGGCGTGATGGAAGACTACACGGGTCTCTATGCACCGAATCACTGGGGAATGGACGAGTAGGCAAGCATAAGAACCAGGATTTGAGGGTTGTAAGCACCTCTTCGCTACGCATGCTTCTAGCAATTGCTAGAACGATAAGAACAGATGGATGGTGGATGGAAAATAAGGGCGCACCTCATGCAAATAACATATATAAGAAATCACATAGACATGATTGAATACATATGTTTTACAAAACTAAGCACACTTCATCAAATACAAGAGATTAACTATACTATCAACAACCAAACAAGAAAAGTGTGCGAAATAGACCGGATCCGAAGTCTTGCGAAGTATTCGCGATAGGATTCGCCGGGTTGTCAATCTGCGTCCTAGATCGGTCCTCAACTGCGTCCAAGGTAGAGGAGGTTGTCACTCACTCCCAATGGACCCGTCTTCTTCGTGTCACGAGCCGGTGGAGGATGGCACAACTTCTCCTAGCTTGATGGAGAAAGCAAGATCAAACATTCTTTAAAGCTCGAGGATGAAGGAGGAGACCGAGAGGAAACTCTGGCTTGGATTTGGCGGTGAAAGCTTGCCAGGAGCACCTCCCTAAGGTGGAAGATGAAGGGAATTGCCGGAACCCTTCCTTGGAGGCGGAAAACGACGAAGGAGAAAAATCTCTCCTCAATGGCTGAAAATCTGCGCTTAAATAGAAAAAGATCAGAAAAATGATCACGCAAGGTCCTGCGCACGACCTTGCGCTAACCGTGCGTTATTAACTTTCAGATCTGGATCGCGGAAGAAGAAGCGTTGACCCGTGCATTTTACTCGCGCAAGGGCAATTCTGCCCGTGCGTGAAGGAAATCACACGGGTAAACACAGAGCGCAGGAATGCAGGAGAAAAAAGTGGAACCGTGCGTTTACGCACGTATGGGCGCTTCCGCCCGTACGTGAAGGAAACACACGATTAACCATAGATCACTGGAAAGCTAGGCAAAAGGTGCAGGCCGTGCGATTCCTTCTCGTACGGTTTGGTCGAAACCATGCAGGAACAAATCGCACGGGCAGAAACAAATGTCCCCAGAATTGCTGTGTGAAACGCACGATTGAACTGGAATCATGCGCGGCAAAAGCGCACGACAGTGCGTTTTACACAGAATTGAAAATGGGATTCAGGACATCCCGACCACCTGCACAACAATGAAACTAGGCTGGAGCATAAGCTCCCAACAATAAAATACATACAACAACAACAGAAAGAGCAACGGGGAGCACCAGGCGCTTACCCCCAATAAAATAATGCGCCATTGCACACCCTTGGGCCAAAAACAAAGCACTATTGGTGAAGTGAAGCCCTAAAAAAATATAACTTTTCCAATTGAAAAAGTAGTGCACATGCAAGAAAATAAGCCCAGATGAGTCCAAAAATCACTATATAAATAAGACTCATCAGCTTCAGAATCTGAGCTAGCCTCATGACTTGAAACAGAATGCTGAGATTTAGAATTTACCTGAGCTTGTCCAGGCTTATCCTGGCTGCTCTCTTCATCAATTATTGCCATCAATCCATGGCATTTAACATATTCTTCTTCATCTTTATCCATCTCTGAGTCACTATCTGAATGTGACAGAGGGGTCCTGATCCCTATCCTAGCACCAGGATATCCTTCAGGTTCTCCTATAGCAACAACCATTAACACAATGTAGGTTTCTTTTTCTTCACTGTCTGACCCAGAGGAAGAGTCAGACCAGGTCTTTTCCTTCTTGGCCACAAGGGACTTCTCTTTCTTCTTCCCCTTATGGTGCTTATTCAATCCTTCTTTCCTCTTCACTGGGCAGTCAGCAACTATATTCCCAGGTTTGTTGCAGTAGAAACAAATAACATTTGAAGAAGTTTGTTTGCTAGAGTTAGGAGCATACCTGTCCTCCTTAGAGGATTTCCTTCTATGCTGTGAGGAAGAGGAAGGCATGTTGATCTTCCAATGCTCCTTCTTCATGAATTTCTGAAACTGTCTAGAGAAGGTAGCAAAGTCCTCATTTGAAATATGGTTGTCTGAGGTTCTGGTCTTTGAGCTCTCAGAATCTGACTTGGCAATTTCCCTGAGTGGAGAGTTCTTCCATCTCCTCCTAGTTGGGGCATCAGCTTTGAAGGCTACAGAATTCTCCTTGGCCTGTGACTTATTGCTCTTGTCTTCTTCCTTTCTTGTAGCATGCTGCATCTCATATGACAGCAGCTTTCCAAATAGGGTTGGAGGAGGAGTGTCAGCTAACTTGCACATTTCCCTAATGGCACAAATCTTTGTGTCTCAATCCTTTGTGAGGGACCTGAGAAATTTATCATTCAGCTCATAGGTACTGAAGACCCTTCCATATATTCTCAGTTCATTAATTATTCTGAAAAATCTCTCAAAACATTTAGTAATGCCATCAGACTTTCCATGTCTGAAGGCCTCATACTACTGGTTGAGCATGCATTTTCTGTCATCCCTCACCCCCTCTGAACCTTCCATCAACACAACTAGGATGTCCCACATCTCCATGGAGGTCTTGCCGTGCACCAGTTTCTGGAAGGTTGAATCATCTATTACACTGGCAATAATGTTTTGAGCTCCCTTGTCCATGGAGGCAAATAGGAGCATATCTTTGTTCATTTCATCATAAGATTTAGGTTTCTGGATGTTGGAATCCAGAACTGGGGTTTTAATAGGGGTGCAGGGTCCCTCTTTACTGTGATGTATATCCTAGGGCCAGTAGCTTCCATGAATAGCCTAACTCTTTCCTTCTAAAGGCCAAAGCCTTCCTTTCTACAGATTGGAAGCTTCATGGCCCCTTGTATCTTATAGTTTACACCTAGCCCATTCTTATGCATTATAGCTAACCTTGGAGGTATACTCAAATTGTTAAATCCTTTATGAGACATCTCCCTCTGATACCACTTGAAAGTTATTAACTTAAGGTTAGTTAGTCACCTAGAGGGGGTGAATAGGTCTTCGAAATTTCTTATGTTTTTTTGTTGTTTTCTTACTAAGTGATCTAGAGCTTGTCCTTAGTACCTGCAATATAAGAGAAGAACAAGCAACACAGCAAAGCACATAGATATTTATAGTGGTTCATCAACTGGGTACATACACTTTCCCTCCCACCATTCTAACTTATGTTATACAAGGCACAAACTCCTCCAAAATGCTCCTCAGAGCATACACCTCAGGCCCTCAGCCTTATACCCAGGTTCTCTTCAGAACCCTACCTCAGAACCACAAAGGCTACTACCTTAGAGCCCTGTAGTGCTCCTACAGCTCAGTGGTCCACAAACCACCTACCTCAGCCTTATCTCTAAGGCCTACAGCTCAGGCTTTTCAGCCCTACAACTTCAGGCACAAGTCCCTTCTCTCAGAGTGATGCAGCACTCCTACAGCTCAGTACCCTTCCAGGTACCTACCTTAGTGCCCTTCTAGGAACCTACAGCTCAGCCTCATCTAAGGCCTATAACTTAGTGACACACTTGTCACCTACAGCTCAGTCACTCAACAGTCACCTACCTTAGGCACTAGGAACTACTACTCAGGCTGGGAGGACAGCCCTAGTCTCAGATCCACACTTGGATCCTAACTCAGTACCCCAACAGGGCACCTACCTCAGTGACTAATTAGTCATCTACAACTCAGGCACAAAAGGGTATATAGATCAGATTTAGACAAACCAAGTCCTACAGGAATTTAATCAAGAAGTTGAAATAAATTTAAAATACTGACCCAAAGATAAATCTCTGAGTCTACCTTGCTGGACTGAGCAAATATCAGTCCAGCCCACTTGCTGTAGAAGGAATTAGTCGTCTTCTATAGCTAACTTCTTCTCTGCTGCACTAAAGAATAACTATCTGTTGTTGAAGGCGGACGTCCCTTCACATAACTATCTCTCCTTGTTGATTAGATGAATCAGCCACCTTATTCTACAAAGAACAAACTTGTTGAACTGAAAAAGCTTCAACTATCTTTCTCTGTCTTGCTGGCTTGCACTAATGGACTTGGCTTTCCAGCTCGTCATAGAAGATGAGGTCCAACCACCTCTATTTTTCGTATTTTCTTCGGAACCCTAATCATCTTTTCTCTCTGCTTTTTATATCTATTGATTTGAATCAATGACACAATTTGAGTGTGGGCCCAGCCGAGGATGGTGAGCGCCACCTCCCTCAGAAAAGGACAAATAGTTGCTTCTGACGCTACTGCAGCTTTCCGACAATGACATGAAATACTTTTTGACTTTGTTGACTTCTGGTGACGTCAGCAGTGGTCATTCGGTGTTGTTGTAGCTTTCACACAATGACACGAAATACTTTGACTTGTTGAATTCTGGTGACATCAGCAGTGGTCATCACCTTTTGGACTTAGAAAAATTCCAGAACTCATTAAGCATTGAGTGATGTTAAGTCACTCAACGCACGCTGACTTGGCTCTTCATTAGAAGCATTGAATGAACCTGCTTCACTCAACTCTTCTAGACTTAGAGAATTTTTGCTGGCTTTGTCTCAACGGTTCCTTCTCAACTTTCTCAGCGAATACTTCTTCATACATGAGACTTGTTGAAACCGAGAAAATGGTCTCTGTGGAGTTCGGGGTCCCTAGAAAGGGGTGACCTCACACTTACTGCACTCGGGCGAATGTCACGGACCAATGGCTCTAGCGCAGAGGTCCCACATCACACACGGAAGAACATAGAGATCTCGCCCTCCCTAGCCAATGCTGAGCTAGGTACCTTGGAGGATGAAGAGAGAGTGAAGAAGTGACCATCTCCAAGACACCTCTAAGGGCCTATTTATAGTTTTCTGGGAATGGCCTGCAAATAACCAACCTCCACTACTCTAAAAATTACCGAAATACCCCCGGATTGGCCTGACAACAGCCAAATCCCGCTATTCTAAGCAGCTAATTGCAGTCCACCAGGGGTAGTCCCTCAAGCTGGACGAGCTGGAAGTTAGGCGAGAAGCGACAGGCGGCATGGGCGAACAGGCGGCCTGCGAGTGGCGACCTGGCGGCCTGCTCGGCCACTAGGAGGGCTGGTGCTGAGCGGGCTGTGTCCTGCTTGGCGAGACGGCAGCCTGGCTGGTGAGACGAGGCCTGACAAGCTCCGGCCTGCTTGGCGAGCTGTGGCCTGGTTGGCGAGACGCGACCTGGCGAGCTGCGGCCTGCTTGGCGAGACGCGACATAGCGAGATGCGGCCTGGCGAGATACGACCTACTTGGCGAGCTGCGGCCTGCTTGGCAAGACGACGACCAGGTTGGCGAGACGCGACCTGGCGAGCTGCGGCCTGCTTGGCGAGATGGCAGTCGGGCGAGCTGCGCCCTGCTTGGTGAGATAGCAGCCTGACGAGATGCGGCCTGCTTGGCTAGATGGCAGCCTGGTGGTTGGAGACCTGGGCGACTCCTCAAAGGGTATAGGGGGAGGCAAATATTTCATCCGTCTACTAGTACATCCTGCAGATCCACCCAAAATTGGCCTCCATGAGTGCATAAGTCCAAAAAAGCTTAAAAACATGCACCAAATCTCATGCCTCGTTTAGGGACCTCTCTTCGTTAATACGTGGTTGTACACAATCCCCGCTCTTTTCAAACGGGTTCCACGCTCGGAAATAAATGTCCAACCCAACGTATTCACTGCGTAGCATTCTTGCAGCCGAAAACTCTTGGCATCCCAGGGGGGTCAATCTGTCCAGCGAGCTACTGGGAACCCGGGTGACGAGACGGCCTCAGGGTAGAAATCACTTGGCCTCCCCAAGGGGTCAACCTGTCAAGCCAGCTAATGGGAGCCTGGATGATGAGACGGCCTCGGGGTAAAAATACTTGGCCTCCCCGAGGGGCCAACCTATCAAGCCGGCTAATGGGAGCCTAGATGACGAGACGGCCTCGGGGTAAAAATACTTGGCCTCCCCGAGGGGCCAACCTGTCAAGCCAGCTAATGGGAGCCTAGATGACGAGGCGACCTCGTGGGAAAATAAGTCAGTTGCTGAAAGTACTGAAGTATACAACTCTCCAGCTCCTGCTCCTGGCCCAGTCCCAGCTCTTCCTTCAGTTACTACTCAGGCTGAAAAGCCAATTGACAAATCAGTACTAAAGGCCATTGATGCCTTATATGATGCTCCTCCAGATTCTGATGATGATGAAGATGAGGACTCAGATGAGGAACCCAAGAAAAAGAAAGTCTTTAAGAAGAGGAAAGCTCCTCCACCTCCTGCTCCAAAGCCCAACCCAGCAAATGACACACTCTATTACATACTCCAAAAGATCACTCCTTACAAGGGCATGCCAGCTTGGATGTGGCTATCCAAAAATAAACAGAATGAAAGGAAAAGAAGCAGAAGATATTCTCCACCTCCACAAAGATTCAGGAAGGATCCTCCTCCACCTCCTCCTCCAGCTGCTAGTGCTTCAGGCACAACATCTCAAAGGTCTACCTAGTTTCAAACATACCAAAGATATCAGGGTAGATCTTTATCTTCAGGAAGCAACCAGCAGAGACACTATTCATCTGACAAGCAGCACCAACAACAACAACAACAACATCAATAACAAAAATAGCACCAACTCCCTGAACATCAAAAAGCTGAAAGCTCTAATAGATCTGCTTCCCCTATACCATTTGAAGATCCTGAAACAGCTACAACAACAAGGATGGCGAGGTTCTAGGAACTGGTTAGCCTTTCCATGATCAACAAAGCTAGAGCTGAAGAGAAGGATACATCTGAATACACAACAATGTCAATGTACAGAAAGGAAGAGCTGAACAGGTTTGCTAAAGCTAATAAATTTTTCAATGTTGATGACTATATGAAACTGCATCCAGAAGCAGTAGTGCCCAGGGCTACATCACTAAAAATCATAGGGGCTGCTGACATGACTATGATTAAGGTGCAAGCTGCAGATCCCAACAAGGAAATCATATTCACTCAGTCTGGAGAGAAAGGAAAGAGGAGAAGCAAAAGGAGAAAAAGCAAAAGAAATGATACTAGAATTATCTTTAATATTTCTGAGTTAGTTTGAAAACTGCTTTTCATATTTCCTGATACAAATCTTATTGTATATATATCTACTGTATATACTAATTTTTCCTGCCAGATATATGTTTTCCTGCTTTGTAAATTTTTGTTTCATTATGAGTCTGTAATTAGTGACCTCACCCAAATAGGGGGAAATTGTCAGATCCCTAGTTTGATTTGGGCTAGGTTAACTAAGTTAGGATCATCTGACCCAACATGTATAGCCAGGGTCATGGTTGTGTCTTAGAGTATAGGCCAAGTCCTTAGAGTTAACACTACATGGACCAGCCATCAAGAGACTGCATAAAGACTCAAGACTTAGAGATATTTTAGAGACTCAGAAGATGAGTTCAACGTTTGTCGAACTCAGGTCGATGAAAGCCGTTCTCAGCTCGACGATCTCAGAGACAATTCTCTGAGCTGAGCTCGATAAACTTGGGACTCAGTTCAACGATTTATGGACACTACTTCAACATTTCAAGTCCAGAATTTCTCTGAAATCCACTCGACGAACTTTTTATTCAGGTCGACTATCTATGAGTATTCTACTTCAACATCTTATTCCAGAAACAAGTAAATATTCTAAGTCCAGGATCATATTCCAGTCTACGAATTCACCTTCTCAGCTCGATGAACTTAGACCACATTCCTGGCAATACTTATCTAGCAGTTAGAAGTTCTCAGGTCGACAAATCTTGTTCTCAGGTCGACAAATCTAGTTCTCAGGTCGAAGATTTCTGGCAACTCCACTTCAACACTTCATTCTAGAGACATCTAGAATATTCTAAGTCCAAAAGCACTTTGCTGAACTCCAGTCGATGAACTTAGATTATCAGCTCAACGAACTTCATGAACAGAATTGGCATGGTTTTAGAGAAAGCAGTTGTATGTTCTGCGGTCGACGATCTTGGATCTCATCTTGACGAACAACCATTATCTAGTTGACGAACTTGACTTCACAGCTCGATGAAATTTGGACCCAGATCGACGAATTCTGTGATCAACCAGACTTAGTTATTTTCATCCATCTGTCCTTATTCTATGACAAGAATTCCTGAGTAATCAATGTTAAAATATTATATGAATATTACCGTTAGAAGCAAGCATTGATTACGGTCTTCATTAGGATTATTAGTTGTCATTTTTCAATGGGACAGTTGGGCAAATCATTCAATGCAAAATATTCTCCATGCCGTCAGAAATGAATGCAGAATAATTTCAAATTTCAAAAGGAAGATAATATGGAAAATACAAAAAGGGATTTCCCATCTCCTTCTTACGCAGGCAGACAGTCAGTTTGTAAAATCAAGAATCTTCTGTTGCTCTCTCTTGACAGCACTCTGACACAAAAAGAAATAGAAAGCTTATACAGAAAACGAAGCCCTAACCAGAGAAAGAACATCAAGCTGAAGAAGAAGAAGAACAGCCAATCCAAATAAAGAGTCTTCTTCTATCTTCTGTCAGGACTCTTCAAACGATAACAAATTTTCTATCAGTCAAGAAGTTCCTGGAGTTCATCTGTGTTGATGCACGAAAACACAAAGGGGGGGGGGGGGGGGGTCGAGCACCACCAGCTAATAGTTCGAGCACCGGGGAATAGAGAGACTGCGAGTAGTAATCTACTAAGCGGATGAGAGCAGGAAGAACAGCAGGGCCGTGAGCGACGGCAACAACAGACTTCGCACGTCGCGACCTGAATGCCTCTCTTGCGACGGGCTTTTCCTTGATTGAAGAAAGATTTGGTTACAAGTGAAGGAAAAAGGTTGACAAGAGCAGAGCAAGGAGGAGTCCGCAAGGCACAAAATTCGAGTCCGCAGCCTTTAACAAGTAGGCTCCTGGGTTCGAGTCAGCGTGCCCTGGGTGCACCACCTCCCCCCTATTTATAGGATGGGGGCCCTGCCCAAACGGGCAGGGCTAAAATAACTGACTGCCCGGGGTACAGGAGAACCAGGCAGCGGTGACGAGAAGTAAAAAAGGAAAGAACACGCCAGTCCGCGCAGAAGGGGAGGACTGGGCTCGCGGGCTGGAGCTTCCAACTTCTACTGCTAGGCGCGACCTTGCTGGAGGACGACGGCCTGGGCGGACGAGATACTACGTCCGCCGATGAAGGGAACCCAAAGATCCAAGGGCACGGCGGACTGGCGAACAGAGTGCTGAGTCCACCGCAGGAGGATCACCCTTGGTGGCCGACTGCTTCTGCTCTGCAGGACTGGGCGGACTGCAAAATTGAGTCCGCGGCTGATGAATGGGGGTCCCACCATCTTAAAGGATGCTGCGGACTGAGGGGTTAACATAATCCCCGCACATTTTTAAGTTTCCCGAAAACTTCAAAAATGTTTCCTTAACCGCGGAGTCCGCAAGCCTCATAAATGTCGCCAACGCTATAAATATCACTGGAGGGACTGAAACTGTTGGAAATTCCGATCGACACGGGGCCTTATTCACCACTTGCGGTCTCCACTTTCCAGTCCGGCATGGCAAGGCTCGGAGCTTTCTTCTCTAGTCTCACTACAAAAGGCGACTAAGCACTTACAACGCCTATGAAGACCAAGAAGATAATAAAGAGGTCGACGAGAAAGGATCCTGTCCGCCCTACTGGAAAAGGTTCCCACAACCAGAAGCCTGCGGAGAAGGCAGTCCGCCACGCTGATATATCTGTTCGCAAGGATGCCGCTATTCTCGACGCTGAACCACTGAGAAGTAAAAAGATGGTGACTCTATCGGACTCTGCCCCTTCCCAGAAAACTGCGAACTCGGCGGACACCGTTGGTGAACACAATGAGGCTGAAATATCTTCCCCCAATGCCCAGGTGCCATTGTTAACTTGGATGAAGAAGATAGGCGGACTTTAGGAGAAGAAGTTGGCAAGGATGCGCTTTCAAAGGCATTGATTGCCGCAAACCCTGAGACTGCCCGCGAGAGTCTGCCTGACTTAGGAGAGGCTGCCGCGGACTCTGCCGAGAGGAGAGCTAAAAGAAAGAAGAGGAAGAGGGACGGGTCGACCGTTGCCGAGCGGGTTGAGAAGAAACTGCGCGCGATGAAAGAGAAGAATATCTCCAAGCGGACTGGAGATGCGGACTTACAGCACAGACCGCGCGACAAAGAAGTTCCTGGCAGCGATTTGATTACACCGGAGGAACAAATTCTGGGAGACAATTCCCTCTCCACGGTTAGTTTAACCACGGATAAGTTGTTTAACTCTATAGACATCAATGAAGTAGATCTAATCAACGAATCCCTGCTGATTGTACTGTAGCAATCTGAGGCGGAAGCCACTGGGAATAAAGGTAGCGAACTCCCTTCTTTGTTCGCTGCGGAGGAAGAAGAGAGGGAGAGACTGAAGCAGAAGATAGAGGAGCAGAAGAAGCAAATTGCTGCTCAAGTAGTTGTGGTGGAGGCGGCCTCGAAGCAGGTCGCGGAGGACAAGAGCGTTAAGGATCTACGGACTGCTGCGGAGCTACTGCGGTCAGGTAAACTTCAACCGGCGCCTAAGTATTTTAAGCGTCATTGGATTTACAGGTCGCCGTCGCGGAAGTTGAGACCAATCAAGATCATCACTGAAACTGAGGACATCGTGGTTTCAAAAAGCTCTGCGGCTGAGAAAAGAGCTAAGGTCCATCGCGAATGGAGGAAGCGGTTAAGGGTTTTTGACCTGGAGCGGGCAAGGTAGCCTGTCTTTCTTGATAGTCGGCAAATCGCTGCGACTATATCCGAATGTGATCTTTTATCCTTTCTTTGAGTCTGCCGCGGACTGTTTTTGAATGATGAAGTTGACCTTCTTTCTTGCATGTAGAAATTCGCCGCCGGGCTCCGTTGAGAGTGGCGAGATCGTGGTTACACCGAATAATGGTGTTGACGCGGTCTCGCATAAGGAATCCGCAGGGGATGAGCTGCCCAGCCTGAACATCATCAAAGAGTTAGAAAAGAAATTTCAAGCTGAAGTTCAGAATATCAAAGCAGAGTTAAAGGCGATGAAAGAGCGCGAGAAAGCATCCGCGGAGCGGGAGAAAGCCCTAAAAGACCAGATCGCCAGCATCTCCAGGGCGCTGGAGAGGTCCGATAGGGAGAAGAAGAGGCTCGCGGACGACGTCCGCTTCTACAAGGGGAAACACTTGGCGTCAGCGAGGGAAGAGAAAGGGAAGCGGGCTGCTGAGGTTGCCGAGTAGAGGTCGCAATTGCAAGATCGCGCTGCTCTGGAGGTCGCAACACCGGCGGGCGGTCAATAGGTTGCGGACGAGGAGTAAAGGCCGGCAGAGGAGCCAATGGTGCCCCTTAGCCGGGTAGACCACGAGGCTGCCCACATGCACCGGACTATAAACATCGTCCATCATCATATCTGCCGCCTGTACAGCGAGATTCTTCAAATGAGCGACCAAGCCGCTCACTTGTGTAGAGAGAGACCTGAAAGGCAAGCGCGGACTGAAACTAGGGACCGCTGAGTCCGCGCTGTCATGAAAATTTGTTTGATTTGTATGTGTGCTTTTAAACAATGCTGTTGTATATTGAACTGTGTGCGAACTGTGCGGACTTAATCCTATATCCGCAATTATGTTGCTTATTCTTGCTGATCTGTGGCGAACTGTGCGGACTAATGTTGTATCCGCTTCTCATTATTTAACTGCAGGTGGGAAATTTTGCGAACTAAGCGGACTGAAACTTCTTCCGCTTCTCATGTTTTGATGTGGAAGCACTGCGAACTGGGCGAACTGAAACTGTGTCCGCCTTAATCTGTGCTTTGAATTTTGCTTGGCATGCGAATCTATATTTGTGTCCGCGTTATTTTAAATTTTTGCTGCGTGAATGATTTGATTTTTGCGGACTATGCAGATTGAAAATGCGAGCTCTGCGGCCTGGCCAAAAAGCTGTCAGACCTTATAACTATAAATAGGCTCTGCCGCTTTCTTCTATGCAGGAAACAGTTGAAGTAAAAGAACCCTGCGGCATGCAAAATGGTGTCCGCCAGAACTGATGCTGCTGTCGCCTTCCACTCTGCCGACCATCGGAAGTGTACCTTGTCAGAGGCTGATTTGGAGGCCTTTGTTGGGAGACAGATGGCGAATTCAAATATCCTTGTCCGCCTTCCAGCTCACCAAGAAAGGCTGAACTTCTCAACCGCAACCCAGATCGCAGTTCCTGTGGACCATTTTGATAGCGGATTCAAGTTTCCGTTGCTATGGGAACTTGCAGAAATCTTCGAGCACTACGGAATGGTGTCGGGCCAGCTCACGCCCAACACACTCGCTGTGATCTGCAGCTTCATCTCCTACTTGCGATCTGAAAAATTGCTTTCTCGATGAATATCTTCCGCAAGATGTTCTCTGTCCGCTCGATAACCGCTTCTGGAGGCCACCCCTACAAGGGGGTGATATATTTCTACTGCAGATGGATGAAGGTTGTGGGCCTTCCTAACAAGATCCACAACTAGACCTCGAGGTTCTTTATCTTTGAAGGCAACCTAGGGTTCGTGCACACCTATCCGCAGGTGCGCGTGGACTCCGCCTTCAAGTGCGTGCCGCTAGACGCGGTGGAGTCCGCCATTGTCGAGTTCTTGGCAAATGCTAGGCTTGATATTGAGCATTACATTCCGCTACTGCCGAGCTTGGCGGATGTTTTGCCTGAAGAGAGTAATCTTTTTTCGAACTAGCATTTTGCATCCGCCGCGACCTTGGTGTTAACTCATCTGTGTTTGCAGCGATCTTGGCGGTACCCGTCAACCTACCGCAGACACCTAGCGGCTTCGTCCCTACACAAAGAGAGAAGAAGCAAGAAATCGCAAGGAAGAGAAAGGAAGAAGGGCATCCCGCGACGGATTACTCTTCTTCCGAAAGATTTACGATGAGCGGCTTCGGAAACCACTAGAAGGACCTTAGGGGAAACCCCATGATCCACTGGCACGGCAAGCACAAGCACGTCCGCTTGTCCACCGCGCCCCCCTCATGGTAGAGTCCGCGATTAACCCGTCATGCCCATGTTGCAATTTCTGCTCTTTATGGAAAGCGCAATCTGAGCGACCTGAAAAAGGTGCCCGCGGCCGACCTCCCCCTGCTAGCCTCCCAAGCGGGTGCGAATAGTGTGGTGACAACCCACTATGTCTCCACCATGGCCAGAGACCTGCTAAAGCAGAATGAACAACTTAAAAAAGATAATAAGGCGCTAAAGGAAAGGAATGCGCGACTAGGGAAGAACGTTGTCCAACAAAAAGAAGAGCTCGGGGTGAGTTGAATTTGCAGCGGCTTTAATTTGCCGTCCTCCGCGATCTGTCTGATGTTTGCTTTTGTTTTGCGCAGGTCGCCTATGACTTAGAAAACAACATCTTCCAGGCCGCCATGCTCCCTTTCGTGAAGGAAACAGTCGAGGTCTCCATTGAGCGACTTATCCGCGGCGGCTTTACATATGAGGGAGTGGATGGCGTCCCTTTCTTGGAGCTCTTCCCTGAGTTGGCACCGCAGGTCGCGGCGATGGAGCGGGATAAAAAGGGCAAGGACATCATTGAGGAAGAGGAAGGCGAGGAAGTAGAAGAAGAAGAATAAGAAGAAGAATGAGGAGGAGGAGGAGAACAAGACGAAGGGCAAGGCACCATGGAGACGGCGGACGGTACTGGCTCAAGCCGGCGAGTTGGGGACCAGTCCGCCGAGTCAAGCACCTCTGCATCCTCCTCTGCGGCCAGGAGCTCGCATAGCGAGTCCGCCTCAAGCACAGGATAGGATAGTAGTGAAAGCGGCTCGGGGGGCTACTCTCCGGAAGTCGACATTGTTGGCGAAAGCCCTGCACCTCCAGAAAAGAAACAAAAGACTGCAGATGATTAAAGTATTTTTATCTTTTTTGATTTTGTAAATGGGCGGACTCAAGACTGTAGTCCACCGAATAGATAGAAAGATGTATAAATTTTTGATGAAATAGAAAGGATATTTGTGCATCTGTGTGCTTCCTGCAATGTTCTTTCTTTTTCTGCGTTTAATGTAATTAAGTTTGATCTGACACTTAGCAGTCCGCACGATACACTGATCATACTGAGCTTTAACTTGCTGATTAGAGTCGATCATCGTCCGCCATTGGAATGAGAAGAAATTGCCAGGCGGACTTTGTTGAGTTCCAATTGTAATCCGCGAGATACAAAGATCATCTATAATGAGTCTTGCTGATTAGAGAATTCTACTTATCAATCCATTCATTATCCGCCTTAAAAAATGAAAATGAAAATAGTCGGCTGATAACAATATCAGGTGGACTCCATTGAGTTCTAGTAGCAATCCACAATTCTCTTTATCAACTTATCAAACGATAATATATGAAAACCATTCGGCGGGCTTAGCTGATATAATTTTGCAGTTCGCGCATATGTCAATAGAAATAATCTACAGCTTGCGACCTCAAGGAATCCATCGGACTGAGCGGATACAGAAAACCAGTCCGCCCAAGAAGAAATGACATATAGCTTGCGACCTGGTGGGCAGGTGCGCATGGCATTGCTTTCCTCACCAGGCACAAGCTATAGTCAACCCGAGGAAAAACTGGCGGACTGAGCGGATACAGAAAACCAGTCCACTCTAAGAAGAAATGACCTATAGCTTGCGACCTGGTGGGCAAGTGCGCATGACATTGCTTTCCTCACCAGGCACAAGCTATACAGTCAACCCAGAGAAAACAGGCGGACTGAGCGGATAAAGAAAACCAGTCTGCCCTAAGTAGATTCCCTGTGAAGAGCAAGATGCCGACTTGGCGGAACGGTTCCCTGCCCTCTTGCTTGGAGTACAGTCTCTGTTGTGGGCCTCCTGCAGGCACTGCTTGAGGGTACCATGGAGTGTTCGAGGGTTACAAGCTAAGATGATCGGTGGGCAGGTATGCATGGCATTGCCTTCCTCACAAGATCATCAAAGTTGTAACGATATCCCAAATGCGGCATGGTAGAGCTTTACACCCACCCTGCCCTCCATAATGCAGAGGTGGGGTGAGGTACTAGTCGGGATCCGAAGTCCAGAATTCTACCGCACTAGAGCCTACAAGCTCCCACTACATGGTGCGAAATCTCCTCGCAACACGTGGTCTTCGTGGTGTTACGCTAATGATAACAGCTCTAGGGGAGGTCTAGCTGAACTCGGTGATGTCTCCTGGTATCAGGGAACCGTTAAAGATCTTTGGGAGAGAAAGAGAGAACACTAGAAAAAATGTCAGTATGAATCCTTTGATTAATAAAATGTATTTGCAAAGAAAGCTTAAGAATGAAAGGAGAGTTCAAGGGCAGAACCGTTTTTGAAATCTTTCTTAGCGTGTCATCTATTATGATTACACAAACAAAGCACTTGAAGAAGCGTTAGTAAGCAGTTTCTATTCATAATGACTCTTGAAGAGGATACACAAAGTAGAAAAGAGGAGGTTCAAGAATAGAACCGTTTGAGATCATCCCCGCTCGATGTATGTGGCATATCCTCTCCTTCGTATGTCTGCAAGCGGTAAGCGCCGCTCTTTAACGCTTCTTTGATAACAAAAGGGCCCGCCCAATTTGGATTAAGCTTTCTAACTGAACCAGCTCTTGCAGCAGCATTAATCTTCTTTAGAACTAGATCTCCCACTTGGAAGTGTTTGATCCTTACGTTCTGATCAAAGTAGCGGGCCATCCTTCTCTTGACTTCCTCCTGTCTTATGGCTGCTTGATCTCTGATTTCCTCGATGTGTTCCAGGCTGAACCTCATCTCTTCATTATTCAACTCAAGCTAATCCTCAACGCCTTCTCTTGCAAGCAGAACTCTAGGTGACGGGACTTCAAACTCAACTGGAATGAGTGCCTCTGAGCCATGAGAATGTTTGAATGGAGTCCCCCCAGTTGCGGATGATGGCGTTGTCCTAAGGGACCAGAGGACTGATGGAAGCTGATCAGCCCAGCTGCCCTTGAGATTCTGCACTTTCGTTTTGAGCAAATTGAGGATCTGCTTGTTGGCTACTTCAACTTGGCCATTGCTTCTGGGATGATGAACTGATGCAAACCGTAGCTTTGTTCCGATCTGCTTGCAAAAATCTATCATCTCTGAGTTGTTGAATTGTGGCCCATTATCAGTGATTATAGCCATAGGTATCCCATGACGACAGACAATCTCTCCCCAAATAAAGTTTTTGACGACTTGAGTGGTTGTCTTAGCCAATGCCTTGGCTTCAATCCACTTGATGAAGTAGTCGATCATTACGATGATGAAACGTCGTTGCCCGCTTTCCATGGGAAAAGGACTAATGAGATCCATGCCCCAAACCGCAAAGGGCCAAGGAGTTGCAATCGATCTGAGTGATTGAGCTAATAGGAGTTGAAGTGGAGCAAACTTCTGGCATTGAACACACTTTCTTGTATAGACCTCAGAGTCTCTCTTCATAGTGGGCCAGAAATATCCCTGTCGCAGGATCCGTCTTTCCAGGGTTCTTGCTCCTGAGTGTGTTCCACACTCTCCTGAATGAACTTCTTGCAAAACAAGGGGAGCTTCTTCTTCTGAAACACACCGGGCCATGGTAGAGAGGAACGTTGTTCTGTAGAGGATTCTCGCCACTAAAAAGTAGTGAGCTGCTTTTATTCTGAACTTTTTCTTATCTTTGACTGAATGATGATAATCTCCCATTGACAGATAGAGAATGAATGGGTCCATCCAGGAGGTACGTTGATCCACTTGCATCAAATCTCCTTCCACCACTGCCGGGCAAAAGAGCTCGGAAGTTGTCCCTCCTGAAGGCATCCCATAATTGGAAAGAAAAGATGCCTCCTCATTTTCTGTTCTGGGGATGTGCTCAATGGTAAAGCTCTTGAACCTGCCGACTTCTATCTTCACAAGAGCAAGATATCTCTTCAAGATCGGCTCTCTTGTTTCGAAGTTACTGAGGACTTGTGATGTCATTACCAAAGAATCGGTTTTGATATGAACATGATCGATTCCTAGTTCCCTTGCAAGTCTCAAGCCTGCTAGCAGAGCTTCATATTCGGCCTGGTTATTGGTTACTGGAAAGTAAAATTTGATGGCCTGCTCCAGTTTGACACCGTTTGGATTAATGAGGACCACTCCTGCTCCAGAAGAACTTCTGCCTGAGGCACCATCAACGTAGCTGGTCCAAGCCAAAGGTGACCTTTCTGCCCGATCAGAACTGGACTCTGGCATGTCGATTAGGAAGTCTGCTAGGACTTGGGCTTTGATGGCTGTCTTGGGCACATAAGAGATTTCAAATTCACTCAACTCTATTGCCCACTTAGCTAGTCTGCCAGAATGCTCTGGTTTCTCCAACACACCCTTCAAAGGCTGATCGGTGACGACTTGAATTGAATGTGCTTGGAAGTACGGACGGAGCCTACGAGCTGACATTACTAGCGCCAAGGCTAACTTCTCCAAAATTGGGTACCGTGTCTCGGCACTCTGCAGGATATGGCTGACATAGTAAATCGGGAATTGTTTCCTGCTCTCTTCCCGAAGAAGAACAGAGCTGACGGCCTATGGGCCAACCCCTAGGTATACGAAAAGTATCTCTCCTGGCCGGGGACTCTGAAGTAGGGGCGCTGAGGTCAGTTGCATCTTCAACTGCTCAAAAGATTGGGAGCATTCTTCCGTTCACTCAAACTTGGATGCTCCTCGGAGAGTTTTAAAGAATGGAGCACTCCTATCTCCAACCCGAGAAATAAATCTGGCAAGACCTGCTAGCCTCCCCCCTAGCTGATGAACCTCCTTAGGTGAATGAGGGGTAGGCATATCAAGAATGGCTTTCACTTTATCAGGATTGGGGGTAAGTCCTTCCGGAGTAAGGAGATGACCAAGAAACTTCCCCTTACTCGCCCTAAAAGTGCATTTCAAAGGGTTAAGCTTCATTTTGCATCTGCGCAGAGTAGCGAACGTCTCTGCTAGATCTAGCAAGTGCAGCGAAAATTACTTACTCTTAATCAAGAGATCGTCTACATACACTTCTAGGTTTCTTCCCTTCTGATGGTTAAACACACGGTCCATCATCTGTTGGTAAGTTGCGCCAGCATTTTTAAGCCCAAATGGTATCACAAGGTAGCAATAACAACCATCATTAGTAATGAACGACGTGTGAGGAATGCCAGTCTTACGCATTCTTATCTGGTGATAACCAGAAAACTCATCTAAAAAACTCATGTAAGAGTACCCTACCGTGGAATCAACTAAAGAATCTATCCAAGGCAAGGGGTAGCAATCTTTAGGGCATGATTTATTAAGTTTGGTAAAATCTACACACATTCGCCATTTTCCCCCTGGCTTTTTAACCATTACAACATTTGATATCCAAGTGGGACATTGAATTTCTTTAATAAAATTTGCCTTGAGGAGCTTCGCGACCTCCTCTCTTATTGGCTCAGCAAGCTTTGTTGCCATACCCCTCTTCTTTTGTTGCACATGTTTGAAGCTGAGATCAATATTTAGGTGATGGCATGCAACATCCGGATCCACCCCTGGCATGTCTTCTGCTGCCCAGGCAAAGACATCCAAATTATTCAGCAAGCAGGAAATCAGCTTGGCCTTTTGATCTTCAGGCAACTCCGAGTTGATTGAGAGCTTCCTCTCTTCCCCCTCAGCAATGGGGACTCCTTGCGTCACCTGGGCAGGTTCCAGGTGAGCACATTCATCAGCAGCAGCTTCTGAACTGGGAGAGGCTTCTGCAGCTGCTACTGGATCAAGGGAAGGGCTGGCTTCTACCATGTTGACAGTGCGGACGTAGCACTCCCTTGCTCTCCTTGGGTCACTCCTGACCCGCCACATCCTCCCATCTGCGAAGAACTTGATGGCAAGGTGGTAAGTGGAAACCACCGCTTGATACTTGTTTAACAGGGGCCTGCCGAAGATGGCATGGTAGCTGTTGGGGGTGTCAACCACTATGAATTGCACTTGCTTAGTTGCCCCTCCAAGCTTCACGGGCAGGATGACGCTACCTTCCTCTTCTTTTCTCTCTCCTGAGAAACCATAGAGTGGCCCCTCAGTGGAAAGCAGAGGCTTTCCAGTCCTCAGGGCTTCAAAAGTAGACTTGAACAGGAGGTTGACCGAGCTGCCTGTGTCAACTAGAATTCTATCAACTGTGAAGTCCCCAATCACAGCCTTGATCAGTACATCATCATCAAACGGATTGGCTGTTTGGGGTAGATCTGCTGGACCAAAGGTGACAACCTCACTTGGAGGAGCAACGGAAGAAGAAGAGGCCACCTCTGCCCGGGTGACCCTTGAAATTGAATATTTCCGAGTAGACTCGGTCCCTGCTCCACCATGGATAAAGAAGAGGCGTCCCAAAACCCCTTCATCATCTGCGTCGAAGCACTCGACCGGGACGTTGATCGGCCCCAGACGGCCTTCGTCCTTGACCTCCACACACTCCTGGTATGCTTTGGCGACTTCTTTGCACTTCGAGGTGGATGGCTTCGAAGAAGGAGAATCCTTCTTGGCCAAGTCAATCTTTCCCTCGGCAAGCAGCTTCTCTATCAACATGCGAAGGGCCTTGCTATTCTTGGTCAAGTGGCCCTTTTCTTTGTGGAACTGGCAATACTGTGCATTGTTCCTTTGCCTCCACACTTTCTGAGGCTCTTGCCTCTTTTCTACTGATCTCCTTTGCAAGATCTGGATGACTTCATCAAGGTCCAGATCTGCCATGTCCTCCATGGGGCTTGCATCAGATTGGCTCGGAGCAGGCAAGGCTGCTTGCTGGAGGATGGGAAGAGCTTGTAATGGAACGGCGGGAGTGGCGGCCAACGGCAGTATCTGCTCGTGAAACTGTTGATGGGCAAGGAAAGGTTTCTTGTGCCGGAAGTTCCTGCCTCTTTGAGATGAAGGCCTGAAGTCTGGGCGAGGGGGCTTGCTATTAGAGGAAGAAGCGGAGGCATCCCTTCCTTCAGCCTTAGATGTCAGGGATGAGACATAGGTTGGATTGGCGTTTTCTCCTTCAATGAAACGATTGACCATGGCGATCAACTCTTAATAAGTCTCAGGTGCCTTGGTTGTTGCTTTAAACTTCAGGGGGCCTTCCCGGAGGCCATGGATCAAGGCGACCTTGTAATAATCGGGGTTCACATTCCTTACCCCTTGGACCTCTCTTTGAAAACGATCATGGAATCGCTCCACTGATTCATTGTCCCTTTGTTTGATTTCAAAGAGGGCAGCTGGCCCATTCTTCCTCTTTCTTGAGGTAGCAAACCTCAGTAACAACTGGCTGCAAAGCTCTGCGAAAGAAGAGATTGTGCCGGAAGGCAGCTCATAGAACCACTCTCTCGCCTGTCCTTCGAGAGTGGTAACCAGGAGTTTACAGTTAATTGCATCTGAGAGACATCTCAAAGCAACTGGCCCCTCAAATGCTTGGAGGTGAGAGACTGGATCAGTCCCTCCTGAATAGAATGGGATGCGAGGCTCCCTGAAGTTGTTCGGAGCCGATTCCCATCGGATTCGATCAATGAAGGGAGACAGGGTCTCGAACTCAGCAGGGTAGAAGGGGCGGACTAAAGCCGGGGAGTCCGCGGGCTCGGCGGACTGGCAGTCAGCAAAATGAAGCTGGCAGGCAGGAGTGCCCCTAGCAGCTTCTCTGAAGAAATTCCTGAAAGCAAACTGCTCCTCCTGAGGGCGTAGAGGGGCGGCAGACTGAGCAGGATTCCAAGGAGTGGCTGGCGACTGCCGAAGCTGAGTTCGGCGAGCTGGAGTCTGGCGGACTGGCGAGTCCGCTAGTTCTGCTACAGCCTGAGGAGCAAGCCACTGGGCCAGCGCGAGCAGGGCTTGGCTGATTGCGTCGAGACGCTGGTCAGTGTGTCGGCGGGACTGCTCGACCTCAAGGCGAGCTTGCTCAATTGCATCCCAAAGAGAGTGCTCTGAAGAACTGGAGTGGTCTGAAGAGCGGGCTCTACGGTCTGACATTTCTGTCCGCTGAATTCTAAACACTACTCGAATCTAAAGGTCGCGTGTTAACTGTTGATGCATGAAAACACAAAGGGGGGGTCGAGCACCACCAGCTAACGGTTCGAGCACCGGGAAATAAAGAGACTACGAGTAGTAATCTACTAAGTGAATGAGAGTAGGAAGAACAGCAGGGCCGTGAGCCACAACAACAACATACTTCGCCCATCGCGGCCTGAATGCCTCTCTTGCGACGGGCTTTTCCTTGATTGAAGAAAGATTTGGTTATAAGTGAAGGAAAAAGGTTGACAAGAGCAGAGCAAGGAGTACTCCGCAAGGCACAAGATTCGAGTCCGCAGCCTTTAACAAGTAGGCTCCTGGGTCCGAGTCAGCGTGCCCTGGGTGCACCACCTCCCCCCTATTTATAGGATGGGGGGCCTTCCCAAACGGGAAGGGCTAAAATAACCGATTGCCCGGGGTACAGGAGAACCGGGCAGCGGTGACGGGAAGTAAAAAGGAAAGAACACGGCAGTCCGCGCAGAAGGGGCGGACTGGGCTCGCGGGCTGGAGCTTCCAACTGCTACTGCTAGGCACGACCCTACTGGAGGACGGCGGCCTGGGCGGACGAGACACTGCGTCCGCCGATGAAGGGAATCCAAAGATCCAAGGGCACGGCGGACTGGCGAACAGATTGCTGAGTCCGCCGCAGGGGGATCACCCTTGGTGGCCGACTGCTTCTGCTCTGCCGGACTGGGCAGACTGCAAAATTGAGTCGCGGCTGATGAATGGGGGTCCCACCATCTTAAAGGATGCTGCGGACTGAGGGGTTAACAATCTGGTTAAAGCAACAGTTTGAAGGCCTATCACCCTGAAGCAAAGCTCCATCTTTCCTGAACCATTCAATATCTCATGGGGAGCCTTTGCTAACATCAAATCCACACAAGTCTTCTCAGTTGTTGTGAGAAAGAGAAGACATAATCAATCTCTCATCCCCCTACTGTAAAAAGGGTTTTTGAGCACCTGATCAAAAGCTCATTGGTGTCAGGCACCTGATCAAAAATCTGAGTGGATTCCTACCAGGGTGGTAGAAGAGTGGATGTACCCAGGTTGGGGAACTACTATAAATTTCTTGTGTTATCTGGTTGCTCTTTTCTTTTGTTTCTTGTTGTGGCTGTGATAGTTAGGATTGCTATGTTTGTGCTTTAATTTAATTCCTGCAGCACCGGGAGTAGATTGAAGTAGTTAGAAAATTTTATAAAAACCCTAAATACTCTATTCAACCCCCTCTAGATTATTCTATATCTAACCCATCACTTTCAATTGGTATCAGAGCCTGATTTCCCTTAGTTGTACAAGCTAACCCTTGAACCAAAGATCCTGTGTTAGATCTGTCTTTTCATTTCTATTAGATATTCACACACAGTATGGCACAAAACAAAGACTATGCAAGCACCAGACCTCCAGTTTGCAACCTAAATAGGTTTGCCATCTGGAAGGCAAGAATCAAGTTATATATGAGCTCTATTGATGTGGATATTTTCAATTTCATTGTGACAGGTCTGTTGGAACACCCTATTACTGATTTGGGCAAGGATCACTATGTCTGTTAGGAAATTTGTTTTGACCTCCTTGTATAGATCTAAAGGTCAATTAGAACTGAGTTTAAGGGTTAGTATTTAGGTTTGAAAGCTGCCCTCAAGACCCTCAAGACCAGATATTTCAGTTCAGGAGACTAAGTCATTTCGTCGAGCTCAGGACGACGAATCGTCGAACTCAATTCGACGATCTCTGAGCTCAATCTCGACGAATCGTCGAACTCCATTCGAAGATCTCTGAGCTCAACTTCAACGAGTCGTCGAACTCCATTCGACGATCTTCGAGCTCAGATCGACATTCCTGTCTCTAGTTTGTTTCCCTATCTCTGAGCTCAGTTCGACGATAGTTGAGTTCAGATCGACGCTTTCTGCTTTAGTCTAAGTCTAGTCTCTGAGCTCAGTTCAACGATAGTTGAGCTCAGTTTGATGTTTTTCTGGAGAGATCGACGTTTTTCAAGATTCAAATTCAGACAGTTATGGAATTATTCTCAGCATTTATGTCAAGGATCTTGTAGCCATTTTCAATTAATCTGGAGCAAGTTTCAAGGGATTCTCAAAGGAATGTTTTATTGGACTTTCCTCCAGAAGAAAAAATGCAGTTAAGGAAGTCATTTATGTTTTATCTCTTTAAAGAAGAAGTCTATGTCAGACAACCCCCGGGTTTTATCTCTTTAACTCATCCTGATTATGTTTTCAAATTACATAAAGCATTATATGGTCTAAAGCAAGCTCCTAGAGCATGGTATGAGACCCTAGCATGCTTTCTTCTGAAAAATGAGTTTATAAGGGGTAGAGTAGACCAAACTCTTTTTATTAGAACCCATAAGTCCCATACCCTACTAGTACAAATCTATGTAGATGATATTATATTTGGTTCTACTGATTCAAATTTGTGCAGAAGGTTTTCCAACCTAATGCATTCCAAATTTGAAATGAGTAGCATGGGTGTGCTATACTTCTTTCTAGGATTGCAAATCAAACAACATGCTGAAGGCATATTTATTTCTCAAACCAAGTATGCAAAAGAAATGGTTAAGAAATTTGGTATGTCTGAAGCATCATGTATGAAAATACCTATGCCTACTAATGTTGTATTAGATGATGATAAACATGGGAAACCTGTTGATCAGACAACATATAGAGCAATGATTGGCTCTTTATTGTACCTTACAGCTAGTAGACCTGACATAATGTTTGATACATGCATATGTGCTAGATTCCAAGTGAGCCCTAGAGAGTCACACTTAACCTTAGTAAAAAGGATTCTTAGGTATGTAAAAATTTGTCCAAATCTAGGTCTATGGTATCCAAAAGATTCAGCATTTGACTTAACTGGATTTTCAGATGCTGATTATGCTGGATGCAGAATAGATAGGAAAAGTACCAGTGGAACTTGTCAGTTTATTGGTGACAGACTTATCTCCTGATTTTGCAAGAAACAAACATCTGTGTCAACTTCAACTGTTGAAGCTGAATATATGGCTGCAGGTAGTTGTTGTTCACAAATCTTGTGGATTCAAAACCAACTCCTAGACTATGTCCACAACTTAGAAAAGTCTGAAATATTTTGTGATAATACCAGTGCTATTTCTATAGCACAAAATCCAGTCCTCCATAGTAGGACAAAACACATAGAAATTAGACATCACTTTCTAAGGGGTAATGTTGAGAAAAATGAAATTGAACTTCAATATATCCCAACTGATTTGCAAAGAGGAGATATTTTCACCAAACCCTTAGATGAAAAGAAACATACATTCTTTTTGAATCAGTTAGGAATGTTAGATGGAGGAAGTCTAAAATAAGATCCAAGATTTAAAAAATATAAAAATGACCAAGACTAGGCAAATAAATATGTTTTTTTGTGTATAGAGTATGTTTCTAGTCTCTGAACTGTGCTCGATGATTTTCCCCAAGATCGTCGAACGGAGATCGAAAATTTCAGAAATCGTCGACCAGAGTTCAGCGCTTCTCAGATAGCGCTAAACTATCCTTCTTCAGGTAAGCGATCGTCGAACGGAGCTCGACGCTCTCCAATATCGTCGAACGGAGATCGACGATGTTGACAACCTTTCAGTTTCCTTTAGAAGCCCAGATCATCGAATAGATTTCAACGATCTTTCCTTTTCTGCATCGAACCCTAATATAAAACTCATTTTTCGGCTGTCGTTCTCCCTTTGCGCTTTCATACTCTCTGCAAATTTTCTCTTTCCCTCCAAACTCTTCTGCACTTGGTCGTTTGTTTGTTCATTTTTGCAGGAATCAATGACAGTTTTAGTCGCAATCTTGGCCGCAATGAAATTTGACGCAGGCTTTTATATCGACATGGATTATTTCAATAACAGCGATCAAATCTTCAAGGACATTCTGGAACTTTTCAAAGACCAACAACTAGTTAACATAATGACTACAAGGATCAAATTGGCTATAGATGAGATAAAGGAATGGGTGTATACTGCCCCCAATCTGGATCAGAACACAGTGGTTGGAACCATCTCAGGAACTCAGGTATCTCTAACACCTGCTGCCTTGATAGAGGTTTTTCAATTGAATTCTGGAGAAGATTTTATTGAGCTTTCTGGAGAAGAGTTTTCCCTTATGCTTGAAAGGATGGGACATTCAGAAGCTAACCCTAGTAAATTGCTTAAGAAAAATCTGTCTGTTGAGTACATATTTCTTGGTGATGTTGTTGGAAAAGTGCTGTTGGCAAAACACTCAGCTCATGATACCATATCCAGGTATCAGCTCTGTTTGATGTGTGCCTTGGTGGACAAGAAGAAACTGAACTGGGCAGAAGTATTTTTTGATTTAATCAAGAAGAAAATTAACAAGAACTTTGTTAATTTTGGGAGGATTTTAGGGCTGTTTCTTCATAATAGATGCCCTGCACTGCTTGTTTCCAGTGGGATGCACATCAATGCCTCCAAGAGGCTTACCTGTGTCCTATTTGGGAAATGGGATAGGCAGATTGTAAAGCCCAGCAGGCCCTCTGCAATCTCTTCTTCAGGCACAAGGACTGCTTCAGTCTCTTCCCCTCAGGTTTCTGCCCTTGTAGAAGACTTGCCTGCTTCATCTCCTCCTTCTCCACCTATTATTTCATCTACAACAGTCACCATCATAATTTCATCACCCATTTCCATCCCATCTCCAACTTCAATCCCTTCTCCAACTCCACCATTAACTGAAGAAATCTTCCATCCACTACATCACTACCCACACCTGGACATTGATTCATCATCTCATATTCCATCTTTCAATCTTCTAGATGATTCCTATATGGATGATTCTCCTTCATCCCCTCTTGAGCCACCATCTTCATCCACTTCTTATCAATAACTCCTTCAGGACATCATTGCTCAACCATCATTCACACAATCCATTTCCATTCCATTATCTTCCATCTCCACAACTCCAATATCTCAAACATCACTTCCACCATCCACAGGTTCTCCCACAACATCTCCTGCTGCTCCAACTTCCATCCCTACATCTACTCAAGTCCCTCTTGAGCAAGTAGACATTCCAGCTATTGCAGATAGGCTATATGAGTTGATAGCTCCCACGCTATCACTATTAATGGAGACCTCTTTGGCTCCACTTCTAAAAATAGTTCAGGAACTGTCTGCCAGGCTATCCTCTTTTCTTCCTCTTCAGGCAATCCCTTCTTCTGGGTGCCTTGATCCAGTTCTCACTGCATCTAGGCAGGGGGAGATGCCTTATGAAGCTGAGAGATTGCCTGTTGTAGTAACTTCAGACATAGCTCTAGTAGCTCCAGTTGCAGTCATTACAGTGGACCTCAGGTCACAGTTGTCAGTTTTTGATTCTGTATACTTCAACTGTCTTCCAGCCCAGCATACTGAAGATCTTACTAAGGCCATTGTGCCTATTTCCAGCTGTGACCCTAGCTTAATAAGTTCTTATGTCAATTCCATCAATGCAATGGACATTTCTCCTTCTATTTCTGTTGATCCTGCTGCTGTTGTTGATGTTTCAGCCAGTTCTGTTACTACTGTTTCAGTTTCTGAAGATATGCAAATGATAGAGGCAATTGTTTTTGAGCCTGCTGTGTCTGAGCCTGCTGTGTCTGAGCCTACTGTTTCTGAAATTATTATATCTGAACCTGCTGTTACAGTTTATTCTACCAGTGTTGCTTCTACTCCAATTCCTACTACTGTTGTTGCTCCTGTTGCTGTTTCTGTTGTCTCTTCTGCTTAGTCTCAACAACAGAAAGAATATCTCAAAAGTATTGATGCAGTGTATGATAATCCACAAAGCTCAGACAGTGATCAGTTTAGAACTGACTCTGATGATTCCTCTGCAACAATTACAAGGAAAAGGAAAGCCAGAAGCAAGGCCATGAAGAGAGTTCCCCCAGAGAAAGTGAAAGATACAAATAATATTCCATATTATATACTACATGATTGCCTTATTACAGAACCATGGATGCAGTACTCCAGGAATCAACTGAAAGCCATGAAGAAGAAAAGAAAGTATGACAAAGGATCATCCCATTTCAATCCTCCTCCTCCTCCTCCTCCTTCACCTGATGCAGGTGCAGGTGGAAGTTCTGCCGTCCAATCTACTACTAGAAGATAAACTTCATATCAACCTCAAGGAAGATCCCAGTACAGAGGAAATCAGTCTAGAGGTTACCAGTCCACAAGAGGACAGTACAGAGGAAATCAAAGAGGACTCAAAGTGTATTCCAGGCAACATCCTTATCAAAGGGAAGGACAAGGTCCCTCTGACACTACCTCTGGTCCCTTCCCTTATAAGCTTAAAGGTCTAGTCTCTTCTAGAGCTTCTCCTGATAATTCTTCAAACAGATATGAGCCTCCTGTTCCATTTGAAGACCTAGAAAATAATCCCACCTCATGGACAGCAAGAATGAAAGAATTGGCTGCACTAGACCAAATCAAGAAGGCTAGAGAACAAGTAAAAGATACATCAAATATCACTACTCTATCAGATCAAAGAAAGAAAGAACTTGAGAGATACTCCTCCAACAAATTCTTTGATTCAGAAAGTTATATAAAGCTGCATCCAAAAGCTGTAGTGCCCAGGCCAAAACATCAAACTTCTCTAGGTGCAGCTGATTACAGAAGATCCAAGAAAGAAGCTCTCAACCCCAACAGAGAAATAGTTCTCATAAAGAGCAAGGAAAAGGAATGATTCTGTAAGATAACAGTAATTTTGTTTTCTAAACTATCTGTGATAATGTCTGTGTTTCTGCAATGTTTTGTTTGTTATATTTCTGCTTTGTATGTTTTTAATTTTCCAATGTCTGTAAATAGTAATCCTAACCCAAATAGGGGGAGATTGTTGGAACACCCTATTACTGATTTGGGCAAGGATCACTATGTCCTGTAGGAAATTTGTTTTGAACTCCTTGTATAGATCTAAAGGTCAATTAGAACTGAGTTTAAGGGTTAGTATTTAGGTTTGAAAGCTGCCCTCAAGACCCTCAAGACCAGATATTTCAGTTCAGGAGACTAAGTCATTTCGTCGAGCTCAGGACGATGAATCGTCGAACTCCTTCTACATCTCTGAGCTCAACCTCGACAAATCGTCGAACTCCATTCGACGATCTCTGAGCTCAACTTCAACGTGTCGTCGAACTCCATTCGACGATCTTTGAGCTCAGATCGACGTTCCTGTCTCTAGTTTGTTTCCCTATCTCCAAGCTCAGTTCGACGATAGTTGAGTTCATATCGATGCTTTCTGCTTCAGTCTAAGTCCAGTCTCTGAGCTCAGTTCAACGATAGTTGAGCTCAGGTCGACGTTTTTCTGGAGAGATCGACGTTTTTCAAGATTCAAATTCAGACAGTTATGGAATTATTCTCAGCATTTATGTCAAGGATCTTGTAGCCGTTTCAATTAATCTAGAGCAAGTTTCAAGGGATTCTCAAACGAATGTTTTATTGGACTTTCCTCCAGAAGATAAAATGCAGTTAAGGAAGTCATTTATGACAGGCTAACAGCTATTTTGGACAGATAATTATTCTATTGAGATCTGAGGAATAAAAGATCAATGTTTTAATTCCTACTGGACATCATCAACAAAAAACGACAACAATCACAACAACAACAGAAAGAGAAAAAGTTGTAGATATTCTCAGTCTCTGAATTCATACAGGAACACACATCACTGAAGGAGATCAATATTCTGAAATTTCTAGATCCCTTTTTGATTCCAGTGTTCAAAGGCCATTATCATTCAAGACTCCAGACAACACACATTTCAGCTGTTGCTGGAATCATCTTTTACTGGAGATCAAATCTTCTGAAGGCCTATCACCCTACTGCAAAGCTTCACTTCTTGAACAACTCAAGAACTCAGGGTGACAACATCCACTATCTTCTCTCTGATTGTTGACAGAGAAGATCATCTCTCTCTCTCTCTCTCTCTCTCTCTCTCTCTCTCTCTGTTGTAAAGGGTTTATCAAACTCCCTTCAAAAGTTTGTGTTGGTTTCTGAGACCTTGTCAAAACTCAATGGTGGCAAGACACCTGATCAAAAAATCTGGTTTGGTTTTTGAGTACCTTATCAAAAGCTCATTGGTGCCCAGGATACCTGATCAACTCATCCTGCAGTGGATTCCTACCTAGGGTGGTAGAAGAGTGGATGTACCCAGATTGGTTGGGGAACCACTATAGCTCCTTGTGTCATCTGGTTGCTTATTTTCTTTTGTTTTCTGCCTGTGGTTTGTGATTGTTCTGTGATTGCTTTGTAATTAGGTAGTTGCTGTGCTTGCTGTATTTCATTTGCTTCCCTGTTCACTTAGGAATACAACAACAGTTGTAAAAGGTTTTTAGCAAGCACCATACTCTATTCACCCCCCCCCCCCCCGCCTCTAGAGTATATCATATCTAACCTAGACTTTCAAGGTCCTCCTTAACCATCTACCTCAACCTCTACAGTAACATCCAACAACAATGCAGTTCCACCACATGAGTGGACTGGGGCCTAGAAGAAGGCAAAAATTGTTGATGTCAAGGCCATGAATATTCTGGCCCAAACAATGTCAGATGACATTTTTCAAAAAGTGGCTGAATGCACATCAGCCAAAGCCATCTGGGATTCCCTCAATCAAATGGTGTCTAGATCTGCTGATGAAAAAAAAGATAGGAGATCCAATCTCATATCCCAATATGAGAATTTCAATAAGGAGGAAGCTGAATCAGTACCAGACATGTACAATAGGTTGAGCTCAATTATCAATGAGCTGAAAACCTTGGATAAGGACATCACCCTCACAGAGATGAATGATAAAATCCTTATGTGCTTCCCAAGCTCATGGGATTCAAGGATCTGACCCATCAAGGAGGCCAGGATCCTGAATGAGATTTCCACTGAATCTCTTTTAGGAAAGCTTAAGTCCTATGAGCAGCTTATCAAATCCAGAGAAGCAGCTGAGCAAAGAACACCTCCACCACCAAAGAAGGAGCACAGCATTGCATTCAAAGCTGCTGAGGAGACAGAGACTCCAATAATGAATAAAGAACTGATGTCTCTCTTTGCCAAGAGATTCTACAAGATGGCAAGGAAAAACTTCAGAAGAAAGTCATCCAGATAGGATGATAAGCCAAGATATGACAAGATCCCCACTAAAGAAGTGGTGTGCTTTGGCTGTAGGAAACCTGGACACTTCCACTCTGAGTGTCCAGAGACTCAGAAGAAGGAGAAGAGAAGAGAGAAGAATACAAGAAGACAACAAAGCAGCAGGCCTTCCTCTAGCAGACACAAGAAGAAGGAGAAAGGCTTTGTAGCTGAAAGCTAGAGTGAAACAGAAGATGAATCCTCATCTTCCAGCTCCAGTGAAGAAGAAGAGGAGGCAAGGGCCAAAGAAGTATGCCTTATGGCCATTAATGCCTCCAGGAGCCAATCAGATGAAGATGCATCTGACAATGAAGAAGCTTCAGAATCTGAATCTGACCAGGTATTGTTTCTTTTGATTATAACTCTGATTCATTCAAATGTGAATTTAAAATCATGTACATAGATCTAACAAATTCAAAAAAAAAAGAAATTAAAACACTTAGGGAAAAACTAGAAAACCAAGAAAATGTACTTTCTGAAAACAATAGGTTAAATGATGAATTAAATTTAGCTAACGAACAAATTATCCTATTAAAGACTGAGTTATGTGAGGCTAAACAACTTGAGGAAACCCTCAATGGGAGAAGCCTAAAGTTGATGGACATTACAAGCACTGTCAATGCCAGACTAAATGGCATGCTTGGCTTGGGTGCTTCATCAAGTTTGCCCCCCATTCTCAAGAAGAATATTTTAACAACCCCCATCAAATTTGTTTCAGCTAAGGGGAAAGAAACAATAAACCATAAACAAACCATAGAAGAAATTCCCAAATCAAAAGGTCGAAATAACAAAAATCAGAAAATCTTAGGTAAAAACAAAGTTTAGCAGATTTCGTCGAACTTAGATGGACGAAATGTGGCCAGTTCGTCGAAATCTAGTCGACGAACTCTGAACACAAACCTTAGCTATAATTATTCATCTAACTGCGATCAACAAACTCTGTATGGTTTGTCGAGCAGTGATCGACGAACTTGGGGCACAGAAAATGACCATGTTCATTCTCTAGGCAGAGATCAACGATCTCATCCCTATTCGTCGAACTCTGGTCGACGAACTCACAACATTTCATCGAACCCAAAAAGACTTAACAAAAATTATAACTATAACAACAATTCTATTAAATCCAGGAAACCATTTAATCCATTAGCTGACTGGATAATTCCACCAAGAAGATATCATCCCATAGGATACAAATCTCAACCAGAATTCTCTGTGATATCTAGTTTTTCATATCAACAATATAAAGGACCCAAGGTAACCTAGGTGAACAACAACTAACTGTTTTTACTGCAGGAAAAGGGTTGTCCAGTGAATAATCAAACTTGGTACCTGGACAGTGGATGCTCCAAACACATGACTGGAGTAAGGACAATTTAATCAACTACAAGTCCAAGCTAGGGCCAAAGGTAATCTTTGGTGACTCAAAGTGTGGCCAATCAGAAGGTTACGAAGAAGTGAAAATTGGAGCTGTCACCTTCAAGAAAGTGACATATGTTAGAGGGCTCAAACATAACCTCATCTTCATAAGTCAATTATGTGATGAAGGTTATCAGGTACACTTTAACTCAACCTCCTGCATTATATCTAATAAAGAAAAACAAATTGTTTTAATTGGAAATAGACAAGAAAATATATATTTAGTTGATTTCTATTCATCCAATTCAGACATTTGTTTGCTTAATATTGTTTGCAATCAAAATTAACTTTGGCATAAAAGGCTAGGTCATGTTAACATGAAAAACATTGTTAGGTTATCTAAAGACAGTCTTGTAAGATGCTTACCTTCTGGTCCCTACAAGAAGGAAGGCCTTTGCAGTGCTTGTTAACTAGGTAAGCAAACTAATACTAGCTTTAAGTTAGTTAATAAAAGTGATTCACCTAGGATTTTGTATTTGCTACACATGGATCTCTTTGCACCCATTATTGTGCAAAGCCTAGGAGGGAAATCCTACACTTTAGTTATTGTAGATGACTTCTCAAGGTTCACTTGGGTGTTCTTTTTGAGATCTAAGTCAGACACCTTCAAAGTTCTTACAGATTTTCTCAAGACCATACAGATTGAGTACTCTACTCATATTGTATTGATTAGAAGTGATCATGGTACAGAGTTTGAGTCTCTTCTTATGCATGAGTTCTGTGAGAAAGAAGGTATCATGCACTGCTTCTCAGCTCCTAGAACTTCCCAACAAAATGGGGTAGCTGAAAGGAAAAATAGGACCCTAATTGAAGCTGCAGGAACATTACTTGCAGATGCTTACATGTAACTAACCTTTTGGGCAGAGGCTGTAAATACAGCAAACTATGTCCTGAACAAGAGCTTGATACATAAACTGAAGAATAAGACTCCCTATGAATTACTTAAAGGGAAGAAACCTAAAACCAACTATTTTAAAGTATTTGGATGTATATGTTATATATATAACAACAATAAGAAATACATTAGAAAGTTTGAAGCTAAGGCTGAAGAGAGAATTTTTCTAGGATATTCCGAAGTAAGCAAAGCTTATAGGGTATTTAACAAATCCTCCTTGAAAATTAAAGAATCTATTCATGTTACTTTTGATGAGGCTAACATGTCTTGTAAGGAGAAAGAGATTTCTACCAATAATGCTCTGCAGGTACATCACTTGTGTGAGAATTTGGATGGACTAAGCCTCACCCAAGATGTTCCAACACATATTTCTCCACAAGTTAATGAAGGAAGTGAAGAAGAAAGCACTGAGGAAGTTGAACCTCATCCAACAGCAAATATAATTCCACAAGAGGAATTAATTCAAAATGTTGTTGCTGAACCAACTCCACCAAATGATCTTGTCACACTAAGGGATCACCCTAGATCTTAAGTGATTGGAGACATATCAGCAGGTGTACAGACAAGGCATCAATTCAACCAGGACTTGAAGCATGCCTGTTTTCTCTCTCAGGTTGAACCTTAATCCATAAAAGATGCTGAGCAGGATCCCCACTGGATCATTGCAATGCAAGAGGAACTTAACCAATTTGAGAGATGTAGAGTTTGGGATTTGGTTCCAAGACCTCAAGACTACCCAGTCATTGGAACCAAATGGGTATATACAAATAAACTAGATGCCCGAGGTATAATTGTGAGAAACAAGGCTAGGCTTGTTGCTCAAGGATACAGGCAAGAAGAAGACATAGATTATGATCAAACCTTTGCACCAGTTGTAAGGTTAGAGGACATCAGAATTTTTCTAGCCTATAATGCTAACAAGAAATTCAAGGTGTATCAGATGGATGTGAAGAGTGCATTTCTTAATGGAGTACTTAAAGAAGAGGTTTATGTTGAGCAACCTCCAGGTTTTGTCTCTCCAACTTATCCTTATCATGTTTTTAAATTGCATAAAGCTCTTTATGGTCTAAAGCAAGCTCCAAGAGCTTGGTATGAGAGGCTTTCTAGCTTTTTGATAGAGCATAAATTCATCAGAGGCATAGTAGATAAAACACTTTTCACTAGACATCATAAGGATCAAACCTTGTTAGTACAAATATATGTAGATGACATCATATTTCGGTCTACTGACTCCAAATTATGCAAGAGTTTATCTGACCTCCTGCATTCAAAATTTGAAATGAGTAGCATGGGTGAGCTCTCCTACTTACTTGGTCTCCAAGTGAAGCAGCTTCCTGATGACATCTTCATCTCCCAAGCTAAATATACTAAAGAGCTTATAAAGAAGTTTGGGATGGCTGATGCCTCAGCAAAGAAAACACCCATGGCTACAAATGTTGTGATAAACTCTGATGCACATGGGAATCCTGTGGATCAAAAACTATATAGGGGCATTGTTGGGACCCTACTATACCTTACAGCAAGCATACATGATATTATGTTTGTCATATGCCTTTGTGCTAGGTTCCAGGTGAACCCTAAAGAATCTCACCTAATTTTCTTAAAAAGAATTTTGAGATATATAAAGAGTTGTCCTAGTCTAGGCCTATAGTATCCCATTGAGTCAGAATTTGAGTTAACTGGACACTTAGATGATGACTTTACAGGATGCAGGGTGGATAGAAAAAGCACCACAGGAACTTGCCAGTTCCTTGGGATGAGATTAGTGTCTTGGTTCTGTAAGAAACAATCATCTATGTCCACTTCAACTACTGAAGCAGAGTACATTGAAGCTGGCAGCTGCTGTTCATAGATGTTGTGGATTCAGAATCAACTGCTGGACTATGGTCTCAACTTAAATAATTCAACTCTACTCTGTGATATCACAATTGCTATAGCCATAGCATAAAATCTAATCCATCACAGTAGCACTAAGCATATAGACATTAGGCATCATTTCATTAGAGAGTGTGTAGACAAAAATAAAATTAAACTTGTCTATATATACACTGATTTACAAAGAGCTGACATTTTCACCAAACCTCTGGATCAAAGAAACCACTTGTTCTTTATAAATTAGTTTGAGATGATCAATGGAGAAGACTTAGTTTAGTTTATGTCTGCACTCGACGAATCTGCCAAAGTTCGTCGAACGGTGCTCAACGAACTAAGGAAAGCTCTTGAGATATTCGTCGAACAGAGGTCAACGAACTCTCTGTGAGTGAAGTTGAGTTTGCCGAACAGAGATCGACGAAGTTGCTTCAGAAAACTTTCGTCAAATGGAGCTCGACGAAATGTCTTCAAATCTTCAGACTGAGCTCGAGGAATTATTTAACTATCAATTATTTCGTCGATCTCAAGTCGAAGAATTTCTTAATTTTTGTGGAACGGAGTTTGTCGATTCATATTCTGGAAAACCTTATATCTAGGTTTTCATCGACCTTCGTCCCGCGCTTTCAGTTCCTTTGCACTTGATCTTTGCTTTTCTCTTGTAGGTGCTCTCATGGCGATTCAAGCAGGAACTCTTGCCGCAATGAAATTTGACACCGGGTTTGATGTCGATTTCGATTCCTTCCCACATTCGGTCCCTATATTCCTGACAATCCTGCATCTACTTGAAGACCAACAATTGAAGAATCTGCTATCGACTAGAATCAAGATCTCTGCCACAGAAATCAGGGAATGGGTGTATACTTCTTCTACCACAGATGATAGTACCATGTCTGGAACAATCGCGGGTAATGTTGTTTCTCTCACTCCCGCCATTTTAATAGAAATATTTTGCTTAAGTAATGGTGAAGAGGATTTAGAAATGAATACTAAAGAGAATGATGAGATGCTAAGTCTAATGGGTTATTCTGGACAAACCACAAACAAATTGTTGAAGAAGCATCTTTCTGCTGAATTCAAATTCCTAGCAGATATAGTGGGCAAAGTTTTACTGGGCAAGCACACTGCACACGACTATATAACCAGGCACCCATTTCTGGTTATGTGTGCAGTGGTGAACAAGAAAAGGGTGAACTGGGCACATATCATGTTTGATCTTATTAAGAAAAAGAATAATAAAAAGAAAGTTAGTTTTGGAAGGATCCTGGGAATCTTCTTGAAAGAAAAAGCTGTTGAATCCCTGGTCTCCCTGACCATATTCATTAATGTCAGCAAAAGCCTCACTTGTGCCCTGTTTGGCAGGTGGGAGAGGACCATCACAAAGCCATCTAAGGCTTTTTCCTCCTCCACCAGGGATTCTGAAAGTACAAGGGCTGATCCAGCCACTTCCCACCCTTCTGAAGAGATCCCTCCTACACCTCCATCATATTCCACCATTCCACCTCTCCAATAAACCCAACAACAAACACAATAATAACCACAACAACAACCACAACAACAACCACAACAACAACCACAACAACAACCACAACAACCTGTTCATGTTCGTACTCCAGCTTCATCTCCTGCCACTTCTCCACCAATAGATCTTACTGACATCCCCTCTTCCCCTCCTTAGGAATCTCAACAACCTTCTCCATCTCAATCACCACAACCAACCCCACCTCAGTCCCACCATGATACCTGCATTCGCTCACCACGTTCATCTCCCTTACCCCCTCATTTGGACACAAATCCATTCTTTACTCTACATACTTCCCCTCCTCATACTTCATCCCTTACAGATATCCACATGCAAGATGCTCTCCCTCTTACTCCAACATCAACTTCCATTCCTCCATCTGTTTCCACTCAAACACCCTCCATTCCACCATCTGCCAATCTACTCTTGGAACCCTCCACCATTTCATCTCTTATTGCACTGCTTACTCCTCTCCTCAAAAATCTTCTAGTAGAGGCCATTATACCTCTTACTGCTTCTATATCCTACCTTGCTGCTCAAATAAATGCTCTCTCTGCTGCCCCTCTTCAGTAAGGGGCCTGGCTTCAGTTTCCACTGAAACCAGGCAGGGGAGATTCTTGATGAAAAAGCAGCAGCATCAGTATCCCCAGCAACAGCAGCAACAGCAGTACCGGCAGCAATAACAAAAGAATTAGCACCAGAAGAACCAACAGCAGGTGCTGATCAAGAGTTACTAGATTAAATTGATTTTATTGAGTCTGATATGGACTTGGATGAGCCTGTGTTGGCTGAGAAAATAAATGTTGGTGATTATATTATTAATCCCACAGCAGATCTATCAAGCTTGTTAAGCATTTTTAATATAGCTCATTTGAGCTCTCTTCCAGCAGACAGTACTAAGCCATCTTTGGCTATAATCCCCTACACCACACCAATAAGCCCCATAGTTGCCAAGCAACTCAAGGCAATTTTTGCTACTCCAGAGTCTCCAGCCATCTCATCTCCACCTAAGGCTGACTCAGTCATCATTTCATCCCCTCTAGAAACCATTTCTGCTCCAGTTTTTATAATGGATGATTCCCCCTTACCTGATCTGGATGAACTGATCATGGCTGATATACAAGAGGAAAATAAGTCAGTTGTTAAAAGCACTAAAGTATATAGCTCTCCAGCTCCTACTCTAGCCCCAGTCCCAGCTCTTCCTTCAGTTACTACTCAGGCTGAAATGCCAATTGACAAATCAGTACTAAAGGCCATTGATGCCTTATATGATGCTCCTCCAGATTCTGATGATGATGATGAGGAGGACTCATATGAGGAACCCAAGAAAATGAAAGTCTCCAAGAAGAGGAAAGCTCCTCCACCTCCTGCTCCAAAGCACAACCCAGCAAATGACACACCCTATTACATACTCCAGAAGATCACTCCTTACAAGGGTATGCCAGCTTGGATGTGGCTGTCTAGAAATAAACAAAAAGAAAGTAAAAGAAGAAGAAGATATTATCCACCTCCACAAAGATTTAGGAAGGATCCTCCTCCACCTCCTCCTCCAGCTGCTGGTGCTTCATGCACAACATCTCAAAGGTCTACCCAGTTTCAAAATACCAAAGACATTAGGGTAGATCTTCATCTTCAGGAGCAGCCAGCAGAGATACTATTCATCTGACAAGCAGCGCCAACAACAACAGCAGCAGCATCAACAACAAAAACAGCAGCAACTCCCTGAACATCAAAAAGCTGAAAGCTCTAACAGACCTGCTTCCCCTATACCATTTGATGATCCTGAAACAGCTACAACAGCAAGGACGGCCAGGTTCCAGGAACTGGTTGGCCTTTCCATGATCAACAAAGTTAGAGCTGAAGGGAAGGATACATCTGAATACACAACAATGTCAAAGTATTGAAAGGAAGAGCTGAATAGGTTTACTAAAGCTAATAAATTTTTTAATGTTGATGACTATATGAAACTGCATCCAGAAGCAGTAGTGCCTAGGGCTATTTCACTAAAAATCATAGGGGCTGCAGACATGACTATGATAAAGGTGCAAGCTGCAGATCCCAATAGGGAAATCATATTCACTCAATCTGGAGAGAAAGGGAAAGAGGAGAAGCAAAAGGAGAAAAAGCAAAAGAAATGATACTAGAACTATCTTTAATATTTCTGAGTTAGTTTGAAAACTGCTTTTTATATTTCCTGATACAAAGCTTATTGTATATACATCTGATGCATATACTAATTTTTCGTGCCAGATATATGTTTTCCTGCTTTGTAAATTTTTGTTTCATTATGAGTCTATAATTAGTGACCTCACCCAAATAGGGGAGATTGTTGGATCCCTAGTTTGATTTGGGCTAGGTTCACTAAGTTAGGATCATCTGAGCCAACATGTATAGCCAGGGTCATGGTTGTGTCTTAGAGTATAGGCCAAGTCCTTAGAGTTAACAATACATGGACCAGCCATCAAGAGGCTGCATAAAAACTCAAGACTTAGAGAAATTTCAGAGACTCAGAAGATGAGTTCGACATTTGTCGAACTCAGGTCGATGAAAGCCGCGCTCAGCTCGACGATCTCAGAGACAATTCTCTGAGCTGAGCTCGACGAACTTGAGACTCAGTTCGACGATTTATGGACACTACTTCAACATTTCAAGTCCAGAATTTCTCTGGACTCCACTCGACGAACTTGGTATTCAGGTCGACGATCTATGAGTATTCTACTTCAACATCTTATTCCAGAAACAAGTACATATTCTAAGTCCAGGATCATACTCCAGTCGACGAATTCACCTTCTCAGCTTGATGAACTTAGACCACATTCCTGGCAAGACTTATCTAGCAGTTAGAAGTTCTCAGGTCGACGAATCTAGTTCTCAGGTCGGCGAATCTAGTTCTCAGGTCGACGATTTCTGGCAACTCCACTTCAACACTTCATTCTAGAGACATCTTGAATATTCTAAGTCCAGAAGCACTTTGCTGAACTCCAGTCGACGAACTTAGATTATCAGCTCGACGAACTTCGTGCACAGAATTGGTAAGGTTCTGGAGAAAGCAGTTGTCTGTTCTGCGGTCGACGTTCTTGGATCTCATCTCGACGAACAACCATTATCAGGTCGATGAACTTGACTTCACAGCTCGACGAACTTTGGACCCAGATCGACAAATTCTGTGAAGAACCAAACTTAGTTATTTTCATCCATCTGTCCTTATTCTATGACAAGAATTCCTGAGTAATCAATGTTAAAATATTCTCTGAATATTACCGTTAGAAGCAAGCATTGATTGCAGACTTCATCAGGATTATTGGTTGTCGTGTTTCAATGGGACAGTTGGGGAAATCATTCAATGCAAAATATTCTCCAGGCCGTCAGGAATGAATGTAGAAGAATTTGAAATTTCAAAAGGAAGATAATATGGAAAATACAAAAAGGGATTTTCCATCTCCTTCTTACACAGACAGACAGTCAGTTTGTAAAATCAAGAATCTTCTGCTGCTCTCTCTCGATAGCACTCTGAGACAAAAAGAAATAGAAAGCTGATACAGAAAAAGAAGCCCTAACCAGAGAAAGAACATCAAGCTAAAGAAGAAGAAGAAGAACAGCCAATCTAAATCAAGAGTCTTCTTCTATCTTCTGCAGGACTCTTCAAAGGACAACAAATTTTCTATCAGTCAAGAAGTTCCTGGAGTTCATCTGGTTAAAGCAACAGTTTGAAGGCCTATAACCTTGTAGCAAAGCTCCATCTTTCCTGAACCATTCAATACCTCATGGGGAGCCTTTGCTAACATCAAATCCACACAAGTCTTCTCAGTTGTTATGAGAAAGAGGAGACATAATCAGTCTCTCATCCCCCCACTGTAAAAAGGGTCCTTAACTCCCTTCAAATGTTATTCCTGGTTGCAAGTCACCTGACCAAAAGACTTGAGGTTCGTTTTTGAGCATCTGATCAAAAGCTCATTGGTGTCAGGCACCAGATAAAAAATCTGAGTGGATTCCTACCAGGGTGGTAGAAGAGTGGATGTACCCAGGTTGGGGAACCACTATAAATTTCTTGTGTTGTCGGATTGCTCTTTTCTTGTGTTTCTTGTTGTGGCTGTGATAGTTAGGATTGTTATGTTTGTGCTTTAATTTAATTCCTGCAGCACTATGACTAGATTGAAGTAGTTAGAAAATTTTATAAAAAACCTAAATACTCTATTCACCCCCCCCTCTAGAGTATTCTAGATCTAACCCCTCGCTTTCAAACACCATTAATCATGCAGTCATAATGACAAATGTACATTGATGCACATTCCTAGTGGACATTCGTGAGGTCAATTGTGTTCTTCCTCCCAAATAATCTCAACCTGGCTTTGATACCACATTGTAACGCCCCCACTCATCACACAGAATATAACCGTGGATCCGGCTGGGGCCCCACGCCATATCCCACAGACAAGCGGCAGAATTACGTGTGGAAATCAAAATCTACTCGTACCCTAACTCAAAACATTCTAGTGCAGCATTTTATGTTAAATGAACTCAGCTCAGTGAATGTCCACTAATATACAAACTCCACATTTATATATCATAACAGGAATGTATACAACACACCCACACATGGCCTTAAGGCCTGACTGGTTTCTCTTTACACAAATACATTTTCATACATCGGCACGCAGGCCAACCACACATGAAATCCAAACATGCTTCTTCGCACGGCCTTCAAGGGCCTTTAGCAGCAAGCCTCCATTCCACTCAATTCCATTCAAGCATCAACACCTGCAATTCATTATCCACCCGAGAGCGGCAAATAAAGTAACGGTCAGCTTTAGCTGACCACTTATAACGACCTTATCCCTTACCCGGGGCAGTGGTTCTTTCCCTGTATGAATTGTCATCATCATGTCTATCAAATCTACGAATCACAAGCATATCACAAACTCCAGTATCCACCAGACGCTCCGTGCACTCAGGGCACCTTCTGGTGTACCGGATATCCCAGTCGTACACCGCCGATCAGAGGTTCTTCACTTGTTGGTTGAGCGGTTCAATCCTAGTCCATCAGTCCCGTAGGCTGGCGACATCCCGTCCATACGACTCAGAGGTACTACCTCATAGCATCCACAAACACAACCAGAGCAGATCGACCCATATCATGTGGTGTGGCAAGTCGGGTTTATCAGTGCTCCCCAGGCATTACCACCAATCGACCCCTCACCTATTCCAGATCGACCCACCCGTGTGGTGTAGCAAGTCGGGTTTAACTCGGCTCCCAAGGCATTGCCACCAATCGACCATTCATCTATCAAGATCAACCCACCCTAGTGGTGTAACAGGCCGGGTTTATCCGCGCTCCCCAGGTGTGCTACCAATTGATCTCTCATCACAATCAGGAGCTTAATCAAAGCCACCATACATCCATAATCACCATCCATACATCCATTAAACAAAGCATAAACCTTTCATAGAATCAAATCCATGGAGCCTTCTCCGGTTTACCCACGATCATCACTAATCCAAACTACCCGTCCAGATGGGCTTCACACAACATGCCTATACTGTACTCCACACTTCTGGCTCTAGATGCAGACTCAACCAAGGAATTGCTTACGACATCCACCTCTTGGTGGAGGATTCCATGCACATGCATGAAGAAAGGACTTCGATGTCCAAGAAGGAGATCGTTACCCTTGAAGATCGCTTCAGCGCCATGAAGTAGCCGGATGGAAGTCACCGCCTCGGCTTTGCCTTCATGAATCCGCTCTCGGACATTCGCTCCGCACTCTGCAACTCCTCTAGCAGTTGGTTCCTCTTCCCTTCCCTCCTACCCTAGCTCTCCCTTTCTCTTTCTCTTTCTCTTAAGAGAATGATGAAGAAGAAGAATAGAAATGAAGGGCTTTTATTCTCATTTCTCGGCCTTGAACTACATGGAAGGAGCCTAGCCCTTGGATCCAGGATAAGAGAAATGAATGGCTCAGATTGCCCAAAAATAGGCTGAACACGACCTAACACGCCCTGTGACACGCCCGTGTCACAGGCCACGTCACTTACGCGGCAGGAAACCGACTCAGATACAACTAGTACACGGCCGTGTAACACGCCTGTGTCACACCCTACACGCTCGTGTCATTCCCGACATGCCCATGACCATTAGCCGTGTACTTCACATAGCACAAGCTCATCTATCCCAAGAAGGACACGGCCATGGGACACTCCAGTGTCCAATGCTGTGTACCCTAGGACACACCCGTGTCTCATATCACACGCCCTGTGACACACCCGTATCACAAGCCGTGTACTCCCTTTGCTCGACACTCGATGATCGTCGAGCATATTTAATCGACCAAGGGGGCGACACGCCCTCTGACACGCTCGTGTCACCGGGCATGTTCCCTCCAAAAACTTCGTCAACCGAATTTCGTCGACCACTTGACCAACTACTCAACCCAAGCACGACACACCCTGGGACACACTCGTGTCCCAAGCCATGTCACCCAAGCTTTACCCAAACTGGGCTTTGGGGTGTTACACAATAATTTCTAAGTAATCAATGCTTAATATTCTCTGAATATTACCGTTAGACGTAGCATTGATTATGTTCTTCATTAGGATTATTACTTGTCATTTTTCAATGGGACAGTTGGGAAAATTAATCAATGAAAATATTCTCTAGGCCGTCAGCATTGAATGAAGGAAGAAATTCAGAAGGAAGATTTCATGGAAAATATAAAAAAAAAATTCCTCTCTCTTCAATAGCAGATAGAATACAAAAAAAACAGAGTTCTTCTTCTTCCTTCTCGACTCAACATAGAGAACAAGATACACAGGACAGAAACACAGTTAAGAGACAAGAAGTCCTAGCCCTTGACAAGACAAATTACAGCAAGCTGAAGAAGAAGAAGATACATTCAAATCAAGAGTCTTCTTCCTTCTTCATCTCAGGACTCTTCAAAGGACAACAAACACTCTATTTGTCAAGAAGCTCCTGGATACCTGCTGGTCAAGGCTGAAATATTGAAGACCTACTCACCCTGCAGCAAGGCTCAAATCTTCCTGAGTTCAATATCTCAAGGTGAGATTTTGCTAACATTATATATCCACTAAAGTCTTCTTAGTTGTATTTGAGAAAGAGAAGACCACATCACTCTCTCATCCCCCACTGTAAAAAGGGTTCTTTAACTCCATTCAAAAGTTATTCTTGGTTGCAAGTCACCTGAACAAAAAACTTGGGGTTTTGGTTTTTAAGAACCTGATCAAAAGCTCATTGGTGGCAGTCACCTGATCAAAAACCTGCTAGTGGATTCCTACCAGGGTGGTAGAAGAGTGGATGTACCTAGGTTGGGGAACCACTATGAAATTCTTATGTTGTCTGGTTGCACTTTTTCTTTTGTTCTTGCTGTGGCTGTGATAGTTAGGCTTTGTTGTGCTTGTGATAGTGCTGGATTAATTCATCTTAGGTCTGTTTTTATTCACAGCAAAAAGTTTTTAAGTTTTCAAGATACTCTATTCACCCCCCCCCCCCGCTAGAGTATTTCAGATCTAACCCTTACTTTCAATTTGTATCAGAGCAAGGTTCCTTTGGTTGTACAAGTTAACCCTTGAACCAAAAGATCCTGTGTTAGACCTGACTTTTTATTTCTATTACATTTATATTCATAGCATGGCACAGAACAAAGACTATACAAGCACCAGACCTCCAGTGTGCAACCTAAATAGTTTTGTCATCTGGAAGGTAAGAATCAAATTATATATGAATTCAATTGATGAGGACATCTACAATTCCATTATGACAGGTCCTCCTCAAGTAACTGCCTCTACATCTACAACAACCTCAAGCACTCAAGCAGTACCACCACCTGAGTGGACTGAAGCTCAGAAGAAAGCAAAGGTTGCTGAAGCCAAAGCCATGAATATTCTGTCCCAAACAATGTCTGATGACATTTTCCAAAAAAGTGGCAGAATGCACATCAGCTAAGGCCATTTGGGACTCTCTCAACCAAATGGTAGCTGGATCAGCTGATGAAAGGAAAGATAGAAGATCCAATCTCATATCCCAATATGAGAACTTCAAGAATGAGGAAGCAGAATCTGTTGCAGATATGTACAACAGGCTGAGCTCAATCATCAATGAGCTGAAGACCTTGGATAAGGACATCACCCTCACTGAGGTGAATGACAAAATCCTTATGTGCTTCCCAAGCTCATGGGATTCAAGGATCTGGCCAATCAAGGAGGCCAGAAGCTTAAATGAGATTTCCATTGAATCTCTTTTGGGAAAGCTCAAGTCCTATAAGCAGCTCATTAAATCCAGAGAAGCAGCAGAGTAAAGGACACCTCCACCAGCAAGGAACACAACCTGGCATTCAAGGCTGCTGAAGAGACAGAAAATTCAGTAATAAATGAAGATCTAATGAGTCTTCTTGGCAAAAGATTTTATAAAATGGCAAGGAAAGACTTCAGGAAGAAATCATCGAGGCAGGATGATAAGCCAAGGTATGACAAAACTCCTACTAAAGAAGTGGTTTGCTTTGGTTGCAGGAAACCTGGACACTTCATCTATGAGTGTCCAGAAAATCAAAAGAAAGAAAGAAGAAGAGAGAAGGATTCAAGAAAACAGCAAAGCAGCAGGCCTTCCTCCAGCAAATATAAAAAAAAGGAGAAAGGCTTTGTAGCTGAATCTTATAGTGAAACTGAATATGAATCCACATCTTCTAGCTCCAGTGAAGAAGAAGAAGAGGTAAGGGCCAAGGAAGTCTGTCTTATGGCCATTGATGCCTCCAGAAGCTAATCAGAAGAAGAAGATTCTGACAATGAAGAATCTTCAGAAACATAAGCTGATCAGGTACTTTTATCTTTTGACTATAATTCTGATGCTTTCAAATTTGAATTTAAAACCATTTGTATTGATTTAATAAACTCTGAAAAGGAAATCAAAGTACATAGGGAAAAATTATCAAATCATGAAACTCTGATTGCTGAAAACACCAAGTTAAAAGAAGAACTTACACTAGCTAATGAACAAATTATTGCTTTAAAAACTGAACTATGTGAGGCCAAACAACTTGAGAAATCTCTCAATGGGAGAAACCTTAAGCTGATGGACATCATAAGCATAGTCAATGCCAGATTGAATGGCAAACTGGGTTTGGGTGCTTCATCAAGTTTACCCCCCCCCCCATTCTCACGAAGAATATATTAACAACCCCCGTTAAATTTGTTTCTTCTAAGGATAAAGAAGTAATAAACAACAAACAAATTACAGAAGAATCACCTAATCTTGAGAATCACAAAAACAGAAATCAGAAAACCTTGGATAAAAACAAAGTTCAGCAGATTTCGTCAAACTTAGATCGACGAAATATGGCCAGTTCGTCGAACTCAAGTAGACGAACTCTGAATGCAGATCTATATAATAATTATTCATCTTACTGCGATCAACGAACTATGTATTGTTTGTCGAGCAAAGGTCGAGGAACTTGGGGCACAAAAAATTACTATGTTCATTCTCTGAGTAGAGATCGACGATCTCATTCCATTTCGTTGAACTCTGGTCGACGAACTCACAACTATTCATCGAACCCAGTCAAACTTGGTAAAAATCATAATTATGACAACTCTAATAAATCTAGGAAACCATTTAACACACTTGTTGATTGGATAATTCCACCTAGAAGATATCACCCATTAGGATATAAATCACAACTTGAATTTTTTGTGATTTCAAGTTTTTCCTATCAGCAAAACAAAGGACCCAAGGTAACCTGGGTCAAGAATAATTAATTATTTTCTCTGTAGGTGAAGAGCTGTCCACTTGTTAATCAACTATGGTATCTAGACAGTGGATGCTCCAAACACATAACTGGCAACAAGGATAACTTAAGCAACTACAAGTCCAAGCTGGGACCAAAGGTTATCTTTGGTGATTCAAATTGGGGCCAGCTAGAAGGATTTGGAGAAGTAAAGATTGGAGCAGTCACTTTCAAGAAAGTGACATATGTAAGTGGACTTAAGCATAACCTCATCTCTATCAGCCAATTATGTGATGAACGTTATCAGGTACACTTTGACTCCACATCCTGCATTATTTCTAATAAAGAAAAACAAAATGTTTTAATTGGAAATAAATAAGGAAACATATACTTAGTTTATTTTCGTTCTACACCTTCAGTCATCTATTTGCTTAACATAGTTAGCAATCAAAATGAATTATGGCGTAAAAGGCTAGGACATGTTAACACGAAAAATATTACTAGGCTATCAAAAGACAACCTTGTGAGGGGTTTTCCTTCTGGTCCCTACAAAAAGGAAGGCCTCTGCAGGGCTTGTCAACTAGGCAAGCAAGCTAAATCTAACTTTAAGTTAGTTAATAAAAGTGATTCACCTAGGATCCTGTACTAGCTACACATGGATCTCTTTGACCCATTGTTATACAAAGCCTAGGAGGGAAATCCTATACTCTAGTCATTGTAGATGACTTCTCAAGATTCACTTGGGTGCTCTTTCTGAGATCTAAGTCAAATACCTTTAAAGTTCTTATAGATTTTCTCAGGACCATACAGATTGAGTACTCTACTCATGTTGTATTGATAAGTATTGATCATGGTACAGAGTTTGAGTCTCTTCTTATGCATGAGTTCTGTGAGAAGGAAGGTATCAGACAATGCTTCTCAGCTCCTAGAACTCCTCAATAAAATGGGGTAGCTGAAAGGAAGAACAGAACCCTAATTGAAGCTGCAGGCACATTACTTGCAGATGCTTACATGCCTCTATCTTTTTGGGCAGAGGCTATAAGCACATCAAACTATGTACCAAACAGAAGTTTGATACATAAACTTAAGAATAGAAATCCTTATGAATTATTTAAAGGGAAGAAACCTAAAATCACTTATTTTAAAGTATTTGGTTGTATATACTACATACATAATAATAACAAGAAATATATTAGAAAGTTTGAAGCTAAGGCTAAAGAGGGAATTTTTCTAGGATATTCCCAAGTAAGTAAAGCTTATAGGGTGTTTAATAAATCATCCTTAAAAATTAAGGAATCTATACATGTAACGTTTGATGAAGCTAACATGTACTACAAGGAGAAAGAGACTTCTACCAAAAGCACCATGCAGGTACCTCACTTGTGTGAGAATTTGGATGAATTAAGCCTCACCCAAGTGGTTCTAACACATCCTTCTCCACAATTTAAAGGAGAAAGTGAAGAAGAAAGCACTGAAGTGACTGAACCTCATCCAACAGCAGACATAGTTCCACAAGAGGAATTAATTCCAAATGCTGTTGCTGAACAAACTCCACTCACTGATCTTGTCACACTAAGAGATCACCCTAGATCTCAAGTGATTGGAGACATAACAACCGGTGTACAGACAAGGCATCAACTCAACCAAGATGTGATGCATGCATTTTTCCTCTCTCAAGTTGAGCCCCAATCCATAGAAGAGGCTGAGCAAGATCCCCACTGGATCATTGCAATGCAAGAGGAACTCAATCAATTTGAGAGATGCAGAGTTTGGGATTTGGTTCTAAGACCCAAAGACTACCCAGTCATTGGAACCAAATGGGTATATAGAAATACACTAGATGCCCAAGGTGTAATTGATAGAAACAAGGGTAGGCTTGTTACTCAAGGTTATAAGCAAGAAGAAGGCATAGACTATGATCAGACCTTTGCATCAGTTGCAAGGTTAGAAGCAATCGGAATATTCCTTGCTTATGCTGCCTACAAGAAGTTTAAAGTCTACCAGATGGATGTGAAAAGTGCCTTTTTAAATGGAGTACTAAAATAAGAGGTTTATGTTGAACAACCTCCAGGTTTTATGTCGCCAACCCGTCCTTCTTATGTATTTAGATTGCATAAAGCCCTCTATGATCTAAAGTAAGCTCCAAGAGCTTGGTATGAGACCTTAGCTAGCTTTTTGATAGAGCATAAATTAACTAGAGGCATTGTAGATAAAATATTGTTCACTAGGCACCATAAGGATCAAACATTGTTAGTACAAATATATGTAGATGACATTATATTGGGGTATACATATTCCAAACTATGCAAGAGGTTCTCTGACCTCATGCATTCAAAGTTTGAAATGAGTAGCAAGGGTGAGCTCTCCTACTTTATTGGTCTCCAAGTGAAGCCTCTACCTGATGGCATCTTCATCTCCCAGGCTAAATATGCTAAAGAGCTTATTAAGAAGTTTGGGATGGCTGATGCCTCAGCAAAGAAAACACTTATGGCTACTAATGTTGTAATAGATTCTGATCCACATGGGAAACCTATTGACCACATGGGAAACCTTACAGCAAGCAAACCAGACATAATGTTTGCCACATGTCTTTGTGCTAGGTTCCAGGTGAACCCTAAAGATTCTCCCCTAATTTTTCAAAAAAGAATTTTGAGATATATAAAGAGTTGTCCTAGTCTAGGCCTTTGGTATCCTACTGAGTCAGAATTTGATTTAACTGGATATTCAGAAGCTGACTTTTCTGGATGCAGGGTTGATAGGAAAAGTACCTCAGGGACTTGCCAATTCCTAGGTATGAGATTAGTGTCTTGGTTCTGCAAGAAACAAGCATCTGTGTCCACATCAACTGCTGAAGCAGAATATATTGCAGCTGGCAGTTGCTGTTCTCAGATGTTATGGATTCAAAACCAACTTCTCGACTATGGTTTCAACTTAAATAATTTAACTCTATTTTGTGATAACACAAGTGCTATATCCATAGCACAAAATCCAGTCCATCACAGTAGGACTAAGCATATAGACATTAGGCATCATTTCATTAGAGAGTGTGTAGACAAAAATAAAGTTAATATTGTCTGTATCTACACTGATTTACAAAGAGCTGATATTTTCACCAAACCCTTGGATGAAAGAAATCACTTGTTCTTTATAAATTAGCTTGGAATGATCAATGGAGAAGCTTTGATTTAATCTCAATCTGCACTTGATGAATTTTCCAAAGTTCGTCGAATGGAGTTCAACGAACTGGGAAAAGTTCTTGAGATATTCGTCGAACGGAGATCGACGAACTCTCTGAGAGTGAAGTCATTTTCATCGAACGAAGATCGACGAAGTTGCTTCAAAAAACTTTTGTCGAATAGAGCTCAACTAATGTTTTCAAATATTCAAACTGAGCTCGATGAATTATTTAACTACAAATTATTTCGTCGACCTCAGATCGAATAATTCTTTTAATTTTCGTGGAATGGATTTTGTCGATTCATATTCTATAAAATCTTATATCTAGGTTTTCTTCGACCTCCGTCCCGCGCTTTCATTTCCCTTACACTTGATCTTCACTTTTCTCTTGCAGGTGAACTAATGGCGATTCCAGCAGGGAGCCTTACGACAATGAAATTTGATACAGGATTCGACGTGGACTTCGATTCTTTCCAACACTCCGATCCAATATTCCTGGACATCCTGCAACTCCTTGAAGAACAGCAGTTGAAGAATTTGATGTCCACCAGGATCAAGATAGCTGGTGCTGAGATCAGAGAGTGGGTCTACACTTCTTCCACCACCGATGAGAATACCATGACCGGAACTATATCGGGTAATATCATCTCCCTTACCCCTGCAATGTTAACCGATATTTTTGGTTTAAACAATGGTATAGAAGAATTAGAAATTGGCAATGAAGAGTTTGATGAGATGTTGAGTCTGATGGATTATTCTGGAGAAACCCCTAACAAACTGCTGAAGAAACACCTTTCTGCTGAGTTTAAATTCCTAGTAGATATTGTGGGCAAAGTATTGCTGGGCAAGCACACTGCTCATGATTACATAACCAGGCATCAATTCTTAGTGATGCGTGCAGTGGTGAAAAAGAAGCAGGTAAACTGGGCTTAGATTCTGTTTGAGCTGATTAAGAAGAAGAACAATAAAAAGGAGGTTTATTTTGGATGAATTTTGGGAATCTCTCTTAAAGAAAAGGCTGCTGAATCCCTAGTCTCCCCGACCATATTCATCAATGCCTCCAAGAGGCTCACCTGTGCCCTCTTTGGCAGGTGGGAGAGGACCGTCACCAAGCCCTCCAAGGCTTCTTCCTCCTCCACCAGGCCTTCTGAGAGTACCAGGGCTGGTTTTGCCTCTCCCCACCCTACGGAAGATCTCCCTCCTCCACCTCCATCACCTCATTCTCAAGTGGTACACCCACTCCCCTCCACAACTCACACTACAGTCCATACTCCTACACCTCCATCCTCCCCAATCAATACATCTCCAACTCATGTTCCCTTGCATACCTCCCCTTCCTCCCAACATGATATACAAATTCCATCCCACACTCATACTCCATCTCCCCATGGTACACCAACTACATCACCACCGTCATCTCCTCTTCCACTTCACTTAGCTGACATTCCCCTATCCAATCTGTCCTCCCTCCAAACATTCATTCTGCTTACATCACCCCTCCACACTCCATCTCCTCAGGATGAACACATGCAAGATTCTCTACCTCCATCTCCACCATCCTCCTCTATTCCTACTTCTGTTTCCACTGAAACACCTTCTGCATAACCATCTGCATTTCTGCCATTGGACCCCTCCATTGTTACACCTCTCATTGCACTTCTTACTCCCATCTTCAAAACCCTCATAGCAGAGGCTATTACACCTCTTACTTCTTCCATATCCTCTCTTGCTAACAAAATCTCTGCCCTCTCTGCTACTCATTTAGTTAGGGGCCTGGCTCTAATTAACACTGAAACCAGGCAGGTGGAGATACTCCATGAAGAAGCAGCAGCAGCAACAACAGTAGTAGTAGCGGAAGCAACAACACTAACAGCAGAAAATGCAGCAGAAGCAGATGCAGATGCTAATAAAGATTTGTTTGATTTAATTAATTTTATTGAGTCTGATATGGATCTAGATGAGCAGGTTCCAGAGGAAATAACCACTGATGATGATTATATTATCAATCCCACAGTAGATCTGTTGAAATTGTTGAAAGTTTTTGATACAGCTTATTTGAATAAACTGCCAGCAGACAGTATAAAGCCATCTTTGGCTATAGTCCCCTACACCTCACCAATAAGCCCCAAAGTTGCCAAGCAACTAAAGGCCAGTTTTGCTATAACAGAGGTTCCAGCCATTCCATCTCCACCACAAGATGCTCCCCTCATTATTTCATCCCCTCCAAAAGATATTTCTGCTCCAACCTTCATAATGGATGACTCTCCAGTGCCTGATCTTGATGCATTGATCATGGCAGACATAGAAGAAGAGAATAGAACAGTTGCTGATAGTACTGTTGTATATAGCCCTCCAACTCCAGTTCCAGCTCCTCCTCCAGTTTTCTCCCAGCCAGAGAAACCCTTGATATCTGCTGAGGCCCTAAAATAAATTAATGCACTATATGATAATCCTCAAGATTCTGATGATGATGATGAAGATGACTCTGATGATGAGCCTAAGAAAAATAAAGTCTCCAAGAAGAGGAAAGCTCCTCCACCTCCTGCTCCAAAACCCAATCCTACAAATGATACCCCTTACTATATATTTTAGAAAATCACACCTTATAAGGGCATGTCAGAATGGATATGGCTGTCCAAGAACCAGCAAAAGGAAAGAAAGAAAAGCAGGAGATACTCACCTCCACCTCCAATATATAGAAAGGACCCTCCTCCTCCTCCTCCACCTGCTGCTGGTGCTTCAAGTTCTTCAACTCAAAGGACTACCCAGTTTCAAACCTATCAGAGGCATCAGGGTAGGTCCTCCTATTCTTCAGGAAGCATCTAGCAGAAGCAGTATTCATCAGGCAGGCAACAGCAACATCAACAACAACAACAAAAACAACCTCAACATCAACTGCAGCAAATTACAGAACATCATAAAGCTAAAATCTCAAAGAGACATGCTTCCCCTCCTATACCTTTTGAAGATCCAAAGACAGCTACAACTGCTAGGATGGGCAGATTCCAGGAATTGGTTGGCCTATCCATGATCAACAAAGCAAGAGATGAAGGAAAGGATCCTTCTGAATACACTTCCATGTCCAAATACATGAAGGAAGACCTCAACAGGTTTGCTAAAGGTAATAAATTTTTTATGTTGATGATTATATGAAACTACATCCTGAAGCTGTAGTGACAAGGGGTACCTACCTGAATATCATTGGAGCTGCTGACATGACAATGACAAAAGCTCAAGCAGCTGATCGTAATAAGGAAATCCAATTTACTCAGCAGGTGACAAAGCTAAGGCGGATAAACCAAAGAAACCCAAGAAGAAGAAATGAACATTTTGAACTATTTCTAATCTCTCTATTATTTGTAAAACTATCTGTTTATGATACAAAGCTTAATGTACATATATATCTGCTGCACATTTAAATTACTCCTGCCAGATATATTTTTTTACTTATTTTATTATTAATGTGAGTCTGTAATTAGTGACCTCACCCAAATAAGGGGAGATTGTTGGATCTCTAGTTGGATTTGGGCTAGGTTCACTAAACTAGGATGGTTGACCCAACATATATAGCTAGGGTCATGTATGAGTCCTAAATTTTAAGCCATGTCCTTTGAATCAACACTACATGGACCAGCCATCAACAGACTACAAAAGACTCAAGTCTTAGAGAAATTTCAAAGACTCGGGAAATGAGTTCGATGTTCATCGAACTCAGGTCGACGAAAGGCATGCTCAGCTTGATGAATTCAGAGACAATTCTCTGAGCTGAGCTCGACGAACTTGGTACTCAGATCGATGATTTATGGACACTATATTTCAACATTTCAAGTTCAGAATTCCCTTCTCTGAACTCCAGTCGATGAACTTGGATCTTAGGTCGACAATCTCTGGATATTCTACTTCAACATTTTATTCCAGAAACATCTAAAATGTTCTAAGTCTAGAATCATACTCCAGTCGATGAACTCATCTTCTCAGCTCAACGAACTTAGACCATATTCTTGTCAAGCTTTATCAATTAGCAGTTAGAAGTTCTCAGCTCGACGAAACTAGTTCTCAGGTCGACGAACCTAGTTCTCAAGTCGACGATTTCTGGATACTCCACTACAATATTCTACAGTCCAAGAACCATTACTCTGAACACTACTCGACGAACTTAAATTCTCAGCTCGACGATCTTGATGCACAGAAATGGCAAGGTTCCAGAGAAAGTAGTTGTCTATCCTCAGATTGACAATCTTGGATCTCAGCTCGACGAACAAAGATTATCTGGTCGACGAACATAATTTCTCAGCTCGACAAACTCTGGACCCAGGTCGACGAATTCTGTTCTCTGCTCAATGATTTCTGTGCAGTTCCAAACTTGGATATTTCCCTCTCTCTATCCTTAATCTATTGCAATAATTCCTGAATAATCAATGCTTAATATTCTCTGAATATTACCGTTAGATGTAGCATTGATTATTGTCTTCATCAGGATTATTACTTGTCATTTTTCAATGAGACAGTTGAGGAAATCAATCAGTGTAAATATTCTTCAGGCCGTCAGCATTGAATGAAGGAAGAAATTCAAAATTCAGAAGGAAGATTTCATGGAAAATATAAAAAAGGATTTTTCCTCTTTCTTCAACAGCAGATACAATACAAAAAAACAGAGTTCTTCTTCTTCCTTCTCGACTCAACACAAAAAACAAGATACACAGGGCAAAAACACAGTCAAGAGACAAGAAGCCCTAGCCCTTGAGCAGACAAATTACAGCAAGCTAAAGAAGAAGAAGAACATACATTCAAATCAAGAGTCTTCCTCCTTCTTCATCTCAGGACTCTTCAAAGGATAATAAACACTCTATCTATCTAGAATCTCCTGGATACCTGCTAGTCAAGGCTGAAATATTGAAGACCTACTAACCCTGCAACAAGGCTCAAATCTTCCTGAGTTCAATATCTCAGGGGGAGCTTTTGCTAACATCATATGTCCACTGAAGTCTTCTTAGTTGTATTTGAGAAAGAGAAGACCACATCACTCTCTTATCCCCCACTATAAAAATGGTTTGTTAACTCCCTTCAAAAGTTATTCTTGGTTGCAAGTCACCTGACCAAAAAACTTGGGGTTTTGGTTTTTGAGCACTTGATCAAAAGCTCATTGGTGGAAGTCACCTGATCAAAAACCTGCTAGTGGATTCCTACCAGGGTGGTAGAAAAGTGGATGTACCCGGGTTGGGGAACTATTATAAAATTCTATTATTGTCTGGTTGCACTTTTTCTTTTGTTCTTGTTGTGGCTGTGATAGTTAGGCTTTGATGTGCTTATGATAATGCTAGACTAATTTATCTTAGGTCTGTTTTTATTCACAACAAAAAGTTTTTAAGTTTTCAAGATACTCTATTCGCCCCCCCCCCTAGAGTATTTCAGATCTAACCATTACTTTCATAAGTAATAATCCTGATGAATCCCATAATCAATGCTGCTTCTAACGGTAATATTCAGAGAATATTAAGCATTGATTGCTTAGGAATTACTGCAATAAAATAAGGACAGAAGGATGAAAAATTCAAGTCTAGAACTGCAAAAAAATCGTCGAGCAAAGAACATAAGTCGTCAACCTGGGTCTAGAGTTCGTCGAGCTGAGAAGTCATGTTCGTCGACCAGATAATTGTTGTTCGTCGACCTGAGATCCAAGATCGTCGACATGAGAACTGCTAAATGCTACTTGATAAAACTTGACAATATTGTGCACCAAAATCATTGAGCTGATAATCTAACTTCATCGACTGGACTTTAGAGATATGTTTCTGGACTTAGAATGTTGAAGTAAAGCATCTAGAAATCATTGACCTAAGAACTAAGTTCGTCGAGCTTAACTCAGAGAATTGTCTCTGATTTCGTCAAGCTGAGCACGACTTTCGTCGAGCTGAGTTCGACGAACGTCAAACTCACTTTCCTGAAACTGATTTTTCTCTAAGTCTTGAGTCTACTACAGTCTATTGTTGGCTGGTCCAAGCAATGTTGACTCTAAGGACATGGCCTATACTCTAGGACACAAACATGACCCTGGTTATACAGGTTGGGTCAATAATCCTAGTTTACTGAACCTAGCACAAATATAACTAGTGATCCAACTCATGTCTTATCCCTGATACTTTCATTCCTAATTTTATCTAATCTTGTGTGTCCACACATCCACCTAAGCATTCTCAGCTCCGCAACTCGTATTTTTTGCTCGTGTACACAATTCACTACCCAACGCTCAGAACCATAGAGCATCGATCGCGGGCCTAATTGCAGTATGTTAAAACTTTCCCTTAAGTTTTAGTGGTCCTTTACGATCACATAAGATCCCTAACATGCCACTCCACTTCAACCAACCCTCTTGGATTCTATGTGTCACATCTTTATCAATACCACCATCTTTTTTTAACTATCGATCCAAGATATTTAAACCACTCACTATGGGAAAAATCTTGCCACCCAACTTAATAACGAAGTCGTCTGTCCTTCTAGTACTGCTAAATTTAAGCTTCATATACTCTGTCTTTGCCCAGCTCAAATTAAACCCCTTCTTTTCTAAAGTATCTCGGCAAGATTCAAGTTTTGCTTCTGGATATGTCTGATGAGCTCATCTAAGATAAGGATAAAAAGATAAGGGCTTAATGCTGAACCTAGATGCAATCCAACAGTAAAATGGAATTCCTATGTTAATCCTCCAGATGTCCTCACTATTATCACTGAATTTGTACACATATTTTTGATTATGTCAATATATGATACATTTACACCTTTCTTTTCTAAGACCCTCCATAAGATCTCATTTGGAACTCTATCATAAGACTTCTCAAGATCAATAAATGACATAATCAAATCTTGTTTTCTTTCTAGATAGATGTCAATGAGTCTCCTCAAGAGATGTATAACTTACATGTTCCCTGGCATGAATCCAAATTGATTCTCCGAGATGTTAATCTCTCGTCTTAATTTTCTTTCTATTACTCATTCTCATAGTTTCATGCTACGATTTGTCAATTTAATTCCTCTATAATTAACATAATTTTGTATATCACCTTTATTCTTATACAAAGTTACCAAGACACTTTCTCACTATTGGTCTAGCATCCTCTTTGACTTCAGTATTTTTTTGAAAAAATATGTAAGTCATAAAATTTCTTCTTTTCCTAGACATTTCCATACTTTGATGGGTATATTGTATGGCCCAACCTCCTTTCCATTTTTCATCTTATTTAGAGCATCTTTTACCTCTAATACTTGAATTTTATGATAAAATGTTATGTTTTCATACTTCTCTGATTTACTTAGATCTTCAAAGTTCAATTCATTTTATTTTGTTTCATTATAGAGTTAATAAAAGTATCTTTTCCATCACTCTTTAATATCCACATCATCCGTGAAAATTGTATCTGTCTAATATTTTATGCATTTTATTTAACTTAAATCTCTTGTCTTTCTTTCTCTACCTCGAGCAATTATATATATATCACGTTCTCCATCTTTAGCATTTAGTCACTTATAAAGTTCTTCATAAGCTTGACTTCTTGTTTTACTTACTGTCTGTTCAGCTTAATTTTTGGAGACTTTATACCTGGCTAAATTTTCATCATTCCTGCAACAATAGAGTGATTTATAGCTGGCCTTCTTCTCCCTCACTTTGTCTTGCACTTCCTCTTTCCACCACCAAGATTATTTATTTGGGAGCACGCGCCTTTTTGATACTCATAAGAGTCATTTATCCTTAAACGTAAAAACATAACATCCCATGAGGTATTAGGATCAACATAAGGGTCATCAATTAGTTGTTCCAAAACTACCTTCTTGAAATCAACCTGCTTTTCCATCTTCAAGTTCCACCACAGCTTTTTTTGCAATATTTTTGTAATTGTCTTAAATTTAATATATTTAATTTCTATATTTAACAGCACTAACCTATGTTGTGTTGTCAAACTTTCTCCCGGTATGACTTTGCAATCCTTACAAATTATTTTATCCATTTTGTGACTCATAAAATAATCAATATGCGACTTATTTAGTCCGCGTTTAAACGTAATTAAATATTCTTCCCTCTTTATGAAAACTGTGTTTGATAAAATTAGCTCATTTGCTACAGCAAAGTCTAAAATGGTTCGCCCTTCTTCATTTCTTTCTCCATATTCATATCCTCCATGAATGGTTGTATAATCTACATTTTTCTTCATTATATGTCCATTTAAGTATCCTCCTATGAAAGTCTTCTCTTTTTGTGTGATTTATCTTGCTAAATCATCTAAGTATTCCTAAAATTGCACTTTAATAGCTTCATTTAATCCTACTTGTGACGTATAAGCACTGATCACATTAATAGTTTCCTTTCATGTGATCAATTTAAGAGCTAATGTTCTATCACTTTTCTACATGTCCCAACAACTTTTTCTTTCCAAGTAGTATCCAAAATAATACCTACCCCACTACTTGTTTTATTTTTTCCTGTTTACCATAATTTAAAACCTGAACTATCTAAAAATTTAGCTTTATCACCCAACCATCTAGTCTCTTATAAGCATAAAATATTTACCCATCTCAGAATCATTGTTTGCACTACTTCCATCACTCTACCCATTAGCATAACTATATTCCAACTTCCAAACCTAAGTCGATCATAATTCCTATGACATGCATCCCTAGGACATCTAATATATGAGGAATGTTTCCTATTTAACACTACACCCAAGTCCTCTTGGAGGTGCAGCGGTCCTTTCCAAGACTCAACATTCGGAACATGCGACGAGGACTCTTGCATATTTAACACTTCACCCAAGTCCTAGATATGTAGCGGTCCTTACTAAGACGCCGCATTCAGACCATATGACTCATTCGTTAAGGGGAATAGCCTAGCATTTACGCAAATTCTCAAATAATCCATATTCATAAGGGTGACAAAATTTTATGTTTGATGTCTACCTAACACAACCCTCACAATTTTTCATCCAGGCTTGGGACTGGCATAGGATGGTTTATAATTAACATTCAGTAAGGAATCACAAAAATATCGTCTAGTTTTAATTTATATAAATCATCAATAAGAACACCTAACCCAATCATGAAAGAATTCTTAAACAAATTAAAACACTTAGATCTAAAAGAAAACATAAAACCACATAAGTCCAACTTAGAAATAGAAATTATGTTTCTAGAAACAGAAGGTACATAAAGAGTTTGATACAAATCTAGGTGATCCCATTATTAAGTATTACTCTTTAAGTCTTTATTCCTTCAACAGGAGCCTTCATCCTCTTGCTCATAATCAAATAATTCTTATTTTTACTTGTGGTTTGGATTGAAAGATATCCATGCATGACAGTAGAAATATGAGTAGTAGTACCACAATCAACCAAGTGCTAAAAGGAACTTCATTAAGATTTTATCCATAACATACAAAGGTACTAACATGATTACATTTTTCTCAAATCATGCGCCTTGCATTTCAGGCAATCCTTTTGATAGTGACCGCCTTTCTTACAAAAGTGACAATTGTCCTTCAGTTCCTTCTTATCGGCCTATGAAGCATGAGTATTCTCTTTCAATTTCTTAAACTTGGACATCCCTTTGACCTTAAGCTAGCTCCCACCTTTATGGTTACCGTAGTTAATAGAATGTTCTATTTGTTTCCTTAATCTCATCTCCTCTCGGACTAACTTGCTAGCCAATTCATTTATATTACACTTTTTATTCGTGGTATTGTAATTGATTTAAAAAGTCCCAAACACAGATGAAAATGAGTTAAGTATAAATTGAATAAGGAATAACTCTTCTACAGTCAGGCCTAAAGCCCTCAATTTGGCTGCAAGATTGGTCATCTCTATTACATGTTCTTACATAGTTCTTGACCCATCAAACTTAATGGTCGTGAGCTCTATCATAAGAGTATCGATTAATGACTTATGTACTGTTCTAAACCTCTCTTCCTCTGATGCCATGAAGTCTTTGGCATGTTCAATCTGTGGAAGGGTGGTCCTTCTGTTGTTGGCGACTGTCATCCCTAAAAACATTAGGTCAGCCTATTGCTTCGTTCCCAGGCTTTATAATGTAACTTTTCTTCATCATCTCTTATATCAATAATAGCAGTAGGGTTTCTTTAAGCATGGAGTAGTCAAGATCCATTATTCTTAATTAGAAATTGACTTGCTCATGCCATTCAAAAAAAAATTACACCACTAAATAGTGTAATCAAATTAGAATGTGAGTTAAAGAAATAGCTCCATAAACATTTAAACTTACTTAAACAAATAGATGGATGTATATATATATATCAGGACTTTGAAAAGTTTCAAAAATATATGGTGTGCTACCTTTGGGCAAAGAACATCATATATTAAGACAGATAGATGCAATTTCATTCTAAACTGTAAGAAATTTATTCTAAAAATACCATACTAAAATCTTTGGATTAATTAGCATGGTGTGTTAGAATAATTCTTAACTTTCAATTTATTGATTATTATACTATGGCAACCGTTTGGCTTTGTGTAAATTCAAAATGGCGTAAACATAATAATACATGATTATCTCTTAGTTAAACATAAATCACATCGCATAAAATGAAAATAATCACGGTGGTCATGTAATCACATAGTGTTATTTATTGTGGTTGGATAACTTTGGTGACAAAAACCACACTATATAACCTTAATGGATACTTGGGTAAACTATATATCATAGAGTCAAAACCTAGCTTTGATACCAAATGTAAGATTTGACGAAATGATATCTCTAAACATATATAAATAAAATATGTCTCTAATCTTAATGTGGACTATAGGCTCAAATAACAAAAATTGCGAAAGCATAAATTATGTTATGTACACAAACATGAATAACTTATATGTGAATTATAATGTAAATCAAACAGTAAATCAAATACTAATATAAATGATCAAACCATTGTCTTGCATTTTAAGATCCATGAAAAAATAATCATGAAAAATTAGGCATAGATCCTCACTTGTAGACACTGCTTGATGGCAAGGCTTGAATGGGGAAGTCGTAAGGAGATAGGTCTTGCATTTATGTTGTCAAAACTTGAACTAAAGAGGGAATACCATGAGGAAGAAATGGAAGAGTCTCTTCTAATTAATTCATTATTATTGGAAGAGGGAATCCCATGAGACAGAATAGGGAGAGAGCCTTTTCGGTTATGGAAGATATAATAATGAATTAAATTCATTATTATTGTTTATAGTTACGGAAGATAAAATTCATTAAATTAAATCCACCCTTAATTTTGGCAACTTCCCATTAAGTGCACATAACCTATTCAAATAAATGTCTTAATTGCGTTACAAGTGGGACTCAAACAATTAATCACATTAATTTTGGAAGATATTTATCGTCTTTATATTATCTGATTTGGCTGAATCAAATAATTAATTAAAGATTAATATTTTCTAATATCACACGTAACTAAGAGTCATGTGATCTGTGGAAGCCCCTCTCCCACTTATTAATTTATGTTATTTCTCATTTCCCAAGAATACTTCAGCAGAGTGCTAAACAAATGTTTTCTTGATTTCAAATCGATTTTATTTAGTGGTTGAAACTGACACACTCCACTTCTCATTGCCTTTACACCAATGATACAATCATTTTTGCTTGGGATAATTTATCCACCATTAAATCCATCAATAAGTCATATATAAAATGTTTTGAAACTATCTCAGGTCAATGGATGAATTTGTAAGGAAAACAAAATATTTCTATCAAACACTATTCCTCTTGGCGGGAAAAGACCCATTCTAGAAATTCCTGGCGTCCAAATGGGTTCTTTTCACTCTAAACTATCTCAGGGCCCCTATTGTTTTGGTAAAAGCAAGGACACTTACATTGAGCCTATGGTTACTAAGATACACTCATATGTTGCTAGGTTGCCTCTATACTATTAGCTCTTATTAATCTACCATTCAATCATCTTGCATACAATTGTTGTTTGTTCTAAAAATTTTAAAACTACCCTCAACAACATTGGTAAATACATTGCAAAATTCTTATGATATAATTTACACAATCTCTCTAAATATTATTGTGTTTCTTATAATGCATGTAGTACCAGTATCACTTGTTAAAGCTTAGGTTTCAACAATCTGAAACTTCTTCACAATTTTTTAGGTATAGAAATTTGACAAGTTCATAATAGCTCTTCATTAATTTTCAACTATAATAAAAACAAATACTTTTATATCCAAGAAAATAAAATCTATATTGTTCATTTGCCTTCCAAATCTTGAAAAGGTAATCATAAATTCATTGTGCAATTCATATCAAACATCTCTTTCCACATTGGATTTCTTCTACGGAGACCTACTCAAAATGGCCTTTTCTCTATATCATCCATTAAGAAATCTCTTTGAATCCATTCAGATGGAAGGCATTGGATTTCAAGAATTGACTTTCAATCATATGTCAATATATGCAGAATTTAACATTGAGTTTAAATCTAATTTTATTGCTCAGTCGCATGATGATTTTTAGGTTAAACCCAAAATCCTGGCTTCTCGAAACCTATCTCATATCGATGGCACGATGTAAATATTCATTTGAGAGTTTTTAGGATTATTGGAATATCGATGATTTTGTACACAAAAACCAATCCACCCTAAAATCTTCAAGTTGAATAGCAAAATTGATTTTACATACACCAAAGTCAATTCTTGAATATAGATGTCATCCAAACAAACGGAGTCTTAGGAAAACTCACCTTTCTCTTATCACATGGTCATAGATGTGGTCTAATTTTGTTGAAATTATTGAAGTGAAAGTGGCAGCCTGAGCAGACTGTGCAGACAGACTTTCTGATTTCAGTCGTTAGATCGTGTTGTTTAAGCGAACTGGACTAGCGACTAGCTAGGTCAGCCAGTGTTCAGTGGCTTGTTTCCCCGGAATGGTTTCAGGCGGATATGATGGTTATCCGCTCAATTGTCAGTTTGAGCAGCTGGTTCTGGATTTCTTCGGTTTGGTGCAGACTGTTTTTGTATCTGCTGGTGCTATGCTTGCACCAGAGATGTCTGGTGGTGTGGACTTGGTTTGTTTTGGACAAGTCTAGGTTGTCTTAGTCTAGGAGGTCATAGCGGCCTACACAGACTTCTTTATCTATCCATATAGCTCTACAGCAGTGCCTTGTGCGACTCGGTTTCGAGCTTGTTTTCTATGGTCTGGAACTTAGTCCGCAAGTGTGCCGACTGAGGTGGTACTCGCCAAGTCCACCTGTTTGGTGCTCTTGTCTAGCCAGTCTTGGCGGCATGTCAGAGGCTTGATTTCTGACTTTGGAGGTTCTGTAACAACCCTCAAATACCTAGACCCCTAAGAGTGGATTTGTCATGACTAGATCATGACAAAACACTAGGAAGCCCAAGGAGACCAAGTGAACCTACGAATGAATGTGAGATCACCATGGACTGCAAATAACACTTTCCTACTATCTAACCTAGGGTTTGACTTTAGGGCCTCACCTTGACTCTTTGAACCCACCATAAAATCCCGAGCCCTTTATAAGGTTCATTGGGTCACCAAGGACCCATTGGGGTCAATTAAATTGTCAAGTTGACTAAAGTCAACCCTAAGCTTAAAATGGTCAAAGTGTCATATCTAGGGCCAAAGAGCCTTCCCTTAGCTAATTTGACCCCACTTAAACCTCCCTAACCCTTTAAAAGGTCCATTGGGTCACTAAAGATCCCTTGGTGTCAACCAAATAGGTCAAGTTGACGTAAGTCAACCCTAGCCCCAAAATGGTCAAAGTGCCCTAACTAAGGGTCAAGTGGCCTTCAAGGTGCAAAGACAACCCTAACCAACCCTACCTAGACCTTAGGGGAGGCCAATGGGTCATCAAGGACCCATTAGGGGCAACCCAAGGGTCAATTTGACAAAGGTCAACTCCACCCTAGTATTAAGTCAAACTAGCTCAAATTGGCTAACTCAAGCTCAAGCCCAATCCACTTAGGCTAAGCTTATTTTCATTAATAATATGGGTTAGTGGGGTGCATTTAGGCTGAAATAACCATCAAATTTGGCCATGGTCACTGGAGATAAAAAACTCCATTTTCCCCTTCAATGGAGGAGAGAGAAAGTTCGGAGTAAAGGCCATTTATGGCTTGGAAGGCCAAGTGCCCCTCTCTTCTTGCTGGAATCATCTCCCCTGGTCAGTTAGGAGAAGTCCAAGGGTTTTCTTGGCCATGGCAGTGACTAGGGAAGGAGAATTTCAATGGCCAAAATTTCACCTTAATGACCATTAATGGCCATTGGTTATACCCCCCTCCCCCCCGCTTCCCCATCTAGTTATTTTAAAAGCTTCACAAGGCTGAGAGGAGACGTTTGCACCATTTACCTGAAGGAATCGATCCCTTGCACTGTACTATTACAGAGCACCCACAAGCTCAAAGTTTAGAAATGGAGGCACGGCGGTCGGCTCGACTCCAACTCTCCCAAAAGGTCATGTACCACCCTTCTCTTCTAGTGGGTAGATCTACACTTGACGGCTGCTGGATTTGAGGCCAATTGGCCCATGATCAGCATGGTCGAAGGCTTGGATTTTCAAGCTTTTTCTTCCATGCACATAACACTGTTCCGACCACCACCGGATGGCTAACCACTGCAAATCACCAGACACCACTTCAACGAAGGTGGTGGTGGCGGTGGCTGGCCGGGAAGAGGCGCGGGTGGCCGGGAAATCGCCAGCCAAAATGGCCCAGGACGGGCTAATCTGGTTCATTGGCGCGTTGGGGATGACAACCAGATGTCATCGGATGGTGCGTCAAGATTCGTGATGCACCTTTTACTTAATAAGATTAATATCATTAATATTTTATTTCTTCCACACATTATACAGTAGTTAGATTTAATTATTAAAAATATTTAGGCGCCTTTTCTGGAAAAATGGTGAACATGAAAGTTGTATCTATTGAAATCTAGTTTATGTTAAAATTGGTTTCAACCAATTGGTTGGTGGTCTGACCACAGCACTCAAAATGGTGCAGCCTATACATAGGGCTAGGTAGAAATTAAAATGAGTGCCCCCATCAAACCATTCATCCAAATGACCTAAGATTTTGGATGGGGGTCACTCCTATCTATATCTATAACATATCCAAAAATGGGAATTTGTGGAAAAACGTTTCCTAATGTTTTTATAGAAATTTAATAAATAATGTATGAATTATTTAAGGGGTGTAATGACCTCTAAATCCACCAAAAGTTTGGTAGCTGTCTCTTATGGTCATGACATGAATCTGAAATAAATCTCAGTCCAACTGGCTTTGATTTTAATAGGTGTTTGTGAGACCAATATTTGGCGCTTTAAAGAGAAATTAGGGCAAAAGTGTGCTTGGGGCATGGAGGGGCCAATACCAACCCAAAGGGGCTGGGACCTTGGCTAGAGCACCCAAGATTAGGTTAAACACCCCTCATGGAGTTTGAGATGGATAGGGGCGGATTTTCCTTAAGACCCTAGTTCAAACCCTAACGTTGAACATTTGGCATTTGTGAAGGACAGGGTGTGAAATGTCCTTGTATGGACTTGGGGTTTAGTCCATGAGATCTTAGGGTGGTGAATAGCCCTAGGATGGAATATGGTGACATTTAGACTTAGGCACACAACTTAAATCAATTAGGGTTTGTTTAGGCCTATACCTTTTATGGAAAATTTGAAGGGTCTTTTGACCTTGGATCTTCAGGCGATTTTGGTAGGGGTGATTTTATAGTAATATTAACATCTGAAATTATTTGGAATGATTGGGTGTTTTCTCTTAGTACTTCGTGTAAAGTAAGCTAGTGCACCTTATTTGGATAAATAGATGGTAACTATCATACCTTGTTGGAAAATTTTCTTGCTTGGCCAGATAAATTTTTAGGACATAATAAAGCTTAGGAAATTATTACATGTAGTTTGGTAGAGGTTACAAGTATGTTTCTTCACAACGTTCCTTAATTTGGTTTTATTTGGAATATTTTATATGCAGCTAACTGACCTTGGAATTACATTAAACTTACAAAGTAAACTTTTGTGATCATATTAAGCCTTTGGTAATTTTTTTATAATTTTTTGATAAAGTTTGGTGGTATTTCCTTCTTTATCTCTATTTATTGTTATTATATTGAATTAAATAATTATAGGTTAATACTTTTATGAAATTTTGTGATATTTGGTATTCTCTCATATTTTGACATCATATAGTGTTCAAAACTTTTTGGTGGCCATAACTTAAGAAAATCTAGTACTTCATGTTCAAAATTACCCATGACCTAACGTTTGGGAAAATTTAATAAACGCCAAATTAATTAAAAAAATTACAAGTTTCTGGATTTAGGATAAATGTGTCATGATAGACCCCCAATAATTATCTTAGGGATTTTGTATGGAAATTTGGAGTACCCTCCGTCATGTACATCATATAGCCTATATTGGTCTGCATATTGTAAAACTGTGAAAATTGTGATACCAAGTGGAGTGTAAATAGGGAGTTGGGGTTAATGGTTCACTGATTTTAGTTGTAAATGTAGCGAACAAGTAGCTAACAAACAGGCAGAAATTTGAATAATTGAAATTTTATTATCCAAAAAGATATCATTTACAAAAGTATGGCCTCCCTTTTATAGAATGGAGGAGAAGGGAGAGAGTACAAACAAACAATGTGAGACTAAAAATTTACAGGGCTGAGCGGCTAGAAAATAAAGAGACTGCACAGGCCGAGCGGTTACACAATGGCGAACCATTCGACAACTCCAGTAGGAAGAGAACAAGCCGCATTAGGAGACCACTAGACCGCCCGATCTCAAAGCTTCTGAGAGAGACCGTCAGACTGCTCGGTCTACAAACAGCAATAGTCTGAACACGAACTCATTGGAAAGGAACCGCTAGACCACGCGGTTAACAACCCTCCAGACTAGACCGCCAGGCCGCCCGGTCTAATACTTCAACACTCCCCCTCAAGCTAGAGAATAGATATCAATCATGCCCAGCATGTCACAAATGTGGAAGAAGAAAGTAGAAACCGGTTTTGTGAAGATATCCGCCAATTCTTTGTCGGAGGTGACAAACGGAGTACAAATCTGCTTCTTCAAGACCTCTTCCCGAATGAAATGGCAGTCGACTTCTATATGTTTTGTTCTCTCATGGAAGACCGGATTTTTAGATATGAATATAGCGGCCTTGTTGTCACAGAACATAGGAAGAGGATAGTATAGACCTCTCCTAGGTCAAGCATGAGAGCCCAAAACCATTTTAACTCACACGTGGTCGATGCCATACTCCGATATTCAGCTTCGGCACTGGATCTGGAGACAACAGACTGTTTCTTGTTGTTTTAACTCACAAGATTTCATCCAACAAATGTACAAAAACCTGATGTAGATTTACGATCACCTTTATCATCCGCATAGCTTGAATCTAAGTATGCTTCAACCCTCAGATGACCATTCCTCTAAAAGATTATCCCTTTTCCCAGTGCTACTTTGACATACTCTAATATCTTCAAGGCAGACTAAAGATGGTACTCCCTGGGTGCTTGCATAAACTGACTAACCTTGCCTACATCATAGGAGATGGCGGGTCTGGTCACCGTGAGATAGATGAGTTTGCCCACCTGACGCCTGTACCTCGTGACATCAGATAGAAGAGGCGAGTCATCTGTCCATGTTTTGTCTCTGCCAATAGCCATGGGAAACCGGGCCGGTTTGGCACCATTCACTCCTGCCTCTTGTAGAAGATCAAGAGCATACTTCCATTGCGAGAGAACCAACGAGTCAAGCTTCCGAGATATTTCTATCCCCAAAAAGTATTTCGGGGAGCCGATATCCTTCGTAACCAGGTGTTGACGGAGGTGTTTCTTTGTCAAGTCCACCCCAGCTTGGTCATCGCCAGTAAGAAGAATATCATCCACGTACACTGCCAAAACCACTAGTCCTGAGGTTGTTTTGCGAATAAACAAGGAGTGATCGGCCGAACTCCTTGCAAAGCCGATGGTAGCCACAATGCCACTGAACTTGTCGAACCATGCCCGAGGGCTCTGCTTGAGGCCATAAATGGCCTTCTTCAAACGGCACACACATGTCTCCCCCTGAGCAACATACCTAGGAGGTTGCTCCCTGTAAACGTCCTCCTGAAGATCCCATAGAGAAAGGCATTCTTGACATCAAGCTGGGAAATAGCCCAATCCCTATTGATAGCCACAAAGAGAAGGACCCGGATGGTGCTGAGGCGAGCAACCGGAGATAAAGTATCAAAGTAATGAACACCATAAGTTTGAGTGAAGCCTTTGGCCACCAGCCTGGCCTTGTAGCGATCCACAGTGCCGTCAGGGCAAAATTTCTCAACAAACACCCAGCTACAACCAACCACATTAGTACCCACTGGTGGAGGAACAAGGGTCCAGGTACCCTGCTCAGTAAGAGTGGCCATTTCTTCATCCATTGCAGATTTCTAATGAGTAACAGCAAGAGCCTCCTAGTAGGTGCGGGGAGTAGCAGTAGCCGAGATAGCCCAGGCAAAACACCTGCGAGAAGGAGTAAGCCGATCATAGGAAACAACAACCATAAGCGGTTGTTGAGTACACGCTCGCACCCCTTTGCGAAGAGTAATGGGAAGATCCAAGTCGACGCGGGCCTCAGCGACCGAAGCGTCCGTGGCGGAGAAGGCTGGCCCGGGACTAGAGAGACGGCTGCGAAGAAGAGGGAGAAGGTGGAGGTGGTATGAAGGAGAGAGGAGGAGACGGAGGAGGAGATGAGGGAAGAGGGGAGATGTCGATAGGTGTGGAAGGAACGGAGAGAGATGGTGGAGAAGCAGAAACATCAGGAGGAAGAGGGGATGCAGGAGAGAAGTAGGACGCACTCTCGAAGAAGGTCACGTCGGTGGAGACAAACTGCTTGCGCAGAATGGGGTCAAAACAACAATAGCCTTTTTGAATGGTAGAGTAACCCAAAAAGACACACTTGGTGGGACGGGGGGATAGCTTGTCACGGGTAGCAGACGGAGCGTGTACAAAAGTGGTACACCCAAAGACACGGAGAGGGAGAGGAAATGGTTCCTTGCTGGGGTATAAAATGTAGAAGGGGGTCTGGCCGTGGAGAACCGTGGAGGGAAGACGATTTATGAGATAGCAGGCGAGGAGCATAGCATAGGCCCAATAGGAGCGGGGCACCTGCATTTTCATCATGAGAGTGCGAGCGATATCAAGGAGGTGACGGTTTTTATGCTCCGCCACCCCATTTTGCTAGGAAGTGTAAACACAAGTGGTCTGATGAACAAGACCATGTTGCATAGAGAAGGAGGAAAACTCATGACTAAGATATTCCTTAGCATTATCAGAGCGAAAGACTTTAGTAAAAATGCCAAATTGAGTTTTAATCATATAATAAAAGGATTGCCAGACAGAAAATAGTTCAGAGCGATCTTTTAACAGATACACCCAGGTACATCTAGAAAAATCATCAATAAAAGTGATAAATTAGGAACTACCCCGACCAACGGTGAGGGTAGGAGCAGGACCCCAGACATCAGAATGAATGAGATCAAATGGGCGAGAGGAGCCACAGCTTTGTTTCGGCGGGAAGGAGGAGCAATGATGTTTGCTAAGCTGACACACATCACAGTTGAGCGGAGAACTGGTCGGAGTTAAGTGGGGCAGAAGCTGACGAAGAATCTGAGGAGGAGAATGTCCAAGGCGAAGATGCCATTGAAGCAGATCTGTAGAGGAGGAGGAGTAGGCGGATATAGCGAAAACGTTATCGAGGAAGTAGAGGCTGCCGCTCTCAGTCCCAGAAGCAATCGTCCGTTGGGTCCTCGGGTCCTAGAAAGAACAAGAAGTGGGAGTGAATAAGACAGAGCACTGAATTTGCTTGCATAAAGTAGTAACAGATAATAAATTGCAAGGGAGCTTCGTGACATACAGGGTGTTCTCCAAGCAAAGCAACGGGTGGCTTGAACCATGCCCATCCCATGAACCGGGGAGGGTGAACCATCCACCACACGTACCGGGGGCAAGCGGTCATGCTTGTCGAGGAGAGAGAAGCAATGAGGATTGTCGGTCATGTGATTTGTAGCACTAGAGTCAATCAGCCATTTACCTTGGGTAACGACGTGGGCACTACCTGAAGTCGTGGCTATAGAGGTAGACGGTCGAGAGGAGGCGGGGGTTGAGGAAGACGCATCACCGGAAGGGCGATGATGAGGATGATTCTGCCAGCAACGGTCAACAGAATGGCCGGTACGACCACAGTGAGAGCAGAGGAACCTGGACGAACCGCGCCCGCCTGAGTGGCTACGACCACTAGCCCCCCCCCCCCCCCCCCCCCCCCCCCCCGAGCCTGATGAGCAAAGGAGTCCTGTGAAGGAGGGGAGGACAACAGAGGATGCAGGAGCAGCGAGGTAACAACGACAATGCGAGCCGCGGTGGAATCGAAAGTGGGAGACTCTGCCATACCCAAGATATGCTGGCGGATCATATCAAAGGATTCGAGAAGGAGGAGAAGATAACAAACAACCAGGAGTTCCTGGAAGTGTTTCTGCTGCTCGGGCATGCCCGCGGAGAAGGGGCGATTCTGGAGGATCTCGGCGCTAAGAGCCCGAACCTGCTGATAAGCCGTAGCAGGAGACATGGAAGGGCGGGCGAAGAGGTCCACATAGAGAGTATAAATGCGGGACGTCTGGCCCCCTTTCGAATAGAGAGCAGTTAGGTGAAGACATGCAGCCTTGACTGTCGCATCATACTGAATGATTGGAAGACACTCATCAGAAAGGCTGTTGGCCAGCCAAGTGCGGACAAGCGCATCACTCTCATCCCAGTCATCAAATTGAGCAGAGTGAGGAGGAGGAGGGTCATCAGTGAGGTGATGACGTCTGCGCTGAGAGCAGAGAAGAAAGGTGAAAGAAACACTCCAATCCTGATAGTTGGAGCTAACAAGTTTAGAAAGCGTGCCAAGGTTTCCATAAGGAGTAGGAGGAGGTGGAGCCATAGGGGTGGTGGAGGTAGAGATAACGGGGGTCGAGAGACCGGAATTGTCCATAGAGAAGACAGGAGACCGCGCGAATAGAAGAGAAGCCGCGGGGAGAGAAAAAAAAGGAGAAAGTCGCGCGAACAAAGGAGGAGTCCACGATAAGAGAAGGAGAGAGGCAACCGCGTGAATAGAAGAGAAGCCGCGGGGAGAGAAAAAAGGATAAAGCCGCGCGAACAAAGGAGGATTCCGCGATAAGAGAAGGAGACCGCACCAAACAAGGAGGAAACCGCAGCGGGCTAAAGAGAAGAAGATGCAACGGCACGGTGGCAGAACACCAGCGGCCAGGAAACAGACCAAAGCACAGGAAAAGAGGTCACGCAAACTGAAAGAGGCCAAGCGAACAGAGAGAAGAGGAAGCAAAGGGCCCGTGAAAACAGGTCAAGAAAAGCGGGAAGGAAGTCGCGCGAATAGTGCAGCGACAAGGCAAAGAAGCCGCTTGGATAAGCCGCGCGGACAGAAGAGCCAAAGAAGGATTCAGGTCGAATCGATCGTCGGCTTTGATAAAATGTAAAAGTAGCGAACAAGCAGCTAACAAACAGACAAAAATTTGAATAATTGAAAGTTTTATTATCCAAAAATATATCATTTACAAAGGTATGACCTCCCTTTTATAGAATGGAGGAGAAGGGAGAGAGTACAAACAAACAATGTGGGACTAAAAATTTACTGGGCTGAGCGGCTAGAAAATAAAGAGACTGCACAGGCCGAGCGGTTAGATAATGGGCTAACCGTTCGGCAACTCCAGTCGGAAGAGAACAAGCTGCATTAGGAGACCACTAGACCGTCTGATCTCCAAGCTTCTGAGAGAGACCGCCAGACCGCTCGGTCTACAAACAACAACAGTCTGAACACGAACTCGCTGGAAAGGAACTGCTAGACCGCGCGGTTAACAACCCGCCAGACTAGTCCGTCAGGCCGCCCGATCTAATACTTCAACATTGGTAAAGTGAAAATGAGCTCATCATTGGGTATCATGATGGGGAGGGTGTTTATTTTGCTAGTGTTGCGTGGTGCTCAGGATCAACAAAAGATCGTCTTTCCTGAGAAGAGAGGGAGAGTCAAAACACACTAGAGTTAGACTTAGTGTAACATTAAATGGGGCTGGGACCTGTGTAGACACCAATAATAGTAAGTGCCTTGTGAAAGGGTGTTTTGGTCTTCAGCCCATCGCAGTTCCTAGTGCCCCCGAGAGCCCTTCACAGGGAATACCCTGGGCAGTCTGAGGTTAATCTAAACTGTAAGACTAAAATGAATACAAGAGTAATTAGCAATAATCTACGACTTCACTTTCACTCACCCCGATACTTCGGGAGAATAGTTTGGTCTGGTTGGCCGAACGGTAGGCTCGGTGGTTTTGGAAATGGACAGGTTAGTCGGGGGAGCCGATGGCTCGGGAACTAATGGTTGCATGTGCATAAAGTGGTGGATCTTCGAAATTTGATGGTCATTCACACCAACGTCGTTACATTGACTCGGCGGATGTGGTGGACACTTGTCCAAGGGAAAGTCTGGCGGTGGGTCAGCAAAGTACGCGGATACCCATGTTGTAGGGCATACGCAAGGGCTAGGCCTGATAGTGTGAATACACATATAGGAGTGGGGTGGCCAGACCCACTGTCTCTGTTTGCCACAGCGAAGGCTCCTAGGGTGATGTTGCTTTCAAATAGGGGGAACTAAAGGTCTGTGCGCATAGAGTTGTGTGCGTATGTTGCACTTGCATGAATCATGGCATAGCATTTCACTTCGCACATATTCGCATACAACCTGACACCACATCGTATAAATTAGTATGAGACTTTTTATACGATGGGAGCCTTGCAAAAGACCCCTTAAATTATATGTTTGTATGGGCATTCAAATAAGTTAAGGTTACTTAATTCTTGGTTTAATTTTCATATATTGTTGCTCTGTTATACTTGTTTACTCTGCTGTTTTGTTATTATAGAACTATTCAGTTCATTTACTTTTACCGTCCGGTAGATTTAATATATGCTTGCTAGAATAGGTGCACTGTCATCTAGTTTTGACCACTCTCCACTTTCATAGCTTTACTATGACTCCTCCCGCTCGGTGCATAGGAGCCATTGGGTGGGGAATCAGGCTTAGTTTTTTGACTAACGATCGGTGGACCAAACATTTCAGGGGATCCGGATGCGAGACAGGGACTAGCAGTAGGAGTTGTAGTGTTGATGCACGAAAACAGACAGGGAGTCGGGCACCAACAGCTAACGGTTCGAACACCAGGGAATAGAGAGGAAAGGAGGAGACTGTCGACCAATCGGTTACTAGCGGTCGCAGCTAATGGATAGGGAAAGAGGCCGCTGGCAGCGGCAAAAGCAGAGTTCGCCCGCCGCGGCTTAAATGCCACTCTTGCGGCGGGCTTTCCTTTACTTAAAATGAGAAACAGTTACAAAAGGAAGAAAAGAGGAAGCCGGCCGGACTACAAGCCGCAAAACACTAGACTTGAGACTGCAGCTCTTAACAGGCGAGCTCCTGGATACAAGTCAGCATGTCTTGGGGAGTGCACCCTCCCCCTATTTATAGGCTCGGGGGCCTGCCCAAGCGGGCAGGGCTAAAGTTACCGGCTGCCCGGGGTACAGGAGAACCGGGCAGAGGTGAGGGGAAGCAAAAGAGAAAGAAACAAGAAAGGAGGGAAGCCGCACATCCTGGCGGATTCCTCCTGACGAGCTGATGGCTGGGTCCTTGGGCCTTGTCGCTGAGCAGGGTCGACGTTGGCAGTGGCCTGACATGGAGACCGCCTGGCGTGGGAAGCTTGGCGGCTTGAATGAACAGGCCGCCCGGTCTGGAAAGCTGCCCGGACAGGTCGCGGATTCCGGGCTTATCATAATCCCCGCACATTTTTAAGTTTCCAGAAAACTTCGAAAATGTTGAACTAAGCCGGAGACCGCGACTGCCTCATCGTCGTCTATAAAATCCCCTGGCCCTTGTCATTCTTCAAGATTCCTGCCAAGCCACGGGTTGCTACTCGCCACTTGCGGTCAGCATTTTGCAAGCCGACACAATTTTTCACAAGATGGATGTTATGTCATCAATGCTAGCTCGCAACAAGAAACTACAAGAAAAGAAGCAAAGCCGGAGCGAGAACTCGGATGATTCTGCCCGACAACCTGCCAAGAAGATGGGGAAGCCGGTGACTTCAGCGGCTTCTGAATCTGAAAAGAGGCCGACCGAGACCATCGGCGAATCATCGCAGGCCGCAGTAGATCCCGAAGCAGTTTCGAAGACTGTTCCACCACAAGCCGGAACTGCCAAATCCTTCGACCTGATTTTCTCTCCATCAGGCGAACCACACTTGAAAATAGGTGGGACGGAGGAGAAAAGTGTTGAATCTGAGAAACCATCCTACTTGCGGGACAAGGTCGACGTAATCGTTGTGGATGACAACGAGCCGGAGAAGTCGCTGGAGACCGAACAGACTTTGGCTGAACAGCGCAAACGGACTGAAAAGGTGTTCGGCTCCTTGAAACGGCGGAAGGAAAGGAGTGAGACCCTTGAAGAAAGGATGAAGAGTAAGATGAGGAAGTTGCACGCCAGAAACCGGAATATTTCCGAAAAGGCGGGTGCGGACAGTCTTCAACACAGGCCGCACGAGAAGGACGTACCCGAGAACCCGTCCACACCGGATTCCAAGCCGAGCGAAACGGAGAGTGCGCCAGCGGTTAGCGAGTCGCTTAGCGAGCTCCTCAAGGGCATGGAGACCCTCCAGCAGCAGGACGCGCTTCTGTCGACTCCAGCGGGCTCTGAGGAGGTTGACCGCCCCGAAGTCCAGGTTATTGGGGAGAAGCCTGGCGATCCGGCTTCGGCGGCTTCTGAAGGATTCGAGAAACTGAAGCTTCGAGAGAAGATGGAAGAGATGAAGAAGCTGATCGCCGAGAAGCCGGTGGCGACCACACTATCATTGCTGCAAGGTAAACACCGGGACGTTAGGCGAATTATTAAATTCTACAAGTCGTGGTCAAGGAAGAAGGGGGCGAATATAATACTAAATCCGTCGGCTAGATTTTTCCTGACCACGGCTCAACTGAAAAGCCGAGCGGCTATGGAAATAAAAGCTAAAGAGGATAGATCCTGAACGGCTCAGGCGGCCAGTGATTAAAATCCATACTGCGGCCTCTGGAGGAGATAAACATCAAGCCGGCGGTCTTATCCTACCGATTTCCTTACTAGAACGTCACAACAATCCGGCTGAACCTGACTGCGGTTTCTCTTCTGTAGGTGTACCGGAGAACGCGATGAAACCGGGCGACCTGACGTCATTTTTGTCTATGCTGCCACCGCCTCCGCCTCCAAGTGTTCGCGAGAAGGAGATGGCCGACTTCTAGAAGGAGGTCGGCACACTACAGGCGGCTTTGAATGCGGCCACCAAAATCGTGCGGATTAAGGACGAAGAGAAGCGGGTTGCCCAGGAGGCTGCGGAAAAAAGGATCCAAGAGTTGCAAACCACCCTGGAGCAAGAGACCACAAGGTTGTAAACTTCGCTTGAGCTGGAGACCATGAGGTTGAAGTCCGCGATGGAGCAAGAGACTGCCAGGCTCCAGACCGCGATGGAAGAAGAGACCGTCAGGCTACAGACCGCGATGGAAACCGCTGAGGCGAAGATTGCTGAGATGCAGGTTGCCTTGGAGCAGGAAAAGGCGGAGAAGTATTTGCTGATCGCCGCGCGGCTGTAAGGAGACAGAGAAGAGATCCCACATGCTGAAGGCGGCGAGATCCAAGACCTGCCAGCGGAGACCAGCGGAGAACAGCGGACCACACTGCCGACCTCTAGACAACTGCCGGTTACTAGCCGCCCGGCCTCCGGTGAGACTTCAAATCCATCGGAGGCCGCGGAGCCCAGACAGGCCGCGGCAATCCAAATGATCCCTTTTGCGAGAGTAGAGCGCGACACTGCGCGGGTTCATCAGTCTCTGCATGCGCTTCATAATCTGGTTAGCCAGGTGTATGTCGCGATTGTGCAGACCGGTGAACAGGTCGCGCACATAGGACGAGACAGGCCGGAAGATGACAAGCGAGCCTGAGCGACTTGAGAGATCTAAGCCGCGCGGACAATTGAATATTATGTTGTAATATATATATTTTTTCTCTGGATGTTGAACCATTTGATTACTGTAAACTGTTGTATTTTATTATGCTGCGAACTGAATGCGGCTTATGCTGTTTGTATTTATAATCCTCATGCCTGCTGCTTTGTTCTGGAAAATTTAAAGTATAGGATAGTAGCCGCGCGGTCTGCCGAACAGTGTGCCGGCTTGAATAATTGATATACACATGACTCGCCATAGAATTATTCTAAGTGCAGGTATTTAGCCGTGCGGACTGACGGACGAAACTACGGCTTGGTCATTAAGCTGATCTGTACTTCCAGCGGGCTTAGGTCGCGCGGCGTGACGACTAGCCGTGATTTGACGTTGGGCATTGTACCTTCATAGATTTTCTGTAAATATAGCTGACCCCGGAGATTTCATCACAAATCAAAAAGTATGCGGGCTAAGTCCAAGTCGTTGCGGTCTGATAAGGCCACTGCGGTTAGGACTGACGCGGCCTCCGCTTTCCATTCTGCAGATCATAAAGAATGCCGGCTTACAAAAGCCGAGCTGGAGGATTTCGTTGAGAAGCACATGCAGGGAAGTCAGCTGGTCGCGCGGCTTCCACGACAGGACGAGCGGATTAATTCTTCCCACGCAAATCAGATCGCGGTCCCCATCGACCACTTTGATTGCGGATTTAACTTCCCGGTCATGAAGGAGGCCGTGTCGGTCTTCGACCATTACGGAGTTATGCCGGGACAACTACCCCCAAATTCAATAGCCGCCATATATAGATTCATCTCCTACCTGAGGTCGGAAAGAGTCCGCTTCTCTATGAGGCTCTTCCGGGAATGCTTTTCGGTGCGGTCTATCCCGGAATCCGGGAAAAAGATCTTCCGGGGGCACCTCTACTTCGGCTGCAGAGGGCTGAAGATAGTAAACTTTGAGAACAAGATCGCCAACTGGTCCGAGCGGTTTCTCATCTTCGAGGGAAACCTGGTGTTGCTGCCAGTCGACCCCCAAATCCGCGAAGAGGCAGCCTTTGGCAGCGGCAGCTTGGACGGTGTGGAGAAGGAGATCTACAACTTATTCAAGGGCGAGCGGCTTGATGTAAACCACTACATCCCACTGCTGCCGTCGCTAGTAGGAATAGAAGCGGAAGATAGTAAGCTCCAAGCTGGCCGAACTGAATTCTTAGCCGCACGGCCTGAAATCTAACATTGGCTTTATCTTTGCAGCTGCTGTGGCGGTTCCGCTGAACAAGCCACAAACTCCTGGCGGCCTGACTCTCACTTAAAGAGAGAAAAGGGCGAGGCGGGCCAAGCCGGCACAAGTTGTTGAGGAGGAGGAGTCGGCCTCCTCTGGAGAGTTTATGCTGCAAGGAACGGGCAGCAGCCTGAAGGACATCCACGGCAATACGGCCTTGCGGTGGAGTCCGGATGGCAAGTCAGTGACGATCTCCACCGCCCTCCCCTACTGGGGGGGAGAAGAAGTAAGCCGCCACGCGAGCGTGGTTGGTGGCGCGTTGTATGGCAAGCGCAACCTGAGGGCGATGCACCAAGTTCCACCAGACGACCTGCCACGGCTAGCCGCGCAAGTCAGGGCAAGGAGCTTCGTGGCAAGTCACTTCATGGGCCTTGCCTACAAGCAACTGATGAAGGAGAACAGCGGCTTGAAGAGGCAGTTAAAGAAACAACAAGAAGAGAACAAGCGACTAAAGGAAAGGGAGGCGGTAAGACATTACCGTTACTCGTGCGGTTTGCATTATGTAACCGCGCGGCCTTACCTTTACTTTACTTTTTCTGCAGGAAGTGTACAACTCGGCAAACCCCATCTTCCAGGACAACGTCTTCCCGCAACTCGTCCAGGGGATCGATGGAGCGCTTAACCGCCTCCGGGACCATGGCGTATTGGCGACCGGCTTCTCCGACTTCACTTGTGCCGACATCTACCCTACCCTGAAAGAGCAGGTGGCCGACGTCTACAGGTCGATCAAGGGCAAGGGAAAGGTCGGGGATGAAGTCGGCGAGGTGGAGGAAGACGTCGAGGAAGAGGGAGGCCAGGGAAGCTCGAGTGCACGCACATCGTCTGAGTCCGGCGGTCAAGAATCTGAGACCGCGCGGCCAGACTCGACAACTTCTGGCGGTTCAGGGAGCTCAGCGACTAGCAGCGGATACACTGAATCCCCCGTCGATATCGGTGATGGCGGTGATTTAGATTCTCCTGCGGCTAAGAAGCTTAAACCGGGCGATTAGAAACTCTTTAACTTGTTTTTTGTATTCTGAACTTTTTGGAAATCGGCGGTATTATTTTTGTAACCGCGCGATTAATGCTTTGTAACACTTACTGAAATAGAAATGAAGGCAACTTTACCTTTCTCTTTACTACATCTCACTTTTATTACTTGATTAAGTCCGCGCGGTCTCAGTATAACTTCCGATTTAATAAAATGTTAGCATATAAATCGGTCTGAGTTCATATTGCGACTTCAACGAAGTCGTCCGCAAGAGAGATATATTTCCCTGCGGTTTATTCCGGAATGCACATCGACACTAAGCCGAGCGGCTAACAAATTAAACCGCAATTTGCCTTAATGAATTACTCAATGTTATCTACTGGAAGAGCTAAATGACCACGGCTTGCTTATACATAAACCGTGACCGCTAAGCCCCGCGGCTACCTGTCGCATTCGCCAAACATCCATAACATTGAAGTGTAAGATTGCGGCTAGGGCGAACTCTGAAACGAATTGCCCATTTGATAAAAAGAACAAGAATATAGAAATACTCTTCGGCTTCCGATAATACAGGTCGATATTGGCATATGGAAGCCGGAAAATTTTATGATGACAGGTCGCTGATCGACTAGTATAATTAATATCATAGAAGTCGGCGAATCAAGGCCAGGAATTAGCTGCCAGAAACAGGTCGGCCGACTTCCTGTCCATATGAATAATAAACTGACAATTGGCATGTGGAAACCAAATAAGATAAACCAGGACTAGACTTGACTAACAGACATAAGTCGGTCGAGTTCTCAAATATATGAATAATAATCCGGTAGGTAGGCACAAGGAAGTCAAATATCTTAAGCCGGAAAATGTAACCGGGCGGTCTGTGTACTGAATTATAAAAATTGGCACAGGCCGCTTAATAAAGCCGCGAAATAGCGGATAGTCTCGTGTTGTCCTGAAAGAATAGATGGAGACATGCACTTATGTGTCAATGTGGGCAGGTGCGTGCGGCAGTACTTTCCACATAAAGAGCACATAAGCGGGATTGAAATTCTTAATATCCACGACCGATGTAAAGCGGGACAAGTACGCAACGTCTGCGACTGAAGTCAAGCGGGACAAGTACGCAATGTCTGCGACGAAGGTCAAGCGGGACAAGTACGTAATGTCTGCGACTGAAGTCAAGCGGGATGGGTACGCAATGTCTGCGACTGAAGTCCAAGCGGAATTTCCACTACACATCTGCGACTGATGTCAAGCGGGATGTGGAGGGCTTAGGAATTCAAAAGGGGCTCTTGCCCCTACATGCATGCATATTGGCATTATAAGTAAAGATAAAAAATAAGCTTCAAATGAAAAAACAACGTTTGCATGATGTTAAGGATGTGGCAAAGGATATATGTCTGCAGTTTTAGCACCCCCCCATTAATACCAATTGTGAAGGGGACGTTATATACTATTCTAAACATTAGCATTTCTCATCATATAAAGAAAGAGGAATCCCTGCTTGAACCATTGAGTAAGAAATGGAAGAGTGTCTTAGAGAATTACTGAATGACATATTCTTGCAACTTTCCAGCTCTTGCAAGTTGATTAGCAAATTCTCTGAGAGCTATGCAATCTTCTGCTAGATGGCCAATATCTTTATGATACTTGCAAAAAAGCTCCTCGTGCCGATACTTGATTTTCGATTTCAAACACCGAGGCTTCTTGAACTCAGGCATTCCTTGAATGATTATCAAAAGATCTTCCATAGGAATTTTGAACTTAACATACTTACCTGAACCTTTTTCACACTTTGGAGTTTTATCCTGGAGAAAAGGAGGAGACTTGCAATATTCAACTTGCGAAACATCTTGGGAGGAAACAGATCGCTGGTGACCAGAAGTCCCTTGAGATTGTTTAGCCATTCGATTCAGAAACGAAACATAACCTTTATTTGCCTCTTCGCCTATTATGAACGTATTAACTATATCAATAAGATCTCCGTAGCTTTTGGGATACTTTGTGGTGAGCTTGAATTTCAATGGGCCTTCTTGAAGTGCATTTATGAAAGCATACAAGTAATAGTCTTGATGGACGCTACAAACATCCAGAACCTCCTTTTGAAACAGATCAACAAAATCTGGATTAGACTCGTCAATTCCTTGCTTGATTCGGAAGAGAGCTCCAACGTCTCTTTTCTGCTTCCTGTAAATAGTGAATCTAGAAATAAATTGACTTCGAAGATCCTTAAAGCTGGTTACTGATCGAGGTGGGAGACTATAAAACCATTCCCTTGCAATATTGCCAAAAGATATAACAAAGAGTTTGCATTTTACTCCATTTGACACTTTTCTCAGTGAAATAGCTGATTCAAAAGCCTGCAAGTGAGAAAATGGATCATCACATCCAGAATATTCCGGGAGACGCGGCACTCTGAAGTCATCGGAGACAGTATCCCACTGAATACGATTAATGAATGGAGAAGGGGCCTCTTCTTCTTCCTTATAAAGAGGTTCATTTGCAACAGATTCTAGTCCACGCTCAACACTGTTTGCAAAAATTTCTCTATGAGGGTCAACAGACTCATTATTAAAATACGAACAATCCTGCACTTTTGAGAGATCTGTAGTAACTGACATGTGGCTCGATTTATTCTGACCCTTTGCAGGATTCATCTTGAAAATAGGAAAATAGCTAAACTTTTTCAAGAGACCGCAGAATAGAGGCGGCTTGACGGGTGGCTAGACGGTGCAACAAGCTGACAAGAATACCGGGAGGAAAACCGAGCGGGTAGAATGCCAGGTTCTACAGTGCCAGAGGCGGGCTGAAAGCCTTAGCCGGCGAAGTCGTGGATTGCTCGATAGGCCGCCGAATTCTAGAGGATAGAGCAGTCTGATTAGCTAGACCGCTGATTTCATCGATTAGTCGAGATCTGAAGGCCGCGTGTTAACTGTTGATGGATGAAAACAGACAGTGAGTCGGGCACCACCAGCTAACGGTTCGAACACCGGGGAATAGAGAGGAAAGGAGGAGACTGTCGACCAATCGGTTACTAGCGGTCGCAGCTAATGGATAGGGAAAGAGGCCGCTGGAAGCGGCAACAGCAGAGTTCGCCCGCCGCGGCTTAAATTCCACTCTTGCGGCGGGCTTTCCTTTACTTAAAATGAGAAACAGTTACAAAAAGGAAGAAAAGAGGAAGCCGGCCGGACTACAAGCCGCAAAACACTAGACTTGAGACCGCAGCTCTTAACAGGCGAGCTCCTGGATACAAGTCAGCGTGTCTTGGGGAGTGCACCCTCCCCCTATTTATAGGCTCGGGGGCCTGCCTAAGAGGGCAGGGCTAAAGTTATCGGCTGCCCGGGGTATAGGAGAATCGGGCAGAGGTGAGGGGAAGCAAAAGAGAAAGAAACAAGAAAGAAGGGAAGCCGCACGGCCTGGCGGATTCCTCCTGGCGAGCTGATGGCTGGGTCCTTGGGCCTTGTCGCTGAGCAGGGTCGGCGTTGGCAGCGGCCTGACATGGAGACCGCCCAGCTTGGGAAGCTTGGCGGCTTGAATGAACAGGCCGCCCGGTCTGGAAAGCTGCGCGGACAGGTCGCGGATTCCGGGCTTATCATGTAGCACAACCGGAACACGGTACACATGGGGGTGGGATAGTCTAGAACGGGAGTGCCAGTCTCTGGCTCCGTGAGTGATAGTCTTTCTTTAGCTTTCGTGAGTGAAAGTGAGGGATAAATGCAACTAACTCTAGAGGGGGGGGGGGGGGTGAATAGAGTATTTTAAAATTTTATTTTATTTTTGTAGCAGATTAAAATAGTTGATATATATATATAAATAGAGAAATATCACAGCACAGAAAATAAATAAGTAAAGGCACAACCAGACGACACAAGGAGTTTATAGTGGTTCCATAGTAAAACTGGATACATCCACTCTACTACCACCCTAGTAGGAATCCACTACAGGTTTTTGCTTATGTGCCCTGCCACCACAGGTTTTTGATCAGGTGCCCTGTCACCATAAGATATATTTTCTAAGGGAGATCTAGCAACCCTTGTGTTTTTGATCAGGTGCCCAAAAACCAAAACAAGTCTTTGATCAGGTGACTTCAAAACCAAACGGTTTAACTTTTGAAGGGAGTTATAACCCTGTACATAGTGAAAGAAAAGAAAATGATGTTGTCTTCTCTATCTCAAATCTCTGAGAAGACTAATGGATTTGTGGATGTTGTCAAAGATCCCTCTGAGTTGTATGGATTTGATCAGGAGTAGAGGCTTTGCTTCAGGGTGTAGGCCTTCAAAGTTGAAAACTTCTTCTTCCATTATATGTTTCTGAGAGATGTGAACCTTTTATCTCAGATTGAAGATGTGTTGCTGGAAGAAAAGCTTGAAACAGAAGAATGATGAACAAGATGTCTTTGTCTCTATCTCTTTTTGTTACTGTTGCAGAAAACCTTTTGAGCCTCAGTATGTTAATCAAGAGAAGAATTCATATATTTGAATTCATTAATCCTGAAACAACTGGAGAATTCCCAAGAAGGTAACTGCCTTTGAAATTGGTTAGAATGTAAATAAGAACTCTGTGATTAAATCCATATTTAATGTTGACTCTAAACGGCTATATTCATAAGAATATTGAGCATTAAATATCAGAGTTATCGCTGCCTGCAATTAATCCATTAAATATTCTGCCTTCAGAATATCTTGAAATTGAGCCTGGAAATATTCTGCTAAATACCTAAGACACTGTCTGGAAATCATCAAATAACACCTTCATTTCTTTGACCTAAGCCTGGAGTTCGTCGAACTGATGATGTCTTTCGTCGAGCTGAGATTCTAAGAAAAGATCAGAGTTCATCGACCGAAGCTCAGCTTTCGTCGAGATGACTTCTGATATGAGATCACAGTTCATCGATCTCAGCTAGACTTTCATTGAGCTCAACTCAGAGAAGGAATTCTAAGTTCGTCGATCTGAGAACGAGGATCATTAAGCTGAGTTCAGCTATCGTCGAACGCCTTTTCTGCATTCTTTAAACCGCCTTGTCTCTAAAGTCTTCAGTCTCTGAAGTCTTCTGAAGGTAGGTTCCAACTATCTAACCTCATGTGACAAATGTTAACACTGGAACTAACTTATGACCCTAGAGTATACATGTTGGTTCATCTTAACAATCCTAATAGTGAACCTTGCCCAAATCACAAGTAGGGTTCCAACAATCTCCTCTTATTTGGGTGAGGTCACTATAAAAATAAAAATAAAGAAAATCACAAAGCAATAAAAATATCTGGCAGAATTATAGAACTTCAGCCGATATAAACAATTGTGCCTTGTGAATATACATATAGCAATAATAAAATTCAAAATGTATAAGCATAAAATTATGTGTTTTTCTATGGAGCATCTAAAGAAGGATCTGAAGCAGGTTTTGAGAAAACCATTATTCTTTTGGGGTCCTCTGCTTCTCTTTGAGTCATCTTCATGTCTTCAGCACCAAGAATCTTTACCTATATGGCTCTAGGCACTACAGCTTCTGGTTGGAGACTTATATAAGAATCAACATTAAAAAGATTTTTCTTTTCATACCTTTCTAATTCTTTCTTCCTATATGATGATATTGTTGAATATTGAGAAGTGTCTTTTCCTTCTTCCTTGTCTTTCCTTATCTGTGAAAGAGCTATGATTTCCTTGAATCTGGCAATTCTAAAATTAGGATCCATTTCTGGATCATAGACTGGAGACAGTGGCCTTTCTGGACTGGATTTTTCTTGTTGATTATCTTCCGATGTCTGTTGGTTGCTTTGAATATTATGTTGTTGTCGTTGTCTTCTTTGCTTGCTGCTGGACTGTGATTCTGACCTTGAAGGTCTTTCTCTACTAGTTTGAGTAGGTCTTAATTGATGTGAGTAATAAGCAGACCTATGAGCTTGTGAAACACTTCCTACTGATCCTGCTGCAAGAGGAGGAGGAGGAGGACCTCTCCTAAATTTTGGAGGTGAAGAGTATCTCCTACTCTTCTTCCTAGATTTCAGCTCATTTTTAGAATACCTCATCTAGTGAGGAGTATCTGGAGTGAGAGTAATGTTGTGCAGAATATAATAAGGAGTGTCTATAGTAGGAGAAGGTTTAGGAGTAGCCCAGGATGGAACCTTCTTCTTAAGTTTTCTCTTTTTAGAACCAGAATCTTATAAATCATCTGACTCTTCATCATCATCAGATTCATTAGTAGGATTATCATAGAGATCATTAATCTATTTAAGCATCTCAGTAGAAAATACTGGAGGAGCCTATGGTTGTATATATGTATTTATTATCTCAGCTTGTGGCTGTACAACTATATTTTCTTCTTCAGCCTGAGGCTGTGGCTCTATATTCTCTGTATCTATGTCTTCAAACATGAAATCATCAAGAATGGGCATGGGGGTTTCAACCCAGCCAAAAGTTGGAGGTGAGAAAGTCTTTGGCTCTATATCAGTAACTTGTTCTGTAATATTCTCAATAACTGTAAACTTGTCCTTAGTTGTTCCAAAACTACGGGACTTATTGGTGCTGTATAGCAAACTATAGCTTTAGAATAATTATCAAAAACTGGTAAATTATTGTTGGAAACAGTATCAAAATAATGAAGTAATGAAGAAATATCAACTATGGGATTAATGATAAAATCACCAATTGTGATGATTTCTAGAGTGGAAAAATCTGTTGATTCTTCAACTGCAAAAACTGGAAGAATTTATGTATCTGTTGTTGCAACCTATGGAATTGCTTCATTAATTTCTAGAGCTTCTTCATTGATTGCTGGAGATTCTTCATTGGACATCTCCCCATGCCTAGATTCAGAGAATCCTAAACCCAGGCCCCTAGAAGAAGGGACAGTGGAGGAAGAAAGTTTTGAAGAATGTTCAGAGATGGTAGCTACTAGAGGAGCAATTGCTTCAGCTATGAGTTTCCTGAGTGTGGGGGTAATGAAGTCACGAATGTTAGTTGATATAGAAGAGAAATCAACATACATATAATCATTTGGATTAGTAGATGTGGAAGGTTGGTTGGCAGTAGAAGAGGATGGCATGGAGCAGGTTGGACAGATGGTGAATGCATGTGGAATAGAAGGTGTTGGAATATTAGATGGAGTGACATCAGGAATAGTGACTTCCTAAACAGGGGAATGTTGTGGAGATGCTTGTGGAGATGGAGATGATAGTAGATCAAAAGTTGATGAAGAAAGTAGTAGATCTGTATGAAGAGAAGCAGATGGTGTGTCATCAATTTGTGATGGTAGATGTGATGGTAGAGGTGATTGAGGGGGTGGAGATGGTGTATCCTCAAAAATGTGGATTGGTGAGTGTGGGGGAGATGGTGGTCTGGATGGTGAGGTAGGAGGGATAGGAGTAGAAGGTGTGTTAGTGGATGGTTGTTGAAGTGGAGAAACATCAACAAGTGGAGTGGATGAAGGAAATAGAGAATGATGTGGAGATGGAGGAGAGGGAATGTGAGGAGCAGGAGCTTCTGCTGGGGTTGGTGAAATGGCAATTATAGCCCTGGTGTCCTCAGAAGCTCTGGAGGAGGAGGTCGTGGAGGGTTTGGTGATAACCCTCTCCCATCTTCCAAAGATGGCTGATGTGAGCCTCTTGGAAGCATTAATGAATATGGTCTGGGAGATGAATAATTCTGGGCATTTGTCCTGTAAGAAGAGCCCAAAAATTCTCCCGTACCCAACATCCTTCTTATTTATCTTCTTCTTGATTCAGTCAAACAGTATGACTCCCTAGTTCACTGAATTTTGATTTACCAGGGTACACATTAGAAGAAATTGGTGTCTGGTAATGTAGTCATGGGTAGAGTGCTTGCCCAAGAGTACCTTTCCAACAACATCTGCTAAGAACGTATATTCAACAGACAAGGTCTTTTTCAGCATTTTGTTAGGGTTTCCCTGGGAGTGACCCATTTTAATAAGCATATCATCAAATTCAGCACTGGACAGTTCTATATCATCTTATTCACCATTAACAAACCCAAAAATTTCAGATAAAATTTCTAGTGAAAGAGGAACCTGATGTCCTGAGATAGATCCAAAGAGAACTGGAGTTTCCTGAATCTTTGCTGTATAAACCCATTCCTTAATCTCCTACATTAGAAGCTTTATCCTTATTGTCATAAACTTCCATAACTGCTGAGTCTCAAACAACTGTAAGATATTCTTGAAGACTTGATCGAAATGACTGAAGGAATCCATATCAATGTCGAAGCCGACATCAAATTTCATTCTAGAAATGGTCACCGCCGAAATCGACATTTCCTGCAAAAACAAGATATCAAGTGCAAAAGAACTGGAAATCGCGGGATGGAGTATGATGAAAACCTAATTATAAGCTTTCAAAAGTTGAAAAGGTGAACTCTGTCTGACAAAAAATAAAAACTTCGAACTCAGTTCGACGAACAATCTCATAAAGAAATAAAAGCATCGATCTATGTTTGAAGAGGGGGAAACAATTCGTCATTCTCCGTTCGACGAAAAATTTTTTTGAAACAAACTTCGTCGATCTCCGTTCGACAAAAAAATTTCTGAAATAAATTCGTCGATCTCTGTTTGACGAAAAGATTCGAAAAGGAAGGTTCGTCGATCACTGTTCGACGAACACTCCACGAAGAGTTCATAGTTCGTCGATTTCCGTTCGACAAAAAATGAATAGTTCGTCGTCCACAGACAAAAATCAAATTAAAGCTTCTCCATTGATCATACCTAGCTTATTTAGGAAGAATAGATGTTACTTTTCATCTAATGGTTTGGTGAAAATGTCTACTCTTTGTAAATCAGTAGAGATTAAGACAAGTTTAATTTTATTTTTTTGTCCTCACAATCTCTAATGAAATGATGTCTAATCACTATATGCTTTGTCCTACTACAATGCACTGGATTTTGTGCTATAGAAATAAAACTGGTATTATCACAAAAGATAGTTGAATTATTTAAGTTGAAACAATAATCTAGGAGGGATTTTGAATCCACAAAATTTGTGAACAGCAACTACCTGCTGCTATGCATTCAGCTTCAGCAGTTGATGGGGACACAAAAGTTTGCTTTTTTGCAAAACCAGGACAAAAGACTATCACTAAGGAACTGAGAAGTTCCTGATTTGCCTTTTCTATCCACTCTACATCCAACAAAGTCAGCATTTGAGAATCCAATTAATTCAAATTCTGATTCAGTAGGATACCAGAGACCTAGATTAGGACAACCCTTTATATATCTTAAAATTCTTTTTGGTAAAATTAGGTGCGATTCTTTAGTGTTGACTTCAAATCTAGCACAAATACAAGTAGCAAACATAATGTATGTCCTACTTGCTGTAAGATACAATAAGGACACAATAAGAGCCCTATATATTTTCTGATCAACTGGCCTGCCCTGTTCATCAGAATCAACTACAGCATTGGAGGGCATGGGTGTTTTCTTGGATGAGGCATCTGACATCCCAAATCTTTTAAGTAGCTCTTTAGCATATTTAGACTGGGATATAAAGATACCATCAGGGGTTTGCTTCACTTGAAGACCAAGGAAGTAGGATAGTTCACCTATGCTACTCATTTCAAACTTTGAATGCATCAGGTCAGAAAAACTTTTGCAAAGTTTGGGATAAGTATAACCAAATATTATATCATATACATATATTTTGGATTAGCCAAATTTTTGACTTATGATGTCTAATAAATAAGGTCTTATCTACAATGTCTCTAATGAACTTATGCTCTAAAAGAAAGCTAGCTAAGGTCTCATACTAAGCTATTGTAGCTTGCTTTAGACCATAAAGAGCTTTATGAAGCTTAAAAATATAAGAGGGATGATATGAAGAAATAAAACCTGGTGGTTGTTCAACATATACTTCCTCTTTTAGTTCTATATTTAGAAATGCACTTTTGATATCCATTTGATATACTTTGAAAATCTGATAGGCAGCATAAGTGAAAATATTTTAAGTTGTCTTACCTAAATCACCTAGAGGGGGTGAATAGGGGAGTTGTGCATCTTTTTGCGGAATAAAAACTTTAACGATTTATGCACAGAGAATCAAACCAAGCAATCACAGACGACATCAATAAGTATAGTGGTTCCCTAACCTTGGGTACATCCACTTTCCACTCATCGATCTAGCAAAGCACTAGACTCGGCTACTCCACTAATCTCGGATTGAATCCAATCCTACACCTCGGAACAATGTTCCTACAACCCGATCCCAAATCTAGATCTACACTCGAAAGATAGAACTTCCTACAATAACTTGGAGAAAACAACTCCAACAACTCGGAGAAAGATCTCCTACAAGAATAAAATGAAATAGCAAATACAAACAGTGATTTATTCTCAGATCTGAAATCCTTCTGCCTGTTCTTCTTTCTTTGAGCTTTTCGGCTTTATAAGAATTTGTTGAAGAAGAATCGACAATCTCTGGATCTGAAAATCTCTGAACTCACACGATCAAGTAGAAGATTTGTCGTTGAAAAGAAACTCGATCTGTGAATCAACTTCTCTGAATCTGTCTGAATCAAAATCGCTTAAGCAATGATGAAGAAGATCTGCGGCTCTCGATTTGGAAATAAAAATCAGATTCAGAAAACTTTGAATTTCTTCTTGCGGTGGCTGAAATTCTTCTTAAACTCTTTTTAGGGTTAGTCGAAAATGACAAGACCTTTTATAGGATTACCCTAATGATCATAATCAGCATTAATGACATCCACATGGACCAATCACACGTTAATGATGTTTGAAATAACCATCTGTCTGGACATAACAATTTTCAAAAAAATCAGAACGGGTGTTCTCGAGAAGAAGGCTTTTACTAAAAAACAAATGAATTCTGTTACTCGAGAACAATACAGAAGTTCTCGAGAAGAAGACTTATATACAATTGATGTGGAGGAAGAAAATTGCATTCTCGGGAAAGAAGTAAATTACTCGAGAAAAATAATTTATAGTTCTCTAGAAGAATTATTTTGGTCCTCGAGAATAAAAGACTGTCTCGATAAAAATACTTAGAAAAATATGTGGTGGTAGAAAACTGCAGTGTTTAGAATGAATAGAAGTACTCGAGAAAGATTATGTTTTGTTCTCGAGAAGAAACATCCTGGTACTCGAGAACAAATAGTCATCCCGGAACAAAAGTTTGTCTCTGAAGAAAAGTACACTGGGTCTCAATAAAGACCTTCTACATCTCGAAAAAAGAAGATAGTCTTCTTGAGAATAATATTGATCTTCTCGAGAAAAAGACTTAGAAAAATATTTGTCTGAAAAACAAACATCCCGAGAAGAAATGCCATATATTACTCAAGAACAAAAGTCTTTCTCGAGAACAGCAAGAAGCTTTATCGAGAACAACTTCTGTTACTCGAAATGAAGACAAGTCTTACTCGAGAATAATCATAAGTCCTTCTCGAGAACAAATATAGTACTCGAGAAAAAGACTTAGACTTTTTCTGAAAACTTAAAATCTTCATTTTTCATAAAAAATCAGCATCCATCTTTTCTTTTGCCCTTAGTGCTTGAAAAGGAAGTGAGTCCCAATAGAGAGGCTACACATGAGTCAACACAATGGATCACATAATGAGGGATTATATTGTATGGACCTGTGTTTCGAGACTCATTGTAGACTAACAATGGTCTACACTTTCAATTAAGTACTGTAAACACATAACAAAAGAAAAATCAAATACAAACTTAATTCATCTTAGTTTAAGAGTGACTTCATACAAATCTGGGCTATTGTGGATGCAATACCCAACAATCTCCCCCTATTTGTCTAAGTCAAAACCCTCTACACTAAGGCGAATTACATTAAGAGAAAAACACATAAAGATACTAATAGCATGAAAATTTAGAGAAATGCAATAATATGTAAAAATCCGAAATTAGAAGTTCATATAAGTAGAACATTGTCCAAGAGAATTAAATTCTACTATTTCAAAAATGAACTTCCACCATCTTCAGTTTTCTGATCCTGTGAATGTTGCTTTCCTTATCTCTCTTGCTTGTCCTGTTATCTCTTCTGATAACTAAATGGCTTGGGAAAGTACTTAGGAGGTCTAGGTGGAGCCTTAGGATTATTTCTGCCATGAATTCTGCCATAAATCCTTCACTTTGTAAGAGACTTCTCGTATAATTCTCATTCATCTGAACTATAGTGCAAGCTTCTATTCTCATTGAAGTCAGCCACTAGCTTTAAAGTTTCAAGAATGAGAGACTAAGAAGTAGGGCTCCAAACTTCAGCATATTCTTGAGTTCTTTTCCCTTCAGCTTCTGGATGTGGAGTTGATCTACTTGTAGAGGCTCCATCACCATATTTTCTTCTCTTGTATTTTTAAACTTTTGGAGGATGAGGAGGCAGACATGTTTGTTCAGATTCCCATATCTATTCATACACATCAGGAGGAGGTCCTTCATAGTAATCTGGACGAGGTCATTCAAAGTATGCTTGAGGAGGTCCTTCAAAATAGTATGGAGGAGGAGAGAAAGTAGGCCTATTGACATCTAGATTTGCAGGAGGAGGAGCATTTGGATCCATAACAAATTCATGGAACAACTGTTTGTGCATCCATACAGAAGTATCATAAGTATATAACTTGGTACTCTTGACTTATTTGAGGATAGATGTCTGAATTTCTTTTAACTGACCTTCCCATTGATTTTTCATAGTTGCAGCTTGTTTTTCTAGCAGTTCCTTCACTTTATACTCCCCCTTTCTGAGTTCTACAGAGAGGGTGTTGATGATATTTTCTTTCAATTTGCCAACCTCTTCATAAGTTTTAAAGTTTCTTTCATCACCTCTCTTGTCTAGGAGAATTTGATTATTAGCAAGGGTCACTGATTGCTCCATAACAGTGTCAATGCTAGTAATAGTGTGATCAATAGCTTTACCACCAATTTGCAAAAGCCTTTTAAACTCATCTGTATTGTCTTGTATTTCAGCAAATCCTCGACTCATTTCTTTTTCTAAAGCACTTACTTTGTTAGTGACAACCTTTAGAGAATCATCAAAGTACTTTCTCTGAGCAGCAAACATTGCTTCAATGTTTTGTAGAATTGAACCTTCAGGAAAGGCTTCTTTCTGAGGATATGGAGGAGGCTGAGCAGGAACAGTCCATCGATGTATTACTTCAATTGCAACAGTAGAAGTAGAGGCTTTCCTTTTGTGTATTGTGCTGATTTCATCTTCATTAATTGTTGGAAGAATAGTTGGAATCTTCAAATGAAGACTGGGAAGTCTTTGTTCAGCAGCTTCAACTGGAATTGCATCATCTGAGTCATGGATGGAGACTACTTCATCATCATGCATATCTTCAGCAGGAGACTTATCTGCTTCATGTATAGGAGATTGATCAGCTGGGGGAGAGGATTCTTGATGTTCTAGAGACTGTGCAGGAGTTGGGAATTTTTCTTGTTGAGCGGGAGATGATTGAGCTAGAGACTTAGGAGAAGTTGATGTAGATGGAGGATGATTTTAAAGGATATGGAAAGGAGCTTCTTGGGAAATAAGTTCCTCTATCATCTTGTTTATGTCTTCTTTAGTAGAAAGAATCTCAGCTTGAGTTTGGGCATCTGTCAGATCATCATGTACTAGAATTTCTTCAGCAGCAGGAAAGTCTGAGTCTGTATTCAGCAAAGAGGAAGAGGCAGCAACAGCAGTAACTGAGGTAGTTGGAAGATCTGTGGCAGTAGGTGGAATAGAGGGTGCAGTGGGAAGTTCTTCTGAAAATAAATTTACAGCAGCAGCAGGAGTAACTGGAGGAGGAATATCAGATGGCTGGGCTGAGACAGATGGTGCAGGCTCCCCCTCAATAACTGAATTAGTTATTTGATGTGAAGGAAGAGATGGGGTCCTGTCCACATCTTCTATGTCCTTGGCAGCTTTGTCAGTCTTCTGTAGCTTGACCTCCCATCTCTGGATGGAGGTAATGGATACCTTCTTCATGTGGTGGAGGGTTGTGCCCTTTTTCATTGGAAATGCTTCAGGATTCATCTGGTTTAGATACAGAGAAATTATTCTTCTATAATTGGGTCTCTTAATGCATGCCTTGATTTTATCATAAAGCATCATTCCCCACTGAAACTTCTTTCTACATATAACAACAGTCATTAAATCAAAGAACTCTGGAGTAATGTAACTTATAGAACTGGTTCTGCATAGAAGGACTTTGCCTTGGATGTCAGCCAATAGCTTGCTCTCTGTATTCATATATTGCCTTCTGATTGTGTTAGAGGACTGAGGAATACCATAGAAGCTATAGGCTCTCTCATAATCACTGCATATTAAATCATCTTAAATATCTATGACTGGAAGTTGAAGAAGTTGAGAAATTGACACAGCAGATATTTTTACCTTGATACTCTGAACTTTAGACTTGATTAATTTGTCATTTCTCTTAACCTTGGCATTCTGGAAGAATTCTTCTACTTCAGAAGTGAAAATTCTGCAAGGATATTCAAGAATAAATGACAAACCAACTGTGTCTAGTAGAAGAAGAACATTTCTAAAATCGTCTGCTATATCTGCAATCCCGGAAGAACAGAGTTCACTCTCGATCCATATCTTTGAGGATGAAGCCATTGTTGAAGAGAGATCGATCTTTCTTTGTCGGCGAATGAGAAAAGTGACTTGCGGCAGACGGCGGAGATGGGGAAGATGAAGCGGCTTTTCTCGAGAAGGGTTTTGAAATCAAGACTAAAAGTCTCTTGGATTTATTTCTATTTATATTTACTGCTAATTTTGATGATTTAACATATAAACAATCATTAAAAATACCTGGAAAGAGGCGGTTAAGCGTATGTGTGGCGATATAAAAGATTGACCTTGAAGAAGAAAATAACACCACATTTCTCGAGAAGAAGAATTGTTCTCGAGAAGAAATCCAGAAGCACTTGAGTATAATAAGCCTTTGTCTCGAGTAAAAATTAGTCATGTTCTCGAGTAGAGATATCCTGTTCTCGAGTAGAATATTTCTTCTCGAGAAATAATCTCTTTGTACTCGAGAAGGAGTTTTGTTGTTCTCGAGAGGAATTTTGTTGTTCTCAAGTAGAATACTTATACTCGAGAAATGAAGTTCAGAATCTGAAATTTTCTAATTTTTTAAGTAAAATTAGATCTTGACCTTGCCTGTCACATTTGTCTTCATTCTCCTTCATCCTTATTGAGCATGCCAAGTTCTATTTTGAAGAATGAGAACTTGGCCTCGTCCAGCGGCTTCGTGAAAATATCTGCAATTTGCCTGTCTATTGGGACATATTGAAGATCTATGTCCCCATGCTCCACATGCTCCCAGATGAAATGGTATCACAGCTCTATATGCTTTGTCCAGTTGTGAGAGACTGGATTGTTGGCTATTGCAATCGCACTGGAGGAGTCGTAAAATAAGGGAATGTTTTGGACTTGCAGATTGTAATCTTCAAGCTGGTTCTTTTTCCACAGCAATTGTGCACAACAACTGCCGGCAGAAATGTATTCTGACTCAATCGTTGAAATTGCGACACAATTCTGCTTTTTGCTGCTCCATGATATGAGCCTCCTTACAAGGAATTGGCAAGTCCGGGAAGCGCTCCTTATATCATCTTTACTATCGGCAAAGTTTTCATCTGAAAAACCAATTAGTTCACAGTCATTACTTCTTTGGTACCATAAGCGAAGATTTCGTGTACCTTTAAGGTATCTCAAAATCCGCTTTGCAGCAGCGTAGTGAGATTCCTTAGAGTTAACTTGAAATATAGCACACACATATGTTGAAAATATTATATATGGTCTACTAGCAGTAAGGTAAAATAAGGATCCAATTATGCTTCTGTACTTGGTTTCATCGAAAGATTTCCCTTTCTCATCCTTGTCCAGAGAAATAGTTGAACCCATTGGAGTCCTCATAGAGGTTGTATTCTCCATTTCGAATTTCTTAATCAACTCCTTGGTGAATTTCGTCTGAGAGATGAAAATTTCATCTTCAGATTATTTCACCTAAAGTCCTAAGAAATACTTCAGCTCTCACATACTGCTCATTTCAAACTTCCCTTGCATAAGTTTGGAAAATTTTTTATAGAGGTTGTCGTTAGTAGAGCCAAATATAATTTCATCGAGATAGATTTGCACTAGCAAGATCTTGCTTTTTATTTCCCTAAGAAATAATTTCTTATCTATCTTTCCTCTTTTGAACTTGTTCTCAAGAAGAAAGTTAGATAACATATCATACCAAGCTCGAGGAGCTTGTTTCAAACCATATAAAGCTTTGAATAAAAGATAGACATGATCAGGAAAGTTAGAATCAACGAAACCTGGAGGTTGTTCCACATACACTTCTTCCTTTATGTCACCATTAAGGACGACAGACTTCATGTCCATCTGGTAGACGGTGAAGCCCTTAAGTGCAACATATGCTAGGAACAACCTAATTGCCTCCAGCCTTGCCACTAGAGTATATGTCTGTTCGAAGTTGATTCGTTCTTCTTGTCGGTATCCTTTGTCAATGAGTCTGCACTTGTTCTTTATGATTGTCCCATCCTCGTCCATCTTGTTCCTGTGGACCCACTTTGTCTAGATGACATTCTTACCTTTGGGTCTTGGAACAAGCTTCCAGACTTGGCAATGCATGAACTGATTCAATTCTTCTTCCATTGCCATTACCCATGATGTGTCTGAGTTTGCTTCCTCAAACTTCTTCGGTTCAACCTGTGAAAGAAAACTCAAAAATAAATTCCCATTAGCTGTACCTCTACGAGTTCTGACACCATCTCGGGGATCTCCTATGATTTGGTCCATAGGGTGATCCTTCAAGTGCCTGATCTCTAAGGTCCTTGCATCTGGAGCTTCTTCAACCACAGGAGTGACTTCATCAACTTGAACGGTCTCCTCATCTTGATCATCAACCTCTCCAATTAGGGTTGGAGTGGTGATCTTGATGAACTTTTCACCTTTTTCTTCAATTGGCTCATCCAAGTTTAATTCTTTTAGCTTTGAACCTGCATCTTCAGTGAACACACTAGAAGAGTTGCCTTGCAGCAAACTCATCTCATCAAATACAACATGAATAGATTCTTCTACAACCAGACTTTTTCTATTAAAGATCCTATATGTCTACTTTGGCCACTATACCCTACAAAAATACCTTCAAAACTTTTCTCGCTAAATTTGGTAGTGTGATACTTGCCATTGTTAATGATGAAGCACTTACAGCCAAAGATTCTTAAATATGAAAAAGTTGGTTTCCTTCCCTTTAGAAGTTCGTAAGGTGTCTTATTGTGGTTCTTGTGTATGAGTGCTCGTTTTTGCACGTGGCATGTAGTGTTGACGGCTTCAGCCCAAAAGTATTCTGGTAGTGAGGCATCACTCAACATGGTCCTGCAGGCCTCTATGAGTGTTCTATTCCTTCTCTCAGCTACTCTGTTCAGTTGAGGAGTAAAAGGAGAGGAAAACTCATGAAAGATACCTAAGCTTTCACATAATTCTGTCATGACCCCAGTCTTGAACTCTTTTCCATTGTCACTTCTATTTTGACTACGGAGTAATTGTATTCATTCTGGACCTGCCTGACAAAATTTGTAAAGATGTCAAAGGTATCTGACTTGTGTTTTAGAAAGAGCACCCACGTAAAGCGCGAGTAATCATCAACAATAACAAATGTAAAATCCTTACCTCCCAAACTTCTATCTTGCAGTGGACCGAACAAGTCCATATGAAGTAGATGTAAACATCTATTACAGTCTTTACCAATAATTCTTTTAAAGGTAGCCCTTGTTTGCTTGCCTTTTACACATGTGTGACAAGGTCTATCTTAAGTGCACTGACATTTGAGTCATCACATACTAAATTAAGTGAAAATAATTTATTAATGTGATGCAGGCTTGCACGTTGACACCGAATATATCTACGGACGAACACATTTTCCTCTCTAATGATCCAATCTTACACTCCCACAATCGTTCTACGCAGCACCACATTAATTTAATCTATCAATTATATGCTAACATACAGGTAGCCAAACCACTTAGGATCGAACAATGGCTATAGGACAATATTCTTTACGGCTAAAAGGACCCACCCGGTCCGAACGAGCGTTGTTGTACCAAAGGAGATCTACCAAGAAGAACGGTTCGGAAAAGGTAGATCTCTCCCAACAAAGGAAAACGAACGTTCGCCAAACCTTTTTGAAATTAAATCAATCAAAATAAACACAAACCAGTCAAAGGAAAACCACGATTATTTAATGCTTCAAAATGCAACGCCAAGAATTTCCACCACAAGAATATCTAGGAAAAGAAACACACGAGAGTAGAAATTTTTCGTTACCCATCAGGAATCGATGATTCAGATTTCTTTGCTTGGATCGCCCTTCAACGGCTCCCCCGGAGTCACGCCGATTGGAGAAAAACTTGTCCGCCTTCTTCGCTTCACACCGGAGTTGGATTCAACAAGGAGGCAACCTTGTATGTCTTGGCCGATTTCACCACAAGGACACGAGGTGGTCGGGTTTGTAGAATGATGGGGGTCATTTTTCTTGAGATGGAGGCGGTTGGTTTTTGGTGAGGTGGTGGCCAACTTTTGAAGAGGAAGGTGGGAGGGTGGCGGCTAGGTTTTATTTTGGGTAGGGGGAAAGGGCTCGGTTTGGGAGAGGGAATAAGGCTATAGCCGAATATTGCCAAGTAGTGGTGGAGGAGAGGGTGGTCGTAATTTGAGAGGGAGAGAGGAGTGGCCGGCGACCAAGAGAGAAGAGAAAGGCGGGGGTGAATTTCTCAAAGAGGAAGGAGAAAGGAGGGGAAAATTCAAAACTTAAATTCTTAGGATTTTTTTTTCATTCTCTTCACTAATTAAAATGAGAACATTATATGCCTATATATAAGCTTACATCAATGTATTGGCTACATGCAGTCCAAATAGAAAAATAAAGATTACCCATGGTTTTACACATAACCATGATTTAAAACATTACATGAAAATTTAAATAACATGGCAAATAAAAAAAAACATAAAAATGATTTAATAATTATTAATTATTTATTAATAATTATTAATAATTATTACTATATTGGTTTGTGCGCCGGGCGGATATTATGGCGATGCTCCACATGGTCATCATGGAGCCACAAATCTTTATTTGGAGGCGGAGAAAGTTCTTCCGTAAGCACGTCGTCACAGTTTTTCAACATGTTGAGGGTCATCGTCTCCATCAATCCTCTCCCGCTCAAAAGTACTCATCACCGATGAGTTGGTCAGAAAGTACCGGTGTAGGAGTGCATCATCCCAAAGAAACACATAGCGGCAGATATCACCACTTGGAGAGGAGAGCACTTCAATCTGGAGTATCCTGTCTTGCAAAAAGGTGGTCCTAGAGAACCTCAGAAAAGCATTAGGCAATAAAGGATAACAAATTTCTACATCAACAACCAACGTACCTCCAGTGAAGAACGATGAAGAGAGCGATCCAGGAACAAACTCACTACCCAAATCATAAGAAAACAAAGTGGACCCAAACGGACAGGTAGATAATTCAAGTGGTGGAGAAACATATAGCGTTAAATTAGAAACATTAAAAATAGGGGTAATACCCCAATCAGTGGAAAACTTCAAATGATATGCGTATTCTCCTAATTTCTTTAATATCCGAAAAAGGTCTAGCTCGCCAACTCGTCAAATTTCTATAGTGCCCGAAGGCAACCGTTCAGGGACAAGACGCTCCAAAACTAAATCGCCAACAATATAGTGAGATGTCCTTTTATGTAAGCTAGTATGAAGTTGATAAAATGTAATTGGTATGGTTAGCGCTTAACTAATGTACTTATATAATTTTTGAGCATGAGAAGCATAAACTAGTGCGAGGTGACTTGTCTTATAAGACAGTGGTAACGAAATCAAGTCAAAAGGCACTTGTGCTTTAAATCTGTGCACGATCTCACTCGGCGGGCAACAAGCATATAAATAATAGTAAGACGCAACTTGATTGAATAACTTTGTAAAAGTGCGCCTAAGTATCGTACTACCATACGGTGTGAACTCATGTGCTTCATGACTCAACCTAAATACGGAGGATAAAGGGGTTAAGTCAGGGGGCACGAGAGCCTTATAATCAAAGATGACTTTTATTGGCTCAAAATTCGCAGTTCAAATTTTATATTCATCATTTTCACGCTTGGCATGAAGAAATTTCAAGGAGAACCACTCCTCATAAATAACAGAGTTGGACGTTCCCGAGTGTGAAAAGATGTGTGAGAGATACAACTCATGGGGCCTAGCCGTGGTCACTAACGTGTGGATATGAGGGTCATCATAAGGTGGTGGATAAATGCGTACGATCGGGTGTGGTATATAAGTATGTGAAGGAGGCACCACACCCAGAGGCACAATAACCGAAGAATCAGACATAGACGAGGATAGAACCGTAGCTAGACACACAGAGAAAAGAATAGCCAAATATGTCGCGTAGTGAGATCTACGCGGAGCGGTGAACAGATCAAAAACTAGCGTGCTCAACGTACTAATATCTAAGTGTTGAGATAATCCCAAGGTAGGAACTAAAAGAGTGGGAGTGTGACAACAACTCAGTCTAGAACTACCGATGTCACGTCCTAAATCATCAACTAATGTGGTCTCATAGATAGGAGGAAGGGTCGGTAAAATCAAACCCGCGATAAAATCCAAATCAGAATAACTTTCACTGATTGGTGATAACTTCAATGAACTCTCATCCGGGGGTAAAACCAAAGAATCGTTCAAAAAATAACACTTCCTCGCTTGCAATTTCTCCCAATACAATAAGCAAGTCGTTTAATTCAGAATCAGTAAAGGTCTCGGAAATGGGAAAAATCGAACCTGACGGAAAATTTAATTCAGATGCAACTTCAGTCAATGATGATATCATCAAATAACTATCGTTCAGGTTCGCAGCTCTAAAATCATCCAAACATAACCTTCTCACATAAGGTGACTCTTCCTAATCAGTTGGAACATCCACTAAGTCAGGGTTGTCAATGACAGTGGAAAAATCCTCACTCACAGGCTCCTCAGGAAATTAAGATAAAGTCTCAGTGGTATAATCGTAGGCTATAACGCGATGAGGTTCGTATCCAGGAGAGCGCACTCCATAATAGGGTGCACAGACACAATGCTAGTAGGGCTCGTAACAGGCCAAGACATACTCTCACAGCTTGGACTTTCATCTTCATCCCAAACATCGTCTTCTAGATCACTAGGGATTCCCTCAGACTCAGATGCATCAGAATCGTTGGGCACTAACGAACATGTTAGAATACTCTCACCTATGGGGTCATCCACAAAATCCAGAGATAATATATCAACATCAACATCCTCAGGGGTATCAGTCACTATCTCGAGGGGCTTAGATGTCGAGGCTAACGGAGGCATAACCCTAGTGGTAAAATCTATCGAGTCTACAACAAATGACCTATTAGGAGTGGTTTACCTAACGGGGGGTGGTGGTCCTAATATGGCCTTTCTGGTCTGACACGAGTGAGCTTTATTTCTAGGAAGGTGGTGCTTCTCAATTTCTAATATTGTATTAAAGGTGGTGTCTAGATCGGTGTGACAATAATGCAGTAATTTACCCTCGATGTAGGGGTTTAACCCCTTACGAAACCTAGAGAGGGTGATGTCTGGAAGCTCCTTCACACCACGTCTACCCATCATATCCTTGAAAAGACGCATATAATCCGAGACCGACTTGTTCCCTTGTTTAAGATTAGTCAAATCATCAGTTATCTATCGCTTGGTCTGGGCGTTTGGCTTAGAATCATTCCTAAAGGCAAGTATGGATCTTGTGCCAAAATTATACTCACTCATAGGCTTGGTGTGTTTATATATGACTTAATCATACCAATAGTCTAAAAGGGAAACATTAACATCAAATTCCATGTTCAGTGAGAACCAGAGAGAAAACTCACCCGGAACTGTTGCACAGACAATGAATGAATAACCTGGCCCTATTTAATTTTCAAAGATGTAATTGTTCTCGCTAATTAATTAAGGTAATAGTCTAAATAATATGAAGATTATTAAAAAAAATTTGATTTTTTTGCAGAAAAATAAAAATATAGACAACTATTGGCAGACCAGAATATGTTTTTTTTGTAATTTTGATAAATAAATGTGCAAGAGAAGTGTGTGTGCACGTACTAAGTAAGAGGGGGAGGGTGTCAAATAGGAAATTGACGTGAATCTCCCTCTGATACCAAATTGATGCAGGCTTGCACGTTGACACCGAATATATCTACGGACGAACATGTTTGCCTCTCTAATGATTCAATCCTACACTCGCACAATCATTCTACGCAGCACCACGTTAATTAAATCTATCAATTATATTCTAATGTACGGGTAGACAAACCGCTTAGGATCAAACAATGGCTATAAGCCAATATTCTTTCCGGCTAAAAGGACCCACCCGGTCCGGACCAGCGGTATTGTACCAAAAGAGATCTACCAAAAATAACGATTCAGAAAAGGTAGAACTCTCCCAACAAAAGAAAACGAAGGTTCGTCAAACCTTTTCAAAATTAAATCAATCAAGATAAACACAAACCAGTCGAAGGAAAACCACGATTATTTAATGCTTCAAAATGCAACGCCAAGAATTTCCACCACAAGAATATCTAGGAAAAGAAGCACACGAGAGTAGAAATTTTTTGTTAAACAACCAGAATGGATGATTCCTATTTCTTTTCTTGGATCGCCCTTCAATGGCTCCGCTGGAGTCACGCCGATTGGATAAAAACTATTCTGCCTTCTTCGCTTCACGTCGGAGTTGGATTCCACAAGGAGGTTGTAACATCTCCATCCGTTCATATATCATATAATAGAAGGTCCGACCGGGGTCCCACACCATATGCCACAAAACAGGCGGTGAAGTTACGGGTTGATATCAGAGTTGTGCATCCTAACTCATAGCATTCTAGCGGAAGCATTTAACATCAACACTGAACTCCAACCATGAATGTCCACTATTATAAACACCAAATTTATATAGGAATGTACATCAAATACAATGTTGTTTGGCCTTATGTCGTTTCAGTTGCTCGTTACAAAAGTTGCTTCCAAACATCGGTGCGCAGGCCGGCAACACAAGAACAAAACACAACATTTTCAGCTTAGTCTTCAAGGACTAGCAGCAGGAGCAGCAACAGCAACCGGGACTTTAGCCTTTATATGTCTTGCTCGACTCTCCAGCACCTATATAAGGACAACCCACCCAATGGTGGCAAACAAGACAACGGTCAGCATTCAGCTGACCAATTTATAATGACCCTACCCATTTCCCGGGGCAGTGGTATTCCTTCCCTGCAGGCATAGCTATTCATATGCAAAATATATATCATACATTGTGCTCTCACGTCCAAACATTCCATCACAACCGTCAGCCACGCAACCCGATGATCCCTGCACTAAGGGCACATTCTTGGTATACCGGCGAACCAGGGTCCCACCACCGTATCAGGGCTGAAATCCAACGGTAAAATTGAGCATTTGCTCTATGGAGTGCAGTAGAAGACTTTAGTCTTAGTAGCGCACAGGCCTAAGACTCTCGCTATGCGCTCCAATAGACCGCACTTTCAGGTCTTCAAGTCGGACGGACATAATGCAGGTCGGATCAACCACCCCCCGTTGCTCAAGTTGCCTTGCCATCACTGAATACCAACGTAATCGCGGCTAAGAAAAAGGCGCAGGTCGATTTAACCTTACCTGTTTGGCATAAAGCCTTTTTAATAATTTCACACATAGTCATATCGTCAATGAGGGACTGGCATAACATTCATAGGTTAGCTAGGTGCCACGCCCAGCGTGAGCGACAGAATACATTTTCCATCCCTAGTCTTAACCATATAATACATCACAAACACTTGAGGGTAGTTTCCAGGATTTCCCATCCAGCACTTCCTGCTATTACCCTTCACAGGCACAACCCAACAAGCGCCATAAGCATCATAAGGGTATTTTCCTGGAATACCACTCCAGTACTTCCTGTTACTGCCCTTCATAGGTCTAACCCATCAAGAATCACAAACATCACAAGCATCACAAATGTATTTTCCTGGACTACCACTCCAGTACTTCCTGCTACTACCCTTCACAGGTCCAACCCCTCGACTCCATAAACTACACGTTTTACCACGGAGACTTCTCCGGTACGCAAATACAACATCACTAATCCAGACCAACCTGTCCAGATGGGCTTCACATAGCATGCCTATTCTGTACTCCATTTCGGATCTATAGGCCAAACTATTGGGGATTCTAAGAATCAACCCAAGGAATTCCCTTCACAATCCACCCTCTGGTGGGGGAAATCCATGCACATGCCAAAAAGGAAGGACTTCACATTTCCAAGGAAGAAAGATCGTTATCTTTGATGATCGTTTTCGATCCATGGAATGCTAGCCGGCTGGAAAGCACCGCAGCGGCCTTACCTTCACAACGCTAGCCTCGGATCTCGAAACGGAACCCAGCAGCTCCACCGGTGGCCGGCTCCCCTCTCCTCCTCCTCCTTGCTCTCTCTTCTCTCTAGCTTCCTTAGAGAGAGAGTGGCGAAGATTAGAATGAGATTTCCATTCTCATTCTCGGACTTAAAGTAGCAGGGAGGAGCCTGAGCCATTGGATCCTAACTGAAGAAAATGGACGGCCATGATTTTGTCACAAAAGGCAAATTTATGGCTGACACGGCCTGTGGCATACCCATGTAATAGGCCGTGTACCTTAAGCAGCACACAACTGACTCATCCAGAACAGTACATGGCCATGTGACACGCCCGTGTCAGAAGCCGTGTGACCTGATACGCCTTCAGACATGCCCGTGTCTGTGGCTGTGTACCACAGGTGGTATACAACCATCTTAACCCGAGCAAGACACGGCCATGTGACACGCCCGTGTCACAGGCCGTGTGCCCAGAGGCACACCCATGTCCTGCCCGTGTTCACCAGGCCTTACTGCCCTGGCCAAATCCAGAAAAGGACACGACCTGTGACACGTCGGTGTCACAGGCTGTATGACCAGCAGATACGCCATAGCGTGCTCTTCTTTGAGTGAAGTTCGTCAACCAGAGGGGGACATGCCCTCTGACATGCCCGTGTCGCCGGGCGTGTTCCCTCTCGAGAACTCGTCAAGTGTAATTTGTCGAGCACTCGACAGCCTGCCCAGCCATACAGAGTAGGACACGCCATGGGACACGCCCGTGTCCGAGGCCCTATCACCCAACTTAAACCCAACTTGGGATTTTGGGGTGTTACAACCCTCCCCTCCTTACAATAAATTTCGTCCCGAAATTTGCACACAGTAAGGAACTCAAAAACAAGATGTTAGAACTGCACCAAAGTTCAATACACCTTGACAAGCACTGCATAACAGTTTACACCAATAGCACGTGAAATTCAGCTCGCATGTGTCTGCTCTCGCTCCCATGTTAGCTCCTCACAGCCACATACTCAACCGGCATACGATCATTCTCGTTCACTTGAGCTGGATTTTTGATGGCTTTACAAAGCACAGAGATGTGAAACACATCATGTAGTCCACCCAAGTCTGCCGAAACAGCTAGTCAATATGCAGCTTCCCCAATTCGCTCTACCACTTCAAACGGACCAAGATATCTCAGACTCAACTTTTTCAAACGCCAAATCCTAGACACGCCTTTGAAGGGTTTGATCTTCGAATATACCCAATCTCCCACCGCGAACTCTACGTTCTGGTGCTTGGCATTGAAGTATTTTGATTGTCGAACCCAAGGGCTATCAGTAGTTGCGCCCGAATAGTGCTTATCGTCGTGTTAGCTTCATCGACTTCTTTACGCCTATATGGTTTGGATTTTCCTGCTTCTGCCCAAGCTAACGGTGTATGGCACTTCCGACCATACAGAGCTTCAAACGGTGTCATACCAATGCTCGCTTGGTAGCTATTGTTATATGAAAACTCCACCATATAGAGAGGATCTTCTCATCTCTTACCAAACGTCAATTTCATTCCCAACAGCTGATGGACTAACCTCCAATCATTCGATGTAAATCGCCCATCATGATCGCTCATGATGCTACGAGGAACACCATGTGGACGTACAATCTGTCAACATAATGTTTTGCCAAATTTCCCCTGAATCGTCCCGCTTGTTCGGAATGAAGTGCACCACTTTCGTCAACTGATCTACAATCACCCAGATTGAATCATTCCTGCGTTGAGATCTCGGGAACCCGTGCACAAAATCCATTGAAATATAATCGAACTTCCATTCTGGAATCGGCAACGACTTCAAGAAACCACCGGGCTTTTGGCATTTCGCCTTTACCAAAGCACAAATTTTGCATTTAGCCACATAACGAGCGATATCTCTCTTTAGTCCTGACCACCAGAACAGCTTCTTCATGTCCCTGTACATCTTTGTGCTCCAGGGTGAATTGCGTACTTTGTAAAGTGAGCTCGTACATCAACTCTTCTCGCAACTTCCCCATATTTGGGACGCACAAACGACCATCTTTCCGCAAAAGGTCGTCATCCCAGGAGAAATGGCCATCTCGCCCATTCTTTGCATAGCGTTGGAGACTTTCATCCAGCTTCGTTGCTCGTCGAATCCTGTCCGCCAGGTCATACTGGACCTCTGTCCAGTTCAAGCATGCATTGGCTGTGGAATTCTTGTCAACACAAGAAATCTCTAACGCTTCCAACTCCTGGATCAGATGTTCATCATGCATCTGCAATCAATTTGCCCTTGAAGGAGTCCTACAACTCAAGGCATCAACAACCACGTTTCCCTTCCCAGGAGTATAATGAATCTCAAAGGTGTAGTCCCCAAGGAACTCCAGCCATCTACGTTGTCGCATATGCAGATCCTTCTGCTCCAACAAGTACTTTAGGCTCTTATGATCTGTAAAGATATCCACTTTTACGCCATAAAGATAGTGTCGCCATAAGCAATAACTTTCCCAAATTGCAGAAGAACGCAGCCTAAGCCGCTCCCTGAAGCATCATTATAGATCTCATAGTCGTCTGTACCACATGGCGATGTTAACACAAGCATCGTGGTCAAACGACTCTTTCACTCGTCAAAAGCTCGCGCGCACTCTGGCGTCAAAATGAACTTCTGATTTTTCCTCGTCAGTGTGGTCAGAGTCAAACGATCCGTGAGAAGTTTTCAACAAAACATCTATAGTAGCCTGCCAGTCCAAGGAAACTCCTGACTTCCGCCACGGAAGACAACACTAACCACTCCTGCATGGCCTTTCATTTGGACGGATCCACTGTTTTTCCCTCTCCACTAACCACATGGCCAAGGAAAGCCACTGACGACAGTCAAAACTCACACTTTGAGAACTTGACATAAGCTTATTATTTTGCAAGGTGTGCAACACAAACCGCAAGTGGTTTGCATGATCAGCTTCCAATTGAGAGTACACCAAGATTGCATCAATGAATACAATCACAAACAGGTCCATGTACTCTCGGAACGTTCGGTGCATTAGGTCCATGAACAACGATGGCACATTAACGGTATTACTGTGAACTCATAATGACCGTAATGTGTTCCAAATACTGTCTTGGGAATGTCACCTTCTAGAATCTCACTTGGTACTATCCAGAAATATTTCAAATACAATTTGGAGTAGGCTGTTGATCCCACCAACTGATCAAACAATTCATCTATCCGTGGAATCAGATACTTGTTCTTCTCTGTCAGCTTATTTAAGTCACGGTAATCAATACATAACCGCAAACCACCGTCCTTCTTTTTCACAAACAGAACAGGTGCGCTCCAAGGTGACATACTTTGGCGTATATATCCATGCTCCAGCAACTCTTGCAATTGGACTTTCAACTCAGCCATTTCCTTTGGCGCGACGCGATATGGCGAGCGGGCCACATGTTTCGCATCTGGGACCAACTCAATAGTGAAGTCGATCTTCCGCTGGGGTGGTAGCCAGGAAGATCCTTAGGAAACACATCAGCAAACTCCGATACAATCGGAGCATCGCTCATATTGGCCTTTGGCTCAATCGCCTGAATAAGTGTGAAGAATAACTCCACGCCCTTCCAAACAACATTGACGACTTGGAGTGCAGACATCAAGGTCCTGCTCACTCCTCGCATACCCGCGAACTTATTCGCAAGCTCGGTATTCTGGCCCAGTGTGATCTCTTAGGCACATTGGCATTACAATCAATAAAGGCACGCTGCTCCGAAAGCCAAACCATCCCAAAGATTACATTAAACTCTGATATCGGCAGCACAGATACATTCAAACAAAATTCCCGACTTCCAATTTGCACCGCCACATCGCAAGCTCTATCCGCCAACATCAAACATCCATTCGTTAATAACACCCTTACACTATCAAATGTGCTCTCGTCAGCGTGTTCTGAATGATAACAAAGCCTGTGGCGCGCACATCACACAAGAGCTACATACAATGTATGCAAAAAGAAAAGCATTAAACGATGTTACTGTGCACCTGTGATAACGTCACTGTGCTTAATGGCCTCCTACTGGCCAGGAGTATAGACTCAAGATTGCGCCTGGGATACTGAGGACTCCACCACTACCTTTCCCGTTTCAACATACGACGCTCCTATCTTCTGCTCAACCATCGGTCGACCAATCCTGACAATTATGGGCGAAAATGTCCCCATGTCATAGAAGATCAACTTTCTATTTGTGTTCACGACTATCGGGCAAGCACGTTTATCCCAAACATATCTGTATTGTATCCATATTAGCACAAACAACACAGTGGAAATTGCCATTCAAAATTGACTACTGTACATACATACAACACTTGCATAGTCCACGAATACATGAGTAGCATAGTTATTTATGTACATAATGTCGACATTTCCTTCTTATTTCTTGTCCTCTAAGGGCCAACTCTGCAATCTCGGGCATTATGTCCTTCTGTCCCACAAGAGTAGCACTTGTAGTGCTTCTTTGGCTTCTGGGAACCACCCCAACAGTCTTGGGCAATGTGCCCTTTCTTTCCACAAGTGTAACAAGCACGAGCCTCGTGTTTCTGCCACCTGCGGTGAGCAGGCTTTCCAACCCTTAGAGAATGCACTTCCCTGATCGCAGGCAGTTGTTGGGCCCTTGTCAAGTCCATCTCCAATAGTCTAGCTGACTCCACCAATGTTTGGAATCCCAATAACTTAGGACCCATCAATAGAAAACGTAGTTCCTGACGTAGCCCATCGTAAAACCTATTGATCTTAGTCTCCTCGGTTTCAAACACAAACTCTGGCTGTTGTTTCAGCACAATAAATGCATGAAAGTATTTGTCAACTGTGCCCACTCCTTGGCTCAAGCACATGTTCAACAACGAAGTTGATGTGTTTCCCCTTACCGTCTGCTCCATTACACTGACCGGCATGGGACGCATTACCAGATCAGAGGGTTGAACATGTCCCTCTTGGTGAGCCTTGAGCATTGCAAAAACCACATCAGCAATCAATCGAAACGTCTCTATCGATGGAGGATATGTTGGTACAACAGTTGATGGCAGGTTTCCCATCGAATGCTGGGGTTCTTGCTGCCACGCAGTCGTGCTAGTCGCCTACAGTCGTAAACCACAAAAGTAAGAAACAAACATATTGCCAAAAGCAATATCAGAAACGCACAGGTTCCCCAAATAGGTGTATTTGCATTCCTAAATGAACATTCAAGAGTTCATTAGTGTTAACGCGGTTCGCATGTACACGTGCTCGCCACCCCCACAAAAGAATTCGACCACGAATTCAAAAGGGAAAGACTGAGACAGTTGATACCAAAAATGTAACATCTCCATCAATTCAAATAGCATATAATAGAAGGTCCGGTCGGGGCCCCACACCATATGCCACAAAACAGGCAGCGAAGTCACGTTTTGATATCAGAGTTGCGCAACCTAACTCAAAGCATTCTAGCGGAAGCTTTTAACATCAACGCTGAACTCCAACCATGAATGTACACTGTTATAAACACCCACATTTATATAGGACTGTACATCAAATACAATGTCATTTGGCCTTATGTCCTTTCAGTTGCTCGTTAGAAAAGTGGCTTCCAAACATCGGGGCGCAGGCCGGCCACACGTGAACAAAACACAACATTTTCAACTTAGCCTTCAAGGACTAGCAGCAGCAGCAGTAGCCGGGACTTCAGCCTTTATATGTCCCACTCGGCTCTCCAGCACCTGTACAAGGACAGCCCACCCAACAGTGGCAAATAAGGCAACGGTCAGCATTCAGCTGACCAATTTATAATGACCCTACCCCTTTCCCGGGGTAGTGGTATTCCTTCCCTGCTGGCATAGCACTCTACTAGAAAATAGACTTTTATCCACGGTAGATTGTCGTGGCTAAAAGTCCAAATCCATGGCTAAAGACTTTTAGCCACGGCAAATGGGCGTGGGCAATGCGAGTGTGGCTAATAGTATTAGCCACGCTGAATCCGTGACAAATAAGTTTTAGTCACGAATTAAAATCGAGGCTAAAGGGTCTGTTTTCAGCAATTATTAGCCACGGTTCAATTGTAGTGGCTAAAAGCTCCTTTTTTGCCACGGTACAATTGTCGTGGCTAAAAGCTACTTCTTTCCTCACATAAAAAAGATTGCTCCGGCGCGGCCCTCCACCGCCACCGGCCGCCGGCCGCCGGCCGCCGGCCTCCTGCCCGCCGCGTCCAACGAGCCACCCGCCGACGAGCCCAACTTAATTCAAACAATCATTGCAGAATGAGCAATATAAACCTGAAATAGAAGTTTTAACTGGCGGTGTGGGACTAAAAAATACCCATGTTTTGCCACAGATTAGGCTTCCGTGGCTAATACTAATAGTATTAGCCACGAAATAGGCAAACCATGGCAAAACAATTTTTATTTGCCACGAATTAGTCATCCGTGGCTAATAGTAAATTATTAGCCACAGAATAGGTACCGTGGCTAATACTTCATTATTAGCCACGGTTTTCTCCCGTGGCAAAAAAACCATGGCTAAAGGTCTGTTTTCTAGTAGTGGCGTAATTCATATGCAAAATATATATCACACATTGTGCTCTCACGCATAAACATTCCATCATAACCGTCAGCTATACGGCCCGACGATCCGTACACTCAGGGCACATTCTTGGTGTACCGGCGAACTAGGGTCCCACCACCGTATCAGGGCCGAAACCCAATGGTAAAATTGAGCATTTGCTCCATGGCGTGCAGCTGGATACTTCAGTCTTAGTGGCGCGCAGGCCTAAGACTCTCTCTATGCACTCCAACAGACCGCACTTTCAAGTCTTCAAGTCGGGCGAACATAACGCAGGTCGGATCAACCACCCCCCATTGCTCAAGTCGCCTTGCTATTACCGAATACCAACGTGCTCACGGCTAAGAAAAAGGCGCGGGTCGGTTTCACCTTACCTGTTTGGCATAAAGACTTTTTAAAAAGTTCACACATAGCCATATCATCCCAGAGGGACTGGCTTCACATTCATAGGTTAGCTAGGTGTCACACCCAGTGTGAGCGACAGAACTCATTTTCCATCCCTAGTCTTAACCATACAATACAACACAAACACTTGAGGGTAGTTTGCTGATTTCCTATCCAGTACTTCCTACTACTACCCTTCACAGGCATAACCCATCAAGCGCCATAAGCATCATAAGGGTATTTTCCTGGAATACCACTCCAGTACTTCCTGTTACTGCCCTTCACAAGTCTAACACATAAAGCATCACAAGCATCACAAGGGTATTTTCCTAGACTACCACTCCAGTACTTCCTGCTACTACCCTTCACATGTCCGACCCCTCGACTCCATAAACTATTCGTTTAACCACGGAGCCTTCTCCGGTGCGCAAATGCAACATCACCAATCCAGACTAACCTATCCAGATGAGTTTCACACAACATGCTTATTTCGGTCTCAATTTTTGGATCTATATGCCAAACTATTGGGGATTCCAAGAATCAACCCAAGGAATTCCCTTCACAATCCACCATCTGGTGGGGGAAATCCATGCACATGCCAAAAAGTAAGGACTTCACATGTCCAAGGAAGAAAGATCGTTACCCATGATGATCGTTTTGGAGCCATGGATTGCTAGCCGGCTGGAAAGCACCGCAGCGGCCTTGCCTTCACAACGCTAGCCTCGGATCTCGAATCGGAAATTAGCAGCTCCATTAGTGGCCGGCTCCCCTCTCTTCCTCCTCCTTGCTCTCTCTTCTCTCTAGCTTCCTTAGAGAGAGATAGAGTGGCCAAGATTAGAATGAGAATTCCCTTCTCATTCTCGACCTTAAAGCAGCAGGGAGGAGCCTGAGCCATCGGATCCTAGCTGAATAAAATGGACGGCCACAATTTTTCCACAAAAGTCTAATTTTTGGCTGACATGGCCTGTGACACGCCCATGTCACAGGCCATGTACCTGAAGCGGCACACAACTGAATCATCCAGAACAGTACACGGCCATGTGACACGCCTGTGTCACAGGTCGTGTGACCTGACACGCCTTCAGACACGCCCGTGTTTGTGGCCGTGTACCTCAGGTGGTATACAACAATCTTAACCCGAGCAAGACACGACCATGTGACACACCCTTGTCACAGGCCGTGTGCCCAGAGGCACACCCATGTCCTGCCTATGTTCACCAGGCCTCACTGCCCTGGCCAAATCTAGAAAAGGACATGGCCTGTGACACGCCCGTGTCACAAGCCGTGTGCCTAGCAGACATGCCCCCAGCGTGCTCTTCGTCGAGCGAAGTTCGTCGACTAGAGGGGGACACGGCCACTGACATGTCCGTATCGTTGGGCGTGTTCCCTCTCGAGAACTCGTCGAGTGCAATTCGTCGAGCACTCGACAGGTTGCTCAGCCATACAGAGCAGGACACGGCCTGGTACACGCCCGTGTCCGAGGCCGTGTCACCCAACTTAAACCCAACTTTGGATTTTGGGGTGTTACATAGGCAACCTTGTATGTCTTGGCCGATTTCACCACAAGGACACGAGGTGGTCTGGTTTGTAGAATGATGGGGTCATTTTTCTTGAGCTGGAGGTGGTTGGTTTTTGGTGAGGTGGTGGCCGACTTTTGAAGAGGAAGGTGGGAGGGTGGTGGCTAGGTTTTATTTTGGGTAGGGGGAAAGGGCTCGGTTTGGGAGAGGGAATAAGGCGATGGCCGAATATTGCCAAGTAGCGGTGGAGGAGGAGAGGGTGGCAGGAATTTGAGAGGGAGTGGGGAGTGGCCGTCGGTCAAGAGAGAAGAGAAAGGGGGGCAAATTTCTCAAAGAGGAAGGAGAAAGGAGGGGGAAATTCAAAAGTTGAATTCTTAGGATTTCATTTTTTTCATTCTCTTCACTAATCAAAATGAGAACATTACATGCCTATATATAGGCTTACATCAATGTCTTGGCTACATGCAGCCCAAATAGAAAAATAAACATTACCCATGGTTTTACACATAACCATGATTTAAAACATTACATGAAAATTTAAATAACATTGTAAATAAAACAAAAACATAAAAATGATTTAATAATTATTAATAATTTATTAATAATTATTAATAATTACTATTATATTGGTTTGCGCCCAGGGCGGATATTATGGCGACGCTCCACATGGTCATCACGGCACCGCAACTCTTTATTTGGAGGCGGAGAAAGTACTTCTGTAAGCACGTTGTCACCGTATTCAACATGTTGAGGGCCGTCATCTCCATCATAATGGTTTTGAAATTAATATGTGCTAGTCTCTTGTATCATTGGTCACAAAAAGATGCACTATCTTTAGCCAAAAAACACACTGGTGTAGAAGAGTCTACGCAAATGAAATTCAAACAAAATATATTCCCACTACGAGTGCTTGATAGAATCGTTTCCAAATTGTCAACCGATTTTATCAAGCACTTGTTTGCATGAAATTTAACAACGTATCCCTTATCGTAGAGCTAGGTTATGCTTATGAGATTGTGTTCCAATCCGTCAACATAAGCTACATTTGAGAAGGATATACTACCGTTAGAAATCATACCATAGCCTTTAGTTATTCCTCGGTCTGAACCTCCAAAGATGGTTTTTGGCCCGTTCAAGACTGGAGAATATGTCTGAAGAAGGCTTCTTGTCCCGGTCATATGCCAAGAACATCCACTGTCCAAATTCCAGATAGGAGTTTTGGTGGCCTTTGGACATACCTGCAATCATAAATCAATTTGCCTTAGGTACCCAAACATGTTTGGGTCCTTGGCATCTAGTTAGAACACTTCTCCTACGAGTATTAGCATTATGAGTGGTCTTTCCCATATTGCTAACTTGAGGAGTTATATAGTTTCTAGAATTAAACCAGCAATCAATGTCAAAGTGACCAATTTTGCCACAGCACCAACAATCGAACTTGTTGTATATTTGCCTGAAATTGTCCTGCTTGACCTTTTGTGATTGTGGTCTAGCAGGGGAAGTAGTCTTGGAGGAAGAATCTTCATGGTGATGGCAATCACATGACTTCTTCTCCTTGAGTGGATTTTCTACAATAGGCATTACCCTTGGTGTTTTCTTAATGTTATGACCATGATTATAAGTGCCATAACTCTGAAGAGTAATCTCTTCAAAAGGTGCCTTAATGACACTCTCACCAAAGTTCCGGGGACGGGTCCATCCTTGGTAACGCGACATGGGCTCTACATAAGTAGGCCTAGCAAAGTGACCATAGGATGAATCAAGATCAAACTCATTCGTTAAAAATATGACCTTCTTGAAAGAAGTCTGATCTTGTGGAGCATTCCCTTTTTCCTTGTCCAAAGCCTTCTTGCCCACCTTATTCTTTCTCTGAGCATTATTTCTCCTAGAAGATTTACTAGGAGCATCAATATGGCCTAGGCCAGCACCTTTGGCCTGAGCTGAGAATTCAGCAATGAAAGGAAGGACAGTTTTGGGCTTTGAGAAACTTTCAACAAAATTCTTTTCTGCTTCAAGTTGTGCTTCTAATTCTTTTATGATCTTCTCCTTCAGATCTAGGTGCTCTAGAGCCTTATTGTATTCTTCAATGGCAGCATTGAAGTTCTCTCTGAGTGAGTCCATCCTGGCGACTTGCTCTTTCAGAGTGCTCTCTTCAGCCTTAAGAGACTTTATCTCCTTGGCTTGAGTTTTCATGAATTTTTGACATTTGTCGTAAGCCTTGATCTACTCCTTATACTGGGCCATGTGTTCAGACGCATCGTCAGAAGAGCTGTCCTCATGATCATGATCAGAAACATCAGATTCGGAAAGAGGAGAATGAGAATTTACCTTCCCAGTGAACTGGAGTACTTGTTCATCATCAGTTTGAGCCATTAGCCTGAAGTAGGCTTCCTCTTCTTCACTTAACTCAGATGAGTCAGAGTCGCAAAGAATCTTGCCCTCCTTGGCTATGAGGCTCCTTTTTGTACTCTTCTTATGGTATATAAAGATTTATTTTCCTCTCTCTTTCCACCCTCCATCTTCTTGTGAGGGCAATCAGCGATGACGTGACCTGGCTTATTGCAACAGTAGCAAACTATGTCAGAAGAAATATGTTTATTCTATTTCGATTGATACCTGTCATGGTTGCTTGAGCCTTTTTTGTGTCGATCATTTTCATGTCGTGATCTTCTGTGCGAGGCATCCTTGCCTCTCCATTGCTTCTTCTTGTTCATGAATTTCTTGAACTGCCTTGAGAGTAGAGAAAACTCTCCTTCAGATAATTCTGAACCTGAGGTGCTTGGCTCTGAAGTTTCTTCATCACTATCTTCCTGAGCAGGAGCAGGTGAAGCAGCTTTAATCTTCCTTAGGCTATCTACTTTTAGTGCGACAGACTTCTCCTTGGATGATGACCGGCTCTTCTCTTCTTCAGCTTTTCTAGAATTGATCTGAAGTTCATATGACATCAGCTTTCCGAAGAGGTTCTGAGGGTCAGTCTCTGCAAACTTGTCAAACTCCCTTATAGCACAAACTTTATTATCCCACTCCTTAGTCAGGGACCTTAGGAACTTATCATTCAGCTCTCCATTTGTAAAGACCTGGTCATACACTCTTAGGCCGTTAACAATTTTGAAGAAACTTTCAAACGTATCTGCAATTAAGTCCTTTGGTCCTTGTCGAAAAGCTTCATACTTTTGATTCAATAGGGATCTTCTATCATCCATAACTTATTCATTGCCTTCCATCAAGGTAATAAGAGACTGTCATATCTCTCTATCAGATTGGCAGTGAATCAGATTCTGCAGCATAGAATCATCGACTGCACTTACTATAGAATTTTTAGCTTCTTGTCCAACGAGACAAGTGCAATTTCATCTTTATCGAGATCCATTAATTTCTTAGGAACCTTTTTGGTGGGATCTATAGAGGAGATGGTCATTGGAACATAAGGACCTTCTTCAACAATCAAGAAGATACTTGGATCCACAGATTCCATGAAGAACTTAATTCTTTCTTTGCACATGGGAAAGTTGGTCTTTGTGCACAAAGGAAGCTTTGCAAAATCCTTGGCCATGTCCATGCTTGGATAACTCAAAAGACAACTTTGGGGAAAATCTGTTCAAGGTGTTAACCCTTTTATAAACAAACTGCCTCTGATACTAATTGGAAATGTTTTAAGTTGTCTTAACTAAATCGCCTAGAGGGGGTGAATAGGTGAGTTGTGCGTCTTTTGGTGGAATAAAAACTTTAACGATCTATGCACAGAGAATCAAACCGAGCAATCACAGACGACAGCAAGAATTATAATGTTCCCCAACCATGGGTACATCCACTTTCCACTCACCAATCTAGCAAAGGACTAGACACGACTACTACACTAATCTCGGATTGAAACCAATCTGACACCTCGTACAACGTTCCTACAACTCAATCCCAAATCTAGATCTACACTCGAAAGATAGAACTTCCTACAATAACTCGGAGAAAACAACTCCTACAACTCTAGGAAAGATCTCCTACAAGAATAAAATGAAATAGCAAATACAAACAGTTATTTATTCTCAGATCTCAAATCCTTCTGCATGTTCTTCTTTCTTTGAGCTTTGCGGCTTTATCATAATTTGCTGAAGAAGAATCGCAATCTCTGGATCTGAAAATCTCTGGACTCACACGATCAAGTAGAAGATCTGTAGTTGAAAAGAAACTCGATCTGTGAATCAACTTCTCTTAATCTGTCTGAATCGAAAGAGCTTAGGCGATGAAAAAGAAGATACGCGGCTCTCGATTTGGAAATAAAAATTGGATTCAGAAAACTTGGAATTTCTTCTTGCGGTGGCTGAAATTCTTCTTAAAATCTTATTAGGGTTATTTGAAAATGAGAAGACCTTTTATATGATTACTCAAATGGTCATAATCAGCATTAATGAGATCCACGTGGACCAATCACGTGTTAATGATGTTTGAAATAACCGTCTGTCTGGACTTAGCAATTTTCAGAAAAATCATAACGGGTGTTCTAGAGAAGAAGGCTTTTACTCAAGAACAAATGAATTCTGTTACTCAAGAACAATACAAAAGTTCTCTAGAAGAAGACTTAGATAAAATTGATGTGGAGGAAAAAAATAGCATTCTCGGGAAAGATGTAAACTACTCGAGAAAAATAGTTTATAGTTATCGAGAAGAATTATTTTGGTACTCGAGAACAAAAGGCTGTCTCGAGAAAAATACTTAGAAAAATATGTGGAGGTGGAAAACTGCAGTGTTAAGAATGAAAATAAGTACTCGAGAAAGATGATGTTTTGTTCTCGAGAAGAAACATCCTGGTACTCGAGAAAAAATAGTCATCCCGAGAACAAAAGTTTGGCTCTCGAGAAAAGTACACAGTGTCTCGATAAATACCTTTTGCATCTCAAGAAAAGAAGATAGTCTTCCCAGGAATAATATTGGTCTTCTCGAGAAAAAGACTTAGAAAAATATTTGTCTGGAAAACAAATATCCCGAGAAGAAATGCCATATATTAGTCGAGAACACAAGCCTTTCTCGAGAACAGCAAGAAATTTTCTCGAGAACAACTTCTGTTACTCGAAATGAAGACAAGTCTTACTCGAGAATAATCATAAGTCCTTCTTGAGTACAAATATAGTACTCGAGAAAAAGGCTTAGACTTTTTCTGAAAACTTAAAATCTTCATTTTTCATAAAAAAATCAGCATCCATCTTTTCTCTTGCCCTTAGTGCTTGAAAAGGATGTGTGTCCCAATAGAGAGGCTACACATGAGCCAACACCATGGATCACACAATGAGGGATTATATTTTATAGTCCTGTGTTTGGAGACTCATTGTAGACTGACATTGGTCTACACTTGGCAATTAAGTCATGTAAACACTTAACAAAAGGAGCTTCAAATACAAACTTAATTAATCTTAGTTTAAGGGTGACTTCATACAAATATGGGCAATTATGGATGCAATACCCAACAATAAGCAAGAAAAATTCTAATGGCTTCAAGTCTTTGCAACAAGAGCAATGGTTTGATCATAATCAATGCCTTCTTCCTATGAATAATATTGGGCTACCAATCTTGCTTTGTTCCTCGCAATTAATCCTTGTGCATCCAGCTTATTCCTAAAGACCCATTTAGTTCCAATGACTGGGTTCTTTGAGTCTTAGAACTAAATCTCAAACTCTACACCTCTCAAATTGATTGAGTTCCTCTAGCATTACAATAATCCAATGGGGATCTTGCTCTGCATCCTTTATGGATTGAGGCTCAATTTGAGAAATGAAGCATGCATGCATCAGATCTTGGTTGAGTTGATGCCTTGTTTGCACACCAGCTGATATGTCTCCAATCACTTGAGATATGGGATGATCTCTAAGTGTGACAAGATCATCAGGAGGAGTTGGTTCATCAACAGCTTGTGGAATTAATTCCTTTTGTGGAATTATATTTGTTGTTGTGGGTTCAACTGCTTCAACAATTTCTTCTTCACTGTCTTCATCAATCTATGGAGAAGCATGTAATGTAACCTCTTAGGTAAGGTTTAAATCATCCAACTTCTCACACAGATAGGGTACATGCAAAGTGTCTCTGGTAGAAGAATTTTTTTCCTTGTAAAACATGTTAGCTTCATCAAAGAATTTATGTACAGATTCTTCCATTTTTAATGTTGATTTGTTAGATACCCTATATGCATTGCTGACTTGGGAATATCCAAGGAAGATTCCCTCTGCAGCCTTGGCTTCAAATTTTCTTACGGGTTTCTTGTTATTGATATGAATATAGCACTTGCATCCAAATACTTTAAAGTAATACACTTTAGGTTGCTTTCCTTTAAGTAATTCATAGGGGGTCTTACCCTTATGTTTATGTATTAAATTTTTATTTAGAACATAGTTTGTTGTGCTTACAGCCTCTGCCCAAAAGGATAGGGGCAAATAAGCATCTGCAAGTAATGTCCCAATAGATTCAATAAGGGTTCTATTTTTCTTTCAGCTACCCCATTTTGTTGAGGAGTTCTAGGAGCAGAAAAATAATGTCTGATACATTCCTTCTCACAGAATTCTTACTGAGAAGAGATTCAAACTCTGTATCATGATCACTTCTGATCAATGCAACCAGAGTAGAGTACTCAATCTTTATGCTCTTAAGAAAATCTGTAAGAACTTTAAAGTTATCTGACTTGTTTCTCAGAAAGAACACCTAAGTGAATCTAGAGAAGTCATCAATAATAACTAGAGTGTATGACTTTCCTCCCAAACTTTGTACAGCTATAGGGCCAAAGAGGTCCATATGTAGCAAGTACAAAATCTTGGGTGAATCACTTTTATTAATGGATTTGAAACTATTTTTAGTTTGTTTGCTTAATTGACAAGCCCTGCAGAGTCCTTCCTTCTTGTAAGAACCAGAAGGCAGTCTGCTAACAAGGTTGTCCCTAGATAATTTAGCAATATTCCTAAGCTTTACATGACCTGGTCTCTTATGCCATAAATCATTAGAGTTACTAATTTGGTTAAATAAACAAATTTCTTAATTAGTAGATTTGAAATTAACTACATATATGTTTTCTTGCCTAATTCCAGTTAAAATAGTTTTGTTTTTATCAGACGTAATGTAGCAAGATGACTAATTGAATGATACCCGATAACCTTCATCACATAATTGGCTTATGGATATTAGGTTATGTTTAAGACCACTTATATAGGCTACCTTCCTAAAGGTAACTGCTCCAACTTTGACATTTCCATATCCTTTTGTCTGTCCGCAGTTGGAGTCTCCAAAAATCACTTTTGGTCCAAGCTTTGCTTTGAAATCAGTCAGGTTGTCTTTACATCATGTCATGTATTTTGAAAATCCACTATCCAGATACCACTGTTCCTCTGTGGTAGGATAGTTCTTTACCTGTAGAAAACAAGATTAGTTGTTTATTACCTAGGTAACCTTGGGTCCTTTATTTCTTTCAAATTTATAACCTGAAATACATGAAAATTTAGGTTGCTCCTTATAACCTAGTGAATGATATCTCCTAGGAGGAATAATCCACTGGATAAAAGGATTAATAAAGGTTTTTGTTTGATTGAATTTTTGAAAAGAATTAAAGTTTCTATTAGATGAAACTGGGTTCGACGAATTGTAATTAGCTCGTCGATCTGCGTTCGACGAATGGGGATGAGTTCGTCGAACTCAGTTCACAGAATGAAAGTATTCATTCTCTGCTCCCCATGTTCGTCGATCGTGGTTCGACGAACCATATTGAGTTCGTTGAGCACATTTAGACGAATAGTTATACTGAAAATCTGCATTCATAGTTCGTCGATCTAAGTTCGACGAACCATATCGATTTTGTCGAGCTTGGTTCGACGAAACATGTTGAAGATAATTTTTGTTAAATTTTTCTTTTTCTTTTGTGAATTTATAATTTTCTTAGGTTGATTCTTTTGTGATATTTTAGTAGTTGTATCTAAATCATCTACTTTTTCTTTTCCTTTGGAAGAAATAAATTTTATAGGAGTAGATAAAGTATTTTTCTGTAATAATGGAGGCTGACTAGATGAAGCTCCCAAGCCCAGTTTGCCATTAATCTTGACATTCACTGTGCTTGTGATATCCATCAATTTGATACTTCTCCCATTAAGGATTCTTCAAATTGCTTAGCCTCTTTTAATTTATTTTCTAAAGCAAGTATATGATCATTAGCATTTTTTAAATCTTCTTTAAGTTTAAAGTTTTCTGAAGAAAAATTGTCAAATTCAATTAGTTTTTCTCTGAGGAGTTTTATTTACTTCTCAAATTTAATTAAAGTTTTACATAATAATTTGTAATCATCTTTAAACTGTTCAGAATTAAAATCATGGGTTGATATTACTTGATCTTCTTCTAAAACAGATTCATCTTCTGAGTTGTCAGCGTCTGAAATTGCTGCTTTAGAGTTGCTGTAAGATGCATTGATTTCTATCAAGCAGATCTCTCTGGCCTTGGCCTCTTCTTCATCCTCACTGGATCTATATGAAGATTCTGACTCAGATTCACTCCAAGTCTCAGGAACAAATCCTCTATCCTTCTCTTGTATTTGTTGGAGGAGGGTTTACTGAAATTTTTCCTGGAGCCTTTCTCCTTTCTTTTGTCTTTTTTCTGAGTTTCTGGACACTCTGGTAATATTTGTCCAGGTTTTCTGCATCCATAGCAAACTATTTCTTTAGTAGTGGTTTTGTCATACCTTGGCTTATCATCGTTTCTAGAAGATCTTCTCCTTAAATCCTTCCTTGCCATGTTGTGGAATCTCTTAGCCAAGAGACGCAATAGATCTTCATTGTTTGGAGTGGCTTCTGCTTCTTCACATGCTTTGAAAGCAATGCTTTGCTCTTTACATGCTGAAGTGGAAGTCCATTTCTCAGCTTCTCTGGTCTTGATGAGCTGCTCAAAAGACTTGAGCTTGTCCAACAAGGTTTTAGAAGAGATCTCATTTAGGCTTCTGGCTTCCTTGATTGACCAGATCCTAGAGAACCCATGTGCTAGGGAAGCACATAAGGATCTTGTCATTTATCTCTATTAATGAGATGTCCTTGTCCAGATATTTCAACTCATTGATTATGAGGCTGAGTCTATTATACATATCTGCAACTAACTCTGACTCTTCCTTCTTGAAATTCTCATACTGAGAGATCAAGTGTGATCTCCTATCTTTCCTTTCATCAGCAGATCCTGCTACCATAGCATTTAGGGAGTCCCAAATGGCCTTTGCTGAGGTATATTTAGCAACATTCTGGAATCTGTCATCATACATAGTTTAGGCCAAAATATTCATTACTTTAGCATCAGCAGTCTTGGCATTCTTTTGTGCTTCAGTCCACTAAGGTGATGACACTGCACTTGTGCTTGTTGTTTTCACTGGTAGTGGGGGACCTATCAAAATGGAATTATATATATCTTCATCAATGGAATTCATATAAAGCCTAATCATTGACTTCCAAAGTGCAAACTTATTAAGATTGCACACTGGAGGTTCGGCTCTTGAATACTCCTTATTTTGTGTCATGATATAAAAGGCAACTAGAGTAGATAAAATCAATCAAAGATCTTTTGGTTCAAGTGTTAGCCTGTACAACCATGTAACCTCTCCCTCTGATACCAATTGAATGTGAGGGATAAATCTAACTAACTCTAGAAGGGGGTGAATAGAGTATTTTAAAATTTTACTTTGTTTTTGCAGTGGATTAAAATAGATGATATATATATAAATAGAGAAATATCACAACACAGAAAATAAACAAGTAAAGGCACAACCAAACGATACAAGGAGTTTATAGTGGTTCCCCAAATAAACCTGGGTACATCCACTCTTCTACCACCCTGGTAGGAATCCACTACAGGTTTTTTGCTCAGGTGCCCTGCCACCATAAGTTTTTGATCAGGTGCCCTATCACCACAAGATCTATTTTCTAAGAAAGATCTAGCAACCCTTTGAGCTTTTGATCAGATGCCCAAAAACCAAACCAAGTCTTTTGATCATGTGACTTGAGAACAAAAAAGTTTAACTTTTGAAGGGAGTTATAATCTTGTACACAGTGAAAGAAAAGAAAATGTGTTGGAACACCCTATTACTGATTTGGGCAACGATCACTATGTCTCTTAGGAAACCTGTTTGACCTCATTGTATAAATCTAAAGGTCAAGTAGAATTGAGTCTAAGGGTTAGTAGTTAGGTTTGAAAGCTACCCTCAAGACCAGGTTTTTCTATTTTGGAGAACAAGTCATTTCGTTGAGCTCACTTCGACGAATCGTCGAACTCCAATCGACGATCGTTGACCTCACTTCGACGAATCGTCGAACTCCATTCGACGATCTCTGAGCTCAACTTCAACAAGTCGTCGAACTCCATTCGACGATCTTCGAGCTCAGATCGACGATCTTGACTCCAATTTAATTCTCTATCTCTGAGCTCAGTTCGACGATAGTTGAGCTCAGATCGACGATCTCTGTTTCTATCTAAGTCCAGACTCTGAGCTCAGTTCAACGATAGTGGAGCTCAGTTCGACATTTTTCTGAAGAGTTCAACATTTTTCAAGATTCAAATTTAGACAGTTGATGAATTATTCTCAGCATTTAATTCAGAGATTTTGTAGCCGTTTTCAATTAATCTGGAGCAAGTTTCAAGGAATTTTCAAGGAATGTTTTACTGGACTTTCCTCCAGAAGACAAATACATTTAAGGAAGTCATTTATTAATAGGCTAACGGCTATCTTGGACAATGGATCATTTCTATTCAAATTAAAGGAATAAAAGAGATATTCAACTTCTGTAACAAAAAGGGACTCTGAAAAATCATAACAACAATTTTTTCTGCAACAGCTCTTACAACAACAATCACACAAGAGAAAGAAAGAGAGTTCCAGACATTTTCAGTCTCAAAGATTCATACAAGAACACACATCACAAAAGGAGATAAACCATCTGAAACTATCAGATCCCTTTTGATTCAAGTGTTCAAGGTCATCATCATTCAAGACTCCAGACACCTCACATTTCAGCTGTTGCTGAAATCATCATTTGCTGGAGATCAATTTTCCGATGGCCTATCACCCTACTACAAAGCTCCACTTCCTGAACAACTCAAGATCTCAGGGGGAGCTTTGACAACATCCACTATCTTCTCTCTGACTGTTGACAGAGAAGATCATCTCTTTCTCTCTCTCTCTCTCTCTCTCTCTCTCTCTCTCTACTGTAAAGGGTTTTTCAAACTCCCTTCAAAAGTTTGTGATTGGTTTCTGAGACCTTATCAAAACTCAGTGGTGGCAAGACACCTGATCAAAAAATCTGGTTTGCTTTTTGAGCACCTTATCAAAAGCTAATTGGTGCCTAGGACACCTGCTCAACTCATCCTGCAGTGGATTCCTACCTAGGGTGGTAGAAGAGTGGATGTACCCAGGTTGATTGGGAAACCACTATAGCTCCTTTTGTCATCTGGTTGCTTAGTTTATTTTTGTTTCTGGCTGTGGTTTGTGATTGTCTTGTGATTGCTTTGTGATTATTCTTGTTTAGATTTACTTTATATTATTTGCTTCCCTGTTCACTTAGAATACAACAACTATTGTAAAACGTTTGTAGCAAGCACCATACTCTATTCACCCCCCCTCTAGAGTATATCAGATCTAACTTGCACTTTCAATTGGTATTAGAGCCAGGTTGGTTAAAAATACCACCTTAGTGGTTGCACAGGCTAACACCTGAACCCAAAGATCCCTATAGTTAGATCTGCTTGTTGTAGATTTTGTTATTAAAATTATTTATTCACAAAACATGGCCCAAAACAAAGATTATGCTAGCACCAGACCTCCAGTGTGCAATCTATCCAAGTTTGCACTTTGGAAGGCAAGGATTAGACTCTACATGAATTCTATTGATGACGACATTTTCAATTCTGTTTTGACAGTGTGTCCAAGACCTCCAGAGAACACAAGTACAAATGTTGTTCCACCTCCTTCAGGAACAGATGCAGAGATCAAGAAATGGAAAGTTGCAGAAGCAAAAGCTATGAACATTCTAGCCCAGACTATGTCTGATGAGATATTCCAAAAGGTAGCTGAATGAAACTCGGCAAAGGACATCTGGGACAAGCTAGCTGAAATAGTCTCAGAATCTGCTGATGAAAGAAAAGACAGAAGATCTCACCTCATAACCCAATATGAGAATTTCAAGAAAGGAGAAGCTGAGACAGTAGCAGATATGTAAAGTAAACTCAGTCTCATAGTCAATGAGCTGAAAACTTTGGATAAAGAGATCTCACTGACTGAGCTAAATGATAAAATCCTAATGTGCTTCCCAAGCACTTGGGACTCAAGGATCTGGCCAATCAAGGATGCCAGAAGTCTAAATGAGATCACAACAGAAGCTCTCTTGGGCAAGCTCAAGTCTTATGAGCTGCTCATCAAAAATAGAGAAGAAGAGCAGAAGGCTGCCTCACCAGCCACAAGAAAGGAAAAGTCAATAGCTTTCAAAGCCACTGAAGATCAGCCTGAAGACAAGGTCACAGGAAATGATGAGCTGCTTAGTCTACTGGCCAAAAGATTTTACAAAATGGCCAGAAAGGACTTCAGGAAGAGATCATACAAAGAGCATGACAAGCCAAGGTATGATAAATCAAATAATAAAGAAATTATTTGCTTTGGTTGCAGGAAACCAGGCCACATTGTGCCTGACTGTCCAGAGAACAAAAACAAGGACAGAAAGGACAAGAAAGAAAGAAGAAAAGACAAGGACTTCAAGAAGAATAGCAATGGCAAACCCTCCTCAAGCAAGAACAAATACACAAGGAAGGGATTTGTTGCTGAATCTTGGAGTGAGACGGAAGAGGAATCTGAAGCTTCATCCAGCTCAAGTGATGATGAGGATGATGCTGAAGAAAAGGAATTCTGCATGATGGCTATCAATGCCTCACAACACAATTCTGATGCAGAAGAGTCAGAGTCAGACTCAGAGACTCAACTTGAAGAGGACCAGGTAATAAGTTCTTTTGATTTTAATTCTGAGGACTTTAAATATGAATTTAAAGCACTATGTTTAGACTTATTAAAATCTGAGAAGAAAATCATTTCTCTCAGAAATCAATTATCTGAACATAGTACCTTAAAATCAGAAAACCTCAAACTCTCTGAGGAGTTGGAGTGTTGTAGGGAGAAGATAGCTTCACTGAAAAGTGAGCTGTCAGAGGCCAAGAAGCTTGAAGAATCCCTCAATGGGAGAAGTATCAAGCTAATGGACATCACAAGCACAGTGAACTCAAGATTCAACAGTACACTGGGCTTGGGTGCTTCATCCAGCCAACCTATAGTACTAACAACCCCAATTAAGTTTATCTCTGATAAAGGAAAGGGAGTAATGGAGGTAGCTAGGAAAAATTCTGACTTACCCAAGAAAACAAGAGTTCAACAGAAATCGTCGAACGGAGCTAGACGACCGTCGAACGGAGATCGACGATCTCAGGCAAAATCGTGGAACTCAGGTTGACGATCTCTAAACCCTGAACTCTGCCACAATCGATCGTCGAACGGAGCTCGACGATCTGACCCAAGATCGTCGAACGCAGCTCAACGATCGTCGAGCAGAGATCAGAAATTTGAAAACTTCTTCAAGGGTAAATCAAAATCCAAACCTAGGGGTCTTTCATCCCAAAGATTTAACCCTTATACTGAATGGATAATACCTCCAAGGAGATATCATCCTGAAGGTTATAAGAGTCAACCAGGGATGTCTTTTATTTCTGAATTTAAAGGTTATCAACCTAGGCCCAAGGTAAACTGGGTCAAAAACAAGTAAATTATTTTATGTGCAGATGAAGACCTATCCAACTTCAAACCAACAATGGTATCTGGATAGTGGGTGCCCAAAGCACATGACAGGAAACAAGGACAACTTCACATCCTTTAAAGCCAAGCTTGGACCCAAAGTCATATTTGGTGATTCAAACTTTGGACTAACAAAAGGATATGGTGCAGTCCAGATTGACACAGTCACATTCAAGAAAGTAGCCTATGTGGAAGGACTGAAGTACAATTTGATCAGCATCAGTCAGCTATGTGATGAAGGCTACCAAGTGACTTTCAGCAAATCCTTATGCAGGATCAAGTCAGAGGAGAACACAACTGTGTTGATAGGTAAAAGGAAAGGTAACATCTATTTAGTAGACTTTCTTTCAACTGAAGTAGATATTTGCCTGTTTAATTCTATTTGTAGAACTAATATATTATGGCATAAGAGATTAGGACATATAAACCTTAAAACCATTGCTAGGCTATCCAAGGACAACCTTGTCAGAGGACTACCTTCTGGCCCCTACAAGAAGGAAGGACTCTACAGGGCTTGTCAATTAGGCAAGCAAACTAAAAATAGTTTCAAGTCACTTAATAAGAGTGATTCACCTACGATTTTGTATCTGTTACACATGAATCTTTTTGGACCCATTATAGTACAAAGCTTAGGAGGGAAATCTTACACTTTAGTAGTTGTAGATGACTTCTCTAGATTCACATGAGTGTTTTTTCTGAGGAAGAAGTCTGATAACTTTAAGTGTTTGACAGAGTTTCTCAAATGCATACAGACTGAGTTCAATACTCACATTGCCCTGATCAGAAGTGATCATGGGACAGAGTTTGATTCTCTTCTTATGCAAGAGTTCTGTCAGAGTGAAGGGATCAGGCATACTTTCTCAGCCCCTACAACTCCTCAACAAAATGGGCTAGCTGAAAGGAAAAATAGAACCCTTATTGAATCTGCCACTACATTGTTGTCAGATGCTCACCTTCTTCTATCCTTTTGGGCAGAAGCTGTGAACACCTCCAACTATGTATTGAATAGAAGTTTAATACATAAACTAAAGGGCAAGACTCCCTATGAATTACTCAAAGGGACGAAACCTAAAGTAGATTATTTTAGAATTTTTGGTTGTATCTGTTACATTCACAATAATGACAAGAAATACTTAGCAAAATTTCAAGCTAAAGCTGATGAATGAGTGTTTCTGGGATACTCCATAATAAGTAAGGCTTATAGGGTATATAATAAATCAACTCTTAAAATTGAAGAATCTGTTCACATATCTTTTGATGAATCTAACATGTCTTTCAAGGAGAAGAACACTTCTACTATAGAACCTTTGCAGGTGCATTCTCTTGCTGAAGACTTGGACAGATTACAAATCATTCAAAAAAAGGAAAGCAGTGAAGATGAAGAAGACATTCAACATCCTGAAGAGAAACCTCTTGAAGAGCCAGTTGTTGTACCACAAGAGGAAACAACAACACAGGTTGGTGAACAATCAACACCTCCTGTTGATTTAGTAATATCAAGAGACCATCCAATTTCCCAAGTAATTGGAGACATCTCATCTGGTGTGCAAACCAGAAATCAGGTCAACCAAAACCTGATGCACACTTGCTTTATTTCTCAAATTGAACCTCAATCCATTCAAGATGCAGAGCAGGATCCTCACTGGATCATTGCAATGCAAGAAGAGTTGCATCAATTTGAAAGGAACAAAGTTTGGGAACTAGTACCAAGGCCTAAGGATCACTCCATTGTTGGAACAAAGTGGGTGTTCAGAAACAAATTGGATGATCAAGGAGTCATTGTAAGGAATAAGGCAAGGCTAGTTGCTCAAGGGTACTCTCAAGAAGAAGGGATAGATTATGACCAGACTTTTGCACCAGTTGCAAGGTTGGAGGCCAGAAGAATCTTCTTATCATATGCAGCACACAAGGGTTTCAAAGTATACCAGATGGATGTAAAGAGTGCTTTTCTCAATGGAGATATCAAAGAAGAAGTCTATGTCAGACAACCTCCAGGTTTTATCTCTCCAACTCATCCTGATTATGTTTTTAAATTGCACAAAGCATTATATGGTCTCAAGCAAGCTCCTAGAGCATGATCTGAGACCCTAGCATGCTTCCTTCTGAAAAATGAATTTATAAGGGGTAGAGTAGACCAAACTCTTTTTATTAGAACTCATAAGTCTCATACCCTACTAGTACAAATCTATGTAGATGATATTATATTTGGTTCTACTGATTCAAATTTGTGCAGAAGGTTCTCCAACCTAATGCATTCCAAATTTGAAATGAGTAGCATAGGTGAGCTATCCTTCTTTCTAGAATTGCAAATCAAACAACATGCTGAAGGCATATTTATTTCCCAAACCAAGTATGCAAAGGAATTGGTCAAGAAATTTGGTATGTCAGAAGCATCTTGTATGAAAACACCTATGCCTACAAATGTTGTATTAGATGCTGATGAACATGGAAAACCTGTTGATCAGACAATATATAGAGCAATGATTGGCTCCTTATTGTACCTTACAGCTAGTAGACCTGACATAATGTTTGCTACATGCATATGTGCTAGATTCCAAGTGAACCCTAGAGAGTCACACCTAACCTTAGTAAAAAGGATTCTCAGGTATGTAAAAAGTTGTCCAAATCTAGGTCTCTGGTATCCAAAAGATTCAGCATTTGACTTAACTGGATTTTCTGATGCTGATTATGCTGCATGCAGAATTGACAGGAAAAGCACCAGTGGAACTTGTCAGTTTCTTGGTGACAGACTTATCTCTTAGTTTTGCAAGAAACAAACATCTGTGTCAACTTCAACGGCTGAAGTTGAATATATGGCTGCAGGTAGTTGTTGTTCACAAATCTTGTGGATTCAAAACCAACTCCTAGACTATGGCTACAACTTAGAGAAGTCAAAAATATTTTGTGATAATACCAGTGCTATTTCTATAGCTCAAAATCCAGTCCTCCATAGTAGGACAAAACACAAAAATTAGGCATCACTTTTTAAGGGATAATGTTGAGAAAAATAAAATTGAACTTCAATATATCCCAACTGATTTACAAAGGGGAGATATTTTCACCAAACTCTTGGATGAAAAGAAACATACCTTCTTCCTGAATCAGTTAGGAATGTTAGATGGAGGAAATCTAAAATAACTTCCAAGATTTTCAAAAATCTAAAAATGAAATGACCAGGACTAGGCAAACATCTTGATTTTTTTAGTCTATAGAGTGTTTCTGGTCTCTAAACTGCGCTCGACGATTTTCCCCCAGATCGTCGAACGGAGATCGACGCTTTTCGAAATCGTCGACCAGAGTTCAGCGCTTCTCAGATAGTCTAAACTATCTCTCCAGGTCAGCGATCGTCGAACGACGCTCGACGATTTTGTTTTCTGAAACTATCATCGAACGGCGCTCGACGCTCTCCAATATCGTCAAACGGAGATCGACGATGTTGGTGACCTTTCAGTTTCCTATAGAAGCCCAGATCGTCGAACTGAGTTCAACGATCTTTCTGTTTCTGCGTCGAACCCTAATATATAATTCTTTTTTCGGTCGTCGTTCTCTCTTTGCGCCTTCATTCTCTCTGCAAATTTTCTCCTTCCCTCCAAATTTCTCTATACTTGGTCGTCTGTTTGTTGATTTTTGCAGGAATGAATGGCCGTCTCAGTCGCTATTCTGGCCGCAATGAAATTTGATGCAGGATTTGATATACATATGGATTCTTTCAATAATAGTGATCAGATTTTCAAAGATATTCTAGAACTTTTCAAGGAAAAAAAGCTAGTTACCATAATGTCCACCAGAATCAAGTTAGCTGCTGATGAAATAAAGGAATGGATATATACTGCCCACAACCAGGATCAGAATACAGTGACTGGATCAATATCAGGAACCCAGGTATCCCTAACCCCTGCTGCCCTGACAGAGGTTTTTGGATTGAATTCTGGAGAATACTCTGTTGAACTTTCTGTAGAAGAGTTTTCTGATTTACTCGATAGAATGGGTCATTCAGATGCAAATCCTAGCAAACTCCTGAAGAAAAATCTATCTGTGGAGTACAGATTTTTGGCTGATGTTGTAGGAAAGGTGTTATTGGCCAAACACTCAGCCCATGATACCATCTCCAGGTATCAGTTATGTTTGATGGGTGCTCCTGTGGATAAGAAACAATTGAACTGGGGAGAAGTTTTCTTTGACTTGATTAAGAAGAAGACCAACAAGAATTTTGTTAGCTTTGGGAGAATATTAGGGATGTTTCTTCAGAATAGATGCCCTGCACTGCTAGTTTCAAATGAGATGCACATCAATGCCTCCAAGAGGCTCTCCTGTGCCCTGTTTGGAAAGTTGGACAGGCAAATAGTGAAGCCCAGCAGGCTCTCTGCAAGTGCAACTTCAGGCACAAGGACTCTTGCAGTCTCTTCCCCTCAAGTCTCTGCCCCTGCAGAAGACTTGCCTGCTTCTTCTCCTCCTCCTCCACCTTTTATTTCTTCTCCACCAGTCACATCCACCACTATAGTTTCCTCCACCATCATAATTTCAACCCCATCTCCAACTTCTATCCATTCTCCAACTCTTCCATCCCCTACATCACTACCCACAACAAGAAATTGATTCATCCACTCACATTCTATCTTTCAATCTGATAGATGATTCCTTTATGGATGATTCCCCTTCATCCCCTCCTGATATACCCTCTTCATCCACATTCTATCAACAATTGCTTCAAGATATCATTGCACAACCCTCATTCATACCCTCTATTTCAACCCCATTATCTTCAATTTCCACAATCTTCATATCTCAACCTTCATTTCCACCATCTACCAGCTCTCCACCGACATCTCCAGCTGCTCCACCTTCAGTCCCTACCTCTGCTCAAGTCCCTCTTGAGCATGTAGATCTTGCAGCTTTAGCAGACAGACTTTATGAGCTGATAGCTCCCAGGCTATCACTCTTGTTGGAGACCTCCTTGGCTCCACTTCTACAGTCAGTTGCAAAAATGTCTGCCAGGCTCTCCTCTCTCATTCCTCCTCAGGCAATCCCTTTATCTGGATGCCTTGATCCAGTCCTGAATGAATCTAGGCAGGGGGAGATTCCTCATGAAGTGGAAAGATTGCCTGCTGCTGCTATTTTTTCAATTCAAGCTCAAGCCTCAACATCTCAAGTTGCAGTTTTCTCAATGGACCTCAGGACACTATTATCAGATTTTGATTTTATTTATTTCAACTGTCTTCCAAAGCACACTGCAGTCCAGCCATCGGAAGATCTCTCTAAGGCCATTGTGCCTATTTCAAGCTGTGACACCAGTATAATACATTCTTTTGTAAAGTCCCTTTCTGCTGCTGCTCCTTCAGTTTCTGTTGAAAGTACTGATATTGTTGATATTGCTGTTAATTCTGATGTTTTAATATCTGAGGATATACATATGACAGAGGCATTTGACTTTGAGCCTGCTGTTACTGCTAATGTTATTTCTATTACTGAAACTGTTGTATCTGAAAGTATTGTATCTGAAACTGCTGAAACTGTTATATCTGAATCTGCTGCACCAACTACTGCTGTATCTACTGCTGCTACCATGACCTCTTCTGCCAGTGTTATTTCTACTTCTCTTCCTGCTGTTGCTGTTACTATTGATGTCACTACTGTTACTTCTGCTCAATCTCAACAACAGATAGACTATATCAAAAGGATTGATGCACTATATGATGATCAAAGCTCAGAAAGTGATCAGTATAGGACTGACTCAGATGACTCCTCTGCAACTATTGCAAGGAAAAGAAAAGCCAGAAGCAAAGCAATGAAGAGAGTCCCCCAAACAAAAGACAAAGACACAAATGATATTCCATACTACATTTTGCATGACTGCCCTATCACAGAACATTAGATGCAATACTCCAAAAATCAATTGAAGGCTATGAAAAAAAAAGAGAAGATATGACAAAGGTTCCTCTCAGTTCCATCATCTTCCTCCACCTCCTCCCTCACTTGATGCAGGTGCAGGTGGTAGTTCAGCTATTTTGATGGCGTGGCCCCTCCTCCACCGGTTGAAGACGATGCTGATGATGCTGTTGATGATCCGGTTGCTAAGGCCATACGACTCAAGGACGTAAGGCGACACGATGACGCTAACGGACGGCTACGCTACAACCTCCGCCCGCACCGTGCTACCGCCACGGCAACACCTTAGTTTTATTTATTTCTTTTTCGTGCACTTTATTTTATAATTGGAATATAAAATTATCCTATGCTTATGAGATAATTTTATATTCATTGCATGTGTTGTTGTATTTTCAATTTGAACTATTTTAGTTTTGGTGTGCAATTAGTCATTCGGATGGATGAGATTAAATCTCCATCATGAAGGGCTAAGGCTTATTTGTAACTCCTATTAGCCATTCGGATGGATGGGATTAAATCTCCATCATGAAGGGCTAAGGCTTATTTGTAACTCCTATTTAAAGGAGGCTATCATGAAGAGTTAAAGCAATTGGAAAAGAAACCTAAAAAAACCCCCTTGTGGAAATTTCGGCCACCATGGAGAAGTCTATAGCCGCCCCCTCCCCTTTGGTGTGAAGTCAAGCCTTGCCTCCTCCATCCCCGTTCGGTGCGACTCCGGCGTGGCTTCCTTCGGTGCGACTCCTTGGAAGAAGGTTGCAAACCATTCGGTGCGACGCCGGTGGATCCGTGGAGAGAGTGATTCTCCCACAGTTATCTCGTGTGAACGTTTTTCGATTGGGTAATCTCTTTCCCCTCCCTTGTGTGATTTCTTCTCTTTAGTTGTGGTGGATTTCGCTCATCGTTTTCTCCGGATCTTTAATTTAATCGCTGCAAGTTTTGAATCGAAATCGCCGTTGCAAGGCTTTTATTTCCGGATCGGGTGGATCCTATTTGCTTGAGCGGATCTTGGCCTATAGCCTTGGTCTTGCTCTCAAAAGGAGTGGCAACCTTTGTGTTTTCTTGGGGAATAATCCAACTCAAATTTCCGATCGTTGTTTTCGAGTCGACCATTCCTCCTTTGTTGTTTGTGCTGTGTTTTGTGACGAGGAAATATTGTGGGCGATAGGTGTTGTGTAGGTGCGGTAGATCTATGACGTGTTGTGCGTAGGGAGAGCGTTAGCTTCGCGGACATCTCCGTTTTCGGATAACCCTACATCAATTTGGTATCAGAGGCGGTCGTTTCAACTCCCACGTTGCAAACATCCTCTCTGCATTCCTTGTTGGTCGATCGGATCTAAAAAAAATCAAAAAAATTATTTTCTGTGGTCTGCCAATAGCGGGCTGAAATCTTTATTTTTCAGCAAAATTTCAAAAACAAATTTTTTTAACGATCTACGTGTTATTCACTTTGGGAATATATAAAAATATCTTATTTTTAATATAGCTACAGCCCTAGGAAAATTCATCTAGCCCGGGGCCTCCCAAACCTGAATGCGCACTAGGCTAGGAACGGAGTACGCAACCCCGTCTACGTCTAGTATGGCTGCGAACGAGCATGGTGATCCCAACACCGCGGCTATAGAGTGTCTTCGTGCTGAAATGGCTGAGCTTAGGAACGTCTTAGCACAGATCCTACAAAACCAAGCTAGGCCACCCCCGCCACCCGTTAATGTTGACCGGCCCAACCGGCACCAACATAACTCTGATTCGGATTCTGATGGGGACTCCCCACGGGTGCCCCGAGGGGACACCGCCCCGAGCGAGACTTTGACATTACTAGGGTCATTAAGATAAATGCCCCCACGTATGATGGCGTGGGAGACCCCCAAATCTTCCTTAACTGGAATGTGGATATGGAGTGTTACTTCGAGTGGCACAACCTGACGGATCCCCAAAAGGTCCAAGTTGCCCGGATGAAGCTAACAGGTCGTGCAAAGACGTTCTGGTTGAATGAGGAGCGAAGATTAGGAACCGGACACGGAGCCCCCCTTATAGGTTGGCCAGTAATGAAGAACTTGTTGACCGATCAGTACGTTCCTGCGTACCATCGGACACAGATGTTCGATGAGCATGCCACTCTGCGGCAGGGCTCAAGCTCGGTAGCTGAATATATGGGTGAACTTAAGGACAGAATGGTGCGATATGACCTTAGGGAGATCCCCGAAGTCACTTTATCTAGATTTCGAAAGGGCCTTAACCCCGATATCCAAAGGAAGCTCTTGCGATATGGGCATACGAACTTGAACACGACTTTCAATGCCGCCTTGGACATTGAAAAACACCTAGCCTCTAAGGCTCACTCCTGTTACGCTCATGCGAAGAACAAGTCCACCACTGGGGCATCTTCTTCCACATATCATGATAAGGGAAAGTTTAAATCTACCGAGTCGAAGTCAATCATGATCACCGCTAGTAACTCCAAGAACCCTGCGAGTGAGCGTGTCCCTATCGGGAAGGTTAGCAAGGCTAACACCACTTGTTACTCTTGCGGCATTCAAGGCCACTATGCCTACGAATGCCCAACAAAGACAAAAACACTAGCCTTATTAGAGCCAACTACCGACCCTGACGATTACGTATACGAGGCCACAGAGGAGAGTGACCCCGAAGGAGTCCCTAGTGACTTAGAGGACGATCACCCCCTTTTGGTGATGCGTTGTATTTTGACCACTCCTCGTCCATTAGATGATTGGAAGAGGACGAGCATATTTTCTCTGATTTTTAAGAGTGGCGAGAAGCTTTGCAAGCTGATTATTGATAGTGGTAGCTGCATGAATGTCATATCTGAGAACGCCGTAGCATGTATGTCCTTGGCCACGGAACCACACCCGACCCCATATCAGGTCGCTTGGATCAACAAGCTCTCTATACCGTTACCAAGTGATGTCTGGTCCCACTCTCATTCAAATCCTACATTGATGAGGTGTGTGTGTGATGTCCTTTCCGATGGACGCTTGCCATGTGTTGTTAGGCCGCCCTTGGCTATACGACCCGTGATGTTACACATTTCGTAGATCCAACACTTATGAGTTCAAATTCAATGGCAAAACCATCACTTTGAAGCCGACCATCCCAAAGGAGCCCGTAGTCTTGGCTAAGGACACCACTATCCGGTAGAACGGAAAACGTTGAATCTCGTTGGTAGGAAAGGGTTTGAGAGAGATCCGTTCTTTGATGGAATTATGTATGCGCTAGTCCTCTTGAGTGCGAAGCCCGATTCTAGCATTTTGGATGAGCTACCTAGTGAGTTACGGGTACTGTTGGAGGAGTATAGGGACGTGTACCCGAATGAGTTGTCCGTCCACGTTACCCCGCCTTTAGGAATATCCAGCATGCAATAGATCTCATCCCGGGGTCTTCCTTGCCAAATCAGCCCCATTATCGACTCCACCCCGCAGCTCATCTAGAGTTGCAGTCTCAGATCGAGGGCTTGCTAGCGAAGGGTTTTATTCGGACTAGTATGAGTCCATGTGCTGTACCAGCCCTACTTGCCCCCAAGAAGGATGGTACATGGAGGATGTGCGTTGATAGCTGGGCTTTATCAACAAAATCACCGTCAAGTATAGGTTCCCCATTCCCCGCCTGGATGATTTGTTGGATGTCTTGTCTGGAGCCACCGTATTCTCCAAATTAGATCTTCGGAGTGGCTATCACCCAGATTAGGATACGAGAGGGCGATGAGTGGAAGACGGCATTTAAGTCGAAGGATGGTCTGTACGAATGGCTTGTGATGCCCTTTGGGTTGTCCAATGCTCCTAGTACCTTCTCCCGGATGATGACACATGTCTTTCAGCAATTCATGGGAAAGTTCGTTGTCGTCTACTTTGACGATATTCTGATTTATAGCACCTCTACTACCGAGCACATCTCCCACATGAGAGTGATCCTTTCCACCCTGCGGAAGGAGATGTATATTTCTCACCTTAAGAAATGCACTTTCTATGTCTCGGAGGTAGAGTTTCTTAGGCTATATAGTCGGCTCTGAGGGTATCCGAGTCGATCCGGGCAAGGTTCAGGTCATTAAGGACTGGCCCGTGCCAACCACCCTACGTGAGGTGCGTAGTTTTCATGGGTTAGCCACGTTTTATCGTCATTTCATACGAGACTTCAGTAGTATTATGGCGCCTATCACGGACTGTATGAAGAAGGGAGAGTTTACGTGGACGAAGTCCGCCACCCATGCTTTTGAGCGAATCAAGGAGCTTATGACTGAGGCACCTGTCTTACGTCTACCTGACTTTGCTAAAGTATTTGAGCTCACATGCGATGCGTCTGGGGTGGGGATTGGAGGTGTCTTGAGCCAGTAGGGCCATCCCGTTAGTTATTTTAGCGAGAAGTTGTCCGGCCCTAAACTGAACTATTCCAATTACGATAGGGAATTTTATGTTGTAGTCCGATGTCTACACCATTGGAGGCACTATCTCCTCTCCAAGGAGTTTGTGATCCTCTCCGATCATGAGGCTCTACATTTCATCAACGGCCAGCATAAGATCAGCCCACGACACGCTAAGTGGGTATCTTTCTTACAAGGCTACACGTTTAATCTCAAGCACCTTAAGGGAGCCGATAACCGAGTCGCAGACGCCCTTAGTCGTCTTACGCTTTTACTCACCTCTATGGAAGTACATGTTATAGGGTTTGAGCGGATTAAGGATGAGTACGCCACGTGTCCTGACTTCCATGACTTCTATTTATCTGCCCAGGATAGCTCCCCCACGACGATATCTGCATGCGCCATCAAGGATGGTTACCTGTTTAGGAACGGGAAGCTATGTATTCTGCAGTCATCGTTACGACTACATATTATATGGGAGTTGCATAGCGGAGGGTTGAGTGGCCACTTCGGTAGAGATAAGACCATTACGTTAGTCGAAGACAAATTCTATTGGCCAAAACTGAAGGTTATGGTGGGACAGGTAGTGAGTAGCTGCCGCACATGCCAGGTATCTAAGGGTAGTAAAACAACGTAGGATTATATACACCCTTGCCTATTCCTTCCATGCCTTGGGTCGACGTTAGTATGGATTTTGTATTAGGCCTTCCCGTTACCCTACGCCGTCACGACTCAATTTTTGTAGTTGTGGATAGGTTTTCAAAGATGGCTTATTTCATCCCGTGCAGTAGGACAAATGATGCGTCTCACATCGCTAAGATTTATTTTAAAGAAGTCGTTAGTCACCGTGGAGTGCCCAAGACCATAGTGTCGGATAGGGACGTAAAATTCACTAGTTATTTTTGGAAGACTCTTTGGATATTAATGGGAACGAAATTATTGTTTTCCTCTGCCTATCATCCCCAAACTGATGGGCAGACGGAAGTGGTTAATCGGAGCTTAGGAAATTTGTTACGATGCCTCATGAGTGATCACAAGAGCACTTGGGATCTTCTCCTTCCCCATGCCCAATTAGCATACAATAATTCCAAGAATCGGTCTACGGGTCTGTCTACAAATGAGATTGTCCACGGGTATAAGGCTCCTGTGCCGCTTGACTTGGTGTCGTTGCCCCCAACGTACAAGTCAAGTCAGTTTGCACAATCCTTCGCCCAACACATCCATGATTTACACGCACGTATACGGGACACCTTGACTACGCAATACGACTCTTATCAAGCGCACGCTAATTTACATAGGAGAGTATCAGACTTCAAAATTGGCGATCTAGTTTTAGTCCGTTTGGTTCCCGAACGCTTGCCAACTGGCACCGTTAAAAAGTTAGCACCAAAGCGCGCCGGCCTTTTCGGATATTAAAAAGCTAGGTGACAACGCTTTTCGTTTTGGACTTGCCTGCTGATTGGGGTATCTCCCCCATTTTTAATGTTTCGGATTTAACGATGTTTGTGTCTCCACCACAAGAGTTGATTTCTTTGTCGTCTTCTTCTCCCACTAAAAATTCTCATGGGTTGGGGAGTGGTAGTACGGATGATATCTCTCTTTCGGTCCCACAGGTATATCATCGGATGGTAAGTTGCCTTCTTTCCTGCCTACTGCTAATATGTTCCCCAGGTTTCCACGGACGTTCTCCACTCCAGAGATGATACTTGATGCTGAGCCTGTTACCACTGCTGATGGCGACACCCACCGCTTTCTCATCCGTTGGCGTGATCGGCCCCCTTCGGATGACTCCTGGGTACTCGAGACGGAGCTGCAGAGTTTGGATGCCGCTCTCCTTCACCGCTATCACTTGGACCACGCAACGGAGATGCGTGCATTTGAGTGGGGGAGGATTGATGGCGCGGCCCCTCCTCCACCGTTGAAGACGATGCTGATGATGATGTTGATGATCCGGTTGCTAAGGCCATACGACTCAAGGACGTGAGAGCGGGCACGATGACGCTAACGGACGGCTACGCTACAACCTCCGCCCGCGCCGTGCTACCGCCACGACAACGCCTTAGTTTTATTTATTTCCTTTTGCGTGCAATTTATTTTATAATTGGAATATAAAATTTATCCTATGCTTATGTGATATTTTTATATTCATTGCATGTGTTGTTGTATTTTCAATTTGAACTATTTTAGTTTTGGTGTGCAATTAGCCATTCGGATGGATGAGATTAAATCTCCATCATGGAGGGCTAAGGCTTATTTGTAACTCCTATTAGCCATTCGGATGGATGAGATTAAATCTCCATCATGAAGGGCTAAGGCTTATTTGTAACTCCTATTTAAAGGAGGCTATCATGAAGAGTTAAAGCAATTGGAAAAGAAACCTAAAAAAAACCCCCTTGTGGAAATTTCGGCCACCATGGAGAAGTCCATAGCCGCCCCCTCCCCTTTGTGTGAAGCCAAGCCTTGCCTCCTCCATCCCCGTTCGGTGCGACTCCGGCGTGGCTTCCTTCGGTGCGACTCCTTGGAAGAAGGTTGCAAACCATTCGGTGCGACGCCGGTGGATCCGTGGAGAGAGTGATTCTCCCACAGTTATCTCGTGTGAACGTTTTTCGGTTGGGTAATCTCTTTCCCCTCCCTTGTGTGATTTCTTCTCTTTAGTTGTGGTGGATTTCGCTCATCGTTTTCTCCGGATCTTTAATTTAATCGCTGCAAGTTTTGAATCGAAATCGCCGTTGCAAGGCTTTTATTTCCGGATCAGGTGGATCCTATTTTCTTGAGCGGATCTTGGCCTATAGCCTTGGTCTTGCTCTCAAAAAGGAGTGGCAACCTTTGTGTTTTCTTGGGGAATAATCCGACTCAAATTTCCGATCGTTGTTTTCGAGTCGACCATTCCTCCTTTGTTGTTTGTGCTGCGTTTTGTGACGAGGAAATTTTGTGGGCGATAGGTGTTGTGTAGGTACGGTAGATCTACGACGTGTTGTGCGTAGGGAGAGCGTTAGCTTCGCGGAGATCTCCGTTTCCGGATAACCCTACATCATGTTCAACCTTCTGCCAGAATCCAATCCTCTTATCAACCTCAAGGAAGATCCCAATACAGGGGAAGCCAATCCAGAGGCTATCAGTCAAGAAGAGGAAGCTATAGAGGAAACCAAAGAGAATTTCAAGTTTATTCCAAAGGATATTCCAGGCAACATCCATACTCAAGGGAAGGACAAGGTCCATCTGATACTACTTCAGGTCCCTTTCCCTACAAGCTGAAAGAGTTAGTCTCCTCCAGAGCTCCTCCAGACAATCCTTCAAATAGATATGAGCCTCCAGTTCCTTTTGAGGATCCAGAGAACAATCCTACTTCATGGACAGCAAGAATGAAAGAATTAACTGCTCTGGACCAGATCAAGAAAGCCAGAGAACAAGGCAAAGACACTTCCAGTATTATTACTTTATCAGATCAAAGAAATAAGAAACTTGAAAGATACTCTTCTAGTAAGTTCTTTGATTGATAAAGCTACATGAAGATTCACCCTGAAGCTGTAGTGCCCAGGCCTAAGCAACAAACCTCTTTAGGTGCAGCTGATGACGGAAGATTTAAAAAGGAAGCTCTCAATCCAAATAGAGAAATAGTACTTATAAAGAGCAAGGAAAAAGAGTAATTCTGTAAGTTGACAGTTATTTTGATTTCTGATCTATCTGAGATTATGTCTGTGATTCTACAATGTCTTGTTTGTTATATTGTTGCTTTGTATGTGTTTAATTTTTCCAATATCTGTAAATAATAATCCTAATCCAAATATGGGGAGATTATTGGAACACCCTATTACTGATTTGGGCAAGGATCACTATGTCTCTTAGGAAACATGTTTTGACCTCATTGTATAGATCTAAAGGTCAAGTAGAATTGAGTCTAAGGGTTAGTAGTTAGGTTTGAAAGCTGCCCTCAAGACAAGGTTTTTCTATTTTGGAGAACAAGTCATTTTGTCGAGCTCACTTCGACGAATCGTCGAACTCCAATCGACGATCGTTGAGCTCACTTCGACGAATCGTCGAACTCCATTCGACGATCTCTGAGCTCAACTTCAACAAGTCGTCGAACTCCATTCGACGATCTTCGAGCTCAGATCGACGATCTTGACTCCAGTTTAATTCTCTATCTCTGAGCTCAGTTTGACGATAGTTGAGCTCAGATCGACGATCTCTGTTTCTATCTAAGTCCAGACTATGAGCTCATTTCAACAATAGTGGAGCTCAGTTCGACGTTTTTCTGAAGAGTTCAACATTTTTCAAGATTCAAATTCAGATAGTTGAGGAATTATTCTCAGCATTTAATTCAGAGATTTTGTAGCCGTTTTTAATTAATCTGGAGCAAGTTTCAAGGAATTTTCAAGGAATGTTTTATTGGACTTTACTCCAGAAGACAAATACATTTAAGGAAGTCATTTATTAACATGCTAACGGCTATCTTGGACAATGGATCATTTCTATTCAAATTAAAGGAATAAAAGAGATATTCAACTTCTGTAACAAAAAGGGACTCTGAAAAATCATAACAACAATTTTTTCTGCAACAACTCTTACAACAACAATCACACAAGAGAAAGAAAGTGAGTTCCAGACATTTTCAGTCTCAAAGATTCATACAAGAACACACATCACAAAAGGAGATCAACCATCTGAAACTTTCAGATCCCTTTTGATTCAAGTGTTCAAGGCCATCATCATTCAAGACTCCAGACACCTCACATTTCAGCTAATGCTGAAATCATCATTTGCTGGAGATCAATTTTCTGAAGTCCTATCACCCTACTGCAAAGCTTCACTTCTTGAACAACTCAAGATCTCAGGGGGAGCTTTGACAACATCCACTATCTTCTCTCTGACTGTTGACAGAGAAGATCATCTCTTTCTCTCTCTCTCTCTCTCTCTCTCTCTCTCTCTCTCTCTCTACTGTAAAGGGTTTTTCAAACTCTCTTCAAAAGTTTGTGATTGGTTTTTGAGACCTTATCAAAACTCAGTGGTGGCAAGACACCTGATCAAAAAATCTGGTTTGGTTTTTGAGCACCTTATCAAAAGCTCATTGGTGCCCAGGACACCTGATCAACTCATCCTGCAGTGGATTCCTACCTAGGGTGGTAGAAGAGTGGATGTACCCAAGTTGATTGGGGAACCACTATAGCTCCTTGTGTCATCTGGTTACTTATTTTATTTTTGTTTCTGGCTGTGGTTTGTGATTACCTTGTGATTGCTTTATGATTATTCTTGTTTAGATTTACTTTATATTATTTGCTTCCCTGTTCACTTAGAATACAACAACTGTTGTAAAAAGTTTGTAGCAAGCACCATACTCTATTCCCCCCCCCCCCCCTCTCTAGAGTATATCAGATCTAACTTGCACTTTCAAAATGATGTTGTCTTCTTTGTCTCAAATCTCTGAGAAGACTAGTGAATTTGTTGATGTTGTCAAAGCTCCCCTGAGTTGTATGGATCTAATCAAAGTGGAATCTTTGCTTCAGGGTGTTGGCCTTCAAAGTTGAAAACTTCTTATTCCAGTATATGTTTTTGAGAGATGCGAACTTTTTGTCTCAGATTGAAGATGTGTTGCTGGAAGAAAAGCTTGAAACAGAAGAATGATGAACAAGATGTTTTTATCTCTGTCTCTTTCTGTTACTGTTACAGAAAACCTTCTGAGCCTCAGTATGTTAATCAAGAGAAGAATTCAAATATTTGGATCCATTAATCCTGAAACGGCTGGAGAATTCCTAAGAAGTTAACTTCCTTTGAAATTAGTTAGAATGGAAATAAGAACTCTGTGATTAAATCCATATTTAATATGGCCTCTAAATGGCTATATTCATAAGAATATTGAGCATTAAATATCAGAGTTATGGCTGCCTGCAATTAAGCCATTAAATATTCTGCCTTCAGAATATCCTGAGATTGAGCCTGGAAATATTTTGCTAACTGCCTAAGACACTGTCCAGAAATCATCGAGCATCGCCTGCATTTCATAGACCTGAGCCTAGAGTTCGTCGAACCGATGATGGATTTCGTCGAGCTGAGATTCTAAGAAAAGATCGGAGTTTGTCGACCGGAGCTCAGCTTTCGTCGAGTTGACTTCTGATATGAGATCACAATTTGTCGATCTCAGCTAGACTTTTGTCGAGCTCAACTTAGAGAAGGAATTCTGATTTCGTCGATCTAAGATCGACGATCGTCGAGCTGGGTTCAGTTATCGTCGAACACCTTTTCTTCATTCTTTAAACTACATTGTCTCTAAAGTCTTCTGTCTCTAAAGTCTTCTGAAGGTGGGTTCCAACTATCTAACCTCATGTGATTGGACTTAACCCTGCACCTTTTCTCCATTCTTTAAACTATACATGTTGGGTCATCTTAACAATCCAAATAGTGAACCTAGCCCAAATCACAAGTAGGGTTCCTACAGCGAGTGGGTTGTAGTGAGGACTTGATGTACCGGGCTTAAGCATGTTTGACTTTTATTTATACCATTTATATTTCATACTTTTATTATCATGTGGACTTACGATGATTTTCTTAAATATATATTATATGTGATGTGTGGACTTGGATATATATGATTTATGTATATGCTTCACTTTCGTTGGTCATCGTAAGGCCGGCAGGATCAGCATTTTGTAGTGACGACCTTCCCCAGTGTTGCTGTCAGCGCAAAACGGAGATTCTGGGCATAAGATCTTGTAGCGTAGCAAAAAAAGAGGGTCTTACAGGTTCTACCTTGGCAGACTCACTCTTGACTAGTCATAGCGGTCTGGTGTGTAACCGCAGCCTTCGTGCATACACTTGGTGCTCGCACTAGATAGGGTGGTTATCCTATCGCATACGGAGGTGATCACACTCCTCTCTACGCCTATAAATAGGACCCCCCCACCCATGTTACATCAAATGGTACCGAGTGAACATTAAGTCAACTCGCGAAAAGTTATTGCTGTTAGGGTTTTCTATCTGCGCGGTTTGATGAGGTTTGATAGGTTTTTGTTGTGCAGGTTGTGCAGATAGCGCTAAAGAGACAGGAACTTGGTTCTGACTGCAGTCAGGTACAGTGCGAACTCTGCGGGTAATAACCAGCGGTTTACAACAGGCCGCAGCATGCGACTTAGCGGTTTCTCTTCTGCAACTTCTTCTGAGTTCAAATAAGTTGTCTGCCTCTAGGCGCCTTGATCAGTTCGGTGGCATTAGTACACTTGATCTGGAGGCTAGGCGAACTCACGGTCAGGCGGGTTGCAGTTCAGCGGCTAGAGTTCTTTCTTAAACACTGGAATAACGGGTAGTCTACGCGGCTTGTTGCGGTCTTGCGACCAGGTGGCTTTAGCGGACTCCTTAGCGGTTAGCAGTAGAGCCGACGGTTACTCCTTGAGGCCACGCAGTTTGTTTTTCAGCTTGTAATTTTCTTGCTCCATTGGATACATTGGCAATCATGTCTCGCCATGCATGCCCCGCTGTGTAAAGATTTTTTAATTAGTACAATACTCTTGCTCTTCTAGTGTTTTCTTGGCTTGTTTGGGCTCATTGTGGTTGTATGTTCTTGTGCATGGTGTCCGATTTTTCACTATCTCAAATTTTTTACATGCTATTATAGGGATCAGAGGCTGAACTGTGATCAACCGTCAGTTTTCTTGTTTGCTTCTGAGAGTCTAAGCAACCAATGTGATTGTAATGGAAGGAGGGCTTGCAAGAGGTCTTGGAATTGTGCACCTTACGACGATTAACTTCAAGAAGTGGAATTCATGTATGGCGAGCTCTCTTTTGGGAGAGGACCTTTGAGAGGTCATATGTGGATATGAAAGGCTGGAGGTTACTGCTGCTAGTGCTGAAGCGATGAGAGCTTGGAGAAAGGCCAATGCGAAAGTCGAGTTTGTTCTCAAGCGGGTTATCTCATCAAAACTGTTTTACCATATCATCGGATGTCGGTCTATTGTTGAGATTTTGACTTCCCTTGATGTGTTGTTAACCAGAAAGAATGTAGTATGGTTATAGTTTATGGAAAATGAGTTTGCAAGGGCAACTCAAGGTGATCTGTCCATCTCTACGTTCTTCTTGAAGATGAAGAACCTGTGCTGTGAGATTTCACCGCTGGACCCTGATATGCCTATCTCAGAGGCAAAGCTGAAAAGGCATATAATTCATAGATTGCGGAAGGAGTATGTGGCTTTTGTCACCTCTGTTCAAGGTTAGGCCACTCAGCCATCTTTATTAGAGCTAGAGAACCTGCTAGCTTTGTAGGAAAGCTTGGCGATTCAGATGACTGGAGTCACTGTCTCTGAGGGAGGCAATGAGAAACTCTTTTCAGGGAAGAACAAGAGGTGGGAGAAGAAGAAGATTAATGTTGGTTAGCGTCCTTCAACTTCTTATCTATAAGATGGGAGCGTTTATCCTAAGGAAGATTGGAAGAAGGAGTGGCTTAAGTGCTACAGATGCAACCATCCAGGACACTTCAAGAGAGACTGCAAGGTCAAGCTGCGTTCTGGGCATGTTGCAGACAAGTAGGAAGTCGATTCCAGTGCTGAGGAAGCCAGATGGGGAGGAGCATTCATGACGGGCCGTTGGGTCTATTGATCCCAATGGCCCTGATTTGATGATGTCAAACGTGTCAATGAGATAGATATAGTTGTATTTGATGTCTGGTTAAGTTCATGAATACAAGTTAGTCTTTGTCATAATGATGGGACAACTAGTTCAAGAGATAATGACAAGTGGACTCAAGGTGGTGCTGGTGTAACGCCCCGAAACTCAAAGGAGCAAAGGGGGACGTTTTGGGCCAGTTTGGGTTCTGGATGCAGGCACAAGGCCTGGGACACGGGCGTGTCCCAGGGCGTGTCAAGCTTGTGTCGACACTGAGACGGGAAGTCGACACTTTGGTCTCGACATTATGTCGAGACTGGGCACACGGTCTGCGACACGGGCGTGTCGCATGGCGTGTCGACCCATGTCGACACTTAGCCCGCGAAGTCAACACTCTGCGTTCGACGAAGTGTCGAGACATGGCACACGGCCTGCGACACGGGCGTGTCACAGGGCGTGTCAACCCGTGTCGACACTCATCCCGGGAAGTCGACACTTTGGTCTCGACATTGTGTCGAGACAAGGCACACGGCCTAGGACACGGGCGTGTCCAAGGCCGTGTCAGTAGGTCGACGATCTTCGCTCGACGAAGTGTCGAGTGTCGAGACCGCGTACACAGCCTGGGGTCCGGGCGTGTTGAGGTGACACGGGTAAGGACACGGGCGTGTCCTAGAACCCGTGCAGTGCTCGGGTTGTTTTCGGGGAAAAATGATGGGGGTACACGGCCGGCCACACGGCCGTGTCAGGTGGAACACGGGCGTGTCAGCTCGAACACGGGCGTGTTCGATACCCGTGTGTTGTTCCAGGTGATTCAATTTTGACGGCGAATGAGGCACACGGCCCTGGACACGGGCGTGTGCCAGGCCGTGTTCGGTCCAGATTAGGCATTTCAGTCCCGAATCAAAGCCGTTCGTTTCCTTATTTTGAGATCCAACGGCTGGGGGTTGTTCCTGAAGGGATATACCCGGGATTGGACTTAGAAACCCTCACTTTTCATAAGTTATCTTCTTTCTAAACCTTAGAGAGAGAGGAGAGCCAAGGAAGGAAGAAGGAGTTAGATCCGGCCATTGGAGGAGCTTCGAAGCTCCGAATCGCGAGCCGACTCCGGATCCACGGAGGCAAAGCTAGTGCGGTGCTTTTCATCCGTTTACTTTTCAATGGCGCCAAAGAGGAACGCTAGGGTAACGATCCTCATCTTGAGCATGAGTAGCTCTCTTTCTTTGCATAGGAAGCCCGCTCTCACGAGTTTGCGGAGAGTTGGAGGCGTTCCTTCGGGAAAATATGTGAAGTCCCCGTTGTTTAGAGTCCGTAAGCGAGAAAGGACATAGGCATGATGTGTGAAGCCTACCCTGACATGTTGGTCTGGATCGGTGATGTTGCATTGCATAAATGCCGGAGAAGACTCCGTGCTATGGTTTGTTTTTCGGGTTTTCTACGCGGTAGATTGCAGCAGGGAGCCTTGGGGACTAACCCAAAGGTGCACCCGAAAAACTGGGCGGATACGAGATCTTGTCAACATGGAGGCCTGAGAGCCAACTTGAACATAACCGAGTTATGTGAAATTATGTGACGAAAATGGGACTCGGGAGAAGTTTGACCTGCACAAATGGCTTAAATTGTCGTTGCGACGTGAGCACGGGTTAGATGGAACCGTACCCATATCTATGTCGTTCGGGTTAAAGAGAACTAAGGTTACGTGGATCTTGCCGTTGGCATAGATGAGAGTCTTCGGCGGTCCATGGCTTAAATTGACGTGACCCATTCCGGGAAGACAGATTGCTCATATGTTTGGCCGTCAAAGTGGCGGTGGTGCGTCCGGAATGTCCATGGCTTTAACTGACGTGACATCGACCGGTTCACCGAGAATGTTTCCTGAGTACACGGGGTGTGTGGCCTTGTGAGACTACGCCTGTGATGAAATGAATGTTATTATATTGCTCGCTTGTGCTAATAAAACTGCAGGGAAGGAGCATTGCCGCCCCGAGTTGGGGACGGGATCGTTATAATTTGGTCAGCATTGCTGACCGTTGCCTTTTTGTTTGCCACCGTGTGGTGGTTATGTTGCTTGCAGGTGCTGCTGGACCAAGCGGTCAATAGCGGGCTAAAGCCCAAATTGCGAAGCCGGCCCTTAAAGGCCTAACTGGAGTGTTTACTGCTTTATTCATGTATGACCGGCCTGCGTGTCGTGGTTTGTAAATCATGTAACATTAAGTAAACCTATTTGTAAGGCCTTAAGGCCGGTACTGGTGTATGTACTTCATTCCTGGTTGGCTATTCTAGTGGACATTCATGCTTTAGTGCTGGGTTCTTTATTTCAACTTAAACTGCTTCCGCTAGAATGCTCTGTGTAGGACGTTATGTTTAGCTGGATGGTTTCCATTGAGTAACCACCCGGTCTGTCTGTGGTATATGGCGTCGGGCCCCGGCCGGACCTACTGCTATATGCTATGCGACGGATAGGGGGTGTTACAGCTGGAAACTCAGAAAACTACCTAAGTCCAAAAACATTGAGTGAGGCAATCTCACTCAACGCCATTCAGCTAATAGTGCTGAGAGAAGGCAGGCAGTCAAAACTGACAGTATCGCAAATGCAGAAATCGAGCTAAGTCTAGAAGAGTTGAGTCAGCTCATCTAACTCAATGCCATGCAGCTAGAAGAATTGAGTCCAGAAGCATTGAGTGAGCTCAACTCACTCAATGCCATATAGCTAGAAGCGTTGAGTCAAGGTTATCCTATCATAGGCATACTGTGAGGAATCCAAAAAATCGACTAAGTCCAGAAGCGTTGAGTGAAGCATCATCACTGAACGCCATGCTGATTCTGTCAATGCCAAACTTCAGTAAGAAGGCAAGATTATAGAAAATCAACTAAGTCTAGATGCGTTGAGTGAAGCTTATACACTCAACGCTCTCAACGCCATCATGCAGAAAGCTGAAGAATATGGCTAAGGGAAAAAGCATTGAGTGAGGGATATACACTCAACGCTCTCAACGCCTAGCAGAGCAGAAATTTCTAAGTCCAGAATTGCTGAGTCTACCATTCATCGAGATGAGCTGAGCTTTCATCGACTGGAGTTCAGAGTTCGTCGATCTCAGTTTTTACCTATAAGAAGGACTCAGCTATCAGAATTGTCGATCGGAGTTCAGATTTCTGCGAATTCATCCTTCACCTGAAGAAAAAACTGGGCTGAGAGAATTCGTCGATCTCAGCTTCACAGTTTTGCTAAGCTGAGCTCAAGTTTCATCGAACTTAGCTCGAAGTTCGTCGACCTCAGCCTTCACCTGAATAAAGAACTGAGCTGAGAGAATTCGTCGATCTTAGATTCACTGTTTCGTCAAGCTGAGCTAAGATTTTATTGAGCTGAGCTTGAAGTTCGCCGAACGCAGGATTTCAGAAATGTTAGTTGAATTTGGCTAAATCCAGAATGATGCTGACTAAGCAAAGTCAACAGGTCAACAAAGTTCAGATTCGATGCAAATCAACATTAATGTCACCGTCAGTCTATAGTAGATCTCAAGTTAATAAAGCTTAGGTTTTAACCACCGTTAAAATTGAGACACGTGTCGATCATCTCTCCAATGTGACGGGATTATAAATAGCAGAAGAGATCGAGATCTAAGAATGATAATTGTATTAATTTCTGATTAACTTTCAAAAAACGAGAAGCAGAGTTCGTCATCTTCATCCGCCATTGTTGCAGAAGCCAAGAACATAAAGTTCAAATCTGAAGGGATTCTGAGTTTGCTGGTGCAATCAACATCCACTCTAGTAGGTTCAGAGTAATCCTCTGAGAGTGACGAATCAGCCTATGATGCCCTAGCTGAAGTTATCTTCCTGATCCATGCCAAGCCAGAATCTGATGATCAATTTGCTAGATCAAAGAAGAAGGAAGGGTTGAAATCTGCTCAGTCCAGATCGGGAGATATTCCTAAAGAAGAAGAAGCAAATTCATCTGCTAGTTGATTCCAGAACAAGTCGGGCATCATTTCAAGATCGTTGTATCATCTTGTTACTGTGAAGATGAAGTTAGGGCTGACATCTGCTCGGTCCAGGTAGACAGGAACAGAGAACTTTCTCTGGTGTCTGTAATTCATTGTCTTGAATATTTCTGTGTAAGATTCATTTTAAATCTGAGTGATAAGGCTAAGGCCTGAGTTGTAAGCTTGTGTTATAAAGGTTGAGGTAGGGCAGGAGTTGTCTCAGTTGTAGATGTGTGGATTCACACTGAGGTAGGGCAGGATTTTCCTGAGTTGTAGGAGTGTGGAGGTAATCTTAGGTAAAGTTCTTGGGAATAACTTGAGTTATTGGATCTTGGTGATCTGAGTGGTAGGGCTTGCGCCTGAGTTGTAGGAGCCGGTTAGGCTCTGATTTGTAGGATCTGAGGATCTAAGAAACATAGAAGGAAGTTTGGCTGAATCTAGTATACTGCAAGATAGGCGAAGGGGAAAAGTGGATGTACCCATCAATTGGGGAACCACTATAAATCTCTATGTATTGTAATGTGTACTGTGCTAGTATTGATTCTGATAAGATTACTGTGCTGTGATTTTAATCGATAAGTTACCTAAGTTTTTAAATTGGACCTATTCACCCCCCCCCCCCTCTAGGTGATTAGTTGTTCTTGAAATCAAGACTTTCAATTGGTATCAGAGGGAAGTTGCTCACGATAGACTTAACAGTCTGAGTTGATCTCCAGGGGCAGCTATTAGAAGGCCATAATGGTTTCAAGTGAGAATCATAAAGAACTTGGATCCATGAAACTTCCTCTTTGCAGGAAGGGAACCTTTGGCATCTGGAAGGAAAGGGTCAGACTTTTCATGGAAGCATTTGATCCTAGGATATATTCAGTGCAGGAAGGACCCATCATCCCAATGAAGACATCAGTCCTTGATGCAAATCTGAAGACTCCAAAGCAGTATTCTGAGATGGCTAAAGATGAAATCATCTTAGCTATATTGGATAAGAGGACACAAAACATTATTGTTAGTGCCATAGATGACCCAACCTTCCAAAACCTAGTCCACTGCAAGATATCTAAGGAGATGTGGGACACACTAGTTGTATACATGGAGGGGACTGAAGAAGTGAGGGAGGACAGGAAGTCCATGCTCAATCAAGAGTATGAAAGCTTCAGGCAGGACAAGTCAGATGGCATTGCTGAGTGCTATGAGAAGTTTTTCAGAATTATGAATGACCTGATAACATATGGCAGAGTCTTCAGCACTTATGAATTGAATGACAAGTTCCTAAGGTCTTTAACTAAAGACTGGGACACAAAAATCTGTGCCATCAGAGAAGTGGCCAGATATGCATACACACCCCCACCAACCCCATTTGGAAAGCTGCTATCTTATGAAATACATCTGACTGCTAAAAAGGAAGAGGAGAAAATCAGCAAGCCTACAGTCAAAGACAAGTTAGTGGCCTTCAAAGCTGAAGCCACAAGGAAGAGCAGGAGAAATATTCCTTCTCCACCAAGGAGAGTTGTTGATTCTGAGTCAGAAAGGTCAGAAACCAGCACATCAGATTGCCACATTTCTGATGAAGACTTTGTTCCCTTCTCTAGGTAATTTCAGAAAATTATGAAGATGAAGCACTAGAGGAGCAGGCCATCCGCTTCTTCTTATCCCCACAAAGATTACTACAAGGGCAAGAAGAAATCCTATAAAGAGGACAGGTATGGCTCTAAATCAAGTAAATATACTTCTTCTAAAATGATGTGTTATTGTTGCAGCAAGACAGGGCATGTCATAGCTGACTGATGTGTCAAAAGAAAGGATGCTGGCGGAAAGAAGAAACATAAGCAGAAGGGTAAGAAGGAGAAGTCCTTTATTGCTAAGAAGCAAAAGAGCTGGATTGACTCCTCATCATCAGAGTTAGAAGAGGTAGATGAAGCTGAAGCCTACATTGAACTATTTACTGCTGAAGAAGAATCTATAGAAGCAGACTTCTTAGAGATGTTGGCTGCAATCACTGGAGAAGCTGATGATACTACCAGATCCGTAGAGGAGAAGAAGTCTGCCATTGCCTTGTGCTGATGGCTTTGACTGAGGAAGGACCCAGGTAGGAGCAGTCTGGCCCTAGTAAGGTACATGCTACACCTTTTGTGTGAGATTATGTAACTAGTCTAGAATCAGAAGCATTTGCATCAAGAGATGAAGATATTTCTGAATCTGAAGGATATGTCAATCAATTGTTTGATGATTATGGTGAACTCCTGCAAGCACTGAAGAGAAGCAGGCTCCTAGCCAAAAAAAACACTGAGGAGATTTCCTCTATGAAGCTGGCTATTTTAGACTCAACAAACATGCTGAACCTGAAGATAAAAGAAGTCAACAATATAAAAAACATCACTATTCTTCAGATGGGCACAATCACCTTCAAAAATGACCACATTAGGAATCTTAAAGGTAAACTCCAAAAGGAGAAGGAGCTAGTGGCTAAGTTATCAAAGTCATGTTCAGTATTGCCTTTGATTGATTCCTTCTCCTCCCAAAAGGGTAAGAAGGGGTTAGGCTTCAAAGGAAGAACTAGAGCAGCCTATTATAAAAGGAAGGGCAAAGCTCTAGTGCAGCCATTAGCCTCCAAGCCTCCAATTCATTTCAGTAAAGTAGTGCTACCATCTAATAGGTATGACCATGAGAGAATTTATGGTCACTGGGAGTATGGTGTTAGGAATGGCAAGGGTTCTAGTGACTACAAGGCAGCCCATGCAGAAATCCAAATGGCCCATCTGGACCATTTGTGTTTGGTGTACCAGCCCCAACACTCAAAAATAAGGCTACATCACATTCTTAAAGTCTGTCAGTCCATAATCAGGCTAAAGGAAAGTCTGTCAGCACACCAGACTTGGGTATATCTGAAGCTATCAGGAGTCTGCACTCCAAATAGAAGGAAGCTGCTGATAGGGTCCAAGATATCTCTAGTACCTCTGCTGCCAGACAAATCCCAAATCAGACTGTGGCTGGAAGACTTAAGAAAAAGGCTGATGTACCTACTGGAATGAGAGTTGTTGACTGCTATGTTGTAAAGCCAGCCCTTAAAAGAAGGTACAATATTTATGAGTGTTGGTGTTGTGGCAAAGTGGGCCACTATGATATTGATTGCTTGAACAATAAGAGTGTCCAAAGAGATAATGCCAACTTACCTGTTAGAAGAGCTGCAGGTAGGCATGTTCAATTTTAGTCTAACATGCACCTAGGACCCAATAAGAATTAGGGTCCTAAGGAAGGATGAATTATTTATTGTAGGTGAGTCCAAGTGGTCATACCCCAATATGCTACTTAGATAGTGGATGTTCCAGGCACATGACTGGAATAAGAAGCATGCCGAAGGAGTACACTCCAGTTGAAAATGGACCCAAAGTCATCTTTGGTAGTTCAAAAAGAGGAGTAACCAAAGGGTTTAGTAATATACCTAATGGCATAATCACTATCACACAAGTAGCTTATGCGAAAGGTTTGTAACATAACCTGATAAGCATAAACCAACTATGTGATCTTGGCCATGACATTTCTTTCCTCAAGGATGAGTGCCAAATTAGGAGGTCAAGTGACCAAGGGGTCATCTTGACAGGCACTATGAGAGTAAATGTCTATTGTCTCAATTTTGTTTGCGAGAGTAAGGACTCTCCTATATCCCTAGTTGCAGATCAGAAATCTTCACATTGTGTCCAATGTCATAAGAGGCTGGCTCATCTAAATTAAAAGACCATATGCAAACTCTTTAGTGAAGAGTTAGTGAGGAATGGTCCTAAGGTGAAGTGCATCAAGGAGGGTATCTGCTCAGCATGCCAAAAGAGCAATCAGACCAGGACCTCCTTCCAGAGCCTTAATACCAAAGACTCAGTGAGGTGTTTATACTACCTGTATATGAACCTCTTTGGTCCTATGCCAGTTCATAGTCTAGGTAGGAAAGTCTACACCCATGTGGTTGTTGATGGCTTTTCCAGATTTGCCTGGGTGCTCTTTCTAAGGAAGAAATCTGAAACACCTAATGTCTTCCAGACATTTATTAGGCTAATTCAGAATGAACTTAACAATACTATGGTCAAAATTAGAAGTGACCATGGGACATAATTTCAGTCTGAATGCATGATAAGATTGTGTGAAGGGTTTGGTCTTCATCAAGAGTTCTCCTCTCCTAGAACACCCCAGCAAAATGGGATTGCTGAGAGGAAAAACAGAACTCTCATAGAGGATGGTAGAACCTTGTTAAGTGACACATTTCTCCTAGAATATTTCTGGGGTGAGGGAGTAAACACTGCACGTTATGTCCTTAATAGGACTTTCATCACCAAAAGCCACAAGAAGACTCCCTATGAGATTCTGAAAGGTTGAAAACCAAACTTATCCTACTTCAATATTTTTGGTAGCAAGTATTATATTATAAATAATGGTAAGTCATATGTGACTAAGTTTGTTGTCAAGTCCCAAGAAGGGATATTTGTTGTGTACAACAACAATAGTCGGGCATATAGGATCAATAACTTGATAACTCAAGTTGTAGAAGAATCAGTACATGTTGTCTTTGATGAGTCAAACCTAATTAACTGTGAGCTGCCAAGAACCTCTTCTAGTTCTGCAGGTTTAAAGGATGTGATGGACAAGCTTACCATCAAGGAAATGGATCCAGCAGGGCAAGGTAAGGAAGAAGATGGGTGCTGTCTAGGAGGAGCTCAAGACACACAAGCTGAGGATGAAGAATAGTCAGCTGAAGACAATACAGTACAACCATCTGAAGACAATGAAGTTAAGCCAGCAGAAAACAATGCAGAACAGCAAGTTGAAGCAAGATTGCCTCCAGCTAAGAGACAACTGAGGGACCATCCAGCAGACCAAATCATTGGTGATGCAAGACATGGTGTCCAGACAAGGAGCAAGAGCATCAACACAGCTCTATGTTCAAGCTTCCTTTCGCAAATAGAGCACAAGAAGCTTGAAGAGGCTATCAAAGACACTTACTGGATTAGAGCTATACAGGAAGAGTTGAACCTGTTCAAAAGGTGTAGAGTCTGGAAGCTGGTTCCCAGACCAAAGCGACATAATGTCTGTAACACCTCCATCTGTTACATGACATATAATAGAAGGTTCGGCCGAGGCCCCACACTATATGGCATAAACAGACAACGAGGTTACAGATTAATATCAATGACCAAACCATGCATCCTAACTCAGAGCATTCTAGCGGAAGCATTAGGGGATAAGTTTGAACTCAGCTATCACGAATGTTCATTATATATAAATAACCATATTTATATATCTACAAGGAATTTCTACAAAATACACAAAATGTTTGGCTTTAAGGCCTTACAAGTTTTCTTCACACGTGTGGATTACATACATTGGCACACAGGCCGGACTAACATGAAAATCACAAAACATTTCATTGTTTGGCCGTCAAGGGCCAGCATAGTAGCAGCAACAGCAAGTGCTTCAACCCACTATTTTTCGCTCGGCTCTCCTACACCTGCACGGGAACAATCCACCATAATGGTGGCAAACAAAGTAATTGTCTTCATTCAGCTGACCAATTTATAACGCCCTACCCCTTATCTGGGGCAGTGGTATTCCTTCCCTGTAGGCATAGCATTTCACGAGTATATATATCACAAGAACATGCACTCATACACAGTTCAACATATCACAAACGTATGCCTCAGCGGCCAATTGTTCCGTGCACTCAGGGCACTTATTCTGTGACACCCCCTATCCGTCACCTAGCATATAGCAGTAGGTCCGGCCGGGGCCCGACGCCATATACTACAGACAGACGGGGTGGATACTCAATGGAAACCATCCAACCAATCATAACATCCTACACAGAGCATTCTAGCGGAAGTAGTTTACAAAAGTTGCAATAAAGAACTCAGCACTAAAGCATGAATGTCCACTAATACCAAGTAGGAATGTTGTACATACACAAGTACAGGCCTTAAGGCCTTACAAAATTGTTCACTTCATCTTACATGATTTATAAACCACGGCACGTAGGCCGGTCATACATGAATAAAAGCAGTAAACACTCCAATTAGGCCTTCAAGGGCCGGCTTCGTAATTTGGGCTTTAGCCCGCTATTGACCACTTGGCCCAGCAGCACCTGCAAGCAACAAACCACCGCACGGTGGCAAAACAAGGCAACATTCAGCAATGCTGACCAAATTATAACGATCCCGCCCCCAGCTCGGGGCGGCGATGCTCCTTCCCTGCATTTCATTAGCATAAGCGAGCAATATAACAATATTCATTTCTTCACAGACGTTGGCTCGCACGGCCACACGCCCCGTGCTCTCAGGGCACATTCTCGGTGAACCGGTCGATGTCACGTCAATTAAAGCCATAGACATTCCGGACTCACCACCGCCACTATGACGGCCAAACCTATGAGCAATTTGTCTTCCTGGCAAGGGTCACGATAATTTAAGCCATAGACCGCCGAAGACCCTCATCTATGCCAACGGCTCTAACCGAACGACATAGAAATGGGTATGGTTCCATCTAACCCGTGCTCACATCGCAACGACAATTTAAGCCATATGCGCAGGTCAAACTTCTCCCGAGTCCCATTTTCATCACACAATTCACATAACTCGGTTATGTTCAAGTTGGTTCTCAGGCCTCCAAGTTGGCAAGATCACGCATCCGCCCAGTTTTTCGGGTGCACCTTTGGGTTAATCCCCAAGGCTCCCTGTTGCAATCTACCATGTAGAAAAACCCGAAAAACAAACAATCGCACGGAGTCTTCTCCGGCATTTATGAAATGCAACATCACCGATCCAGACCAACATGTCTGGGTAGGCTTCACACATCATGCCTATGTCCGTTCTCGCTTACGGACTCTACACAACGGGGACTTTACATATCTACCCGAAGGAACGCCTCCAACTCACTGCAAACTCGCGAGAGCGGGCTTCCTATGCAAAGAAGGAGAGCTTCACATGCTCAAGAAGAGAATCGTTACCCTAGCGTTCCTCTTTGGCGCCATGGAAAAGTAAGCAGATGAAAAGCACCTCACTCTCTTCGCCTCCGTGTATTCGGAGTCGGCTCGCAATTTGGAGCTTCAAAGCTCCTCCAATGGCTGGATCTAGCTTCTTCTTCCTTCCTTGGCTCTCCTCTCCCTCTAAGCTTTAGAAAGATAACCACTCATGTAAAAGTGAGGGTTTTAAAGGCCCAATCCCGGGTATATCCCATCAGGAACAACCCCCAGCCATTGGATTACCAAATAAAGAAACGAACGGCTTTGATTCGGGACTGAAATGTCCAATCTGGACCGAACACGGCCTGGCACACGCCCGTGTCCAGGGCCGTGTGCCTCATTCGCCGTCAAAATTGACGCGCCTGGAACAACACACGGGCATCGAACATGCCCGTGTTCGACCTGACATGCCCGTGTTCCAACTGACATGGCCGTGTGGCCGGCCGTGTACCCCCATCGATTTATCCCGGAAACAACCTGAGAACTACACGGGTTCTAGGACACGCCCGTGTCCTAACCCGTGTCCACTCGAACACGCCTGGGCTCCAGGCCGTGTACACGGTCTCGACACTCGACACTTCGTCGAGCGAAGTTCGTCGACCACACGACACGGCCTTGGACACGCCCATGTCCTAGGCCGTGTGCCTTGTCTCGACACATCGTCGAGCAAAATTCGTCGACTCCCCGGGACGAGTGTCGACACGGGTCGACATGCCCTGCGACACGCCCATGTCGCAGGCCATGTGCCATGTCTCGACACTTCGTCGAGCGCAAAATGTCAACTTCGCGGGCTGAGTGTCGACACGGGTCGACACGCCCTGCGACAAGACCGTGTCGCAGGCAGTGTGCCCTGTCTCGAAACAATGTTGAGAACAAAATGTCGACTTCGCGGGCTGAGTGTCGACACGGGTAGACACGCCCGTGTCGCAGGTCGTGTGCCCTGTCTCGACACAATGTCGAGAACAAAATGTCGACTTCGCCGGCTGAGTGTCGAGACAAGCCGGACACGCCCTGGGACACGCCCGTGTCCCAGGCCGTGTATCTCCTGCCAGAACCCAAAACTGGCCCAAAACATCCCCCGTCGCTCTTTTGAGTTTCGGGACATTATAACTCTCCCCCTCTTAAAAGAATTTTATCCACAAAATTATATAAAGGAAAGACATGTACAAAACCAAAATTTGTACCTGAGCGGAACAACTCCGGATACTCTTCAAGCATAGTCTACTCTCGTTCCCAAGAGAGCTCCTCACGATCGCAATTGTCTCATCAGACTATGACCATCCTGATCTCTTTGTTGCGTAGCCTCTTGACCTTCGAGTCCTCAATCCGCACGGGCTTGACTTTTGTCGTCAGCCCACTATCCACCGGCACTTGATCAATCGCAATCACTTGCATAGGCTCTTGCAACGCCTTCCAAAGCACCGAAATATGGAATACATCATGTAACCCACTTAGCTCCATTGAGAGCTTCAATAGATGGGCTGCTTCACCAATCCGCTCCAAAACCTCAAACGGCCCAAGGTACCTCGGGCTTAGCTTTTTCAATCGCCGCACTCGCGAGACACCCTTGAACGGCTTGATCTTTAAGTACACATAGTCGCCCACAGCGAACTCCACGTTCTTGTGCTTGGCATTGTAGTACTTCCCTTGACAGTCCTGAGCGATAAGCAACCTCTCCCGAATGGTTCTCACCAAAGAATTAGCATCCTCCACTTCCAATCGCTTATACAACTTTGACTCACCCGTTTCTAACCAAGACAACGGCGTGTGACATTTTCTACCATATAGGGCCTCGAAGGGAGCCATTTGAATACTCGCTTGGCAGGTGTTGTTGTATGCGAACTCCACCAAATAAAGGTGGTCTTCCCATTGCTTTCCAAAATCCAAGACACACATGTGAAGCATGTCTTCCATAGTTCTATTGGCCCTCTCGGTCTGCCCATCTGTTTGCGGAAGGAAGGCTGTGCTGAATTTTAGTTTTGTTCCCAATATTTGTTGCACAAGCCTCCAATCATTGGACGGGAACCGCCCATCTCGGTTAGTCACGATGCTGCGGGGTACACCGTGAAGCCGTACAATGTTATCCACATCCAGTTTTGCCAACTTCTCCACCGGATCATCCTTCCTATGCGGAATGAAATGCGACACCTTCGTTAGCCGATCTACGACCACCCAAATGGCGTCGCTCCCCTTTTGTGACCTTGGCAAACCGTGCACAAAGTCCATAGAGATGTCGTCAAAGTTTCACTCCGGAATAGGCAAGGACTTCAGAAATCCTCCCGGCTTTTGGCATTCCGCCTTCAGCAAGGCGCACATTTGGCACTTCTCCACGTAGAGCGCCACATCGTTCTTCTAACACGGCCACCAAAACAGTTTCTTTACATCGCGGTACATCTTCGTGCTTACCGGGTGAATCGAGTACTTGGTATGGTGTGCCTCGTACAACAATTCCACCCGCAAATTGCTCACACTTGGGACGCACAGACGACCGTCTTTACAAAACAATCCGTCCTCCACAACGAATTGGGAGAATTTGACCCATCCATAGCCTCTACCATGAACTGCTTCAAGTGGTCATCCATATCCAAAGCCTGCCGAATCTGATCAGCCAGGTCATATTGGACTTCAGTCCAATTCAGAACTGCTTCAGCACTTGATTGCCTATCCACACAAACAATCTCCAACGCCTCCAACTCCTGCACCAACCGCTCATCATGCACCGATAGCCAATTGGCTTGAGCCGGGGCTTGGCGACTCAACGCATCCACAACCGCATTACCTTTACCAGGCACGTTGTGGATCTTGAATGTATAGTATCCCAAGAACTCCATCCATCTACGCTGTCGCATATTCAGATCTTTCTGATCAATCAGATACTTCAGGCTCTTATGATCGGTGTAGATATCAATCTTCACACCGTACAAATAGTGTCTCCACAGCTTCAAGGCAAAAATCACGGCCGCTAACTCCAAGTGATGGACCGGATAATTCCTCTCGTGCACTTTCAGCTGTCTCGAGCCATAAACTATCACACTTCCGTGTTGCAGTAGCACGCAACCCAAACCGCTGCCCGAAGCATCACTGTAAATCTCATAGCCTTCGGTCCCACATGGCGAACTCAGCACAGGCGTCGTGGTCAACCGACACTTTAACTCCTCAAAAGCTCGCGCGCACTCCTGCGTCCAAACGAACTTTTGTTCCTTCCTCATCAAAGTAGTGAGAGGTAACGCTATCTGCGAGAAGTTCTCTACGAAGCGCCTATAATAGCCGGCAAGCCCCAGAAAGCTCCGGACTTCCGCTACTGTAGCAAGCTCAGGCCACTCTCGTATTGCAATAATCTTCTCCCGATCCATAGCAATACCCTCTCCACTCACTATATGACCGAGGAACGCCACTGAGGATAACCAAAACTCGCACTTGGAGAACTTGGCATACAGTTGATTCCTCCTTAGCATATCCAAAACCAAATGAAGATGCTTGAAGTGATCTTCCTCACTCTGCAAGTACACCAAAATATCGTCGATGAAGACGATCACAAAATGGTCCAAGTACTCCCTGAAAGTCCTGTTCATCAAATCCATGAACACTGATGGCACATTAGTCAGCCCAAACGGCATGACCGTAAACTCATAATGCCCGTATCTCGTACTAAATGCTGTCTTCGGGATATCACTCTCCCTTATTCGCAGCTGATAGTACCCAGACTTGAGATCTAACTTTGAGTACACCGTCGACCCGACCAACTGATCAAAAAGAACATCGATCCGGGGGATTGGGATCGGGTACTTATTCTTTTCCGTCAACTTATTGAGCTCCCGATAATCAATACATAACCCCAAGCTTCCGTCCTTCTTCCTAACTAAGAGGACCGGCGTGCTCCAAGGCGGAGAGCTTGGACGCACATACCCTTGCTCCAACAACTTTTGAAGTTGCACCTTCAGCTCCACCATTTCCTTAGGCGCTAGCCGATAAGGAGAGAGTGACATATGCTTTGCACCTGGTACTAGCTCAATCATGAAATCTATCTCCCGTTGAGGCGGGGATCCAGGAAGATATCTAGGGAACACATCAGGGTACTCAGCTACCACTGAAATACTATCCAACATAGGCTTCGGCTTTGCAACTTCCAAAAGTGTAAAGAACAGCTCTGCACCAGCCCGAACCGCCTTCACTCCCTAAAGAGCAGACACCAACGTCTTGCTCGACCCCTTCGAGCCCGTAAAGGTCGTCTCATGACTAGCTCCCAGCTTGACTTCCTTGCTACCGCAATCGATATAGGCTTGCTGCTCCGAGAGCCAGTCCATGCCAAATATTACGTCGAACTCCCCTAGCGGTAGTAATGATACTTGGAAGTCAAAGTCTTGGCTCCCTGACCACACCTAAACGCAACATATACTACCCGCGCGCATTGAGCACCATTGGACCATAACGCATCCAATTTGTCTCTTACCATCGAAGGGGGTACTTCGACACGCAATATAGTTCCTAAATAATGGAATGTGAAGCTTCGTAAATGAAAGGTGCTCTCGACAGATAGAGTAAAGTCATAACAAAGCTTAGCACAAGTAGTTCTAAGCTAACATGCACAAGGGCGACAAGTATTTAAGGCAAAACTATCTTTAAACCATACATGTCCTCACGACGGCGTGCTTCCTCCAGGGCTTTAGGCACTCACGGGCATAATGCCCCGACTCCCCACAGTTGAAGCATATGCCCGGGGTTTGGCTTGTAGTTGCCCCCGAAGCACCGAAAGGGGGGACTAAACCCAAAGTCCTAGCCTTCTTATACCACCTTTGATATCCAGACTTTGAGGTGTTCGGCACTTTGAATGTCGTCTCCTTTGCACTAAAGTCCTCGACTGCTCCTGACATAGCTTTCTTGGCCTTCTTAGCACCTTTCCAACAGTCTCGGGCAAAGTGCCCTTTCTTTCCACAAGTAAAACATGTGTAAGTAGCTTTGCTAGTCGATGTCGTAGCCACTTTCTCCAGCATTCCGCCGGATGCAAATCTTATGGGGCTTGCATAGTTCGATACCATGGTCGCTAACATCGGGAGAGTCTTCCTTAAATCTGCCTCCAAAGAACTAGCTGATTCCACCAAGGCTCGGAATCCCAATAACTTTTGTCCTAGCAGTAGAACTCGTAACTCGGCGCACATGCCATTATAAAATCTATCGACTGTAGCTTGCTCATTATCCAACTCGAAGCATAGGTAGCGGCTTATCATAAGAAATGCTTGCAAATATTCCTCAATTGTGTGCGCTTCCTGCACTAAGTGCATATTCAGCTGCTGCCCCGATGGTCTACCAAAGGTCATCTGCTCTATCACGCCAATCGGCGTTGAAGCCACAACAGGGGCGTAGGGTTGTACATTTCCTCCAAGCTGTGTACCCGTCACAGCAAACACCGCTTCAACGATCCTTATAACGGTTTCACACGAAGGAGGGGTCTCAAACACCTCAACGGGCGCACTAAACTCCTCAGAAACCGGACATTCTGGCGGTCGAGCACCGCTTCCGGTCACCTATAGTGGTACAAAACACTGTTAAACGACCAAATAAAATTGCAAACAGTAATTATAGGAACACGCAGGTTCTCCAAACACGTGTATTTTCATTCCTAAGTGGACATTCATGGGTTCTTTTGTTGTTATAACGATGACGCAAAGACATGTGCTCACCACCCCTTAAAAAGAATTTGCCCACGAATTCAATTGAAGCCTGACCGAAACCAGTAGTCTGATACCAAATTGTAACACCCCCTATCCGTCACATAGCATATAGCAGTAGGTCCGGCCGGGGTCCGACGCCATATACTACAGACAGACCGGGTGGTTACTCAATGGAAACCATCCAACCAATCATAACGTCCTACACAGAGCATTCTAGCGGAAGCAGTTTATAAAAGTTACAATAAAGAACTCAGCACTAAAGCATGAATGTCCACTAATACCCAATAGGAATGTTGTACATACACAAGTACAGGCCTTAAGGCCTTACAAAATTATTTACTTCATATTACATGATTTACAAACCACGGCACGCAGGCCGGTCATACATGAATAAAAGCAGTAAACACTCCAATTAGGCCTTCAAGGGCCGGCTTCGCAATTTGGGCTTTAGCCCGCTATTGACCGCTTAGCCCAGCAGCACCTGCAAGCAACAAACCACCGCACGGTGGCAAAATAAGGCAACGATCAGCAATGCTGACCAAATTATAACGATCCCGCCCCCAGCTCGGGGCGGCGATGCTCCGTACCTGCATTTCATTAGCATAAGCGAGCAATATAACAATATTCATTTCATCACAGATGTTGGCTCATACGGCCACACGACCCATACTCTCAGGGCACATTCTCGATGAACCGGTCGATGTCACGTCAATTAAAGCCATAGACATTCCGGACTCACCACCGCCACTATGACGGCCAAACTTATGAGCAATTTGTCTTCCCGGCATGGGTCATGACAATTTAAGCCATAGATCGCCGAAGACCCTCATCTATGCCAACGGCTCTAACCGAACGACATAGAAATGGGTACGGTTCCATCTAACCCGTGCTCACATCGCAACGACAATTTAAGCCATATGCGCAGGTCAAACTTCTCCCGAGTCCCATTTTCGTCACACAATTCACATAACTCGGTTATGTTCAAGTTGGCTCTCAGGCCTCCAAGTTGGCAAGATCACGCATCCGCCCAGTTTTCCGGGTGCACCTTTGGGTTAATCCCCAAGCCTCCCTGTTGCAATCTACCACGTGGAAAAACCCGAAAAACAAACAATCGCACGGAGTCTTCTCCGGCATTTATGCAATGCAACATCACCGATCCATACTAACATGTCCGGGTAGGCTACACACATCATGCCTATGTCCATTCTCGCTTACGAACTCTACACAACGGGGACTTTACATATCTACCCGAAGGAACGCCTCCAACTCACCGCAAACTCGCGAGAGCGGGCTTTCTATGCAAAGAAGGAGAGTTTCACATGCTCAAGAAGAGAATCGTTACCATAGCATTTCTCTTTGGCGCCATGGAAAAGTAAGCGGATGAAAATCACCGCACTCTCTTCGCCTCCGTGGATCCGGAGCAGGCTCGTGATTTGGAGCTTCGAAGCTCCTCCAATGGCCAGATCTAGCTTCTTCTTCCTTCCTTGGCTCTCCTCTCTCTCTAAGCTTTAGAAAGTTAACCACTCGTGTAAAAGTGAGGGTTTCAAAGGCCCAATCCCGGGTATATCGCATCAGGAACAACCCCCAGCCGTTGGATCACCAATTAAAGAAACGAACGGCTTTGACTCGGGACCAAAATGTCCAATCTGGACCGAACACGGCCTGGCACACGCCCGTGTCCAGGGCCGTGTGCCTCATTCGTCGTCAAAATCGACGCGCTTGGAACAACACACGGGCATCGAACACGCCCGTATTTGACCTGACACGCCCGTGTTCCACCTGACACGGCCGTGTGGCCGGCCGTGTACCCCCATCGATTTATCCCGGAAACAACCCGAGAACTACACGGGTTCTAGGACACACCCGTGTCCTAACCCGTGTCCACTCGAACACGTCTGGGCTCCAGGGCGTGTACAGGGTCTCGACACTCGACACTTCGTCGAGCGAAGTTCGTCGACCTCAAAATACGGCCTTGGACACGCCCGTGTCCTAGGACGTGTGCCTTGTCTCGACACATCGTCGAGCAAAATTCGTTGAATCCCCAGGACGAGTGTCGACATGGGTCGACATGCCCTGCAACACGCCCGTGTCGCAGGCCGTGTGCCATGTCTCGACACTTTATCGAGCGCAAAATGTCGACTTCGTGGGCTGAGTGTCGACACGGGTCAACACGCCCTGCGACACGCCCGTGTCGTAGGTCGTTTGCCCTGTCTCGACACAATGTCGAGAACAAAATGTCGACTTCGCGGGCTGAGTGTCGACATGCCCTGCGACACGCCCGTGTCGCATACCGTGTGCCCTGTCTCGACACAATGTCGAGAACAAAATGTCGACTTCGGCGGCTGAGTTTCGACACAAGCCTGACACGCCCTGGGACACGCCCGTGTACCAGGCCGTGTACCTCCTGCCAGAACCCAAAACTAGCCCAAAACGTCCCCCATCGCTCTTTTGAGTTTCGGGGTGTTACATATTCGGTATGCCGAAGTATCAGTTCCCACCACATTTTCCAATAGTAATCTTGAGCATTACGCTCCACGACCTACAGTCGAAGACTTTAGTCTTAATGGCACGCATGCTTAATACTCTCATTGTGTGTTACAACGAATGCCCAATAAATCGGGCAACTCAAGTGTTGGATCTTACGACACCCTTAGGGGGGGTGAATATGGGTTCTTTAAATTTTTTAAATTCAGACAAATTGGCTTGATGAATAACAACAATACAATTGAAGAATACAAATATAAACTAGCTAAAATAGTAATGATATATTTCAAAAGAGATAAAATGAATACAAAGTGTCTCTATAGAGCTAGAGATAAAGGCTCATGAAATAAATAATTTGCTTGTGTTTTCGCCGGTTCTTCTACTAAGAACTGGCAGGATAAAGCGTTTCTCTTCCTAGATATTGCTACTAGCCTCCCCCTAGATCTAACCACGATCTAGACACTGCACACATGGCAATGATTTCTCCCAAAGCTACACAAGTACTTGGACGCCACTCACAAGGCGGCGATTCTCTCCTAAGCCACACAAGGACCTAGACGCCACGCCCAAGGCGGCGATTTTCCCTCCGATTATAATGAGAAAATAAAAGAAACAAGAAGAAAACAAATTGAACACTTTATGCTAGACACTCCCTTCAAACAATGCCCTGAAGATGCCGACGAATCCTTACTAGAGTTGCTTCGAATGTTGCGAATGTGCCGTCAATCATTCGCACTTTGGCCTTCTTGAGAGTATGGAGTATCTTTGATATCTAGAGCTCTCTGAATCTTCTTTGCAGGAAAATACACTCCAGGTAATGAAATTCATGATTTCCACAAGAAATGAATGGCTTTTATATTCTGGCAATATCGTCGGGTGATACTGGGTATCGCCACCTGGCGATAACGGTAAATGCTGCCACATGTCCCACGAACTCCTCATTTTCGCATCGCACATACTTCGAGCGCCGAATCGTGCATTATCGCCTGGTGATACTGGATATTGCCATCTGGTGATAGCGATGTAACTGATGCCACGTCTTCGTCGTGCGTCAACGAAAATGTGTCGAGTGGCGCTATCGCTTGTTGGCGATACTCGATATCGCCTGGCGATATCTCCCGAGCTTAATTATGTTTCGATTCAGCACCAAAAAGATATTAGAGATAGGCCTGTGTTATCTGCACATCAAAAAATCAAATACAAATAAGATTTTTTATTACCAAACCAGGAAGCGTGGAATTCATACTCCAACAATCTCCCCCTTTTGATAATAACAAATCCATTAAGAAAGAAATCATGAAAGTTAAAGGGTCCATCCAATTTGAGTATTAAGACGAAGCATGTGTATGTGCACAAATTGCTCTTGGATGAAACACTCCCCCTATATATGATTTGCCCCTAAATTGAAGCACTGTGAACTTTTTTCCATGGCTCATATAAGGATTATGAGTGTATATAAAAATTCTTATTAGTGTATATGAAACGAATTATGAAAATGCTTATGAGTGTATATGAATGATTTCCTTTGAAAATTTTCTCCCACTTTGCTATTATCAAAAGATAGATAAGAGTGTGGCGGAAGCGAAATAAGGAAAAACACAATGGAGAAACTCTAGATAGAACAGGTGAGCAATGTAAAGTAAAGAAAGAATGAGTAAACACTAACATTGGCAATGTTCAGCCAACTATATCACAAATACATACACTAGTGAAAAATGTTGGATCTTGCGGCGCCCTTAGAGGGGGGTGAATAAGGGTTCTTTTAATTTTTCTTAAAAATTAAGCAAACTTTAATAGATGAATAACAACGATATAATAGAAGAGTGCAAATATATACTAGCTAAAATAATAATGATATATTTCAAAATAGATGCATTGAATACAAAGTGTCTCTATAGAGCTAAAGACAAAGGCTCATGAAATAAATAATTTGCTAGTGTTTTCGCCAGTTCTTCTACCAAGAACCGGCAGGCTAAAGTGTATCTCTTCCTAGATCTTGCTACTAGCCTCCCCTAGATCTAACCACGATCTAGACGCTGCACACAAGGCAACGATTTCTCCCTAAGCCACACAAGGACTTGGACGCCACTAACAAGGCGACGATTCTCTCCTAAGCCACACAAGGACCTAGACGCCATGCACAAGGCGGCGATTTCTCTACCGATTACAATCAGAAAGTAAAATAACAGAACAAAAACAAATTCAACACTTTATGCTAGACATTCCCTTCAAACAATGCGCAGAAGATGCCGACGAATCCTTGCTATAGATGCTTCGAATGCTTCGCACGTGCCGTCAATCTTTCGCGCTTTTGGCCTTCTTGAGAGTATGGAGTATCTCTGAGTTCTGGAGCTCTCTGAATTGTCTATGCAGGAAAGTACACTCCAGGTAATGAAAATTCGTGATTTCCTCAAGAAACGGAAAGCTTTTATACTCGGGCGCTATCGCCTAGCGATACTGGGTATCGCCAACCGGCGATAGCGGTAACCTCTGCCACGTGGTCCATGAACTCCTCATTCTCGCATCACACAAACGTCGAGCGCCGAATCGTGCACTATCGCCGAGCGATAGCGGATATCGCCTTCGGGCGATAGCGAAATAACGAAAGCCACGTTTTCGTCGAGCGTCGAGCGGAAATGCGTCGGGTGGCGCTATCGCCGATCGGCGATATATCCCTTGTTCAATTCTGACCTGATTCAGCACCAAAAAGATATTAGATATAGACTTGTATTATCCGCACAACAAAAACATCCAAATATCAAATACAAACAAGATTTGTTATTAGCAAAATAGGAAGCGTGGAACGCATGCTCCAGTAATCTCCCCCTTTTGATAATAACAAATCCATTAAAAAAGAATTCATGAATGTTAAAAAGGTTCACCCAATTTGAGTATCAAGACGACGTATGTGTATGTGCACAAATTGCTCCTGGATGAAACACTCCCCCTACATGTGATCTCCCCCTAAATGGAAGCATAGGGAATTATTAAATTTGAATGAAATATGTGAAATTTAATTTTTTCCATGTTGTCATATGTATATGAGAAAGGCTTCGGTGAATGATTTCCTTTGTAAATTTTCTCCCCCTTTGGTATTGTCAAAAGATAGCGAAGAGTGTGGCGGAAGCGGAAGAAGGAAAAATACAAAAGGGAGACTCATAGAGGACAGCTGAGCAATGTAGTATAAAGGAGGAAATGAGGAAACACTAACTTTGGCAACATTCAGCTAACTATATCACAAACACATACACTAGTGAATAATTTTTGGGAAAAAAATTTCAGTCCAATTCTCATAAGAAGAACGTTTAGACAGGATAATGTTGTGTACATATGATGTGGTGGCGGAAATACTTATGTAGAGTCTTACAAATACATGAACACGAGAATGTTAAAAAACAACATAACATAGAGTTGGACATGCGGAGCTATACTCGTACCCAAGAGTTCAGAGCACGTAATAAGGAAATTATCCATGTAAAGTTTTACACAAGACACTTTACAATTTTTGCCAAGGTGCTCAACCTCACAATGCTTATGAAGACTTATCAGGAGGGTAAGTAGTTCTTGGTGGAGGTTCCTTGTCAGCCGTTTATTATTTGTTTTTTTTTTGTTGTGTGAAACATATCACCAAAGGTTTGCATTTTTGGGATTATACACTTTTGTTAATCACATTTTTTGGGCTGAACAAAGGAGTCCGAATTCACTTGTGAGAGCATACAGAATAATTTAATATTAGGGTGCACTGTACCAAACTAGGATAAACCAGGAGCAGAAAACATGCAACACTAGCGGTTATGGTAGAACATTCACAATTCATATATTGTAAGATGGATGCATACGAACATTTGCACAACCGTGAGTGAAATAACATTATCATAACTAAAAGATTTCTCATACCTAGAGGCATGCAAAAACAATTTCATGAGTTTAAAAACACTAGTAATTAAGTATGTAGAACAGATATAAGAATGGTGAACTAGAGAACCAAGTTATTAGAACACTAAAAAAACATTGCACCTGGCCTAAATCTGAGTCAGGAAGACAATTTGAAGAAATAGCAAAAAGTCACAATCGTCGGGCGATACCGGGTATCGCCAGTCGACGATAGTGTAAAAGGATAAAAACAAGCTCATTCAGTCAAAGGTAGCAAACCAAACCTCTTTCCTGAAGACAGATCGCGGAAGGCGGAGCAGAAGTCGGCGGAAACCTAAGGACTAGGTATGAAACTTGGATTTTTGCTTTAATTCTTGGGATTTTTATGGATTTAATTGTTAGGATAGTGTAGCATATAATCCTTTATGTGAAATTTCCTGGATTTTAAAGTGTTTAGATTTTGTTTGTGGATCATAAGAAACTAGGTTTGTTTAAGTGAGAAATGCGTATAGTTTATTGAATTTAAGAAGTTGGAAGAGGATTTGGAGAAAAAAACTTGCAGAGCTGGTATTTGGGATGAGGGGGAAACCAGATCTGAAGTTGGAAATGGAGGAAAACCAATTTCCTCTAACGCCGGGCGACAGCGGCTGCCGCCGAATAGCGATAGCAAAAAAAAATATTTTTTGTTTCTGGAAAAAAAAAGTTGACATGCAGGAATGGCTTCCAGTTCCAAAGCACGAAGAAGCACAGGGAGTGATTCATATTCGTCGTATCAAACATTTTCGGAAATAGAAAATGCTAATGTAGGAATCGGACGGGTGATCGAATTTGACCCAACTCGTCATGCACATATCCATGATTTGTTAACAATGGCTGGAATAATGTCGATTATTATTCCAGATACATTCTCCTCCGTATTGATTAGAGAATTTTATAACTATCTCAAAGATCCGCGGTTCACGGAATTGAATGGCGGAGTCCGATCGAAAATACAAGGATAACCTGTAGAAATAACCCATTATGACCTTCGAGATGAGTTTGGGTTAATCGAGCATGAAAACACTTTAGATATAGTAGACAACTATCGGAAGGATGGGGATTGGACATTATTGAATTTGGTTTTGCATGGAAATTCCATCAAAACACTAATTCAATCTACGGTCGCGCTTACGGAGGATGCACGACTAGTGCAAGATATACTGAGGCATACCGTCCTACTGAAATCCGGAGATACATGAAAAATAACGGCTCAATTGAGTTATGTGACGTACATGATTTTGGAGCGAGAGACGTTTGACATGGTATATTTTGCCCTTTCGATTGTACGCTATGCATTTAGATTGAAGAGTCCTAATTGGAAGAAACTGAACACACTACCACTTGGAGCCGTCATCCAACGTATTTTATATTAGAAAGATACTTGGATTGACCCAGATTTGTAATTTAATGATTGTATACCATCTATATATTCGACGAGTGGAACACCTTCGATCGACCGATCAACACGAGGAGGGTCATCAAGGAGGAGTGAATCGGTGTCCACTATCTGAAACCCGCCAATTCCTAGAGGTGGATCGTTGCGAGAAGGGTTGGACGACTTGCGAGAGTCATTCGAAGAACACAAGAGGGATGTGAAGAAAAACTTCTTGGGAATTCAGAAATTTTTTTAATTTCTGACAAAAAGTTTGAAGTTGAAGCACACTACAGTAGAGGCGGCAGAATGGGAAGATCCGATCATGGAACTGTCTCGTACATCTACCCGCCGAGCACGTCGGACGCGGAGCAGCAAGCACAATTCGGCAGATGACCAAGGAGAGACCAGTGCGGGTGACAGCAGAAATTTTTGAAGATTTCGGGATGGCTGGAAATTTTGTCGCTATCGCCCGGCGACAGTCACTATCGCCGGCGATAGTGAATTTTTCTACAATTTCAGTAATTATTTATGATGTAATGTTATGTGGGACTTAGATGTGGTATTGTGCTTCTGTAATAGTATAAGACTCGGCGATAGTGAATTTTTCTACAATTTCAGTAATTATTTATGATGTAATGTTATGTGGGACTTAGATGTGGTATTGGGCTTCTGTAATAGTATAAGACTCGGTATCTGGTGTTTCCATTTATGTGTTATGTAATTTTTAATTTTGCTTAATGTTCATAATTTTAACAATTTAATTATGTTAATTTTTTTTGACATGCGATGGTAAACTATTAATTTGAAAGATCTAGAATTCCTAGTTCTAATCGTAATAATGAAAAACGGGAATCTGGAAGTGGTTTCGTGAAAATATCCGCAAGTTGTGAATCAGTGCTTATAAAATTCACTTTGATCGTATTTTGTTTTATGTGGTCTCTTATGAAATGGTGACGTACATCAATGTGTTTGGACCTAGAATGATGAACTGGATTGTATGTTAAGTCAATTGCACTTTTATTATCACATTTTAATTCAATTGTTTCATGAACTATTCCAAAATCTTATAAAGTTTACTTCATCCATAAAGTTTTTGCACAATAACTTCCTAGTGCCATGTACTCGGCCTTAGTGGTAGATAAGGCAACAAAATTCTATTTTCTACTCGACCACGAGATAAGTGAAGGGCCAAGAAAGTGACAGGTACCACTCGTGCTTTTACGATCTAAGGAACAACCAGTATAATCAGAATAAGAAAAACCAAGTAATATAAATGTATCGTTATGAGGATACCACAAACCTAATTTAGATGTGCCAATAAGATATCTAAAAATATGTTTAACTGCTTTTAAATGAGACTCTTTGGGATTAGCTTGAAATCTAGCACATAAACATACAGCGAACATAATATCAGGCCTAGAGGCAGTTAAATACAATAGTGATCCTATCATTCCTCTATACAGTGTTTGATCTATGGATATTCCACTTTCATCTTTCCCTAACTTTAATGAGACACTCATGGGGGTATTTGCTTATTTAGATTTTCAAACCCAAATCTTTTTAAAATATCATGAATATATTTAGATTGATAAATAAAAATTCCATCATGCTTTTGAGTAATTTGAAAACCAAGAAAATAAGTGAGTTCACCTACCATGCTCATTTAAAATTCATTCTTCATAATTTCAATAACACTATCATATAATTTTTCATTTGTGGATCCAAAAATAATATCATCATCATATATTTGTAAAACGATAAGATCATCATTGATATGTTTAACAAATAAAGTACAATCAGTACTGCCCATTTTGTAATCATTCTTTAGTAAATAAATAGTCAATCTATCATACCATGCTCGGGGTGCTTGTTTCAATGCATAAAGGGATTTTTCTAATTTAAAAACATGATCAGGAAATCTAACATCCATAAAGCCTGGAGGTTGTTCTACATAAACCTCCTCCTTAATATACTCGTTAAGAAAAGCAGTTTTAACATCCATTTGAAATAATTAAAATTTCTTAAAACTAGCAAATATAAGAAATAATCTAACTACTTCTAAACGTGCTACGCGTGCCAAAGTTTCATCAAAATCTATTCCTTCTATTTGTGAATAACTTTTTTCTACAAGTCTAGCTTTGTTCCTAGTGACCCTAGATTCACTATCTAGTTTATTTTTAAAAATCCACTTAACCCCTACAACAGGACGATTTGACGATCTTTCTACTAACATCCAAACCTTATTACTTTCAAATTGATTAAGCTCGTCATTCATAGCTAAAAACTAAGAATTATCATTTAAAGCAGCTTCAACGCGTTTAGGTTCTATATCAAAAATAAAGCACATATTTGAAAATAACTCACGTACGGATGAACGAGTACTTACCCCTCTTGATGGTTCTCCAATAACCAAATCTTGGGGATGATCTTTTGAAAATCTTAGTCCGCTTGGAGGCATGTATCCTTGCTCTTCTTCTTTTTCTTCTTGTTTGACACCTTTTTCTTCATCTTCATCTCCAAGGTTTTCATTGTCAACCACCCTTTGTAGAGAGGAGAGCTCTTCATCTTTACTTGTATTATCAGCTTATACGCAAGAAAAAAACACATAAAATTTAACATGTATTGATTCTTCAACCATTTTAGTCCTCTTATTGTAAACTCTATAAGCTTTACTTGTTGAATAATAACCAATAAAAATGTCATCATCACACTTTTCATCAAATTTACGTAAATTATCCTTAGTATTCAAAACAAAACATTTACAACCAAAAACTTTAAAATAAGACACATTCGGTTTCTTTTGAAAATATAACTCATAAGGTGTTAATTTTAAGAGGGGTCAAAGCATAACACGATTAATAACATAACAAGAAGTGCTAACAGCTTCGACCCAAAATGATCGAGGTAATTTGTATTCAGATAGCATAGTGCGAGCTAGTTCTCGCAAAGTTCTATTTTTCCTTTCCACCACACCATTTTGTTGAGGTGTGCGAGGACAGAAAATTCATGTTTAATTCCTAACTCATTGCAAAAAAAAATTCTCATTATCAAATTCACCTCCATGATCTGAACAAATGCATTTTATTTTAAATTCTATTTCATTTTGAACACGTAAACATAATTTGGAAAATTCTAAAAACACATCAGATTTAGACGATAAGAAAATTTTCCAACTAAAACGTGAGAAATCATCAATCAAAACAAAAGTGTACTTTCTACCACCTAGACTTAGTGTATTAACAGGATCAAACAAATCCATATGTATCAATTTTAAAGGCCTAGTGGTGGAAACGACACTTTTATTTTTAAAAGAAGACTTTGTAAATTTTCCCTTTTGACATGGTGAACATAAAGATGATAAATTTCCACGCAAAAATAGTAATCCTTTAACAAGTTTATTTTGAGACAATGTTATGATTAGCATGGAACTAGAATGTCCAAGACGTCTATGTCACAGATCTAACTCCTAATTTTTAGAAATAAAACACTTTAATGAAGAATGTGACAAATCATTAAATCTAATCATGTAAACATTTTGAAATCTAGGAGCAGTAATAACAATATCATTTGTTTTAGAGTTAATAATTTTGCATAGGTTTGAAGATGAGTCAAACAGGACGTTTAAGCCAATATCACATAACTGACTTATCGAAATTAAACTATGCTTAAAACCTTTAACATACAAAACATTTTAGATAGAAAATGATTTGTTACCTACTACTCCAATGCCGATGATTTTTCCTTTCCTGTTGTCTCCAAAAGTAACTACTCCTCCTTTCTTCATCTCCAGGCTAAGGAACTTTGATTTATTGCCCATCATGTGCTTGAAACATCCTGAGTCCAAGTACCATACGTCTTCTTTGTCCTTAGCCTGGCAACACACCTAGAAAGAGGATGAGAGTAAAGATCTGGCTACCCAAGTGGTTCCTCCCATAGAATAGGTGGAAGCCTTAGGCACCAAAATTTGTTTGACTGAACAGTATCACGTCTTCTTACAAGTATGTGTTGTGTGACCAAACTTATAACATTTGGCACACTTGATGAAAGAAGTCGACGGATTCTTTAAAGTAAATTTTGACCCTTTGCTAGAAGCTACAGGGATAGGGGGTTTATTGTTTTTAATCTGAAAATCAGATTTTGACCCTTTCCTGGAATTTTTCCTATCGCTGACGACAGTGGATGTCGCCGGGCGATAGTACTCAGGAGAGTATCCAAGTGCAAATTTTTCAGAACCATAGTACTGGTTTCCAAAAATCATATTTAGAGATTTTTGGCCAACTCCAAATTTGTTTGTGGCCATTTCTAAATTACGGACTTGTCCCGTTAATACATTATTTTCGGCAACTATGGTGCCGCAATGATTAGCGAAGGACTTCCTGCTGCCTTCCACTTGAGATTGAGAAAACTTTAGAGATCTCTCTAAGGCCTCTTTCTCTTTTGTAAGAGTTTCAACCTAAGTTTGAGTCTTAGAGAGATCTTTCTCTAGCTTTACTATCTTTGTCAAGGAGGGACAATCCTCTTAACAAGTCGCTTTCTCCTTTCCAAGTATTTTTACTTCATTTTTTAGTTTTTTTATTTTCTTTTACTAAACTTTATTTTCTGATTTAATCAATTCATTTTCATGCAGTTTTTTGTCTAAATACTTCCAAGTTCTCAAAAATTCAGAATACAAATCATTATAGGTTTCAGGAGTTAGCTCTGTGTCACTCTGGACACTGCTTCCTTTATCATAAGATGAAGCGCTCTTTCCCATCAAGCACATGTTGGCCTCCTCTTCATTTTCTGACCCTGAACTACTTGACTCCTCAGAAGTGGTTTCATCTCATGTTTCAGCCTTTAGAACTTTCTTCTTATCTTTCTTTCCGTGTTGCTTCTCCTTTAACTCTTTCGGATACTTTGGGCACTTGCTCTTTATGTGGCCAATCTTCTTGCAATGATAGCATTCAGCTGGTGGTCTATCTTCATCATCCTCGCCTTCAGCTTGGAATTTTCCTTTCCTATTCCTAGATTCTTGCCTCTTGAAACTCTCTTGAAAGAATTTCTTCTTTCAGGATTTCTCATGAATCTCGTAAATTTCTTCACAAAAAAGCTCTATTCATCTTCATCGTCACTTTCATCAGACTCGCTTTCCTTCTCCTTCTTGGACTTCAACGTCAAAGCTTTCTTTCTTGGCTCCAAGCAATACTCTTGTTGTTGAATCCTCAACTCTACTTCATGGGTTTTCAAGTTTCCTATGAGATTCTCAATTTGGAGAGACTTTAGATCGTGTAACTCCGAGATGGCAGTCACTTTAGGATTAACTTCGGGGTAAACGATCTAAGTATTTTCCTCACCAAATCTCCATTTGAGAAATTCTCCCCTAAAATCCTTTAGTCATTTACTATCTTGCTAAACCTTGCGTACATGGAGTCTACATCTTCATCAACCTCCATTTTGAACTTCTCAAACTCTGATTCGAGCGGAAAAAGCTTTGAGTCCTTTACCTGCGATGTTCCTTCATGACTAACTTCAAGAAGATTCCAAATATCATATGCAGTATCACATGCACAAACACAGTTAAATTCAGTCCTATCTAATGCACAAAATAAAGCATTCATTGCCTTAGCGTTATTTTTACATAGAAGCTTATCAGCTTTATCCCATTTGTCCTTGGGTTTTTCCATAGAGACACTTCCTGCAACAGTTATAGTAGCAGTGTAGCATGTTTCTACCATGCCCCAAACGTCGATGTCTAGAGCTATTAGAAAGCATTGCATTCGTGCTTTCCAATAGTTGTAGTCAGTGCCTGTGAATAAGGGAGGTCTACAAATACCTTGCCCCTCATAAAACGCGTGAGTGTTTTGTTCCATTACTCCCGGTGGTGAAATCGAATTTGGAGTAACTTGGCTCTGATACCAAGTGTTGGATATTGTGGCGCCCTTAGAGGGGGGGTGAATAAGGGTTCTTTTAATTTTTCTTAAAAATTAAGCAAACTTTACTAGATGAATAACAACGATATAATTGAAGAGTGCAAATGTATACTAGCTAAAAACAATAATGATATATTTCAAAAGAGATGGATTGAATACAAAGTGTCTCTATAGAGCTAGAGATAAAGGCTCATAAAATAAATAATTTGCTAGTGTTTTCGTCGGTTCTTCTACCAAGAACCGGCAGGCTAAAGTGTATCTCTTCCTAGATCTTGCTACTATCCTCCCCTAGATCTAACCATGATCTAGACGTTGCACATAAGACAATGATTTCTCCCTAAGCCATACAAGGACTTGGACGGGACTCACAAGTCGGCGATTCTCTCCTAAGCCACACAAGGACCTAGACGCCACATACAAGGTGGCGATTTCTCTACCGATTGCAATGAGAAAGTTAAAGAAAAGAACAAAAACAAATTGAACACTTTATGCTAGACACTCCCTTCAAACAATGCACAGAAGATGCCGACGAATCCTTGCTAGAGATGCTACGAATGCTTCGCACGTGCTGTCAATCTTTCGCGCTTTTGGCCTTCTTGAGAGTATGGAGTATCTCTGAGTTCTGGAGCTATTTGAATCGTCTATGCAGGAAAGTACACTTCAGGTAATGAAAATTCGTGATTTCCTCAAGAAATGGAAAGCTTTTATACTCGGGCGTTATCGCCTGGCAATACTGGGTATCCCCAACCGACGATAGCGGTAACCGCTGCGATGTGGTCCATGAACTCCTCATTTTCACACCGCACAAACATCGAGCACCGAATCGTGCACTATCGTCGAGCGATGCCGGATATCGCCTTCGGGCGATAGCGAAATAACGGAAGCCATGTTTTCATCGAGCGTCGAGCGGAAATGCGTCGAGTGGTGCTATCGCCGATCGGCGATACTCAATGTCGCATGGCGATATCTCCCGTGTTCAATTCTGACCCGATTCAGCACCAAAAAGATATTAGATATAGACCTGTATTATCTGCATACCAAAAACATCCAAATATCAAATACAAACAAGATTTATTATTAGCAAACCAGGAAGCGTGGAATGCATGCTCCAACAAATAATACTTTGTAAAACGTTTTCAGTCCAATTCTCATAAGAAGAACGTTTAGAGAGGTTAATGTTGTGTACATGTGATATGGTGTCGGAAACACTTATGCAGACTCTTACAAATACATGAACACTGGAATGTTAAAAAACAACATAACATAGAGTTGGACATGCGGAGCTATACTCGTACCCAAGAGTTCAGAGCACACAATAAAGAAATTATCCAGTTAAAGATTTGCACAAGATACTTTACAATTCTTTCCAAGGTGCTCAACCTCACAATGTTTTTTAAGACTTATCAGGAGGGTAAGTAGTGCTTGGTGGAGGTTCATTGTTAGCCCTTTATTATTTGTTGTTTTTTTGTTTTGTGTGAAACATATCACCAAAGGTTTGCACATATGGGATCATACAATTTTTTTATCACATTTTTGTTTGGCTAGACAAAGAAGTCTAAATTCACTTGTGAGAGCATACAGGATAATTAAAGAATAGTGGTGCACTGTACCAAACTCGGATAAAGCATTAGCAGGAACATGCAACACTAGCGGTTATAGTAGAACATTCACAATTCATACATGTAGTAAGATAAATGCATATGAATATTTGCACAACCGTAAGTGAAAAAAAAACATTATCATAACTAAAAGATTTCTCATACTTAGAGGCATGCAAAAACAATTTTACGATTTTAAGAACACTAGCACTTAAGTATGTAGATCGGATATAAGAATGTTGAACTATAGTGTAACGCCCCGAAACTCAAAGGAGGGTCGGGTAGCATTTTGAGAGAAGTTTGGGACTTGGTAGGGGTCATACGGCCTAGGACACGGCCGTATCCCAGGGCCGTGTCATGCTCGGGTTCGACGATCTGGCCATGTGGTCGACAAAATTACAGTCGACGATCGTCAAGACAGCGAACACGGCCTGAGACATGGGCGTGTCCTAAGCCGTGTCCTGCTCGGGTTGTGAGTCATACTGTGTCGGGGGTGGAACGCAGCCTAGAGCCCAGGCGTGTTCAGCCTGACACGGGCGTGTCAAATTCGACACGGGCGTGTCAAGTACCCGTGTTCTCTTTGGGTTGGTTTTGGTCCTGTGTCGATGGAGGAACACGCCCCGCTATACGGGTGTGCACTGGTTAACACGGGTCTGTCAAGCCTGACACGGGCGTGTCGAGAGCCCGTATTTTTTCGGGATGCGATAGTTTTAGCATCGATTGAGGCACACCGCCTTGGACACGGGCGTTTCATAAGCCGTGTTCGGCCCAGGTTTTGGATTTTAAGCGCGAATCGAGGCCGTCCGTTTCCTTCTTTTGGGATCCAAGGGTCCTGGCTGGTCTTGACATTGTTTAATCCGGGAATAGGGTTTGGATACCCTCATTTCTTTCAAGCTTTCTCTTTCTAAAGTCTTAAGGAGAGGGGAGAGCAAGGAAGATGAAGGAGGAGAGTGATGACTACCGGTGGAGCTTCGGAGCCACAAATCACAAGCCGAGTTCGGATTTACTGAGGCGAGGCCAATGCGGTGCTTTTCATTCGTCTAGATCTTCATGGAACCAAAGAGAAATGCTAGGGTAATGATTCTTATCTTGGATATGTGAAGTCCTCTTTCCCTTTATATAGTAAGCCCGCACTCGTGAGTTTACGGTGAGTGTGAGGTGTTCCTTCGGGTAGACATGAATAGTCCCCGTTGTTTTGCATGTAGAGTCCGTAATCGGACAAACGGACATAGGCATAGTGTGTGAATCCTACCCGGACAAGTTGGTCTGTATCGGTGATGTTTCATTGCATGAATGGCCGGAGAAAATTCTGCGTCGATGGTTGTTTTTCGGGTTTTCTACCCGATAGATTGCAATAAGGAACCTTGGGGACTAACTCCAAGGTGCAGCTGGAAAACTTTGCAGATGCGTGATTCTGCCAACATGGTGGCATGGGAGCCAACTTGCACATAATTGGGTTATGTAAAGTGTGTGATCGGATTGGGACTCGGGTAAGCTTGACCTGCGCAGATGGCTTAAATTGACATTGCGGTGTGAGCAACGGGTTAGGCGGAACCGTACCCACTCTATGTCATTCGGTTAGAGATACCTAAGGTACGTGGTACTCGCTGTTGGAATAGATGGAGGGTCTTAGGCTTAGGCCAGAAAGACCGTAAAGTTCAGGAGATTTGTCATACAAGGGGCGGTGGTGAGACCGCGGATTTTGATCGAGTTCACCGATAATGTGCCCTGAGACCACGGGGTATGTGGCCGTGTGATCCTATGCCTGTGATGATGTGTAATTTCACTACTGTTAAGCTATGCTAATAAGGTACAGGGAAGGAGCATCGCAGCCCCGAGTTTAGGGGCGGGGTCGTTATAATTTGGTCAGCTTTAGCTGACCGTTGCTTTTGTTTGCCACTGCTTCGGTGGATTGTTGCTTGCAGGTACTGCGGAGCCTAGTGGCAAATAGTGGGCAAAAAGCCCTTGTTGCTGAGCCGGCCCTCGAAGGACTAATTGTGAATGTTTACTTTTATTCTCATGTGTGACTGGCATGCATGCCGAGGTTTGGAAGACATTATTTATTTAAAGTAAACCCTTGTAAGGTCATAAGGCCAAGTACTTGTGTATTTGTACATTTATTCCTTCTGGGTTTTTATTAATGGGCATTCATGCTATTGGCTGGGTTCTTATTTTGCAAATTTTAAATTGCTTCCGCTAGAATGTACTCTGTGTAGGACGTTGGTTATTGGAAGGATGGTTCCATTGTGTAAGCCTTCGGTCTGTCCGTGGTATATGGCGTCGGGCCCCGGCCGGACCTACTGTTATATGCTATGTGACGGATAGGGGGTGTTATAATTTGGTATTAGAGTACTGGTTTCGGTCAACTTAAATGAATTCATGGACAAATTCTTTTTAGGGGTGGTGAGCACATGTGTGTGCGTCATCATTATAACATAAAAAAACCCATGAATGTCCACTTAGGAATGAAAATACGCATGTTTGAGGAACCTGCGTGTTCCTATAATTACTTTTTGCAATATTGTTTGGTCGCTTAACGGTGTTTTGTACGACTATAGGTGACCAGGAGTGGTGCAGGGTCGTCAAAATGCCCGATTTCTGAGGCAAGTAGTGCACCGAATGATCTGCCTCCAACACCTCCCTCGGCAGAATCCATACGATTGGTGGCTGAAGCGGTGTTTGCTATGATCAATGCGCAGTCTACAAGGCAAATACAGCAGGCTGCTCCTGCGGTGGAGCAGGTACCGCTTCAAGCAGCCGAACCGAGAAGGGTGGAGCAAGTAGTGGTGGAACCTTTGGTACATAGGAGAGCAACCGAAAAGAAGCTCAAGCATGTTATGGGCTTCAATCCTACGGTGTTTGTTGGAACACCCTATTACTGATTTGGTCAAGGATCACTATGTCTCTTAGGAAACCTGTTTTGACCTCATTGTATAGATCTAAAGGTCAATTAGAATTGAGTCTAAGGGTTAGTAGTTAGGTTTGAAAGCTGCCCTCAAGACCAGGTTTTTTTATTTTGGAGACCAAGTCATTTCGTCGAGCTCAGTGCGACGAATCGTCGAACTCCATTCAACGATCGTTGAGCTCACTTCGATGAATCATCGAACTCCATTCAACGATCTCTGAGCTCAACTTCAACAAGTTGTCGAACTCCATTTGACGATCTTCGAGCTCAGATCGACGATCTTGACTCCAGTTTGTTTCTCTACCTCTGAGCTCAATTTGACGATAGTTGAGCTCAGATCGACGATCTCTATTTCAATCCAAGTCTCTGAGCTCAGTTCAACGATAGTGGAGCTCAGTTCGACATTTTTCTGAAGAGTTCAATGATTTTCAAGATTCAAATTCAGACAGTTGAGGAATTATTCTCAGCATTTAATTCAGAAATTTTGTAGCCATTTTCAATAAATCTGGAGCAAGTTTCAAGGAATTTTCAAGGAATGTTTTATTGGACTTTCCTCTAGAAGATAATTGTAATTAAGGAAGTCTTTTATTAACAGGCTAACGGCTATCTTGGACAGTGGATCATTTCTATTCAGACAAAAGGAATAAAATATTAGATTTTTCATTTCTGAAGAAGAAGAACAAGAAGTCAGAAACATATTCTCTGCAACAACAACTCTTACAACAACAATTACACAAGAGAAAGAAAGAGAGTTGCAGACATTCTCAGTCTCAAAGATTCATACAAGAACACTCATCACAAAAGGAGATCAATCAACTGAAACTTTCAGATCTCTCTTGATTCAAGTGTTCAAAGTCTATCATCATTCAAGACTCCAGACACCTCACATTTCAGTTGTTGCTGAAATCATCATTTGCTGGAGATCAAATCATTTGAAGGCCTATCACCCTACTGCAAAGCTTCACTTCCTGAACAACTCAAGATCTCAGGGGGAGCTTTGACAACATCCATAATCTTCCCTCTGATTGTTGACAGAGAAGATCTTCTTATCCCTCTCTCTCTCTCTCTCTACTGTAAAGGGTTTTTCAAACTCCCTTCAAAAGTTTCTGATTGGTTTCTGAGACCTTATCAAAACTCAGTGGTGGCAAGACACCTGATCAAAAAAATCTGGTTTGGTTTTTGAGCACCTTATCAAAAGCTCATTGGTGCCCAGGACACCTGATCAACTCATCCTACAGTGGATTCCTACCTAGGGTGGTAGAAGAGTGGATGTACCCAGGTTGATTGGGGAACCACTATAGCTCCTTGTGTCTTTTGGTTGCTTATTTTTCTTTTGTTTCTGGCTGTGGTTTGTGATTGCCTTGTGATTGCTTTGTGATTATTCGTGTTTAGATTACTTTATATTATTTGCTTCCCTGTTCACTTAGAAATACAACAACTGTTGTAAAAAGTTTGTAGCAAGCACCATACTCTATTCACCCCCCTCTAGATTATATCAGATCTAACTTGCACTTTCAATTGGTATCAGAGCCAGGTTGGTTAAACATACCACACCTTGGTGGTTGCACAGGCTAACACCTGAACCCAAAGATTCCTATAGTTAGATCTGCTTGTTTTGATTTTGTTATTAGAATTATTTCTTCACAAAACATGGCCCAAAACAAAGATTATGCTAGCACCAGACCTCCAGTGTGCAATCTATCCAAGTTTACACTTTGGAAGGCAAGGATTAGTGTTGGAACACCCTGTTACTAATTTGGGTCAGGATCACTATGTCTCTAGGATTTTATGTTTTGACCTTCTGTATAGATTATAGGTCAATTAGAATTGAGTCTAAGGGATCAGGAGTCTAGGTTTGGAAGCTACCCTGAAGACCCAAGTTTTTCTGGAGACTAAGTCCAAATCGTCGAGCTCAGCACGACGTTTCGTCGAACTCCGGTCGACGATCGTCTAGCTCAACTTTGACAGATCGTCAATCTCCATTCGACGATCGCTGAGATCAACTTCTCAATATCGTCGAACTCCATTCGACGATCGCTGAGCTCAGGTCGACGATTTTGGCTCTGCACTGGATCCTTATCTCTGAGCTCAGTTCGACGATCTTTGAGCTCAGATCGACGACTTCTTTGCTGCTTGCATTTTCCAATTCGCTGAGCTCAGCTCGACGATAGCAGAGCTCAGTTCGACGATTTCAGTTATCTTTCAGAATTCAAATTCAAATCAGATAGAAGTTATTCTGCATTTAATTCAGAAGATCTGCCAGCCGTTTTCATTTACTTCTGGAGCAAGTTTCAAGGGACTGTTCAAGGAATAATTCAGTGGACTTTCCTTCAGAACATTTTATGCAATTAAGGCTGTAATTAATTCAGACCAACGACTATCTTTGACAGAGCAATTTTCTATTCAGACTCAGAGAATAAAAGATAGAATGTTTTTGAATCAGAAAGAAGATAGACAAGAACAAGAGAATAGAGATAGACAAGCAGAGGACACCTCTCTATACACAGAGACTCTCTCAATCTTCTGTCAACAAGAATTCAGAAGAACACTCATCAAAAAGAGATCAAGCTTTCAAACATTCTTCAGATCTCTTCAGCTCTCAAGTGTTCAAGGCCAATATCATTTCAAGACTCCAGACACTCAACATTTCAGCTTGCTGAAATCATCTTCTGCTGGAGATCTATCTTTGAAGGCCTATCACCCTCAGCAAAGCTCATCTTCCTGAAGATTTCAAGGACTCAGGGGGAGCTTTGACAACATCACTGAATCCACATAGTCTTCTCAGTTGCTTGAGAAAGAGAAGACTGTCATCACTCTCTCAACCCCATTCTGTAAAGGGTTTTTCCAACTCCCTTCAAAAGTTTGAATCTGGTTTTTGAGCACCTTGTCAAAAGCTCATTGGTGGCAAGACACCTGATCAAAAAATCTGATCTGGTTTTTGAGCACCTTATCAAAAGCTCATTGGTGCCCAGGACACCTGATCAACTCATCCTGCAGTGGATTCCTACCTAGGGTGGTAGAAGAGTGGATGTACCCAAGTTGGGGAACCACTATATTTCCTTGTGTCATCTGGTTCTGCATGTTTTCTTTTTGTTTCTGGCCCAGATTTTCTTGTGCTTAATATCTGCATAGCTTAGTTTTATTTCTGCTTCCCTGCTTACACTCATTACAACAATTGTTGTAAAGCTTTGCAAAAAGTTTTCTTTGTGTTTTCAAAAAGCACCATATACTCTATTCACCCCCCCTTTAGAGTATATCAGATCTAGTTTCCCCTTTCAATTGGTATCAGAGCCAGGTTGTTAAACATACCATATCTGTTTGGTTGTACAGGCTAACACCTGAACCCCAAGATCCCAAACTAGATCCTTCTTTTTATATTTTTCTTTATTAGATTTAACTTGCACAAATCATGGCCCAAAACAAAGACTATGCTAGCACCAGACCTCCAGTGTGCAATCTGTCAAAGTTTGCACTTTGGAAAGCAAGGATTAGATTATACATGAACTCTATTGACGAAGATATTTTTAATTCTGTCTTAACAGTGTGTCCAAGACCTCCAGAGAGCACAAGCACTAATGCTGTTCCACCCCCATCAGGAACAGATGCTGACATCAAAAAGTGGAAAGTGGCTGATGCCAAGGCAATGAACATTCTAGCTCAGACAATGTCAGATGACATCTTTCAGAAGGTAGCTGAATGTAATTCAGCCAAGGAGATCTGGGACAAGCTTTCAGAAATTGTCTCTGGCTCAGCTGATGAGAGAAAGGACAGAAGATCTCATCTCATCTCCCAATATGAGAACTTCAAGAAGGGAGAAACTGAGTCAGTGGGAGACATGTACAATAGATTAAGTCTAATTGTCAGTGAACTGAGGACATTAGACAAAGAAATCTCACTGACAGAACTCAATGACAAGATCCTAATGTGCTTCCCCAGCACTTGGGATTCAAGAATCTGGCCAATTAAAGATGCCAGAAGCCTAAATGAGATTACCACTGAAGCCTTGTTGGGTAAGCTCAAATCTTATGAGCTACTCATCAAGAACAGAGAAGAAGAACAAAAGGCTGCTTCTCCAGCCACAAGAAAGGAGAAGACTATTGCATTCAAGGCAGCTGAGGATCTGCCTGAAGAAAAGGCCACAAGCAATGATGAACTTCTCAGCCTGTTGGCCAAAAGATTCTATAAGATGGCCAGAAAGGACTTCAGAAGAAGATCATACAAGGAGCAAGATAAGCCAAGGTATGACAAGTCCAGTGGCAATAGCAAAGACATTATTTGCTTTGGTTGCAGGAAACTAGGGCATATGGTTCCTGACTGTCCAGAAAACAAGAACAAGGACAGGAGGGACAGAAAAGAAAGAAGAAAGGAGAAGGACTCCAAAAGGCATGGAAGTAACAAACCTTCCACCAGCAAAAATAAGCACACAAGGAAAGGATTTGTTGCTGAATCCTGGAGTGAGACTGAAGAGGAGTCACAGGCCTCTTCCAGCTCAAGTGATGATGAGGATGATGCAGAGGAAAAAGAATTCTTCATGATGGCAATCAATGCCTCTCAACACAACTCAGAGGAAGAGGAGTCAGAGTCAGACTCAGAAACTCAACCTGAAGAAGATCAGGTAATCAACTCTTTTGATTTCACTTCAGAAGATTTTAAACTTGAATTTAAAGCACTATGTTTAGACCTGCTAAAGTCTGAGAAAGAGATCATCTCTCTCAGAAATCAATTGTCTGAACACAATGCTTTAAAATCAGAAAACCTCAAGCTCTCTCAGGAGTTGGAGAACCATAGGGAACAGATAGCTTCACTGAAGAGTGAACTCTCTGAGGCCAAGAAGCTTGAAGAATCTCTCAATGGGAGAAGCATCAAGCTGATGGACATCACAAGCACAGTGAACTCAAGATTCAACAGTACACTGGGCTTGGGTGCCTCATCCAGCCAACCTATTGTTCTAACAACCCCTATCAAGTTCATTTCTGACAAGGGAAAGGGAGTTGTAGAGGTTGCCAGGAAAAATTCTGATCTGCCTCAGAAAACTAAAGTCCAGTACAAATCGTCGAACGGAGATCGACGATCGCCGAATGAAGATCGACGATCGCCGAACGCAGCTCGACGATCTCAGGACAAATCGTCGAACGCTGATCGACGATCTAAGCCAAGATCGTCGAACGCTGGTCGACGATCCCATATACCTGACCTCAGCCATAGTCGACCGTCGAACGGAGCTCGACGATCTGACCCAAGATCGTCGAACTCAGCTCCAAGATCGTCGAACAGAGGTCAGAGCTCTGGAAATTTTTTCAATGGCAAGTCAAAATTGAATCCTGAGGGTTCTTCATCCCAAACCTATAACCCTTATACTGAATGGATTTTACCTCCAAGGAGATATCATCCTGAAGGATATAAGAGTCAGCCAGGGATGTCTTTCATTTCTGAATTTAAAGGTTATCAACCTAGGCCCAAGGTAAACTGGGTCAAAAACAAGTGAATTGCTTAATGTGCAGGTGAAGACCTATCCAACATCTAACCAGCAATGGTATTTGGATAGTGGATGCTCAAAGCACATGACAGGGAACAAGGACAACCTCAATTCCTTTAAAGCCAAGCTTGGACCCAAAGTTATCTTTGGTGACTCCAACTTTGGACAAACTAAAGGATATGGAGCAGTCCAGATTGGTTCTGTAACCTTCAAGAAGGTAGCATATGTGGAAGGACTGAAGCACAACCTAATCAGTATCAGTCAGCTATGTGATGAAGGCTACCAGGTGACCTTCAGCAAAACTCTATGCAAGATCAAGTCAGAGGACAACACCACTGTGTTGACAGGTAAAAGGAAAGGTAACATCTACCTTGTAGATTTTCTTTCAACTTCTATAGATATCTGCTTATTCAATTCAGTTTATAGACCAAATGTTTTATGGCATAAGAGACTAGGACACCTAAACCTTAGAACTATTGCTAGGCTCTCCAAGGACAATCTTGTTAGAGGACTACCTTCTGGCCCCTACAAGAAGGAAGGACTCTGCAAGGCCTGTCAATTAGGCAAGCAAACTAAAAACAGTTTTAAGTCACTTAATAAGAGTGATTCACCTAGGATATTGTATCTGTTACACATGGATCTATTTGGACCCATCACAGTACAAAGCCTAGGAGGGAAATCCTACACTTTGGTGATTGTAGATGACTTCTCTAGATTCACTTGGGTGTTCTTTCTAAGGAAGAAGTCTGATAACTTTAAGTGTCTGACAGAGTTTCTCAAATGTGTAAAGATTGAGTTCAATACTCACATTGCCCTGATCAGAAGTGATCATGGGACAGAGTTTGATTCTCTTCTTATGCAAGAGTTCTGTCAGAGTGAAGGGATCAGGCATACTTTCTCAGCTCCTAGAACTCCTCAACAAAATGGGGTAGCTGAAAGGAAAAATAGAACCCTTATTGAATCTGCCACTACATTGTTGTCAGATGCTCATCTACCTCTATCCTTCTGGGCAGAGGCAGTGAACACCTCCAACTATGTGCTGAACAGAAGCCTGATACATAAACTGAAGGGAAAGACTCCCTATGAATTACTCAAAGGGAAGAAACCTAAAGTTGACTATTTCAAAATTTTTGGTTGCATTTGTTATATTCACAATAATGATAAGAAACATCTAGCAAAATTTCAAGCCAAAGCTGATGAAGGAGTGTTTCTGGGATACTCCATGATCAGCAAGGCCTATAGGATATATAATAAATCATCATTAAAAATTGAGGAATCTGTTCATGTTTCTTTTGATGAAACTAACATGTCTTTCAAGGAGAAGATTTCTTCTACCATAGAACCTTTGCAGGAACACTCTCTAGTTGAAGATATGAACAAGCTACAGGTTGCTCAAGAGGATGAAAGCAGTGAAGATGAAAGCAATGCTCAACATATTGAAGCACAACCTGAAGAGCCAGTTGTTGTACCACAAGAGGAAACAACAACACAGGTTGGTGAACAATCAACACCCCCTGTTGATTTAGTAACATCAAGAGACCATCCAATTACCCAAATAATTGGAGAAATCTCTGCTGGTGTGCAAACCAGAAATCAGGTCAACCAAAACCTGTTGCACACCTGCTTTCTTTCTCAAATTGAACCTCAGTCCATTCAAGATGCAGAGCAAGATCCACACTGGATCATTGCCATGCAAGAGGAGTTGCATCAATTTGAGAGGAACAAAGTATGTGAACTAGTGCCCAAGCCTAAGGATCATTCCATTGTTGGAACAAAATGGGTATTCAGAAACAAACTGGATGATCAAGGAATAATAATAAGGAACAAGGCAAGGCTAGTTGCCCAAGGATATTCTCAAGAAGAAGGAATTGACTACGACCAGACCTTTGCACCTGTTGCAAGATTGGAAGCCATCAGGATTTTTTTAGCTTATGCAGCTCACAAAAGCTTCAAGGTTTATCAGATGGATGTCAAGAGTGCCTTCTTAAATGGAGACATCAAAGAGGAAGTCTATGTCAGACAACCTCCAGGTTTTATCTCTCCAACTCATCCTGATTTTGTTTTCAAATTAAATAAAGCATTATATGGTCTCAAGCAAGCTCCTAGAGCATGGTATGAGACCCTAGCATGCTTTCTTTTGGAAAATGGTTTTATAAGGGGTAGAGTAGACCAAACTCTTTTCATTAGAACCCATAAGTCCCATACCCTACTAGTACAAATTTATGTAGACGATATCATTTTTGGTTCTACTGACTCAAAACTATGCAGAAGGTTTTCTAACTTAATGCATTCTAAATTTGAGATGAGTAGCATGGGTGAGCTATCCTTCTTCCTAGGATTGCAAGTCAAACAACATGCTGAAGGCATCTTTATTTCTCAAACCAAATATGCTAATGAGCTGGTTAAGAAATTTGGCATGTCTGAGGCATCTTGTATGAAAACACCCATGCCTACCAATGCTGTATTGGATGCTGATGAACATGGGAAACCTGTTGATCAGACAACATATAGAGCAATGATTGGCTCTTTACTGTATCTTACAGCTAGTAGACCAGATATAATGTTTGCTACATGCATATGTGCTAGATTCCAAGTTAGCCCTAGAGAGTCACACCTCACATTAGTAAAGAGGATTCTTAGGTATGTTAAAAGTTGTCCAAATCTAGGTCTCTGGTATCCAAAAGATTCAGCATTTGAGTTAACTGGATTCTCTGATGCTGATTATGCTGGATGCAGAATTGACAGGAAAAGCACCAGTGGAACTTGTCAGTTCCTTGGTGATAGACTTGTCTCTTGGTTTTGCAAGAAACAAACATCTGTGTCAACTTCAACTGCTGAAGCTGAATATATGGCTGCAGGCAGTTGTTGTTCACAAATATTGTGGACAAAACATATAGAGATTAGGCATCATTTCTTAAGGGATAATGTTGAAAAGAACAAAATTGAATTGCAGTATATCCCAACTGATTTACAAAGGGGAGATATTTTCACCAAGCCTTTGGATGAAAAGAAACATACTTTCTTCCTAAATCAGTTAGGAATGTTAGATGGAGGAAGTCTTAAATAATACTCAAGATTTTGAAAGCTAAAAATGGACCAAGACTAGGCAAAATTCTGATTTTCCTTAGTGTCTAGGATTTCTCTGATCTCTGAACTGCGCTCGACGATTTCCCCACAGATCGTCGAACGGAGTTCGACGATTTCCAGAATCGTCGAACTGAGTTCAGCGCTCCTCAGATAGTATGAACTATCTCTTCCGGTCAACGATCGTCGAACGGCGCTCGACGATCTTGTTCACTGAACGATCGTCGAACGGAGCTCGACGCCTTTCCAGATCGTCGAACGGAGATCGACGATTTTGGAGTCTCTTCAGATTCCTTTAGAAGCCTCGATCGTCGAACTGAGTTCAACGATCTTTCCTTTTTTGCGTCGAACCCTAATATAAAACTCTTTTTTCGTCGTCGTTCTCTCTTGCGCTTTCAATTTCTCTGCAAACCTTTCTTCCCTCCAAGCAGTTCTACACTTGGTCGTTTTGTCTGTTGATTTTTTGCAGGTACCATGGCCGTTTCTGTTGCTGTGCTCGCTGCCATGAAATTTGATGCCGGCTTTGACATCGATTTCGATTCCTTCAACACAATCGATCAAATCTTCCAGGATATTCTCAGATTGTTCAAAGATCAGCAATTATCTGCCCTGATGACAACCAGAATCAAACTAGCATCTGATGAGATTAAAGAATGGGTATACACTGCCCACAACCTGGACAACAATACCATAGTTGGTTCCATTGGTGGCACCCAGGTACCTATGACTCCTGCAGTATTGACAGAGGTTTTTGGTTTAAGGAATGGTGAAGATTCTGCTGACCTTTCTGGAGAAGAGTTTGCTGATGTACTTGCCAGGATGGGTCATCCTGAGGGGAACCCTAGCAAGCTGTTTAAGAGGAACCTGTCTGTGGAATACAGGTTTATGGCTGATGTAGTAGGCAAGGTTCTCTTGGCCAAGCATTCTGCTCATGACACAATCTCCAGATATCAGCTCTGCCTTATGGGAGCTCTGGTAGATAGAAAAAGCTTGAACTGGGGAGAAGTATTCTTTGATTTGTTGAAGAAAAAGATAAACAAGACTTTTGTGAACTTTGGAAGAATACTGGGAATCTTCCTCCAGGCTAAGTGCCCTGCCCTGCTAGTCTCCTCTGGAGTGCACATCAATGCCTCCAAGAGACTCACCTGTGCCCTTTTTGGGAAATGGGACAGGCAAATCTCCAAGCCCAGCAGGCCCTCTTCTTCTGGCCCTTCAGGCACCAGGACTCTAAGAGTCACTCCACCCCAGGCCTCTGCCCCTGCAGAGGACCTGCCTGCTAGTGCTGCTGCTTCTCCTCCTCCAAGCTCAACCCTACCTCCACTTCCATCCACCTCTCCAGCCACCTCCACAATTACCATCTCCAGCCCATCTCCAACATCTACTCCATCTCCAGCAACAATTTCCTCTCCACCAGCAGACCACCTCCATCCCCTTTTCTCCTATCCACCTCCAGATGTCACCTCATCCCCATCCCTTCCAACTTTCACTCTCCTGGATGAATCCTACATGGATGATTCCCCCTCTTCTCCTCCAGATTTGCCATCCTCCTCCACATCTTTCCAAGACCTTCTCCACCAGATTCTTGATCAACCCACCTTCACTCCTCCATTTCCATCCCTCTATCCTCCATCTCTACCATACCCTCTCCTGAGCCATCCCTTCCACCCTTCAGCCCTCCTCCTCCAGCTCCCTCAGCCATCCCTGTACCCTCTACCTCTGCTCCCCTTGAGCATGTAGATCTCCCAGCCCTTGCTGATCAGTTGTATGAGCTCCTTGCACCTAGGCTCTCCCTTCTCATGGAGGCCTCTTTAGCTCCTCTACAACAATCAGTGGCAGCTCTCTCTGCCAGGCTGTCCTCTTTCCTTACTCCTATAGCAGCACCCCCAGCAGTGTGCCTTGATGCACAGGTCTCTGCATCCAGGCAGGGGGAGATGCCCTATGAAGCCAGCTTCCATGCTGCTGTTGCTGCTGCTGCTCCTCCTGCTGTTGTCTCTCATGCTACTACTACTGCTGCTGCTTCTGCTTCTGCTACTGCTGCCATTCCAGTCATAGCAATAGACCTAAGGTCTCTGCTATCTATTTTTGACACTGCTTACTTCTGCTGCCTCCCAGAGCATATCCTGTCCAGCCTCCAGAGGCTCTTGCTGCCCAGTCAGAAGATTTGTCCAGGGCTCTAGTGCCCTTCTCCTGCTGTGACCCCAGAATCATCTCTGATTTTATTCAGTCAGTGACTGCTGCTTCTGATGTTACTGCTGCTGCTGCTGCTGAAGACAATGCTGTGTCTACCTCTGAAGTTATATCTGCTGCTGTTGAGCCCTCATCTCAGGATGTTTTGATGACAGAGGCTGTTGATTTTGAGCCTGCTGTAGAAGTTATTGTTTCTAAAGCTGCTGCTGTCTCTCCTAAAGTTGCTAGTCCTGTTTCTGAAGCAATATCTGTTGTAACTTCTGCTACTCCAGTACCTATAGTTTCATCTGCTGCTGCTCCTGTTGTTGCTCCTCCTGCTTCTGTATCTTCTGCCCCATCAGCTGCTGTTAAACTGAAAGAGGATTTGATGAAACAGCTTGATGCATTGTATGATGCACACAAGTTCTGAATCTGAGGATTATAATACTGCTTCTGATGACTCATCTGCCACAATTGCAAAGAAAAGAAAGGCAAGAAGTAAGGCCTTGAAGAGAGTTCCTCCTGCCAAAGTCAGAGATGACAATGATGTCCCTTATTATATCCTGCACAATTGCCCAATCTCTGAGCATTGGATGCAATTCTCTAAGAACCAGTTGAAGGCTATGAAAAAGAAGAGGAAATATGAAAAAGATTCCACTCAGTTCAAGCACCCTCATCCTCCTCCACCACCTCCACCTGATGCAGGTGCAGGTGGCAGCTCTGCAAGATCAGGCCCTGCTAGAAGCCAGGCTCCCTACCAACCTCATGCAAGAACTTATCAAAGGGAAAGCCAGTCTAGGGGGTCTTACTCTAGAAGGGGAGGATATAGGGGTAAACCAAAGAGAAACTCAGGTTTACTCTAAAGGACACTCCAGGCAGCATCCTTACTCTAGGGGAGGACATGTTTGTGCTGATACATCTTCTGGTCCTTTTCCCTACAAGCTCAAAGATACAGTGACTGCCAGGACTCCTCAAGAAACTACTTCCAACAGGTATGAGCCACCTGTTCCATTTGAGGATCCTGAGAAAAATCCTATGGCTTGGACTGCAAGAATGAAAGAGCTGGCTGCTTAGATCAGATCAAGAAAGCAAAAGAACAAGGGCTAGACACTTCCAACATATCTACAATGTCAGAACAAAGGCAAAAAGAATTAGAGAGATATGCCTCCAGCAAATTTTTTGATGCAGACAGGTACATGGAGTTGCATCCAGCTGCAGTGGTTCCCAGGGCTTCAAAGCAAATTTATTTGGGTGCAGCTGATGATACCAGATCCAAACAACAAGCTTTAGATCCCAACAGAGAAATTAAAATGGTAAAAGGCAAAGAAAAGGAGTAACTCTGTAAGGTGACAACTTTTGGTTCTTCTAACTGCTATCTGGATATCACATATATATATATCTCTGTGATGGTTCTGCTCTGTGTCTTGTTATTGTTGTTTTTATGTTTTTCTGACTGTATGATGTTGTTTGTTTTTCAAAATCTGTAAATAGTTTTCCTAACCCAAATAGGGGGAGATTGTTGGAACACCCTGTTACTAATTTGGGTCAGGATCACTATGTCTCTAGGATTTTATGTTTTGACCTTCTGTATAGATTATAGGTCAATTAGAATTGAGTCTAAGGGATCAGGAGTCTAGGTTTGGAAGCTGCCCTGAAGACCCAAGTTTTTCTGGAGACTAAGTCCAAATCGTCGAGCTCAGCACGACGTTTCGTCGAACTCCGGTCGACGATCGTCTAGCTCAACTTTGACAGATCGTCGATCTCCATTCGACGATCGCTGAGCTCAACTTCTCAATATCGTCGAACTCCATTCGACGATCGCTGAGCTCAGGTCGACGATTTTGGCTCTGCACTGGATCCTTATCTCTGAGCTCAGTTCGACGATCTTTGAGCTCAGATCGACGACTTCTTTGCTGCTTGCATTTTCCAATTCGCTGAGCTCAGCTCGACGATAGCAGAGCTCAGTTCGACGATTTCAGTTATCTTTCAGAATTCAAATTCAAATCAGATAGAAGTTATTCTGCATTTAATTCAGAAGATCTGCCAGCCGTTTTCATTTACTTCTGGAGCAAGTTTCAAGGGACTTTTCAAGGAATAATTCAGTGGACTTTCCTTCAGAACATTTTATGCAATTAAGGCTGTAATTAATTCAGACCAACGTTTATCTTTGACAGAGCAATTTTCTATTCAGACTCAGAGAATAAAAGATAGAATGTTTTTGAATCAGAAAGAAGATAGACAATAACAAGAGAATAGAGATAGACAAGCAGAGGACACCTCTCTATACACAGAGACTCTCTCAATCTTCTGTCAACAAGAATTCAGAAGAACACTCATCAAAAAGAGATCAAGCTTTCAAACATTCTTCAGATCTCTTCAGCTCTCAAGTGTTCAAGGCCAATATCATTTCAAGACTCCAGACACTCAACATTTCAGCTTGCTGAAATCATCTTCTGCTGGAGATCTATCTTTGAAGGCCTATCACCCTCAGCAAAGCTCATCTTCCTGAAGATTTCAAGGACTCAGGGGGAGCTTTGACAACATCACTGAATCCACATAGTCTTCTCAGTTGCTTGAGAAAGAGAAGACTGTCATCACTCTCTCAACCCCATTCTGTAAAGGGTTTTTCCAACTCCCTTCAAAAGTTTGAATCTGGTTTTTGAGCACCTTGTCAAAAGCTCATTGGTGGCAAGACACCTGATCAAAAAATCTGATCTGGTTTTTGAGCACCTTATCAAAAGCTCATTGGTGCCCAGGACACCTGATCAACTCATCCTGCAGTGGATTCCTACCTAGGGTGGTAGAAGAGTGGATGTACCCAAGTTGGGGAACCACTATATTTCCTTGTGTCATCTGGTTCTGCATGTTTTCTTTTTGTTTCTGGCCCAGATTTTCTTGTGCTTAATATCTGCATAGCTTAGTTTTATTTCTGCTTCCCTGCTTACACTCATTACAACAATTATTGTAAAGCTTTGCAAAAAGTTTTCTTTGTGTTTTCAAAAAGCACCATATACTCTATTCACCCCCCCCCCCCCTTTAGAGTATATCAGATCGAGTTTCCCCTTTCAATTAGACTGTGCATGAATTCTATTGATGAGGACATTTTCAATTCTATTTTGACAGTGTGTCCAAGACCTCTAGAGAACACAAGTACAAATGTTGTTCCACCTCCCTCAGGAATAGATGCAAAGATAAAGAAATGGAAAGTTGTAGATGCAAAAGCTATGAACATTCTTGCTCAGACTATGTCTGATGAGATTTTCCAAAAGGTAGCTGAATGCAACTCAGCAAAGGACTTCTGGGACAAGCTATCTGAGATAGTCTCAGGATCTGCTGATGAGAGAAAAGACAGAAGATCTCACCTCATATCCCAATATGAGAATTTCAAGAAAGGAGAAGCTGAGTCAGTAGCATACATGTATAATAGACTCAGCCTGATAGTCAATGAACTGAAAACTTTGGATAAGAAGATATCATTGACTGAGTTAAATGATAAAATCCTAATGTGCTTCCCAAGCACTTGGGACTCAAGGATCTGGCCAATCAAGGATGCCAGAACTCTCAATGAGATCACAACAGAAGCTCTCTTGAGCAAGCTCAAGTCTTATGAGCTGCTCATTAAAAATAGAGAAGAAGAGCAGAAGGCTGCCTCACCAGCCACAAGAAAGGAAAAGTCAATAGCTTTCAAAGCCACTGAAGATTAGCCTGAAGACAAGGTCACAGGCAATGATGAGCTGCTTAGTCTACTGGCCAAAAGATTTTACAAAATGGCCAGAAAGGACTTCAGGGAGAGATCATACAAAGAGCATGACAAGACAAGGTATGATAAATCAAATAATAAAGAAATTATTTGCTTTGGTTGCAGGAAACCAGGCCATATTGTGCCTGACTGTCCAGAGAACAAAAACAAAGACAGAAAGGACAAGAAAGAAAGAAGAAAAGATAAGGACTTCAAGAAGAATAGCAATGGCAAACCCTCCTCCAGCAAAAGCAAACACACAAGGAAGGGATTTGTTGCTGAATCTTGGAGTGAGACAGAAGAGGAATCTGAAGCTTCATCCAGCTCAAGTGATGATGAGGATGATGATGAAAAAAAGGAATTCTGCATGATGGCTATCAATGCCTTACAACACAATTCTGATGTAGAAGAGTCAGAGTCAGACTTAGAGACTCAACCTGAAGAGGACCAGGTAATAAGTTCTTTTGATTTTAATTCTGAGGACTTTAAGTATGAGTTTAAAGCACTATGTTTAGACTTATTAAGATCTGAGAAGGAAATCATTTCTCTCGGAAATCAATTATCTGAACATAGTACCTTAAAATCAGAAAACCTCAAACTCTCTGAGGAGTTGGAGTGCTGTTGGGAGCAGATGGCCTCACTGAAAAGTGAGCTATCAGAGGCCAAAGAGCTTGAAGAATCCCTTACTGGGAGAAGTATCAAGCTAATGGACATCATAAGCACAGTAAACTCTAGATTCAAGAGTACACTGGGCTTGGGTGCTTCATCCAGCCAACCTATAGTGCTAACAACCCCAATTAAGTTTATCTCTGATAAAGGGAAGGGAGTTGTAGAGGTAGCTTGGAAAAATTCTGACTTACCCAAGAAAATAAGAGTTCAACAGAAATCGTCGAACGGAGCTAGACGATCGTCGAATACAGATCGACGATCTCAGGCAAAATCGTCGAACTCAGGTCGACGATCTCTAAACCCTGAACTCTGCCACAGTCGATCGTCGAACGGAGCTCGACGATCTGACCCAAGATCGTCGAACGCAGCTCAACGATCATCGAGCAGAGATCAGAGATTTGAAAACTTCTTCAAGGGTAAATCAAATTCCAATCCTAGGGGTCCTTCATCTAGACTTAACCCTTATACTGAATGGATAATACCTCCAAGGAGATATCATCCTGAAGGTTATAAGAGTTAACCAGGGATGTCATTTATTTCTGAATTTAAAGGTTATCAACCTAGGCCCAAGGTAAACTGGGTCAAAAACAAGTAAATTGCTTTATGTGCAGGTGAAGACCTATCCAACATGAACCAACAATGGTACCTGGATAGTGGGTGCCAAAGCACATGACAGGAAACAGGGACAACTTCACATCCTTCAAAGCCAAGCTTGGACCCAAAGTCATATTTGGTGATTCAAACTTTGGACTAACAAAAGGATATGGTGCAGTCCAAATTGGCACAGTCACATTCAAGAAATTAGCCTATGTGGAAGGACTGAAGCACACCTTGATCAGCATCAGTCAGCTATGTGATGAAGGCTACCAAGTCACTTTCAGCAAATCCTTATGCAGGATCAAGTCAGAGGACAACACAACTGTATTGACAGGTAAAAGGAAAGGTAACATCTATTTAGTATACTTTCTTTCAACAGAAGTAGATATTTACCTGTTTAATTCTATTTGTAGACCTAAAGAGTTATGGCATAAGAGACTATGGCATATAAACCTTATAACCATTGCTAGGCTCTCCAAGGACAACCTTGTTAGAGGACTACCTTCTGGCCCCTACAAGAAGGAAGGAGTCTGCAGGGGTTATAAATTGTTCAAGCAAACCAAAAATAGTTTCATGTCACTTAATAAGAGTAATTCACCTAGGATTTTGTATCTGTTACACATGAATCTTTTTGGACCCATTATAGTACAAAGCTTAGGAGGGAAATCTTACACTTAAGTAGTTGTCGATGACTTCTCTAGATTCACATGGATTCTGAAAGTGCAAGCTCTGATATACTTTAAGTGTTTGACAGAGTTTCTCAAATGCATACAGACTGAGTTCAATACTCATATTGCCCTGATCAGAAGTGATCATGGGATAGAGTCTGATTCTCTTCTTATGCAAGAGTTCTGTCAGAGTGAAGGATCAGGCATTCTTTCTCAGCTCCTACAACACCTCAACAAAATGGGGTAGCTGAAAGGAAAAATAGAACCCTTATTGAATCTGCCAACATTGTTGTCAGATGCTCACCTTCCTCTATCCTTTTGGGCAGAAGCTGTGAACACCTCCAACTATGTATTGAATAGATGTTTAATACATAAACTAAAGGGCAAGACTCCCTATGAATTACTCAAAGGGAAGAAACCTAAAGTAGATTATTTTAGAATTTTTGGTTGTATCTGTTACATTCACAATAATGACAAGAAATACTTAGCAAAATTTCAAGCTAAAGCTGATGAAGGAGTGTTTCTGGGATACTCCATAATAAGTAAGGCTTATAGGGTATATAATAAATCAACTCTTAAAATTGAAGAATCTGTTCACATATCTTTTGATGAATCTAACATGTCTTTCAAGGAGAAGAACACTTCTACTATAGAACCTTTACAGGTGCATTCTCTTGCTGAAGACTTGGACAGATTACAAATCATTCAAAAAGAGGAAAGCAGTGAAGATGAAGAAGACATTCAACATCCTGAAGAGAAACCTCTTGAAGAGCCAGTTGTTGTAACACAAGAGGAAACAACAACACAGGTTGGTGAATAATCAACACCTCCTGTTGATTTAGTAACATCAAGAGACCATCCAATTTCCCAAGTAATTGGAGACATCTCAGCTGGTGTGCAAACCAGAAATCAGGTCAACCAAAACCTGATGCACACTTGCTTTTCTTTCTCAAATTGAACCTCAATCCATTCAAGATGCAGAGCAGGATCTCACTGGATCATTGCAATACAAGAAGAGTTGCATCAATTTGAAAGGAACAAAGTTTGGGAACTAGTACCAAGCCTAAGGATCACTCCATTGTTGGAACAAAGTGGGTGTTCAGAAACAAATTGGATGATCAAGGATTCATTGTAAGGAATAAGGCAAGGCTAGTTGCTCAAGGGTACTCTCAAGAAGAAGGGATAGATTATGACCAGACTTTTGCACCAGTTGCAAGGTTGGGGCCAGAAGAATCTTCTTAGCATATGCAGCACATAAGGGTTTCAAAGTATACCAGATGGATATAAAGAGTGCTTTTCTCAATGGAGATATCAAAAAAAAAGTCTATGTCAGACAACCTCCAGGTTTTATCTCTCCAACTCATCCTGATTATGTTTTTAAATTGCACAAAGCATTATATGGTCTCAAGCAAGCTCCTAGAGCATGATATGAGACCCTAGCATGCTTCCTTCTGAAAAATGAATTTATAAGGGGTAGAGTAGACCAAACTCTTTTTATTAGAACTCATAAGTCTCATACCCTACTAGTACAAATCTATGTAGATGATATTATATTTGGTTCTACTGATTCAAATTTGTGCAGAAGGTTCTCCAACCTAATGCATTCCAAATTTGAAATGAGTAGCATGGGTGAGCTATCCTCCTTTCTAGAATTGCAAATCAAACAACATGCTGAAGGCATATTTATTTCTCAAATCAAGTATGCAAAGGAATTGGTCAAGAAATTTGGTATGTCTGAAGCATCTTGTATGAAAACACCTATGCCTACAAATGTTGTATTAGATGCTGATGAACATGGGAAACCTGTTGATCAGACAAGATATAGAGCAATGATTGGCTCCTTATTTTACCTTACAGCTAGTAGACCTGACATAATGTTTGCTACATGCATATGTGCTAGATTCCAAGTGAACCCTAAAGAGTCACACCTAACCTTAGTAAAAAGGATTCTCAGGTATGTAAAGAGTTGTCCAAATCTAGGTCTCTGGTATCCAAAAGATTCAGCATTTGACTTAATTGGATTTTCTGATGCTGATTATGCTGCATGCAGAATTGACAGGAAAAGCACCAGTGGAACTTGTTAGTTTCTTGGTGACAGACTTATCTCTTGATTTTGCAAGAAACAAACATCTGTGTCAACTTCAACTGCTGAAGTTGAATATATGGCTGCAGGTAGTTGTTGTTCACAAATCTTGTGGATTCAAAACCAACTCCTAGACTATGGCTACAACTTAGAGAAGTCAAAAATATTTTGTGATAATACCAGTGCTATTTCTATAGCTCAAAATCCAGTCCTCCATAGTAGGACAAAACACATAGAAATTAGGCATCACTTTTTAAGGGATAATGTTGAGAAAAATAAAATTGAACTTCAATATATCCCAACTAATTTGCAAAGGGGAGATATTTTCACCAAACCCTTGGATGAAAAGAAACATACCTTCTTCCTGAATCAGTTAGGAATGTTAGATGGAGGAAATCTAAAATAACTTCCAAGATTTTCAAAAATCGAAAAATGACCAAGACTAGGCAAACATCTTGATTTTTTTAGTCTATAGAGTGTTTCTGGTCTCTAAACTGCGCTCGACGATTTTCCCCCAGATCGTCGAACGGAGATCGACGCTTTCCGAATTCGTCGACCAGAGTTCAGCGCTTCTCAGCTAGTCTAAACTATCTCTCCAGGTCAGCGATCGTCGAACGGCGCTCGATGATTTTGTTTTCTGAAACTATCATCGAACGGCGCTCGACGCTCTCCAATATCGTCAAACGGAGATCGACGATGTTGATGACCTTTCAGTTTCCTTTAGAAGCCCAGATCGTCGAACTGAGTCCAACGATCTTTCCGTTTCTGCGTCGAACCCTAATATAAATTCTTTTTTCGGTCGTCGTTCTCTCTTTGCGCCTTCATTCTCTCTGCAAATTTTCTCCTTCCCTGCAAATTTCTCTACACTTGGTCGTCTGTTTGTTGATTTTTGCAGGAATCAATGGCCGTCTCAGTCGCTATTCTGGCCGCAATGAAATTTGATGCAGGATTTGATATAGATATGGATTCTTTCAATAATAGTGATCAGATTTTCAAAGATATTCTAGAACTTTTCAAGGAACAAAAGCTAGTTACCATAATGTCCACCAGAATCAAGTTAGCTGCTGATGAAATAAAGGAATGGGTATATACTGCCCACAACCAGGATCAGAATACAGTGATTGGATCAATATCAGGAACCCAGGTATCCCTAACCCCTGCTGCCCTGATAGAGGTTTTTGGATTGAATTCTGGAGAATACTCTGTTGAACTTTCTGTAGAAGAGTTTTCTGATTTACTCGATAGAATGGGTCATTCAGATGCAAATCCTAGCAAACTCCTGAAGAAAAATCTATCTGTGGAGTACAGATTTTTGGCTGATGTTGTAGGAAAGGTGTTATTGGCCAAACACTCAGCCCATGATACCATCTCCAGGTATTAGTTATGTTTGATGGGTGCTCTTGTGGATAAGAAATAATTGAACTGGGGAGAAGTTTTCTTTGACTAGATTAAGAAGAAGATCAACAAGAATTTTGTTACTTTTGGGAGAATATTAGGGTTGTTTCTTCAGAATAGATGCCCTGCACTGCTAGTTTCAAATGGGATGCACATCAATGCCTCCAAGAGGCTCTCCTGTGCCCTGTTTGGAAAGTGGGACAGGCAAATAGTGAAGCCCAGCAGGCTCTCTACAAGTGCAACTTCAGGCACAAGGACTGTTGCAGTCTCTTCCCCTCAAGTCTCTGCCCCTGCAGAAGACTTGCCTGCTTCTTCTCCTCCTCCTCCACCTTTTATTTCATCTCCACCAGTCACATCCACCACTATAGTTTCCTCCACCATCATAATTTCAACCCCATCTCCAACTTCTATCCATTCTCCAACTCTTCCATCAACCTTCTCCCCTACATCACTACCCACAACAAGAAATTGATTCATCCTCTCACATTCCATCTTTCAATCTGATAGATGATTCCTTTATGGATGATTCCCCTTCATCCCCTCCTGATATACCCTCTTCATCCACATTCTATCAACAATTGCTTCAAGATATCATTGCACACCTCATTCATACCCTCTATTTCAACCCCATTATCTTCAATTTCCACAATCCTCATATCTCAACCTTCATTTCCACCATCCACCAGCTCTCCACCCACATCTCCAGCTGCTCCACCTTCAGTCCCTACCTCTGCTCAAGTCCCTCTTGAGCATGTAGATCTTGCAGCTTTAGCAGACAGACTCTATGAGCTGATAGCTCCCAGGCTATCACTCTTGTTGGAGACCTCCTTGGCTCCACTTCTACAGTCAGTTGCAGAACTGTCTGCCAGGCTCTCCTCTCTCATTCCTCCTCAGGCAATCCCTTTATCTGGGTGCCTTGATCCAGTCCTGACTGAATCTAGGTAGGGGGAGATTCCTCATGAAGTGGAAAGATTGCCTGATGCTGCTATTTTTTCAATTCAAGCTCAAGCCTCAACATCTCAAGTTGTAGTTTTCTCAATGGACCTCAGGACACTATTATCGGATTTTGATTTTATTTATTTCAGCTGTCTTCCAGAGCACACTGTAGTCCAGCCATCAGAAGATCTCTCTAAGGCCATTGTGCCTATTTCAAGCTGTGACACCAGTATAATACATTCTTTTGTAAAGTCCCTTTCTGCTGCTGCTCCTTCAGTTTCTGTTGAAAGTACTGATATTGTTGATATTGCTGTTAATTCTGATGTTTTAATATCTGAGGATATACATATGACAGAGGCATTTGACTTTGAGCCTACTGTTACTGCTAATGTTATTTCTATTACTGAAACTGTTGTATTTGAAAGTATTGTATCTGAAACTGTTGAAACTGTTATATCTGAATCTGCTGCACCAACTACTGCTGTATCTACTGCTGCTGCCATGACCTCTTCTGCCAGTGTTATTTCTACTTCTCTTCCTGCTATTGCTGTTACTATTGATGTCACTATTATTACTTCTGCTCAATCTCAACAACAGATAGACTATATCAAAAGGATTGATGCACTATATGATGATCAAAGCTCAGAAAGTGATCAGTATAGGACTGACTCAGATGACTCCTCTACAACTATTGCAAGGAAAAGAAAAGCCAGAAGCAAAGCAATGAAGAGAGTACCTCAAGCAAAAGATAAAGACACAAATGATATTCCATACTACATTCTGCATGACTGCCCTATCACAGAACATTAGATGCAATACTCCAAAAATCAATTGAAGGCTGTGAAGAAAAAGAGAAGATATGACAAAGGTTCCTCTCAGTTCCATCATCCTCCTCCACCTCCTCCCTCACCTGATGCAGGTGCAGGTGGTAGTTCAGCTGTTCAACCTTCTGCCAGAAGCCAATCCTCTAATCAACCTCAAGGAAGATCCCAATACAAGGGAAGCCAATCCAGAGGCTATCAGTCAAGAAGAGGAAGCAATAAAGGAAACCAAAGAGAATTTCAAGTTTATTCCAAAGGATATTACAGGCAACATCCATACTCAAGGGAAGGACAAGGTCCATCTGATACTACTTCAAGTCCCTTTCCCTACAAGCTGAAAGAGTTAGTCTCCTCCAGAGCTCCTCCAGACAATCCCTCAAACATATATGAGCCTCCAGTTCCTTTTGAGGATTCAGAGAACAATCCTACTTCATGGACAGCAAGAATGAAAGAATTAACTGCTCTGGACCAGATCAAGAAAGCCAGAGAACAAGGCAAAGACACTTCCAGTATTACCACTTTATCTGATCAAAGAAATAAGAAACTTGAAAGATACTCTTCCAGTAAGTTCTTTGATTGAGAAAGCTACATGAAGATTCACCCTGAAGCTGTAGTGCCCAGGTCTAAGCAACAAACCTCTTTAGGTGCAGTTGATGGCGGAAGATCTAAAAAGGAAGCTCTCAATCCAAACAGAGAAATAGTACTTATAAAGAGCAAGGAAAAAGAGTAATTCTGTAAGTTGACAGTTATTTTGATTTCTGATCTATCTGAGATTATGTCTGTGATTGTACAATGTCTTGTTTGTTATATTGTTGCTTTGTATGTGTTTAATTTTTCCAATATCTGTAAATAGTAATCCTAACCCAAATAGGGGGAGATTATTGGAACACCCTATTACTGATTTGGGCAAGGATCACTATGTCTCTTAGGAAACATGTTTTGACCTCATTGTATAGATCTAAAGGTCAAGTAGAATTGAGTCTAAGGGTTAGTAGTTAGGTTTGAAAGCTGCCCTCAAGACCAGGTTTTTCTATTTTGGAGAACAAGTCATTTCGTCGAGCTCACTTCGATGAATCGTCGAACTCCAATCGATGATCGTTGAGCTCACTTCGACGAATCGTCGAACTCCATTCGACGATCTCTGAGCTCAACTTCAACAAGTCGTCGAACTCCATTCGACGATCTTCGAGCTCAGATCGACGATCTTGACTCCAGTTTAATTCTCTATCTCTGAGCTCAGTTTGACGATAGTTGAGCTCAGATCGACGATCTCTGTTTCTATCTAAGTCCAGACTATGAGCTCATTTCAATGATAGTGGAGCTCAGTTCGACGTTTTTCTGAAGAGTTCAACATTTTTCAAGATTCAAATTCAGACAGTTGAGGAATTATTCTCAGCATTTAATTCAGAGATTTTGTAGCCGTTTTCAATTAATCTGGAGCAAGTTTCAAGGAATTTTCAAGGAATGTTTTATTGGACTTTACTCCAGAAGACAAATACATTTAAGGAAGTCATTTATTAACATGCTAACGGCTATCTTGGACAATGGATCATTTCTATTCAGATTAAAGGAATAAAAGAGATATTCAACTTCTGTAACAAAAAGGGACTCTGAAAAATCATAACAACAATTTTTCTGCAACAACTCTTACAACAACAATCACACAAGAGAAAGAAAGAGAGTTCCAGACATTTTCAGTCTCAAAGATTCATACAAGAACACACATCACAAAAGGAGATCAACCATCTGAAACTTTCAGATCCCTTTTGATTCAAGTGTTCAAGGCCACCATTATTCAAGACTCCAAACACCTGACATTTCAGCTAATGCTGAAATCATCATTTGTTGGAGATCAATTTTCTGAAGGCCTATCACCCTACTGCAAAGCTTCACTTCCTGAACAACTCAAGATCTCAGGGGGAGCTTTGACAACATCCACTATCTTCTCTCTGACTGTTGACAGAGAAGATCATCTCTTTCTCTCTCTCTCTCTCTCTCTCTCTCTCTCTCTCTCTCTCTCTCTACTGTAAAGGGTTTTTCAAACTCCCTTCAAAAGTTTGTGATTGGTTTCTGAGACCTTATCAAAACTCAGTGGTGGCAAGACACCTGATCAAAAAATCTGGTTTGCTTTTTGAGCACCTTATCAAAAGCTCATTGGTGCCCAGGACACCTGATCAACTCATCCTGCAGTGGATTCCTACCTAGGGTGGTAGAAGAGTGGATGTACCTAGGTTGATTGGGGAACCACTATAGCTCCTTGTGTCATCTGGTTGCTTATTTTTTTTTCTGGCTGTGGTTTGTGATTGCCTTGTGATTGCTTTGTGAATATTCTTGTTTAGATTTACTTTATATTATTTGCTTCCCTGTTCACTTAGAATACAACAACTGTTGTAAAAAGCTTGTAGCAAGCATCATACTCTATTCCCCCCCCCCCTCTAGAGTATATCAGATCTAACTTGCACTTTCAAAATAATGTTGTCTTCTTTGTATCAAATCTCTGAGAAGACTAGTGAATTTGTTGATGTTGTCAAAGCTCCCCTGAGTTGTATGGATCTAATCAAAAGTGGAATCTTTGCTTCAGGGTGTTGGCCTTCAAAGTTGAAAACTTCTTCTTCCAGTATATGTTTCTGAGAGATGCGAACTTTTTGTCTCAGATTGAAGATGTGTTGCTGGAAGAAAAGCTTGAAACAGAAGAATGATGAACAAGATGTTTTTATCTCTGTCTCTTTCTGTTACTGTTACAGAAAACCTTCTGAGCCTCAGTATGTTAATCAAGAGAAGAATTCAAATATTTGGATCCATTAATCCTGAAACGGCTGGAGAATTCCTAAGAAGGTAACTTCCTTTGAAATTAGTTAGAATGGAAATAAGAACTCTGTGATTAAATCCATATTTAATGCGGCCTCTAAATGGCTATATTCATAAGAATATTGAGCATTAAATATCAGAGTTATGGCTGCCTGCAATTAAGCCATTAAATATTCTGCCTTCAGAATATCCTGAGATTGAGCCTGGAAATATTTTGCTAACTGCCTAAGACACTGTCCAGAAATCATCGAGCAGCGGCTGCATTTCGTAGACCTGAGCCTAGAGTTCGTCGAACTGATGATGGATTTCGTCGAGCTGAGATTCTAAGAAAAGATCGGAGTTTGTCGACCGGAGCACAGCTTTCGTCGAGTTGACTTCTGATATGAGATCACAATTTGTCGATCTCAGCTAGACTTTTGTCGAGCTCAACTTAGACAAGGAATTCTGATTTCGTCGATCTAAGATCGACGATCGTCGAGCTGGGTTCAGTTATCGTCGAACACCTTTTCTTCATTCTTTAAACTACCTGTCTCTAAAGTCTTCTGTCTCTAAAGTCTTCTGAAGGTGGGTTCCAACTATCTAACCTCATGTGATTGGACTTAACCCTGCACCTTTTATCCATTCTTTAAACTATACATGTTGGGTCATCTTAACAATCCAAATAGTGAACCTAGCCCAAATCACAAGTAGGGTTCCTACAGCGAGTGGGTTGTAGTGAGGACTTGATGTACCGGGCTTAAGCATGTTTGACTTTTATTTATACCATTTATATTTCATACTTTTATTATCATGTGGACTTACGATGATTTTCTTAAATATATATTATATGTGATGTGTGGACTTGGATATATATGATTTATATATATGCTTCACTTTCGTTGGTCATCGTAAGGCCGGCAGGATCAGCATTTTGTAGTGACGACCTTCCCCGGTGTTGCTGTCAGCGCAAAACGGAGATTCTGGGCATAAGATCCTGTAGCGTAGCAAAAAAAGAGGGTCTTACAGGTTCTACCTTGGCAGACTCACTCTTGACTAGTCATAGCGGTCTGGTGTGTAACCGCAGCCTTCGTGCATACACTTGGTGCTCGCACTAGATAGGGTGGTTATCCTATCGCATATGGAGGTGATCACACTCCTCTCTACGCCTATAAATAGGACCCCCCCACCCTGTTACATCAAATGGTACCGAGTGAACATTAAGTCAACTCGCGAAAAGTTGTTGCTGTTAGGGTTTTCTATCTGCGCGGTTTGATGAGGTTTGATAGGTTTTTGTTGTGCAGGTTGTGCAGATAGCGCTAAAGAGACGGGAACTTGGTTCTGACTGCAGTCAGGTACAGTGCGAACTCTGCGGGTAATAACCAGCGGTTTACAACAGGCCGCAGCATGCGACTTAGCAGTTTCTCTTCTGCAACTTCTTCTGAGTTCAAATAAGTTGTCTGCCTCTAGGCGCCTTGATCAGTTCGGTGGAATTAGTCCACTTGATCTGGAGGCTAGGCGAACTCACTGTTAGGCGAGTTGCAGTTCAGCGGCTAGAGTTCTTTCTTAAACACTGGAATAACGGGTAGTCTGCGCGGCTTGTTGTGGTCTTGCGACCAGGTGGCTTTAGCGGACTCCTTAGCGGTTAGCAGTAGAGCCGACGGTTACTCCTTGAGGCCACGCAGTTTGTTTTTCAGCTTGTAATTTTCTTGCTCCATTGGATACATTGGCAATCATGTCTCGCCATGCATGCCCCGCTGTGTAAAGATTTTTTAATTAGTACAATACTCTTGCTCTTCTAGTGTTTTCTTGGCTTGTTTGGGCTCATTGTGGTTGTATGTTCTTGCGCATGTTGTCCGATTTTTCACTATCTCAAATTTTTTACATGCTATTAGAGGGATCAGAGGCTGAACTGTGATCAACCGTCAGTTTTCTTGTTTGCTTCTGAGAGTCTAAGCAACCAATGTGATTGCAATGGAAGGAGGGCTTGCAAGAGGTCTTGGAATTATGCACCTTACGACGATTAACTTCAAGAAGTGGAATTCGTGTATGGCGAGCTCTCTTTTGGGAGAGGACCTTTGAGAGGTCATCTGTGGATATGAAAGGCTGGAGGTTACTGCTGCTAGTGCTGAAGCGATGAGAGGTTGGAGAAAGGACAATGCGAAAATCGAGTTTGTTCTCAAGCGGGTTATCACATCAAAACTGTTTTACCATATCATCGGATGTCGGTCTATTATTGAGATTTTGACTTCCCTTGATGTGTTGTTAACCAGAAAGAATGTAGTATGGCTATAGTTTATGGAAAATGAGTTTGCAAGTGCAACTCAAGGTGATCTGTCCATCTCTACGTTCTTCTTGAAGATGAAGAACCTGTGCTGTGAGATTTCACTGCTGGACCATGATATGCCTATCTCAGAGGCAAAGCTGAAAAGGCATATAATTCATAGATTGCGGAAGGAGTATGTGGCTTTTGTCACCTCTGTTCAAGGTTAGGCCACTCAGCCATCTTTATTAGAGCTAGAGAACCTGCTAGCTTTGTAGGAAAGCTTGGCGATTCAGATGACTGGAGTCACTGTCTCTGAGGGAGGCAGTGAGAAACTCTTTTCAGGGAAGAACAAGAGGTGGGAGAAGAAGAAGATTAATGTTGGTTAGGGTCCTTCAACTTCTTATCTACAAGATGGGAGCATTTATCCTAAGGAAGATTGGAAGAAGGAGTGGCTTAAGTGCTACAGATGCAACCATCCAGGACACTTCAAGAGAGACTGCAAGGTCAAGCTGCGTTCTGGGCATATTGCAGACAAGTAGGAAGCCGATTCCAGTGCTGAGGAAGCCAGATGGGGAGGAGCATTCATGACGGGCCGTTGGGTCTATTGATCCCAATGGCCCTGATTTGATGATATCAAACGTGTCAATGAGATAGATATAGTTGTATTTGATGTCTGGTTAAGTTCATGAATACAAGTTAGTCTTTGTCATAATGATGGGACAGCTAGTTCAAGAGATAATGACAAGTGGACTCAAGGTGGTGCTGGTGTAACGCCCCGAAACTCAAAGGAGCAAAGGGCGACGTTTTGGACCAGTTTGGGTTCTGGCTGCAGGCACACGGCCTGGGACACGGGCGTGTCCCAGGGCGTGTCAAGCCTGTGTCGGCACTGAGACGGGAAGTCGACACTTCAGTCTCGACATTGTGTCGAGACTGGGCACACGGCCTGCGACATGGGCGTGTCGCATGGAGTGTCGACCCGTGTCGACACTTAGCCCGCGAAGTCAACACTCTGCGTTCGACGAAGTGTCGAGACATGGCACACGGCCTGCGACACGGGCGTGTCGCAGGGCGTGTCAACCCGTGTCGACACTCATCCCGGGAAGTCGACACTTTAGTCTCGACATTGTGTCGAGACAAGGCACACGGCCTAGGACACGGGTGTGTCCAAGGCCGTGTCAGTAGGTCGACGATCTTCGCTCGACGAAGTCTCGAGTGTCGAGACCGCGTACACGGCCTGGGGTCCGGGCGTGTTGAGGTGACACGGGTAAGGACACGAGCGTGTCCTAGAACCAGTGCAGTGCTCGGGTTGTTTTCGGGGAAAAATGATGGGGGTACACGGCCGGCCACACAGCCGTGTCAGGTGGAACACGGGCGTGTCAGCTCAAACACGGGCGTGTTCGATACCCGTGTGTTGTTCCAGGTGATTCAATTTTGACGGCGAATGAGGCACACGGCCCTGGACAAGGGCGTGTGCCCGGCCGTGTTCGGTCCAGATTGGGCATTTCAGTCCCGAATCAAAGCCGTTCGTTTCCTTATTTTGAGATCCAATGGCTTGGGGTTGTTCCTGAAGGGATATACCCGGGATTGGACTTAGAAACCCTCACTTTTCATAAGTTATCTTCTTTCTAAACCTTAGAGAGAGCGGAGAGCCAAGGAAGGAAGAAGGAGTTAGATCCGGCCATTGGAGGAGCTTCGAAGCTCCGAATCGCGAGCCGGCTCCGGATCTACGGAGGCAAAGCTAGTGCGGTGCTTTTCATCTATTTACTTTTCAATGGCGCCAAAGAGGAACGCTAGGGTAACGATCCTCATATTGAGCATGAGTAGCTCTCTTTCTTTGCATAGGAAGCCCGCTCTCGCGAGTTTGCGGAGAGTTGGAGGCGTTCCTTCGGGTAGATATGTGAAATCCCCGTTGTTTAGGGTATATAGGGTATATAGGCTTATAGGGTATATAATAAATCAACTCTCAAAATTGAAGAATTTGTTCATATATCTTTTGATGAATCTAACATGTCTTTCAAGGAGAAGAATACTTCTACCATAGAACCTTTGCAGGTACATTCTCTTGTTGAAGACTTGGACAAATTACAAATCATTCAAAAAGAGGAAAGCAGTGAAGATGAAGAAGACATTCAACATCCTGAAGAGAAACTTCTTGAAGAGCCAGTTGTTGTACCACAAGAGGAAACAACAACACAGGATGGTGAACAATCAACACCTCATGTTGATTTAGTAACATCAAGAGACCATCCAATCTCCCAAGTGATTGGAGACATCTCAGTTGGTGTGCAAACCAGAAATCAGGTCAACCAAAACCTGACGCACACTTGCTTCCTATCTCAAATTGAACCTCAATCCATTCAAGATGCAGATCAAGATCCACACTGGATCATTGCAATGCAAGAAGAGTTGCATCAATTTGAAAGGAACAAAGTTTGGGAACTAGTATCAAGGCCAAAGGATCACTCAATTATTGGAACAAAGTGGTTGTTCAAAAACAAGTTGGATGATCAAGGAGTCATTGTAATGAACAAGGCAAGGCTAGTTGCTCAAGGGTACTCTCAAGAAGAAGGGATAGATTATGACCAGACTTTTGCACCAGTTGCAAGGTTGGAGGCCATAAGAATCTTCTTAGCATATGCAGCACACAAAGGTTTCAAAGTATACCAGATGGATGTAAAGAGTGCTTTTCTCAATGGAGACATCAAAGAAGAAGTCTATGTCAGACAACCTCCAGGTTTTATCTCTTCATCTCATCCTGATTATGTTTTTAAATTGCATAAAGCATTATATGGTCTAAAGCAAGCTCCTAGAGCATGGTATGAGACCCTAGCATGCTTCCTTCTAAAAAATGAATTTATAAGGGGTAGAGTAGACCAAACTCTTTTTATTAGAACTTATAAGTCACATACCCTACTAGTACAAATCTATGTAGATGATATTATATTTGGTTCTACTGATTCAAATTTGTGCAGAAGGTTCTCCAATCTAATGCATTCTAAATTTGAGATGAGTAGCATGATGAGCTATCCTTCTTTCTAGGATTGCAAATCAAACAACATGCTGAAGGCATATTTATTTCTCAAACCAAGTATGCAAAAGAATTGGTTAAGAAATTTGGTATGTCTGAAGCATCATGTATGAAAACACCTGTGCCTACTAATGTTGTATTAGATGTTGATGAACATGGGAAACCGGTTGATCAGACAACATATAGAGCAATGATTGGCACTTTACTGTACCTTACAGCTAGTAGACCTGACATAATGTTTGCTACATGCATATGTGCTAGATTCCAAGTAAGCCCTAGAGAGTCACACCTAACATTAGTAAAAAGGATTCTCAGGTATGTAAAAAGTTGTACAAATCTAGGTCTCTGGTATCCAAAAGATTCAGCATTTGACTTAACTGGATTTTCAGATGTTGATTATGTTGGATGCAGAATTGTTAGGAAAAGCACCAGTGGAACTTGTCAGTTTCTTGGTGAAAGACTTGTCTCCTAGTTTTGCAAGAAACAAACATCTGTGTCAACTTCAACTGCTGAAGCTGAATATATGGCTACAGGCAGTTATTGTTCACAAATCTTGTGTATTCAAAACCAACTCCTAGACTATGGCTACAACTTAGAAACGTCAAAAATCTTTTGTGATAATACTAGTGTTATTTCTATAGCTCAAAATCCAGTCCTCCATTGTAGTACAAAACACATAGAAATTAGGCATCACTTTCTAAGGGATAATGTTGAGAAAAATAAAATTAAACTTCAATATATCCCAACTGATTTGCAAAGGGGAGATATTTTCACCAAACCCTTGGATGAAAAGAAACATACCTTCTTCCTGAATCAGTTAGGAATGTTAGATGAAGGAAGTCTAAAATAATATCCAAGATTTTAAAACTCTAAAAATGACCAAGACTAGGCAAACTTCTTAATTTTTCTAGTGTCTAGAGTGTTTCTGGTCTCTAAACTGCGCTCGACGATTTTCCCCCAGATCGTCGAACGGAGATCGACGCTTTCCGAAATCGTCGACCAGAGTTCAGCGCTTCTCAGATAGTGCTAACCTATCTCTCCAGGTCAGCGATCGTCGAATGAAGCTCGACGATTTTGTTTTCTGAACTATCGTCGAACGGAGCTCGACGTCCTCCAATATCGTCGAACGGAGATCGACGATGTTGATGACCTTTTAGTTTCCTTTAGAAGCCCAGATCGTCGAACTGAGTTCAACGATCTTTCCTTTTCTGTGTCGAACCCTAATATAAAATTCATTTTTAGGCTGTCGTTCTCCCTTTGCGCTTTCATTCTCTCTGCAAATTTTCTCTTTCCCTCCAAACTTCTCTACACTTGGTCGTTTGGTTGTTTATTTCTTGCAGGAATCAATGGCCGTCTCAGTTGCAGTCCTGGCCGCAATGAAATTTGATGCAGGTTTTGACATTGACATGGATTCTTTCAGCACCAGTGATCAAATTTTCCAAGATATTCTAGAACTTTTCAAGGAACAAAAGCTAGTTACAATAATGACTACCAGGATCAAGTTAGCAGCAGATGAAATCAAGGAATGGGTGTATACTGCCCACACTTAGGATCAGAATACAGTTATTGGAACAATTTCAGGAACCCAGGTATCTCTCACACCTGCTACCCTGACAGAGATTTTTCAATTAAATTCTGGAGAAGATTCTGCTGAGATGTCTGGAGAAGAATTTTCTACTATGCTTAATAGAATGGGACATTCAGATGCAAACCCTAGCAAGCTGCTGAAGAAAAATTTATCTGTTGAGTACAGATTCCTAGCTGATGTTGTTGGCAAAGTCCTGTTGGCCAAACACTCAGCCCATGATACCATCTTCAGGTATCAGCTCTGCTTGATGGGTGCTCTTGTAGACAGAAAACAATTGAACTGGGGAGAAATCTTCTTTGACCTAATCAAGAAGAAAATCAACAAAAAATTTGTTAATTTTGGAAGAATATTGGGGCTCTTTCTTCAGAATAGGTGCCCTGCTCTGCTAGTTTCCAGTGAGGTGCACATTAATGCCTCCAAGAGGCTCACATGTGCCCTGTTTGGAAAATGGGACAGGCAAATTGTGAAGCCCAATAGGCCCTCTGCATCTACTACTTCAGGCACAAGGACTGTTCCAGTCACTTCCCCTCAAGTTTCTGCCCCTGTAGAAGACTTGCCTGCTTCTTCTCCTCCTCCTCCACCTCTTGTTTCATCTACACCAGTCACATCCACCATCATTATTTCCAGCCCATCTCCAACTTCCATTCCTTCTCCACCTCCACCACTCACAGAAGAACTCTTCCGTCCCCTACATCACTACCCACAACAAGATATTGATTCATCATCTCACATTCCATCTTTCAATATGATAGATGATTCCTTTATGGATGATTCTCCCTCATCCCCTCCTGAGCCACCCTCTTCATCCACCTCATATCAACAACTTCTTCAAGATATAATTGCTCAACCATCCTTCACCCCATCCATTTTCATTCCACTCTCTTCCATTTCCACAATTCCCATCTCTCAACCATCATTTCCACCATCCACCAGCTTTCCACCAACCTCTCCTGTTGCTCCACCTTCAATTCCTACCTCTGCTCCATACCCTCTTGATCATGTAAATCTTCCAGCTCTAGCAGACAGGCTCTATGAGCTGATAGCTCCCAGGCTATCACTCTTGATGGAGACCTCCTTGGCTCCCCTTCTTAAAACAGTCCAAGAACTGTCTGCCAGGCTCTCCGCTCTTCTTCCCTCTCGGGCAATCCCTTTCTTTAGGTGCCTTGATCCAGCTTTCTCTGAATCTAGGCTGGGGGAGAAGCCTCATGAAGCTAATAGATTGCCTGCTGCTGCTCCTCCTGCTGCTGTATCTTCAGTCCAAGCCTCAACAGATCCTTTTGTTGTTATCACAGTAGACCTCAGGTCACTATTATCATATTTTGATCCTATTTATTTCAACTGTCTGCCAGTCCAGCCATCTGAAGATCTGTCTAAGGCCATTGTGCCCATCTCCAGCTGTGACACCTGTTTAATAAATTCTTTTGTAAATTCCCTCTATGCTGCTACTCCTTCTGTTGCTATTGAAAGTACTGATGCTGCTCCTACTACTGACATGGATGTTGCTGTTAGTTCTGATATTGATATTTCTGAGGACATGCATATGACAGAGGCACTTATTCTTGAACCTACTGTTACCGCTGTTGTTGCCCCCTCTGATGTTGATTTTCCAGTTTCAATTGATACTACTGCTGCTGTACCTTCTATTTCTGAAAGTGTTGTTGCTGAAAGTATTGTATCTGAATTTGCTGCTGCCAGTGCTACTTCTACTCCTCTTCCTGCTACTGCTGTTTCTGATGTTACTTCCGCTCCATCTCAACAACAAAAAGACTACCTTAAAAGGATTGATGCACTATATGATGATCAAAGCTCAGAAAGTGATCAGTTCAGGACTGATTCAGATGATTCTTCTGCTACTATTGCAAGGAAAAGGAAGGCCAGAAGCAAGGCTATGAAAAGGGTTCCTCCAGCAAAAGTCAAAGATACAAATGATATTCTTTATTACATACTGCATAACTGTCCTATCACAGAACATTGGATGTAATACTCCAAAAATCAACTGAAGGCTAGGAAGAAAAAGAGAAAGTATGAGAAAGGATCTTCACAGTTCAATCATCCTCCTCCTCCTCCTCACTCACCTGATGCAGGTGCAGGTGGTAGTTCAGTTGTTCAACCTTCTGCCAGAAGCCAATCCTCCTATCAACCTCAATGTAGATCCCAATACAGAGGAAGTCAATCCAGAGGCTACCAGTCAAGGAGAGGAAACTACAGAGGAAACCAAAGAGAATTTCAAGTTTACTCCAAAGGACATTCCAGGCAACACCCTTATTGAAGGGAAGGACAAGCTTCCACTGATACTACTTCAGGTCCCTTTCCTTACAAGCTTAAAGAGTTAGTCTCCTCCAGAGCTGCTCCAGACAATCCCTCAAATAGATATGAGCCTCCAGTTCCTTTTGAGGATCCAGAGAACAATCCTACTTCATGGACAGCTAGAATGAAAGAATTAGCTGCTCTGGACCAGATCAAGAAAGCCAGAGAACAAGGCAAAGACACTTCCAGTATTACTACTTTATTTGATCAAAGAAAGAAGGAACTTGAAAGATATTCATTTAGTAAATTCTTTGATTCAGAAAGCTACATGAAGCTGCACCCTGAAGCTGTAGTGCCCAGGCCTAAGCAACAAACCTCTTTAGCTGCAGCTGATGATAGAAGATCTAAAAAGGAAGCTCTCAATCCAAACAGAGAAATAGTACTTATAAAGAGCAAAGAAAAAGCGTAATTCTGTAAGGTGATAGTTATTTTGATTTCTAAACTATCTGAGATTATGTCTGTGTTTATGCAATGTCTTGCTTGTTATATTGTTGCTTTGTATGTGTTTAATTTTTCCAATATCTGTAAATAGTAATCCTAACCCAAATAGGGGGGATTGTTGGAACACCCTATTACTGATTTGGGCAAGGATCACTATGTCTCTTAGGAAACCTGTTTTGACATCATTGTATAGATCTAAAGGTCAATTAGAATTGAGTCTAAGGGTTAGTAGTTAGGTTTGAAAGCTGCCCTCAAGACCAGGTTTTTCTGTTTTGGAGACCAAGTCATTTCGTCGAGCTCAGTACGACGAATCGTCGAACTCCATTCGATGATCGTTGAGCTCACTTCGACGAATCGTCGAACTCCATTCGACGATCTCTGAGCTCAACTTAAACAAGTCATCGAACTCCATTCGACGATCTTCGAGCTCAGATCGACAATCTTGACTCCAGTTTGTTTCTCTATCTCTGAGCTCAGTTCGACGATAGTTGAGCTCAGATCGACGATCTCTATTTCAGTCCAAGTCTCTGAGCTCAGTTCAACAATAGTGGAGCTTAGTTCGACATTTTTCTGAAGAGTTCAATTATTTTCAAGATTCAAATTCAGACACTTGAGGAATTATTCTCAGCATTTAATTCAGAGATTTTGTAGCCGTTTTTAATTAATCTGGAGCAAGTTTCAAGGAACTTTCAAGTAATGTTTTATTGGACTTTCCTCCAGAAGACAATTGCAATTAAGGAAGTCATTTATTAACAGGCTAACGGCTATCTTGGACGGTGGATCATTTCTATTAAGACAAAAGGAATAAAAGATCAGATTTTTCATTTCTGAAGAAGAAGAACAAGAAGTCAGAAACATATTCTCTGTAACAACAACTCTTACAACAACAATTACACAAGAGAAAGAAAGAGAGTTGCAGACATTCTCAGTCTCAAAGATTTATACAAGAACACTCATCACAAAAGTAGATCAATCAACTGAAACTTCCAGATCTCTCTTGATTCAAGTGTTCAAAGGACATCATCATTCAAGACTCCAGACACCTCACATTTCAGTTGTTGCTGAAATCATTATTTGCTGGAGATCAAATCATTTGAAGGACTATCACCCTACTCCAAAGCTTCACTTCCTGAACAACTCAAGATCTCAGGGGGATCTTTGACAACATCCACAATCTTCTCTCTGATTGTTGATAGAGAAGATCTTCTCATCCCTCTCTCTCTCTCTGCTGTAAAGGGTTTTTCAAACTCCCTTCAAAAGTTTGTGATTGGTTTCTGAGACCTTATCAAAACTCAGTGGTGGCAAGACACCTGATCAAAAAATCTGATTTGGTTTTTGAGCACCTTATCAAAAGCTCATTGGTGCCCAGGACACCTAATCAACTCATCCTGCAGTGGATTCCTACCTAGGGTGGTAGAAGAGTGGATGTACCGAGGTTGATTGGGGAACCACTATATCTACTTGTGTCTTCTAGTTGCTTGTTTTTATTTTCTTTCTGGCTGTGGTTTGTGATTGCCTTGTAATTGCTTTGTGATTATTCTTGTTTAGATTACTTTATATTATTTGCTTCCCTATTCACTTAGTAATACAACAACTGTTGTAAAAAGTTTGTAGCAAGCACCATACTCTATTCACCCCCCCTCTAGAGTATATCAGATCTAACTTGCACTTTCAGTGTTCTCGGGGACGGAAACCCTATCCCAAGCTGAGGATTGGCTCTCCCGAGTAAAGAGAGTATTGACAGCTACTGAAACGGAAGAGTGGCAGATGACCACCATTGCTACATTTCTGTTAAACGGAGATGCAAGGCTGTGGTGGGAAGGTTTGGAGCTACATAATCTAAGGGGAAGGCAACTCACGGATGTCTCGATGGAAGAAATTTTGAGACTCTTCTTCGCAAGGTACCTTCCCTCGACTCAGAGGATCGCGATGGAGAAAGAATTCCATAAGTTAACGCAAGGAGAGAGTAGCATGGACGCGTATCTCCACGAATTTACATGGTTGGGTCGGTACGCTATCTCTACATTCGCTGATGAGGAGCGTAAGACAAACAGATTCTATGAGGGTCTGAGGGATGGCCTAATGCTACTGCTCTCGGGGCCTATGACGTGGGGCTTCTCGACGCTGGTCAATACGGCCCGGTCTTTGGAGAAGGATCTAAGGAATGTGCAAGCAAAGAGAGACTTTGGGGTTAAGGAGACAGAGTTTAAGGTGCCAACTAACACAAAGTCTGGGTATCGTAAGTTCCATAAGAAGGCTATGACTTCAGGTCCAGCCCCTTCTTCCAGTACTTCGGGGGAAACTATGAGCCGAACCACGGGTGCATGCTATAATTGTAGTAAGCCAGGACACTTTGCCCGAGACTATTGGAGCGGACTTCCAAAGTCCAAGAGGAAGCCGGAAGAAACCTATAAATAGAAGGGCAAAGCGGTGGAGTCAACTGCATCCCATTATGCTCTGGCTCAACCTAGATCTATAACCTTGGTCAGCAGGAGGCCATAAAGCAAGCAGATATGGTGACAGGTATGGCTTAAATTTATAGCAAGTTAGTTTTAAATACTTGTTACCTTGCGTGTGTTACCTTAGTACTGCTTGTATATGCCTTGTTTTGATTTGTGATAATCCGACGAGAGCACTCTTTGATACGGGTCCTTCACACTCCTTTTTGTCTGAAGGATTTATATCGCACATCGGAGTATCTTCTTTGATGGCAAAGGACAAACTGGATGTGTTGTTGTTGAATGGGTGTTCGATGTGCGCGGATAGAGTCTGTGGCATAAAGATTCGTATTGGGAGTCAGGAGTTCGACTTGCAAGAATCGTTACTACCGCTGGTGGAGTTCACCATGATATTTGGTATGGATTGGCTCTCGCAGCAGCAAGCATATATTGATTGCAATCGCAAGGAGGTTAAGTTGGGAACTGATCGTGAGACGACATTTGCAGGCTTGAAAGGTTCGAGCAAGAATTTGATGTCTGCTCTTCAGGTGGTTAAGTCGGTTCATGCTGGTGTAGAGCTGTTCTTCATACTAGTGGAGGCTTTGAAGCCTAAGCCTACTTTGGACAGCATCCCAGTGGTATCCGAATACCCTGATGTGTTCCCTAGCGATCTCCCTGGAGCCCCTCCTCAGCTGGAGATAGACTACAATATTGAGTTAGTGCCAGGTGCGAAACCTGTGTCACACTCTCCTTATCGGTTAATGCCTAAGGAGATGGTGGAGCTGAAGGTCCAACTTCAAGAGTTGTTGGAATAGGGTTATGTGCGTCCAAGTTCATCGCCTTGGAGCGCACCGGTCCTTTTTGTTAAGAAGAAGGACGTGAGTTTGCGGCTTTGTATCGATTATCGAGAGCTGAACAAGTTAACGGAGAAGAACAAGTACCCGATCCCAAGAATTGATGATCTATTCGATCAGTTAGTTGGATCATCGGTGTACTCAAAATTGGATCTTAAGTCCGGGTATTATCAGCTAAGGATAAGGGAAAGTGATATCCCCAAAACAGCTTTTAGTATGAGATACGGGTATTATGAGTTTACGGTCATGCCGTTTGGGCTGACTAATGCGCCGTCAGTGTTCATGGATCTGATGAATAGGACTTTCAGAGAGTACTTAGACCACTTCGTGATTGTCTTCATCGACGATATATTGGTGTACTCACAGAGTGAGGAGGATCACTTTAAGCATCTGCATTTAGTGTTGGAGACACTGAGGAGGAATCAACTGTACGCCAAGTTCTCCAAATGTGATTTTTGGCTATCCTTAGTAGTGTTCCTTGCTCACATAGTCAGTGGAGAGGGAATTGCGGTGGATCCGACGAAGATTATTTCTATACGAGAGTGGCCTGTGCTGTCTACGGTAGCGGAAGTCCGGAGTTTTTTGGGGTTTGCCAGCTATTATAGGCACTTTGTAGAGAACTTATCACGGATAGCATTACCCCTCACGACTCTGATGAGGAAAGAACAGAAGATTGTTTGGACGCCGGAGTGCGCGCAAGCTTTTGGAGAGTTGAAAAGTCGGTTGACCACGACGCCAGTTCTAAGTTCGTCGAGTGGGACCGAAGGCTTTGAGATCTACAGCGATGCTTCGGGCAGTGGATTTGGTTGTGTCCTACTACAGCATGGAAGTGTGATAGCTTATGGCTCGCGTCAGCTGAAGGTACATGAGAGGAATTATCTGGTCCATGACTTGGAGTTAGCGGCCGTGATATTTTCCCTGAAGCTATGGAGGCATTACTTGTACGGGGTGATGGTCGATATCTATACCGACCACAAAGATCCTGAAGTACTTGTTGGATCAGAAGTATCTAAACATGCGACAGCGGAGATGGATGGAGTTCTTGGGGGACCACACATTCAAGATTCATTATATGCCTGGGAAAGGCAATGCAGTTTCGGATGCATTGAGTCACAGGGCCCCAGCTCAAGCCAAATGGTTGTCGGTTCATGACGAGCGTTTGGTTCGGGAGTTGGAGGCATTGGAGATCTTGTGTGTTGACAAGCAGTCTAGTGCTGAAGCACTATTGAACTGGACAAAAGTTCAGTATGACCTGGCTGATCGGATTCGGCAATCTCTGGATATGGATGGCCACATAAAGCAAATCATGGTTGAGTCTTTGTATGGGTCAAATTCCCAATTTGGTGTTGTGGATGGATTGTTATGGAAAGACAGCCGTCTGTTCGTCCCAAATGTGGGAAGCTGCGGGTGGAATTGATGTACAAGGCTCATCATACAAAGTACTCGATTCAACCGGGGAGTACGAAGATGTACCGTGATATGAAGAAATTGTTCTGATGGCCAGAACTTAAGAAGGATGTGGCACTGTACGTGGCGAAGTGTTAAACATGCGCCTTAGTGAAGGCGGAGTGCCAGAAGCCTGGAGGTTTGTTGAAGTCCTTTCCTATCCCGGAGTGAAAGTTCGACGACATTACAATGGACTTTGTACACGGGTTGCCAAGGTCGCAGAAGGGAAACGACGTCATCTGGGTGATCGTAGATCGTTTTACGAAAGTGTCACACTTCATTCCGCATAGGAAGGATGATTCTGTGAAGAAATTGGCAAAGTTGTATGTGGATAATATTGCGCGACTTCACGGTGTGCCCCGCAGCATCGTGAGTGACCGAGATGGGCGGTTCACGTCCAATGACTGGAGGTTGGTGCAGCAGATATTGGGAACAAAGCTGAGTTTCAACACGGCCTTTCATCCGCAGACGGATGGTCACACCGAGAGGATCAAAAAATGATGGAAGACATGCTTCGCATGTGCATCCTAGATTTTGGGAAGCAGTGGGAAGATCACCTGTACTTGGTGGAATTCGCTTACAACAATAGCTAACAGGCAAGCATTCAAATGGAGCCCTTCGAGGCCCTTTATGGTAGAAGATGTCGTACGGCATTATTGTGGTTAGAACCCGGTGAGTCGAAGCTATACAAGTGGCAAGTAGTGGAAGATGCAACCTCGTTGCCACGAACCATTCGAGAAAGATTGCTAGTCGCTCAGGACTAGCATGTTAAGTACTATAATGCCAATTACAGGAACGTGGAGTTCGCTGTTGGCGACTGGGTGTACTTGAAGATTAAGCCGTTCAATGGTGTCTCGAGGGTACGACACTTGAAGAAGCTAAGCCCGAGGTACCTTGGACCATTTGAGGTTCTGGAGCGGATTGCCAAAGCAGCTTATCGATTGAAGCTTTTAGTGGAACTGAGTGGTCTACACGACGTATTCCACATATCGGTGCTGCGGAAGGCGGTGCAAGAGCCTTCGTAACTGATTGCGGTCGATCAAGTACCGGTTGATAATGGTTTGATGACAAAGGTCAAGCTCGTTCGCATTGAGGACTCGGAAGTCAAGCGACTGCGTAACAAGGACATCAGGATGGTCAAGGTCTGTTGGGACAACTACAGTAGGGAGGAGCTCTCGTGGGAGCGAGAGCAGACCATGCTTGAGGAGTACCCAGAGTTATTCCACTCAGGTACCGTTTAAGTTATGTTTATATCTTTTCCTTTCTGTAATTTCGGGACGAAATTCTTTTAAGATGGAGAGAGTTGTAACGCCCCGAAACTAAAAGGAGGGATGGGTAGCGTTTTGAGCCAAGTTTGGGACTTGGTAGGGGTCATACGGCCTTGGACACGGGCGTGCCCTACCCGTATCCCAGGGCCATGTCGTGCTCGGGTTCGACGATCTGGCCGTGTGGTCGATGAAATTGTAGTCGACGATCGTCGAGGCAGCGAACACGGCCTGAGACATGGGCATGTCCTAGGCCGTGTCCTGCTCGAGCTGTGATCCATGCTGTGTCGGGGGTGGAATGCGGCCTAGAGCCCAAGCGTGTTCAGCCTGACACGGGTGTGTCAAATTCGACACGGGCGTGTCGAGTACCCGTGTTATCTTCGGGTTGGTTTTGGTCATGTGTCGATGGAGGAACACACCCCATTACACAGGTGTGCACTGGTTGACACGGGCGTGTAAAGCCTGACACGGGCATGTCGAGAGCACGTGTTCTTTTCGGGATGCGACGGTCTCGGCGTCGATTGACACACACGTCCTTGGACACGGGCATGTCACAAGCTGTGTTCGGCCTAGGTTTTGGATTTTAAGCGCGAATCGTGGCCGTCTGTTTCCTTCTTTTGGGATCCAAGGGTCCTGGCTGGCCTTGGCAGTGTTTAATCCAGGAATGGGGTTTGTATACCCCCATTTTTTTCAATCTTTCTCTTTCTAAAGTCTTAGAGAGAGGGGAGGGCAATGTAGAAGAAGGAGAAGAGTTTTGGCCGCCGGTGGAGCTTCGGAGCCCCAAATCGCAAGCCGAGTTCAGACCTACGGAGGCGAGGTCGTTGCAGTGCTTTTCATCTGTCTAGATCTTCATGGCGCCAAAGAGAAATGATAGGGTAACGATTCTCATCTTGGACATATGAAGTCCTCTTTCCCTTTTCATAGGAAGCTAGCTCTCGCGAGTTTGCGGTGAGTGTGAGGTGTTTCTTCGGGCCGACATGAATATTCCACGTTGTTTTGCATGTAGAGTCCATAATCGGAAAAACGTACATAGGCATTTTTGTTTGGCTAGACAAAGGAGTCTGAATTCACTTGTGAGAGCATACAGGATAATTAATGATTAGTGGTGCACTGTACCAAACTCGGATAAAGCATTAGAAGGAACATGCAACACTAGCGGTTATGGTAGAACATTCACAATTCATACATGCAGTAAGATGAATGCATATGAAGATTTGCACAACCGTGAGTGAAAAAAAAACATTATCATAACTAAAAGATTTCCAATACTTAGAGGCATGCGAAAATAATTTTACAGTTTTAAGAACACTAGCACTTAAGTATGTAGATCGGATATAAGAATGTTGAACTATGGTGTAATGCCCCGAAACTCAAAGGAGGGTCGGGTAGCATTTTGAGCCAAGTTTGGGACTTGGTAGGGGTCACACGACCTGGGATCCCGTGTCCTGGGGCTGTGTCATGCTCGTGTTCGACGATCTAGCTGTGTAGTCGACAAAATTGCAGTCGACGATCGTCGAGACAGTGAACACGGCCTGAGACACGGGCATGTCCCAGGCCATGTCATGCTCGGGCTGTGAGTTATACTGTGTCGAGGGTGGAACGCGGCCTGGAGTCCAGGCATGTTCAGCCTGACACGGCCATGTCAAATATGACACGGGCGTGTCGAGTACCCGTGTTCTCTTCGGGTTGGTTTTGGTCCCGTGTCGATGGAGGAACACGCCCCGCTACACGAGTGTGCATTGGTTGACACGGGCGTGTCGAGAGCCCATGTTCTTTTCGGGATGCGACGGTTACGGTGTCGATTGAGGCACACGGCCTTGGACACGGGTGTGTCACAAGCCGTGTTCGGCCCAGGTTTTGGATTTTAAGCGTGAATCATGGTCGTCTGTTTCCTTTTTTGGGGATCCAAGGGTCCTGGCTGGTCGTGGCAGTGTTTAATTAGGGAATTGGGTTTGGATACCCTCATTTCTTTCAAACTTTCTCTTTCTAAAGTCTTAAAGAGAGGGGAGAACAAGGAAGATGAAGGAGGAGAGTTCTGGCTGCCGGTGGAGCTTCGGAGCCCCAAATCAAAAGCCGAGTTCGGATCTACGGAGGCGAGGCCATTGCAGTGCTTTTCATCCGTCTAGATCTTCATGGAACCAAAGAGAAATGCTAGGGTAAAGATTCTCATTTTGGACATCTAAAGTCCTCTTTCCCTTTGCATAGGAAGCTCGCGCTCGCGAGTTTGCGGTGAGTGTGAGGTGTTCCTTCGGGTAAACATGAATAGTCCCCGTTGTTTTGCATGTAGAGTCCGTAATCGAACAAATGAACATAGGCATGGTGTGTGAAGCATACCTGGACAAGTTGGTCTAGATAGGTGATGTTTCATTGCATGAATGGCCGGAGAAGACTCTACACTGATGGTTATTTTTCGGGTTTTCTACCTGATAGATTGCAACAGGGAACCTTGGGGACTAAATCGAAGGTGCACCCGAAAAACTTGGCAGATGTGTGATTCTGCCAACATGGTGGCCTGGGAGCCAACTTGCACATAACTGGGTTATGTAAAGTGTGTGATCGGATTGGGACTCAGGGAAGCTTGACCCGCGCAGATGGCTTATGAAAGAATTGGTTTCAAGATACCTTAAACACCTAGAGGGGTGGGTGAATAGTTTCAATTCTTTTCATTCAGGCAGATAATGTAAATTACTTGTTAGACAGCCTTAGCAATATTTATCACAGCACAGTTCACAGCACAGATTTAAAAAAAACAGTAATACAGAAGACACACAGTTTTATAGTGGTTCCCCAAGTGATGGGTACATCCACTTTCCCCCTTCGCCTATCTAGCAGTGTACTAGATTCGGCCTAAATCCCTTCTTTCTTCTCAGATCCTCAGATCTTACAACTCAGAACCATGAAAGTCCCCTACAGCTCAGACTTCAGCAAGTCCTATAACTCAGATTCTTCTAGAGAACCCTACCTCAGTGTGAGTCCACACTCCTACAACTCAGGCAATTAAGCCCTACCTCAGCCTTTTCCTAGGCCTACGACTCAGAGAAATGAATCCCATACCTCAGGCACTCAGCTCTACCTCAACTTTTATAAATTTAGGCTTATAACTCAGAGAGTTAACTCTCCTACACTCAGATCTATATAAAATCATACAGAGAAATTGATTAAAAAAACAAATAGAACCTTCACCCAGGTAGAGAGAGAAAGGGTTGAAGGTTTCTTGGTCAGTTCTTGATAGATCTGACTGCTTTAGATCCAACCTGTCTTAGCTTCTTCAAAGATTCTTAAATTTGAACAAAGTAAGGTTGATCTTCTTGGAGATGATCTTCAATCAGCTTCCTTCTTCTGTTCAGATGTGGCTCTGAATTCTTCTTGCAGACTTGTTCAGGATCTGCTCTTAGAGACTTGTTGATTTATGGATGAAGACTTCTCTTCTTCTTAGTTGTTGGTTGTCTCTTCTTGTTCATTCTCGTTTGTTGATAGAATAGGTCTTTATATAGACCCCATCTGATGGTTACCGGATGATCCGGTTCCTAATGGCCTTCTGATAGCTCTGACAGATGTAACTGCTTTGTTGGTTGTGATAGCTGTCAAGTCTCCAGTCATGACATCTGATACTTTGTTGAACTTTAACTCAGCAGCAAAGTGTCCAGACAATACTTCAAATGTGTAGACACAAATAGATCATGTGTCGACACAATCCTTGGTGATGTCGACATAGCTCACATAATGTCGACACAGCTCTTCTTTTTCTTCTCGACGCAGCTTCTGTGGAATGTGTCGACACAATAGCTTCTAGTCTCGACAAAGTTGATGTCGACAGAATTCTGGAGTGTGTCGACACAAGTCCTGTGTGTCGACACAAGTGTTGTCGACATAATTCTGGAATGTGTCGACACAAGTCCTTCTTGTCGACACAATTGTTGTCGACAGATTTTCTGTGTGTCGACACAATCTAGCTCCTGGTGTCGACAGAGCTCTTCCCAAGTGTCGACACAGTTTTTGTCAAGTGTCGACACTTGTACTTAGAAATTTTTTCTGCATCTCCTTAACCTGCACATTGAAACTCAATACAACATCAAATACACATTGATGAATATCATTGAGTTAGGTGAGGCTTCTCCAAATCTGGTACACATTTTCCAATGTACCCAACAATCTCCCCCTATTTTGTAGAAGTCATAACCCTTAGTCAATGATATACATCACTTTATAATAAAACACAGATTATGATGTATAAAGGATTATTTAGTCAGGGTAACATATAGACAAAATCAGCATATTCTATCATCACAAAACATAATAAAATATAGTGAATAAGAATCAATGTTTTGTTGAAGTCCAAGAAGTTTTTGAACAACAGATTACATAGATTTTAAAATATAAGATTACATTGTTCTAAAATCTAGTCAATCTATTCTATGACTGATTAGGCTCCTTGATGACAATGCCTTTGTCAGACTGAATCCTTGTTTGTACATTGGCTTCAGTGTCTTCAGCTGACTTCTTTCCTTTAAGATCTTTTTTCTTGAGCTCTTCAGGCCTTGACCTTTTGCCTTTCAAAATAATGATAAGGCTTTGGAAAGTATTTGCTTGGCTTCCACAGAAGTAATAGGTATCTTCCCAACTTTGAGTTCTCTTTTGAACTGATAAATGACATCTTGTCGTTTTTGATACTTGCTCCATTCTTGTTCAGAGTACCATTTGCCTCTATCATGCATGTTGTCTTTAATTGCTTGCTAGGCAGTGAGAATAATGTTTCTGGAGGTGGGGCTCCATATTTCAAAATCAGGATTTAATTCAGCCTGCTCTCTAAACCTTTTCTTAGAAAGTTATGCTTCTTTCTCTCTTTTTAAAGCAGCTTCAGACATTTCAACCTTCTCAATAATCACATTCTAAACATACTATGGAGGAATGTACATTTGTTGTACTGCAGAGTGAATGCCCTCAAAATCAGCAGGTGGATAAAAAATTTGAACTACTTCCTGCTGAACCCCTTCATTGTCAGCAGGTTGAATTCCTGATTCAGCAGTATTATCATCATCACACAGGGGAGGATAACCAAGAGTTGCTCTGATAGCATTAGTTATCCATTTAGCATGTTCAGAGCCTGCATTGACTAACAGTCTCTCCCCCTTTATGACTTCTCTTTCAATATGGTCTCTGAGATCATCTTTTTGAAATCTAATCTAGTTAGCTAGGTAATTAGTGCCTTCCTTATAGAATGATCTGAATTTCTGTAGTTGATTCGCAATTACCTTTTGAGATTCTTGGATAGCAGTGCAAACATCTGTCAAATCTGCTTTGAGTTGTTGATCAAACTCAGACTTTGCTTTATTCTGAAGTTCTGTCACAATAACATTGTGTGACTCTGTGAGATTTTCATTCATTCTTATTTGGGTTTCTAAAACATAGCCTTGTTTCACTGCTATGTCATCTATTTGTGTTCTGGCTTTCCACTTGTTGCTTAGCTAAATAGACTACAGCATTACCTCACTTATGGAAGCAATCTGTCATTTCCTTTTTATGTAAATTCACTTCAAATCTGATAGATTTAATATCTTGTGCCAGCTGAAGTTGCAATTCTTTATTGCTCTCATCAACATATTTTTCTAGGGCTTGTCTTTGCTCATCCAACTTTACTTGCAGTTGCACCAGTAGTGACTGAAATCTAGTGTTAGAGCTGGAGTTTGTGGGGCAATCTGTAAGGCTTTCTTATAGCTAGAGCTTCTCTTCCTTAGCTCCATAAGCTTTCTCTTATTTGCCCTAGAGACTTCTTCATCTTTTGAGGACTCAAATGAGCTTGCTATGTCCACTATATCTTTTGGACTAGATGCTATAATGGGCATCCCCTGTTCAGTCCTTAACATCTCCCCCTCAGTTCTTGCATCTAATAAATCATGAAAAATTTCTTCTAAAGTAACTTCTTGTTGCATTTATACTGGAGGTATAACTGTCTCTTTAGCAGACGGTTCTCCTTCAAATTCCAAAGTTTCTTCCCTGGTAATGACATCCTCAGGGACATTGTCTTGGTTAATCTGATCAACATCATTCATATGCTCATTCAGTGGATCATTTTCAGTAATTATAGCAAGCTTGATTGATATCCAGTAGTACCTCAAGTATAGATTGTGTAGCTGCTTCACTGTCTAGTGCAGCTGTGTGGACAGGTGGTTGTTGCTCATGAGCTCCCCCTGAGGGTAATGCCTCTTGTTGAGCTGAAACTAGAGAAAGCTCATTGGCTCCCCCTTGATTAAGCTCTTCCTGGACTTGTGTGGACAGGTGGTTGTCCAGTGCAGCTGTTTGATCCATTGATCCCAATGGCCCTTATTTGATGATGTCAAACGTGTCAATAAGATAAACATAGTTGTATTTGATGTATAGTTAGGTTCATGTATACAGGTTTGAAAATGTTTTAGTTGTCTTACCTAAATCACCTAGAGGTGGTGAATAGGTGAGTTGTGCATCTTTTGCGGAATAAAAATTTAATGAGCTATGCACAGAAAATTAACGAAGCATTCACAGACGACACAAAGAGTTATAGTGGTTCCCCAACCTTGGTTACATCCACTTTCCACCCACCGATCTAGCAAAGCGCTAGACTCGACTACTCCACTAATCTTGGATTGAAAACAATCCTACAACTCGGAACAACGCTCCAACAACTCGATCCCAAAAACTGGATCTACACTCGAAAGATAAAACTTCCTACAAAAACAACTCGGAGAACAAATCTCCTACACTCTGAGAATGATCTCCTATAAGAATAAATTGAAATATACAGAAATACAAATAGTATTTTCTCTCAGATCTGACAGCTTCTGCCTTTCTTCTTCCTTGAACTTTGCGGCTCTATCAGAAATATTTGAAGAAAACTCGGCAAGATCTGGATCTGAAATTCTGGACTCAGCAAGATCAAGTATTGGATCTGTAGATTTTAGAATGTATTGATCTCTGAATCACTTGCTCTGAAATCGATTTGGATCGAAAGTGCTTTTGGCGATGAAAGCGATGAGCGGCGGTGCTTCCGATTATGGAAAGAAAATTAGGGATTCAGAACTCTTAGAATATCTTACTTTGCTTTTTCTTAGGGTTGGTCGAAAATGACAAGACCTTTTATAGGACTTGCCTAACGGTCATAATCATAATTACTGATAGCCACGTGGACTAATCACGTGCTAATGACATTTGAAATTACGTCAGTCTGGACTTAGAAGAATTTTTGAAAAAGCAGTACAGCTGTTCTCGAGAGAAAAGATAGTACTCGAGAAAAAAAACTTACTCGTTCTCAAGAACAAAATGAAGATCTCGAGAAAAAGACTTAGAAAAAAATATGGAGGTGAAATACAGCATTCTTGGCAAGGAAGGAAAGAACTTGAGAAAAATAAGTTATTGTTCTCGAGAAGAAGTACTTTATACTCGAGAACAAAAGACTGTCTCGAGAAAATTTTTAGATGGCGCTGACTCAAGTCTCGCTATCAACGCTATTTGACAAACTGTTCTCGAGAACAAAAGACGACTTCTACTCGAGTACACCAAGCCTTACATGAGAACTAGACTTAACTTCTCAGCGCTTTAAACGCCTTAAGACTAGCATCTCAAGAATTAAATATATCCTTCTCGAGAACAAGACATGGTCTTCTCGAGAAAAAAACGTAGATTAATTTTAGTCTGGAAAAGAGAGTAACCTGAGAAGAAATGTCATGAAGTACTTGAGTACATAAGGCCTTCTCGAGAATAGCATTATGCTTTCTCGAGAACTACTTTTGCAACTCGAAATTATGACAAGTCTAACTCAAGAATTAACTTTAGTCCTTCTCGAGTACAAAATATAGTACTCGAGAAAAAGACTTAGAGAAATTATCTGAAAATCTGAAATCATAAATTCTACAACAAAATCAGCAACTAACTTTTTCCTTGTCCTTAGTGCTTGAAAAAGAAGTGTGTCCGAATAAAGAGGCTACACATGGGTCAACACCATGGATCACACAATGAGGGATTATATTGTATGGTCCTGTGTTTGGAGACTCATTGTAGAATGACATTGTTCTACACCTGGCAATTAAGTTCTGCAAACACTCAACTAAACAAAGCATCAAATACAAACTTAATTCATCTTAGTTCAAGGGTGACTTCATACAAATCTGGGCTATTGTGGATGCAATACCTAACAATCTCCCCCTATTTGTAGAAGTCAGAACCCTCTACACTAAGGTGAATTACATCAAGATAAAACAAGTAAAGAAACTAATAATCATGATAAATGGAATAAAAGCTATGATGGAGAAAAATCAGATCAACAAAACTAAAAGTTCATTTAAATAGAAGTTTGTCCAAGGAAAATTAAATTCCACAATTTCAAAAAAAAATAAGAACTTTCAACACATCTTCAACTTCTACTAATCTTGTTGTTGTTGTTATTGTCTTTCTAACTTTTCCTGTTGTCTATTTTGATAGTTGTATGGTTTAGGGAAATACTTTGGTGGTCTGGGAGGAGCTTTGAGATTGTTCCTCCCATATTCTCTGTCATAAATCCTTCTCTTGGTAACGGACTTTTCATATAAATCTCATTCCTGAGGGCTGTAATGAAGGTTCCTATCTTCATTGAAATCAACTACCAGCTCCAGGGTTTCCAGAATAAGAGATTTGGAGGTTGGACTCCAAAATTAAGTAAACTCTTGAGGTCTTTTCCTTTCGTCAACATCAGGATGTGGAGTTGTTCTGCTGGCTAAGGCTCCATCCCCATATTTCCTTCTTTTTGCTTTTTGAATTTCTAGAGGTTGAGTAGGCATACCTGCATGTTCTAATTCCCACACTTGTTCGTATACATCCGGAGGTGGTCCTTCAAAGTAATCTAGAGGTGGTCCTTCAAAATACTCTAGAGGTGGAGAGAAGGTTGGCTTGTTTACATCCAGGTGAGCAGGAGGAGGAGCAGAAGGGTCCATTGCTAGTTTAGGAAATAGTTGATTGTGAATCCATATAGTAGTGTCATATGTATATAGCTTAGTACTTTTGATTTCCTTCAGTACAGAAGTCTGGATGCTTTTCATTTGATCTTCCCACTGATTTTTCAAAGTCTGAGCTTGTTTTGCCAATTGTTCTTTCACTTTATCCTCCCCCTTTCTGACTTCTAGGGAGAGGGTGATGATGACATCTTTAAATTTTCCAACTTCTTCACAAGTTTTGAAATTTCTTTCTTCAGCTCTCTTGTCTAGTTGAATCTAAATATTAGCAAGGGTGACTGATTGTTCCATAACAGTCCCAATGCTTTTGATTGTATGATCTATAGATTTTCCACCTATTTGCAAGAGCCTTTTAAATTCAACTGTGTTGTTCTGGATTTCAGCAAATCCACAGCTCATTTCATTCTCCAATGCAGTTACTTTCTCAGTTACATCTTCAAGAGAATTATCAAAATAATCTCTTTGGGCAGCTAGCATAGCTTCAATTTTGCTCAGTAAATTATCTTCAAGAAGTGTTGTAGGCGGAGTAGAGGGAGGAGGCACAGCATGGGTTGTCCATGGAGAAATTTCTTCAATTGTAACTATGGAGGTAGAGGCTTTCTTTTTGTTGACAGTGTTGTCCTCATCTTCAGCATCTATGGGTAGAAAAGAGGGAATTTTAAATTGTAGACTTGGAAGGGGTGGTTCAGCAGCTTCTACTGGTATTTTATCATCTGAATCATGTACATAAACAACTTCATAATCATGTATACTGTCAGGAGATTTCTCTGGTTCATGTACAGGAGACTTTGCAGCTTGAGGATATGGTTTTGGAGACTTTGGAGATGTTGCTGGAGATGAAGGATGATCTCCAGGTATAGGGGATAGAGGATCTTTGGAAGTGAGCTCCTCTATCATCCTGTTTATGTCTTCATCAGTAGACAGAAGTTGTTCATGATCCTGGGCATCTATCAGATTTTTGAGTCAGGAATATCAGCAGCAGGAGAATCTGGAATTTTTTTATGCAGCAGAGGGGAAGATGCAGCAGATGTGGATGAGACTAAGGGTGCTGCAATAGCAGGAAGGAGGAATAACTTGAGGAAGAGTGGCTATAGCAGAAGGTGAATGAGTTTCATCTTCTTGAACTGTAATGATTGCAGCAGATTATGTAATTTGAGGAGTAATTTCTATAGCAGTAGGAGGAGTAAAGACTGTGGCTGGAATTACAGATGTAGCTGGAGCAGGAGCTGGCTGGGTTGGAATAGATATGGCAGGCTCCCCCTCAATAACAGGAGCAGTTATCTGATGAGAAGGAGGAGATGGGGTCCTGTCCGCATCTTCAATTTCCTTTGTAGTTCTGTCAGGCTTCTGCAGTTTAACCTCCCATCTCTGGATGGAGGTAATAGAAACTTTTTTCATGTAATGGAGGGCTCTTAATACATACCTTAATCTTGTCGAATAACATCATACCCCCACTGGAACTTCTTTCTACAAATCACTGCAGTCATTAAGTCAAAGAATTCTGGAGTAATATAGCTGATAGAACTTGTTTTGCAGAGAAGAACTTTGCCCAGAATATCTGCCAGCAGTTTGCTTTCTGCATTCATGAACTGTCTTCTAATGGTGTGAGAGGATTGGGGAATCCCACAAAAACTGTATGCTCTCTCATAATCTGTGCCTACCAGATCATCTTCTTGATCTATTACTGGAAGTTGCAGAAACTATGAAATAGAGAGGGCAGTCATTTTTACATTAATATCTTGAACCTTAGAATTGAGCACCTTGCCATTCTGTTTAACTTTGGCATGTTGGAAGAACTCTTCGAAATCAAAATTTAGTATCTTACATGGATGTCCAAGAACATAAGACAGACTAGCGGTATCGAGAAGAATGAGAACATTCTTGAAGTCATCAGAAATCTCGGCAATCCCGGAAGAAATTAGTTCACTACCTATCCCAATCTTAGAAGACGACGCCATTGATGAGGAGAAATTGATCTTGGCTGGCCAGCGAATAGAGAAACTTACTTGCGGCAAACAGCGGAGACGGGGAATATGAAGAGACTTTTCTCGAGAGAAGGGTTTTCGAAATCGGGAATAAATTTCTTGGACCTAAGTCTATTTAGATTTACTTTAAATTTTGATGCTAAATGATATAAATAATATTAGAAATATCTGGAATACGGCGATTAAGTGTCTGGGTGCCGATATGAAAATTTTGAACTTGAAGAGCAGTTGGACGCCAGATTTTTCGGGTGGATTATTTGTTCTAGAGAAGATATATATTTGCACTCGAGTAGAATCCTTTTTGTTCTTGAGTAGAGAAGTCCATGTTCTCGAGAAGGACAAACCTTATTCTCGAGTAGAACAATCCTTGTTCTCGAGTAGAACAATCCTTGTTCTCGAGTACAAGTGTTGTACTCGAGAAATGAAGTCCATTCTTTGAAATTTCTTGAATTTTAAAGTGTAGCCAGAACTTGAACTTACTGTCACCTTTTTCTTCATTCTTCAGCATCCTTGTTGAGCATGTCACGTTCTATTTTGAAGAACGAGAACTTGGCCTCGTCCTGTGGCTTCATAAATATATCTGCAATCTGCCTGTCAGTTAGGACATATTGGAGATTTATGTCACCATGCTCCACATGCTCTCTGATGAAGTGGTATCGTAATATATGTTCTTTATCTGGATGTGATAGACGGGATTGTTGGCTATTGCAATTGCACTGGAAGAGTCGCAAAATAACTGGATGTCCTTGACCTTCAAGTTATAGTCTTCAAGTTGGTTCTTTATCCAAAGCAATTGTGCACAACAACTGTCGGCAGAAATGTATTTTGACTCGGCCATTGAGATAGCGACATAATTTTACTTTTTGCTGCTCCATGAAATGAGCCTCCTTCTAAGGAATTGGCAAGTCCCGGAAGTGCTCCTTCTATCATCTTTGCTTCCTATAAAATCTGCGTCTGAAAAACCAATTAGTTCGTTGTCATTACTTTGTGGGTACCATAAGCCAAGATTTGTTGTACCTTTAAGATATCTCAAAATCCATTTTGCAGCAGCATAGTGAGATTCCTTAGAGTTCACTTGAAATCTAGCACACATGCATATTGAAAACATTATATCCGATCTACTAACAGTAAGATAGAGCAAGTGTCCAATTATGCTTCTGTACTTGGTTTCATCAAAAGGTTTTCCTTTCTCATCCTTGTCCAGAGACAAAGTTGAACCCCTTGGAGTCCTCATAGAGGTTGCATTCTCCATTCCGAATTTCTTAATTAACTCCATGGTGAACTTCGTCTGAGAGATGAAAATTCCATCTTCAGATTGTTTCACCTGGAGCCCTAAGAAATACTTCAGCTCTCCCATACTACTCATTTCGAACTTCCCTTGCATAAGTTTGGAAAACTTCTTGCAGAGGTTGTCATTAGTAAAGCCAAATATGATGTCATTGACATAGATTTACACTAGCAAAATCTTGACTTTTATTTCCCTAAGAAATAATGTCTTATCTATCTTTCCTCTTGTGAACTTGTTCTCAATAATAAAGTCAGACAGCTTCTCGTACAAAGCTCGAGGAGTTTGTTTCAAACCATATAAAGCTTTAAATAACAGATAGACACGACCAGGAAAGTCAGAATCAACGAAACCTGGAGGTTGTTTCACATACACCTCTTCCTTTATGTCACCTTTAAGGAATGTCGACTTCACGTCCATCAGATAGACAGTGAAGCCCTTAAGTGCAGCATATGCTCGAAATAACCTGATTGCCTCCAGCCTTGTCACTGGTGCATAAGTCTGATCGAAGTTGATTACTTCTTCTTGTCCATATCCTTTGGCGATGAGTCTTGCCTTGTTCTTTATGATTGTACCATCCTCGTCCATCTTGTTCCTATAATCCAACTTTGTTCCGATGACATTCTTGCCTTTGGGTCTTGGAACAAGCTTCCAAAATTGGCAACGCTTGAATTGATTTAGCTATTCTTCCATTGACATTACCCATGATACGTCTGAGTTTGCTTCCTCAAACTTCTTCGGTTCAACCAGTGAGAAAACTCAAATAAAAATTTTCATGGGTTGTACCTCTACGAGTTCTGACACCATCCAGGGGATCTCCTATGATTTGGTCGATTGGGTGATCCTTCAATTGTCTAAGCTCCTGAGTCCTTGCATCTGGAACTTCATCAACCACAGGAGTGACTTCATCAACTTGAATGATTTCTTCATCATGGTCATCAACCTCTCCAATAGGGGTTGGAGTGCTGATCTTGATGAACTTTTCATCTTTTTCTTCAGTTGGCTCATTCAAGTTAAATTCTTTTATCTTTGAACCTACATCTTCAACAAACACACTAGAAGAGCTGTCTTGCAGCAAGCTCATCTCATCAAATACAACATGAATAGATTCTTCTACAATTAGAGTTTTCTTATTAAAAATCCTATATGCCTTACTATGACTACTATACCCTACAAAAATACCTTAGAAGTTCTTTTCACTAAATTTAGTAGTGTGATACTTTTCATTGTTAAGGACGAAACATTTACAACCAAAGATTTTAAAACATGAAATAGTCGGTTTCCTGCCCATTAGTTGTTCGTAAGGGGTCTTATCATGGTTTTTGTTTATGAGTACTCGATTTTGCACGTGACATGTAGTGTTGACGGCTTCAGCAAAGAAGTATTCCGGTAGCGAGGCATCACTCAACATGGTATTGCAGGCCTCTATGCGTGTTCTATTCCTTCTCTCAGCTACTCCATTTTGCTGAGGAGTACGAGGAGAGGAAAACTCATAAAAGATACCTAGGCTTTCACAAAATTCTGTCATGGCCCCAGACTTGAACTCTGTTCCATTGTCACTTCTGATTTTGACTACGGAACAGTTTTATTCATTTTGGATCTGCCTTACAAAATTAGTAAAATATCAAAAGTATCTGACTTGTGTTTTAGAAAGAACACCCATGCAAAGCGCGAGTAATCATCAACAATAACCAATGTAAAATCCTTATCTCCCAAACTTCTAACTTGTAGTGATCGAACAAGTCCATATGAAGTAGATGTAAACATTTATTATTGTCTTTGCCAATAATGCTTTTAATGTAGTCCTTGTTTGCTTGCCTTTTACACATACGTGACAAGGTCTATCTTTAGTGTACTTGACATTTGGGGCATCACATACTAAATTAAGAGAAAATAATTTATTTATAGTTTTGAAATTAATATGTGTTAGTCTCTTTTGTCATTGGTCACCAAGAGACGCACAATCTTTAGCCAAAAAACACACTAGTGTAGAAGAGTCTATGCAAATAAAATTCAAACTAAATATATTTCTACTACGAGTGTCTGATAGAATCGTTTCCAAATTGTCTACCGATTTTATCAAGCACTTATCTGGAAGAAATTCTACTATGTATCATTTATCTCAGAGCTGGCTTATGCGTATAAGATTGTGTTCCAATCCTTCAACATAAGCCACATTTGAGATGGATACACTACCATTCGTAATCATACCGTAGCCTTTAGTAATTCCTCTGTCAGAACCTTCAAAGATGACTTTTGGCCCGTTCATGACTAGAGAATAATTCTGGAGTAGGCTTCTAGTCCTGGTCATAGGCTGAGAGCATCCACTGTCCAAATACCAGATAGGAGTTTTGGTTACCTTTGGACATACCTGCAATCACAAATCAGTTTGCCTTAGGAACCCAAACTCATTTGGGTCCTTGGTCTCTAGTTAGAGCACTCCCCCTACATGTATTAACATAATGAGTGGTCTTTCTCACATTGTTAACTTGAGGAGTAACATAATTTCAGGTGTTAAACTAGCAATCAATGGCGAAGTGACCAACTTTGCCGCAACACCAACATTCAAATCTATTGTATCTTTGCCTGAATTTCTCCTGCTTGACCTTTTGAGAGTGTGGTCTAGCAGGGGTAGTAGTCTTGGAGGTAGAAGCTTCATGGTGTTAGCATTCACATGTCTTATTCTCCTTGAGAGGCTTTTCCACAGCGGGTTTTACTTTTTGTGTCTTCTTAATGTTATGACCATGATTATAAGGGTCATAGCTCTGAAGAGTAATATCATTATAAGGTGTCTTGAAGACACTTTCGCCAAAGTTTCGGGGATGGCTCCATCCTTGGTAACGATACTAGGGCTCTACATAAGTAGGTCTAGCAAAGTGACCATAGGACGAATCAAGATCAAACTCGTTCGTTGTAAATATAACCTTCTTAAATGAAGTCTGATCTTGAGGAGGTTTCGCTTCTCCTTAGCCAAAGCCTTCTTGGTCGCCTTATTCTTCCTTTGAGCCTTATTTCTCCTAGAGGATTTACTAGGAGCTTTAACATGGCCTAAGCCAACACCTTTGGCCTGGGCTGAGAATTCAGCAATAAAAGGAAGGGCATTCTTGGGCTTGGAGTAGCTTTCAACAAGTTTCTTCTCCGCATCAAGTTGTTCTTCCAATTCTTTGATGGTCTTCTCCTTCAGATCTAGGTGCTCGAGAGCCTTGTTATACTCTTCAATAGCAGCATTGAAGTTCTCTCTGAGTGAGTCCATCTTGGCAAATTCCTCTCTCAAAGTGCTCTCTTCAGCCTTGAGAGATTTAATCTCCTTGGTCTGAGTTTTCACAACTTTTCGTCATTTATCGTAAGCCATGATTAACTCCTTATACTGGGCCATAAGTTCAGACTCATCGTCAGATGAGCTGTCCTCATGATCATGATCGTGATCAAAAGCATCTAATTGAGAAAGAGGGGTGTGAGAATTTACCTTCGAAGTGAATTGGGGTTCTTCATTCATCAGTTTGTGTCATTAGCCCAAAGTAGGCTTCCTCTTCTTCACTTGACTCAAATGAGTCAGAGTCGCTAAGATTCTTGCCCTTCTTGGATATTAGGCTTCTTTCAGTTCTCTTCTTATTATATGAAGATTTTTTCTCCTCTCTCTTTCCACCCTCCTTCTTCTTGTGAGGGCAATCAATGATGATGTGAGCTGGCTTATTACAACAATAGCAAATGATGTCAGAAGAAATATATTTGTTCTATTTAGTATGATACTTGTCTTGGCTACTTGATCCTTTCTTGTGTCAATCACCATCATGATGTGATCTTCTATGCAAGGCATTTTTGCCTCTCCATTGTTTCTTATTGTTCAAGAATTTCTTAAACTGCCTTGAATGAAGAGAACACTCTCCTTCAGATAACTCTGAGCCTGAAGTGCTTGGCTCTGAAGTTTCTTCTTCATTATCTTCCTGTGCAGGAGCAGGTGATGCAGCTTTGACTTTCTGTGAGTTGTCTGCCTTCAGTACGACAGACTTCTCCTTGCATGAAAACTGACTCTTCTCTTCTTCATCATTTTCTGGAATTGATTTGCAGCTCATATGACAAGCTTTCCGAAGAGATTCTGAGGGTCAGTCTCTGCCAACTTGCCAAACTCCTGAATAGCACAGGCTTTGTTGTCTCATTCCTTAGTCAGGGATCTCAGAAACGTTATCATTCAACTCTCTATTAGTGAATACCCAGCCATATACTCTTAGGCCGTTAATAATTTTGAAGAAACTTTCAAAGGTATCTGCAATTAAATCCTTTGGTCCTTGTCGGAATGCTTCATATTTCTGATTTAGAAGGGATATTCTGTCATCCCTAACTTCTTCAGTGCCCTCCATCAAGATGATAAGACACTGCCACATTTCCTTAGCGGATTGGCAGTGAATCAGATTTTGCAGCATAGAATCATTGACTGCACTTGCGATGATATTTTTAGCTTTCTTGTCTAATGAGACAAGTGCAATCTCATCTTTATCAAGATCCATCAACTTCTTAGGAACTTTCTTGGTAGCATCAATATTGGAGACGGTCATGGGAATATGAGGACCTTCTTCAACAATCATGAAGATCCTTGGATCCACTGCTTCCATGAAAAACTTAATCCTTTCTTTCCACAAGGGAAAGTTGGTCTTTGTGCACAGAGGAAGCTATGCAAAATCCTTAGCTTTGTCCATTCTTGGATTACTCAAAAGACAACTTGGTCAGATCTGTTCAAGGTGTTAACCTTTTTATCAATAACCGCCCTCTGATATCAATTGAAAATATTTTTGTTGTCTTACCTAAATCACCTAGAGGGGGGTGAATAGGTGAGTTGTGTGTCTTTTTGCGGAATAAAAATTTAATGAGCTATGCACAAAAAATTAACCAAGCATTCACAAATGACACCAAGAGTTATAGTGTTTCCCCACCTTGGGTACATCCACTTTCCACTCACCGATCTAGCAAAGCACTAGACTCGGCTACTCCACTAATCTCGAATTGAAAACAATCCTACAACTCGATCTCGAAAACTGGATCTACACTCAGAAGATAAAACTTTCTACAAAAACAACTCGAAGAACAAAGCTCCTACACTCGGAGAACAAAGCTCCTACACTCGGAGAAGGATCTCCTACAAGAATAAATTGAAATATACAGAAATACAAACAACGTTTCTCTCAAATCGGACAGCTTCTGCCTATTTCTTCTTCCTTGAACTTTGCGGCTCTATCAGAAATGTTTGAAGAAGACTCGGCAAGATCTGGATCTGAAATTCTGGACTCAGAAAGATCAAGTATTGGATCCGTAGATTGTAGAATGTATTGATCTCTAAATCACTTACTCTGAATCGATCTGGATCGAAAACGCTTTTGGCGATGAAGGCGATGAGCAGCGGCGCTTCCGATTATGGAAAGAAAATTAGGGATTCAAAATTCTTAGAATATATTACTTTGCTTTTTCTTAGGGTTGGTCGAAAATGACAAGACCTTTTATAGGACTTGCCTAATGGTCATAATCAAAATTACTTATAGCCACGTAGACCAATCACGTGCTAATGACATTTGAAATTACGTCTGTCTGAACTTCGAAGAATTTTTGAAAAACAGTACAGCTGTTCTCGAGAGAAAAGATAGTACTAGAGAAAAAAGCTTACTGGTTCTCAAGAACAACAATGAAGATCTCGAGAAAAAGACTTAGAAAAAAATGTAGAGGTGGAATTCAGCATTCTCGGGAATGAAGGAAAGTACTCGAGAAAAATAAGTTACTGTTCTCGAGAAGAAGTACTTTGTACTCGAAGAACAAAAAACTGTCTCGAGAAAATTTCCAGATGGCGTTGAGTCAAGTTCTCGCTCTCAACACTTTTTGAGAGAAAGTACTCGAGAACAAAAGAAGACTTCTACTCGAGTACAACAAGACTTACTCGAGAACTAAACTTAACTTCTCAGCGCTTTCAACACCTTAAGACTAGCATCTCGAGAATTAAATATATCCTTCTCGAGAACAAGACATGTGCTTCTGGAGAAAAATACTTTGATTTATTTCTGTTTGGAAAAGAGAGTAACCTGAGAAGAAATGTCATGAAGTACTCGAATACATAAGGCCTTCTCGAGAACAACGTTATGCTTTCTCGAGAACTACTTTTGCAACTCGAAATTATGACAAGTCTAACTCGAGAATTAACATTAGTCCTTCTCGAATACAAAATATAGTACTCGAGAAAAAGACTTATACAAATTCTCTGAAAATCTGAAATCATAAATTCTTCAACAAAATCATCAACCAACTTTTTCCTTATCCTTAGTGCTTGAAAAGAACTGTGTCCCAATAGAGAGGCTAAACATGAGTCAACACCATGGATCACATAATGAGGTATTACATTGTATGGTCTTGTATTTGGAGACTCATTGTACACTGACATTGGTCTACATGTGGCAATTAAGTTCTGCAAAAACTCAACTAAACAGAGCATCAAATACAAACTTAATTCATCTTATTTCAAGGGTGACTCCATTCAAATATGGGCTATTGTGGATGCAATACCCAACAAAGTTAGTATTTGTCACAATGATTGGACAGCTAGTTAAAGAGATAATGACAAGTGGACTCAAGGTGGAGCTGGAAACTCAGAAAACTACCTAAGTCCAAAAGCATTGAGTGAGGCAAGATCACTCAACACCATTGAGCTAATAGTGCTGAGAGAAGGCAGGCAATCAAAACTGACAGTATTGTAAAGGCAACAATCGTGTTAAGTCCAGAAGCATTGAGTGAGATCAACTCACTTAATATCATACAGTTAGAAGTGTTAAGTCCAGAAGCATTGAGTGAGCTCAACTCACTCAACACCATACAGCTAGAAGCGTTGAGTCAAGGTTATCCTGTCATAGACTTACTGTGAAGAATCCAGAAAATTGACTAAGTCCAGAAGCGTTGAGTGAAGCTTCATCACACAACGTCATGCTGAGCCTATCAACGCCAAACTTCAACAAGAAGGCAAGATTGCAGAAGATCGACTAAGACCAGATGCGTTGAGTGAAGCTTATACACACAACGCTCTCAACACCATCAGGCAGAAAGCTGAAGAATATGGCTAAGGGAAAAAGCGTTGAGTGAGGGATATACACTCATCTCAACACCTAGCAGAGCATAAATTTCTAAGTCCAGAATCGCTGAGTCTACAATTCATCGAGCAAAGATTATCTTTCGTTGATCGGAGTTCAGAGTTCGTCGATCTCAGCTTTTACCTATAAGAAGGACTCAGCTATCAGAATCATCGACCGGAGTTCAGCTTTCATCGAACTCAACCTTTACCTGAAGAAAGAACTGGGCTGAGAGAATTCGTCGATCTCAGATTCACTGTTTCGTCAAGCTGAGCTCAGGTTTCGTCGAACAGAGCTCAAAGTTCATCGACCTCAGCCTTCACCTGAAGAAAAACTAAGCTGAGAGAATCCGCCGATCTCAGCTTCACTATTTCGTCAAGCTGAGCTCAGATTTCATCGAGCTAAACTTGAAGTTTGTAGAATGCAGGATTTCATAAAAGATAGTTGATTTTGGCTAAGTCTAGAATGATGCTGACTCAGCAAAATCAATAGGTCAATAAAGTTTTGATTCGATGCAGATCGACACTAATGTCGTTGTCAGTCTACAATGGATCTCAAGTTAATAAAGCTGAGGTTTTAACCACCGTTAAAACTGAGACGTGTGTCGATCATCTCGCCAATGTGACGGGATTATAAATAGCAGAAGAGATCGAGATCTAAGAATGATAATTGGATTAATTTCTGAATAAATTTCAAAAAATTAGAAGCGGAGTTCGTCGTCTACATCCGCCATTTTTGCATAAGCCAAAAACCTAAAGTTCAAATCTGAAGGTCTTTTGAGTTTGCTGGTGAAATCAACATCCACTCCAGCAGGTTCAGAGTAATCCTCTGAGAGAGATGAATCAGCCTAGGTGTGCCCTAGCTAAAGTTATCTTCTCGATCCATGCCGAGCCAGAATCTGAAGATTAATTCGCTGGATCAAAGAAGAAGGAAGGGCTGAAATCTTCTCAGTGTAGATCAGGAGATATTCCTGTAGAAGAAGAAGCAGATTCATCTGCTAGTTGATTCCAGAACAAGCCGGGCATCATTTCAAGATCGTTGTATCATCTTGTTGTTGTGAAGACGAAGTTAGGGCTGACATCTGCTCGGTCCAGGTAGATAGGCACAAAGAATTTTCTCCAGTGTCTGTAATTCAGTGTCTTGAATATTTCTATGTAAGATTCATTTTGAATCTGAGTGGTAAGTCTAAGGCCTGAGGTGTAAGCCTTTGTTATAAAGAATGAGGTTGGGCAGGAGTTGCCTGAGTTGTAGGTGTATGGATTCACACTGAGGTAGGGCAGGAGTTGTCAGAGTTGTAGGAGTGTGGAGTCACTTTGAGGTAGAGTTCTTGGGAAGAACTTGAGTTGTAGGATCTTGGTGATCTGAGTGGTAGGGCTTGCGCCTAAGTTGTAGGAGCCAGTTGGGCTCTAACATGTAGGATCTGAGGATCTGAGAAAGATAGAAGGAAGTTTGGCCGAATAAAATATACTGCTAGATAGGCGAAGGGGGAAAGTGGATGTACCCATCAATTGGGGAACCACTGTTGGAACACCCTATTACTAATTTGGGTCAGGATCACTATGTCTTTAGGAAACCTGTTTTTGACCTTCTGTATAGATCTAAAGGTCAATTAGAATTGAGTCTAAGGGTTAGTAGTTAGGTTTGGAAGCTGCCCACAAGACCAAGGTTTTTCAGTTTGGAACTAAGTCATATCGTCGAGCTCAGTACGACGAATCGTCGAACTCCAATCGACGATCATCTAGCTCAACTTCGACGGATCGTCGAACTCCATTCGACGATTGCTGAGCTCAACTTCAACAAATCGTCGAACTCCATTCGACGATCTTCGAGCTCAGTTCGATGATCTTGACTCAGTATTGATTCTCTATCTCTGAGCTCAGTTCGACGATAGTTGAGCTCAGATCGACGATCTCTGTTGCTGTCTAAATCCAAATCGCTGAGCTTAGTTCGACGATAGTGGAGCTCAGTTCAACGATTTTCTGAAGAGTTGAATGATTTTCAAGATTCAAATTCAGGACAGTTGAGGAGTTATTTTCAGTAATTAATTCAGAATATTTTCTAGCCGTTTTCATTTATTCTGGACCAAGTTTCAAGGGATTATCAAGGAATGTTTCTTTGTACTTTCTCCCAGAAGACATTTGCAATTAAGGATGCAATTAATGACAGGCTAACGGCTATTCTTGACATTGGATCATTTTCTATTCAGAACCAGAGAAAAAAATACAAGTTTTTGAATCTCTCTAACACTCAATACACAACACAGATAAGCCAGAACAAGAAGAACAAGAACAAAACACTCTCTGTTAAAGAGAATTCATACAAGAACACACACCAAAGGATATCAACAAAATCTGAAATCTTCAGATCCCCTTTTGATTCAAGTGTTCAAGGCCAACATCTTTCAAGACTCCAGACACCTAATATTTCAGCTGTTGCTGAAATCATCATTTGCTGGAGATCAAATTTCTGAAGGCCTATCACCCTCAGCAAAGCTTCATTTCCTGAACATCTCAAGAACTTAGGGGGATCTTTGACAACATCAAAATCCACTTAGTCTTCTCAGCTGCTTTGAGAAAGAGAAGACTTCCATAACTCTCGCATCCCCATCTCTGTAAAGGGTTTTTCAAACTCCCTTCAAAAGTTTGAGCTTGGTTTTTGAGCACCTTATCAAAAGCTCATTGGTGGCAAGACACCTGATCAAAAAATCTGGTTTGGTTTTTGAGCACCTTATCAAAAGCTCATTAGTGCCCAGGACACCTGATCAACTCATCCTGCAGTGGATTCCTACCTAGGGTGGTAGAAGAGTGGATGTACCCAAGTTTAGGGGAACCACTATAGCTTCTTGTGTCTTCTGGCTTGCTTGTCTTTATTTTTGTTTCTGGTTGTGATTGATCTGTGATTAGTTAGGATCTGTGATTAGTTTTTTTTGTAGGTTGTAATTAGTTATTTGCTGTGTTTAGATTTATTATTTGCTTCTCTGTTCACTCAGATTACAACAACAGTTGTAAAAAGTTTTTAAGCACCATACTCTATTCACCCCCCTCTAGAGTATTTCAGATCTAGCTGCACTTTCAATTGGTATCAAAGCGAGGTTGGTTAAACATACCACACCTTGGTGGTTGCACAGGCTAACACCTGAACCCAAAGATCCCTAGTAAGATCTGCTTGCTATAGATTTTATTATTAGATTATTTCTTCACAATTCATGGCCCAAAACAAAGATTATGCTAGCACCAGACCTCCAGTGTGCAATCTGTCCAAGTTTGCACTTTGGAAAGCAAGGATTAGATTATACATGAATTCTATTGACGAGGATATTTTTAACTCTGTTTTGACAGTCTGTCCAAGACCTCCAGAGAACACAAGCACAAATGTTGTTCCACCTCCATCAGGAACAGATGCTGATATCAAGAAGTGGAAGGTAGCTGATGCAAAGGCTATGAACATCTTAGCCCAGACCATGTCTGATGACATCTTTTAAAAGGTGGCTGAATGTAATTTAGCAAAGGAAATCTGGGATAAACTCTCTGAAATAGTCTCAGGCTCAGCTGATGAAAGAAAGGATAGGAGATCCCAGCTCATATCCCAATATGACAATTTCAAGAAGGGAGACGCTGAGTCAGTTGGAGATATGTACAATAGACTCATTCAGATAGTCAGTGAACTCAGGACCTTGGATAAGGAGATATCACTGACTGAACTAAATGACAAAATCCTAATGTGCTTCCCAAGCACTTGGGATTCAAGAATCTGGCCAATCAAGGATGCCAGAAGTCTGAATGAGATCACCACAGAAGCTCTTTTGGGCAAGCTCAAATCTTATGAGCTGCTAATCAAAAATAGAGAAGAAGAGCAGAAGGCTGCCTCACCAGCCACAAGAAAAGAGAAGACAATAGCCTTCAAAGCAACTGAAGATTAGCCTGAAGACAAAGTCACAGGCAATGATGAACTGCTCAGTCTGTTGGCCAAAAGATTTTACAAGATGGACAGAAAGGACTTCAGAAAGAGATCATACAAGGAGCATGATAAGCCAAGGTATGATAAGTCTAACAATAAAGAAATTGTTTGGTTTGCTTGCAGGAAACCAGGGCACATTGTACCTGACTGTCCAGAGAACAAAAATAAGGACAGAAGGGATAAGAAAGAAAGAAGAAAGGACAAAGACTTCAAGAAAAATGACAATAGCAAACCCTCCATAAGCAAGAACAAAAACACACTAGGAAGGGATTTGTTGCTGAATCCTGGAGTGAAATTGAAGAGGAATCAGAAGCCTCATCCAGCTCCAATGATGATGAAGATGATGCGGAAGAGAAGGAGTTCTGCATGATGGCAATCAATGCCTCACAACATAATTCAGATGAAGAAGAGTCAGAGTCAGACTCAGAGACTCAACTTGAAGAGGACCAGGTAATCAGTTCTTTTGATTTCAATTCAGAGGACTTTAAATCTGAGTTTAAAGCATTATGTTTAGACTTGCTAAAATCTGAGAAAGAAATTATTTCTCTAAAAAATCATTTATCTAAACATAATATCTTAAAGTCAGAAAACCTCAAACTCTCTAAGGAGTTGGAGTGTTGTAGGGAGCAGATAGCTTCACTGAAAGGTGAACTATCAGAGGCCAAGAAGCTTGAAGAATCCCTTAATGGGAGAAGTATCAAGCTGATGGACATCACAAGCACAGTGAACTCCTGATTTAATAGTACACTAGGCTTGGGTGCTTCATCCAGCCAACCTATAGTCCTAACAACCCCAATCAAGTTCATTTCTGATAAAGGAAAGGAAGTTGTAGAGGTAGCTAGGAAACATTCTGATCTGCCTAAGAAAACTAAGGGTCTGTTTGGCGCAGCTCTGGCGGCAGGAAAATCTCTATTCCAGCCGCCAGAGCTGTTTTATATGTGTTTGGGACAGCTCTCTGTGAAGAGCTTTTCAATCCGCCAGAGCTGTTTTGCAGCTTTTCAGAAATCTCCCTCCCCCCAGCTTCTGCTCTTGCAAAATAGCTTTCTCTATCACAGGTTTTGGAAATCTAATGGTTTCTTCAGATGGAACATGCTTAGAGGTCGGACGGCCTTCCTCCGGCGATTCCGAGCCCCTGACGGCCTTCCTCCGGCGATTCCGAGCCCCCGACGTCCTTCCTCGGGCGATTCCGAGCGCACTTCTGCACAGAATACCCAAACACTCTGCAGCTTTTCAAAACTGCTCCCCAGAAATCTATTTTAAAACAGCTCTATCCGGACAGTAGCTTTTCAATCCGCCAGAGCTGTGCCAAACAGAGCCTAAGTCCCAGCAGAAATCGTCGAACGGAGCTTGACGATCGCCGAACGTAGATCGACGATCTCAGGCAAAATCGTCGAACTCAGGTCGACGATCTCTATTTCCTGAACTCTACCACAGTCGACCGTCGAACGGAGCTCGACGATCTGACCCAAGATCGTCGAACGCAGCTCCACGACCGTCGAACAGAGATCAGAGCTCTGGAAATTCCTTCAAGGGCAAATCAAAATCCAATCCTAAGGGTCCTTCATCCCAAATCTTTAACCCTTATACTGAATGGATAATACCTCCAAGGAGATATCATCCTGAAGGTTATAAGAGTCAACCTGGGATGTCTTTCATTTCTGAGTTTAAAGGTTATCAACCTAGGCCCAAGGTAAACTGGGTCAAAAATAAATGAATTATTTTATGTGCAGGTGAAGACCTATCCAACATCAAACCAGCAATGGTACTTGAATAGTGGTGCTCTAAGCACATGACAGGAAACAAGGACAATCTCACATCCTTTAAAGCCAAGCTTGGACCCAAAGTCATTTTTGGTGATTCAAACTTTGGACAAACTAATGGATCTGTTGCAGTCCAGATTGGGACAGTGACATTCAAAAAGGTAGCCTATGTGGAAGGACTGAAGCACAACTTAATAAGCATCAGTCAGCTATGTGATGAAGGCTACCAGGTGACTTTCATCAAAGCATTATGCAAGATCAAGTCAGAGGACAACACAACAGTGTTGACAGGTAAAATGAAAGGTAACATATATCTAGTAGATTTTCTTTCAACAGATGTAGACATTTGCCTATTCAATTCTGTCTGTAGACCTAATATTTTATGGCATAAAAGACTAGGACATTTAAACCTTAGAACTATTGCTAGGCTATCCAAGGACAACCTTGTTAGAGGACTACCTTCTGGCCCCTACAAGAAGGAAGGACTCTGCAGGGCTTGTCAATTAGGCAAGCAAACTAAAAATTGTTTTAAGTCACTTAATAAGAGTGATTCACCTAGGATATTGTATCTGTTACACATGGATCTTTTTGGACCCATTACAGTACAAAGCCTAGGAGGGAAATCTTACACCTTAGTAGTTGTAGATGACTTCTCTAGATTCACATGGGTGTTCTTTCTGAGGAAGAAGTCTGATAACTTTAAGTGTTTGACAGAGTTTCTCAAATGTATACAGATTGAGTTCAATACTCACATTGCCCTGATCAGAAGTGATCATGGGACAGAGTTTGATTCTCTTCTTATGCAAGAGTTCTGTCAGAGTGAAGGGATCAGGCATACTTTCTCAGCTCCTAGAACTCCTTAACAAAATGGGGTAGCTGAAAGGAAAAATAGAACCCTTATTGAATCTGCCACTACATTGTTATCAGATGCTCACATTCCTCTAGCTTTTTGGGCAGAGGCAGTGAACACCTCCAACTATGTGCTGAACAGAATTTTGATACATAAACTAAAGGGAAAGACTCCCTATGAATTACTCAAAGGGAAGAAACCTAAAGTTGATTATTTTAGAGTTTTTGGTTGTATTTGTTATATTCATAATAATGACAAGAGATATTTAGCAAAATTTCAAGTCAAAGCTGATGAAGGAGTGTTTCTGGGATACTCCATGATCAGTAAGGCTCATAGGGTTTATAATAAATCATCTCTTAAAATTGAAGAATCTGTTCACATATCATTTGATGAATCTAACATGACTTTCAAGGAAAAGAACACTTCTACCATAGAACCATTGCAGGTACATTCTCTTGTTGAAGATTTGAACAAGTTACAGGTTACTCAAAAAGAAGGAAAGCAGTGAAGATGAAGAAAGCATTCAACATATTGAGGAAAAACAACTTGAAGAGCCAGTTGTTGTACCACAAGAGGAAACAACAACACAGGTTGGTGAATAATCAACACCCCCTGTTGATTTAGTAACATCAAGAGACCATCCAATTTCCCAAGTAATTGGAGACATCTCAGCTGGTGTGCAAACCAGAAATCAGGTCAACCAAAACCTGTTGCACACTTGCTTCCTATCTCAAATTGAACCTCAATCCATTCAAGATGCAGAGCAAGATCCACACTGGATCATTGCAATGCAAGAAGAGTTGCATCAATTTGAAAGGAACAAAGTGTGGGAACTAGTGCCAAAGCCTAAGGATCACTCCATTGTTGGGACAAAATGGGTGTTCAGAAACAAATTGGATGATCAAGGAGTAATAGTAAGGAACAAGGCAAGGCTAGTTGCTCAAGGATATTCACAAGAAGAAGGCATAGACTATGACCAGACTTTTGCACCAGTTGCAAGATTGGAAGCCATCAGAATCTTCTTAGCTTATGCAGCACATAAAGGCTTCAAGGTATATCAGATGGATGTCAAAAGTGCATTTCTCAATGGAGACATCAAAGAAGAAGTATATGTCAGACAACCTCCAGGTTTTATCTCTCCAACTTATCCTGATTATGTTTTTAAGCTGAATAAAGCATTATATGGTCTCAAGCAAGCTCCTAGAGCATGGTATGAGACTCTAACATGCTTCCTTTCTAGAAAATGGATTTATAAGGGGTAGAGTAGACCAAACTCTTTTCATTAGAACCCATAAGTCCCATACCCTACTAGTACAAATTTATGTAGATGATATTATTTTTGGCTCTACTGATTCAAAATTGTGCAGAAGGTTCTCCAACCTAATGCATTCTAAATTTGAAATGAGTAGCATGGGTGAGTTATCCTTCTTTCTAGGATTGCAAGTCAAACAACATGCTGAAGGCATCTTTATTTCTCAAACCAAGTATGCAAATGAATTGGTTAAGAAATTTGGCATGTCTGAAGCATCTTGTATGAAAACACCTATGCCTACCAATGTTGTAATGGATGCTGATGAACATGGGAAACCTGTTGATCAGACAACATATAGAGCAATGATTGGCTCTTTACTGTACTTTACAGCCAGTAGACCTGATATAATGTTTGCTACATGCATATGTGCTAGATTCCAAGTAAGCCCTAGAGAGTCACACCTAACCTTAGTTAAAAGGATTCTCAGGTATGTTAAAAGTTGTCCAAATCTAGGTCTCTGGTATCCAAAAGATTCAGCATTTGAATTAACTGGATTTTCTGATGATGATTATGCTGGATGCAGAATTGACAGGAAAAGCACCAGTGGAACTTGTCAGTTCCTTGGTGACAGACTTGTGTCTTGGTTTTGCAAGAAACAAACTTCTGTGTCAACTTCAACTACTGAAGCTGAATATATGGCTGCAGGCAGTTGTTGTTCACAAATCTTGTGGATTCAAAACCAACTCCTATACTATGGCTACAACTTAGAGAAGTCTAAAATCTTTTGTGATAACACCAGTGCTATTTCTATAGCTCAAAATCCAGTCCTGCATAGTAGGACAAAACACATAGAAATTAGGCATCACTTTTTAAGGGATAATTTTGAGAAGAATAAAATTGAACTTCAATACATCCCAACTGATTTGCAAAGGGGAGATATTTTCACCAAACCCTTGGATGAAAAGAAACACACCTTCTTCCTAAATCAGTTAGGAATGTTAGATGGAGGAAGTCTAAAATAATATCCAAAATTTTAAAAGTTTAAAAAATTGACCAAGACTAGGCAAACATCTTGATTTTTCTTAGTGTCTAGAGTGTTTTTCTGGTCTCTGAACTGCGCTCGACGATTTTCCCCCAGATCGTCGAACGGAGATCGACGATTTACGAAATCGTCGACCTGAGTTCAGCGCTTCTCAGATAGTCTGAACTATCTCTTCCAGTCAACAATCGTCGAATGGCGCTCGACGATTTTGTTCTCTGAACAATCGTCGAACGGAGCTCGACGCTCTCCAATATCGTCGAACGGAGAATGACGATATTGAAGACCCTTCAGATTCCTTTAGAAGCCCCGATCGTCGAACTGAGTTCAACGATCTTTCCTTTTCTGAGTCGAACCATATTATAAAATTCATTTTTCGCCGTCGTTCTCCTTTTGCGCTTTTGATTTCTCTGCAAAAATTCTCTTTCCCTCCAAACATCTCTACACTTTGTCGTTTTGTTTGTTGATTTTTACAGGTAACCATGGCCGTCTCTGTTGCTGTTCTTGCCGCAATGAAATTCGATGCTGGATTCGATATAGACATGGAGTCTTTCAGCACCACTGATCAAGTTTTTCAAGATATTCTGGAACTATTCAAGGAGCAGAAACTTGCTACCATCATGTCCACAAGAATCAAACTGGCTGCTGATGAGATTAAGGAGTGGGTCTACACTGCCCACAACCAGGATCAAAACACAATAGTTGGTTCAATTTCTGGAACCCAGGTACCCTTGACTCCAGCCATTCTGACAGAAGTTTTTGAGTTAAGTTCTGGAAGAGATTCTGCTGATTTGTCTGGAGAGGAATTTGCTGATTTGCTTGCAAGAATGGGTCACTCTGATGCTAACCCTAGCAAGCTGCTGAAGAAGAACCTAGCTGTGGAATACAGGTTCTTAGCTGATGTAGTGGGCAAGGTTTTGTTGGCCAAGCATTCAGCACATGATACTATCTCTAGGTATCAGCTGTGCTTGATGGGAGCCATTGTGTATAAGAAGCAATTGAACTGGGGAGAGGTCTTCTTTGACCTGATTAAGAAGAAACTCAATAAGAACTTTGTGAATTTTGGGATGATCCTAGGGCTCTTTCTGCAGAACAGATGCCCTGCATTGCTAGTCTCTTCTGGGATACATATCAATGCATCTAAGAGACTGTCCTATGCCCTATTTGGCAAATGGGACAAGCAGATAACCAAGCCCAGCAGGCCCTATACAAGCACAACTTCAGGAACCAGGACTGTAACAGTCACTTCCCCTCAAGTCTCTGCCCCTGCAGATGACTTGCCTGCTGCTGCTTCCCCTCCTCCAACTCCAATTTCATCTCCTCCAGTTCCATCCACCATTCAAACTCCATCCACAATCATCATTTCCAGCCCTTCTCCAACATCAATACCATCTCCAATTCCAACTCTACCAATAACAGAAGAAGTATTCCATCCATTATATTCCTACCCTCAACCAGACATTGCCACATCATCCACCATTCCCTCCTTCAATCTCTTAGATGATTCCTTCATTGATGACTCACCCTCATCTCCTCTTGAGCTGCCATCCTCATCAACATCTTACCAACAGCTTCTACAAGATATTCTGGATCAACCCACCTTCACACCCTCTATCTCAATCCCACTGTCTTCCATCTCCATAATACCCTCACCTCAACCATCACTTCTACCATCCACCAGCTCTCCACCACCATCACCAGTAGCTCCACCTCCATCCTCTACCTCTGCTCAACTGCCTGCTAAGCAAGTTGATATTCCAGCCCTAGCTGACCAGTTATATGATCTGCTATCCCCCAGGATATCTCTTCTATTGGAGACCTCCTTGGCTCCATTACTTCAGTCAGTGGCAGCCCTTTCTGCCAGGCTATCCTCCCTATTTCCTCAGGCAATCCCTTCATCAGTGTGCCTTGATCCAGCATTCTCTGAATCTAGGCAGGGGGAGATGCCTAATGAAGTGGTGAGATTGCCTGCTGCTGCTGTTTATTCAGCTCTTGTTGCTGCTGCTGTTACTCAAGCTCCAGTTTCAACTCCTCAAGTTGTTGTTTTTTCAGTAGACCTCAGGTCCCTGCTCTCAGTTTTTGATTCAGCCTATTTCAGTTGTCTTCCAGAGAGAGTTGTTGTCCAGCCCTCAGAGGATCTTTCCAAGGCCATTGTGCCCTTCTCATGTTGTGACACCAGCATTATTCATTCTTTTGTCAATTCAGTATATGTTGCTGCTACTCCTGCTGAGAATATTGTTGTTGTTTCTATTGATGTTGTTATCAGTGATTATGTTGTTGTTGTTCCAGTTCCTGAGGATATGCAGACAGAGGCATATGAATTTGAGCCTGCTGTGATTGCTGATGATATTGATGCTACTGAACCTATTATATTTGAAACCGCTGTTGCTGATATTTCTGTATCTGAAAATGTTTTATTTGAATCTGTTGCTGCTCCAGCTGCTACTGTTATTACTGCCGTTATATCTTCTGCAAGGATTGCTCCAGAATTTTCTATATCTGTTGTTACAACTGCTGCTACAACTTCTGTATATGTTGTTACTAGTGTTGTATCTGCTGCTGTCACCACTGCTGCTTCATCTGCTCCAACCCAACTTCAAAAAGAGTATTTGAAAAAGATTGATGCCTTGTATGATGAGAAAAGTTCTGAAAGTGATGAATTCAAGACTGATTCTGATGATTCCTCTGCCACTATAGCCAGGAAAAGGAAGGTAAGGAGCAAAGCTATGACAAGAGTGCCTCCAGCCAAAGTCAAGGACACTAATGACATACCATATTACATTCTTCATGACTGCCCCATTACTGAGCATTGGATGCAGTATTCCAAGAACCAACTTAAAGCTATGAAGAAGAAGAGGAAGTATGAGAAAGGATCTTCTCAGTTTCATCATCCTCATCCTCCTCCACCACCTCCTCCTGATGCAGGTGCAGGTGGAAGCTCAACTACTCAACCTTCTGCTAAAAGCAAAAACCCCTATCAGCCTCATGCAAGATCTTATAGGGGAAGCCAGTCCAGAGGTTCTCAATCTAGAAGAGGAAGTTACAGAGGAAGCCAAAGGGAATTCCAAGTCTACCCCAAGGGCTATTCTAGGCAACATCCTTACTCTAGTGAAGGACAAGCTTCATCAGATACAACCTCAGTTCCTTTTCCCTATAAGTTAAAAGAAGTAGTCTCCTTCAGAGCTCCTCAAGATAATCCATCTAACAGATATGAGCCTCCAGTGCCCTTTGAAGATCCAGAAAATAACCCTATTGCATGGACTGCCCGGATGAAAGAGCTAGCTGCCCTGAATCAAATCAAGAAAGCTAAAGATCAAGGCAGAGATTCCTCCAACATTACTACATTGTCTGAACAAAGAAAGAAAGAACTGGAAAGATATGGCTCAAGCAAATTCTTTGATTCTGATAGATATATGGAGCTGCATCCTGAAGCTGTAGTACCGAGGCCCAAACAGCAAACTTCTCTAGGTGCAGCAGATGACAAAAGGTCAAAGAAAGTAGCTCTTAATCCTAATAGAGAAATCAAACTTATAAAGAGCAAGGAGAAAGAATAATTATGTAAGGTGACAATCATTCTGAATTCTGAATTCTATCTGAGATAATATATATCTGTGATTCTGCTTATTGTTGTGTATTGTTGCTTTGTATGTTGTTATTTAATTTCTGCAAAGTTCTGTAAATAGTAATCCTAACCCAAATAGGGGGAGATTGTTGGAACACCCTATTACTAATTTGGGTCAGGATCACTATGTCTTTAGGAAACCTGTTTTTGACCTTCTGTATAGATCTAAAGGTCAATTAGAATTGAGTCTATGGGTTAGTAGTTAGGTTTGGAAGCTGCCCTCAAGACCAAGGTTTTTCAGTTTGGAGACTAAGTCATATCATCGAGCTCAGTACGACGAATCGTCGAACTCCAATCGACGATCGTCTAGCTCAACTTCAACGGATCGTCGAACCCCATTCGACGATCGCTGAGCTCAACTTCAACAAATCGTCGAACTCCATTCGACGATCTTCGAGCTCAGTTCGACGATCTTGACTTAGTATTGATTCTCTATCTCTGAGCTCAGTTCGATGATAGTTGAGCTCAGATTGACGATATCTGTTGCTGTCTAAATCCAAATCGCTGAGCTCAGTTCGACGATAGTGGAGCTCAGTTCGACGATTTTCTGAAGAGTTGAATGATTTTCAAGATTCAAATTCAGGACAGTTAAGGAGTTATTTCAGCAATTAATTCAGAAAATTTTCTAGCCGTTTTCATTTATTTTGGATCAACTTTCAAGGGATTATCAAGGAATGTTTCTTTGGACTTTCCCCCAGAAGACATTTGCAATTAAGGATGCAATTAATGACAGGCTAACGGCTATTCTTGACAGAGGATCATTTTCTATTCAGAACCAGAGATTAAAATACAAGTTTTTGAATCTCTCTAACACTCAATACACATCACAGATAAGCAGAACAAGAAGAACAAGAACAAAACACTCTCTGTCAAAGAGAATTCATACAAGAATACACACCAAAGGAGATCAACAAAATCTGAAATCTTCAGATCCCCTTTTGATTCAAGTGTTCAAGACCAACATCTTTCAAGACTCCAGACACCTAACATTTCAGCTGTTGCTGAAATCATCATTTGCTGGAGATCAAATTTCTGAAGGCCTATCACCCTCAGCAAAGCTTCATTTCCTGAACATCTCAAGAACTCAGGGGGAGCTTTGACAACATCAAAATCCACTTAGTCTTCTCAGCTACTTTGAGAAAGAGAAGACTTCCATAACTCTCTCATCCCCATCTCTGTAAAGGGTTTTTCAAACTCCCTTCAAAAGTTTGAGCTTGGTTTTTGAGCACCTTATCAAAAGCTCATTGGTGGCAAGACACCTGATCAAAAAATCTGGTTTGGTTTTTGACCACCTTATCAAAAGCTCATTGGTGCCCAGGATACCTGATCAACTCATCCTGCAGTGGATTCCTACCTAAGGTGGTAGAAGAGTGGATGTACCCAAGTTTAGGGGAACCACTATAGATCCTTGTGTCTTCTGGCTTGCTTGTCTTTATTTTTGTTTCTGGCTGTGATTGATCTGTGATTAGTTAGGATCTGTGATTAGTTTCTTTTGTAGGTTGTAATTAGTTATTTGTTGTGTTTAGATTTATTATTTGCTTCCATGTTCACTCAGATTACAACAACTGTTGTAAAAAAATTTTAAGCACCATACTCTATTCACCCCCCTCTAGAGTATTTCAGATCTAGCTGCACTTTCAACCACTATAAATTTTTGTGTATTGTGTTTTGTACTATGCTGGTATTGATTCTGATAAGATTGTTGTGTTGTGATTTTAATCGATAATTTGTCTATGTTTTTAAATTGGACCTATTCACCCCCCAGGTGATTAGTTGTTCTTGAAATCAAGACTTTCACAGGCACATGTGTCCGGTCCTTGTCCACTATCGACTACCAAGATGACTGGATCATGTACTTAGGGTGTGGTCACCACCTCACCGGGGATGAGTCAAAGTTCTCCTCTCTGCTGACATTCTCAGGTAACAAAGCTATCATAACCGTCGATGATACTGTGCATGCAGTATTGAAGGAAGGTGTAGTATCTTTGAGTAGTAATAAGGGTCCACTCACGTTGAGGATTGTTTATCACGTACCAGGCATGAAGAAGAACATTTTCTCTGTGACAAATGCAGTGGATGCGGGCTATCACGTTCTATTTGGTCCAACAGAAGTGAAGTTTCTTCACAACATGTCAGCGATTAAGGCTGACGTTGCTCATGTGGGGAGAAGGGTGAGGAACTTGTTTGTGTTATCAACAAGCTCCTATGTTGATCGGATGAGGGCCAATGATAGCGATGTTATCTAACATGAGCTGCTGGGACACGTTGGGATGGATAAGCTAAAAGTCGTGGCAGTGAAGAGCCTTTTGAAAGGCTTGCCTAAGTTGTCATCCTTCGACGACGGTCATGTGTGCATGGGATGTCAATATAGAAAGGCTCATCGTCTTCCATTTGATAAGTTGTTGACCAGGTGTAAAGCACAATTTGAGTGTATACATGGTGATCTGATGGGGTCGTCCGTTACAGTCAGCCTTGGAGGCAGCATGTATATGCTGGTCCTGATTGATGACTACACGAGGTACACTTGGGTGCACTTTATAAAGGAGAAGTCAGAAGCTTTCCAATTGTTTTTCGAGTTCAAGGAGCTGGTGGAGGGCCGTCTTGGCCTGCGAATCAAGAAGTTGAGAACAGACAGCGGAGGTTAGTTTGTTTCAACTGAGTTCTCAAACTTCTGCAAGAAGCATGACATTCAAAGGGAGCTCACTTGTGCTCATAATCCACAACAAAATGGAGTAGCATAGCGAAAGATCCGTCATCTGACGGAGACTTGCAAGTGTTGGCTTTATGCTAAAGGCATTACAAGGTCCTTTTGGGTGGAAGGGATGACCAGTGCTGTAATACCCCCTATCCGTCGCATAGCATATAGCAGTAGGTCCGGCCGGGGCACGACGCCATATACCACAGACAGACCGGGTGGTTACTTAAAGGAAACCATCCAACTAATCATAGCGTCCTATACAGAGAATTCTAGCGGAAGTAGTTAATATAAGTTGCAATAAAGAACCCAGCACTAAAGCATGAATGTCCACTAAAAATAGCCAACCAGGAATGAAGTACATACACCAGTACTGGCCTTAAGGCCTTACAAAATGTTTACTTAATGTTACATGATTTACAAACCACGGCACGCAGGCCGGTCATGCATGAATAAAGCAGTAAACACTCCAAATAGGCCTTCAAGGGCCGGCTTCGCAATTTGGGTTTTAGCCTGCTATTGACTGCTTGGTCCAGCAACACCTACAAGCAACATAACCACCGCACGGTGACAAACAAAAAGGCAACAGTCAGCAATGCTGACCAAATTATAACGATCCCGCCCCCAACTCGGGGCGACGATGCTCCTTCCCTATAATTTTATTAGCACAAGCGTGCAATATAATAATATTCATTTCATCACAGGCGTAGGCTCACACGGCCACACACCCCATGCACTCAGGGCACATTCTCGGTGAACCGGTCGATGTCACGTCAGTTAAAGCCATATACATTCCGCACCCACCACCGTTACTTTGACGGCCAAACATATGAGCAATTTGTCTTCCCGGCATAGGTCGCGTCAATTTAAGCCATAGATCGCCGAAGACCCTCATCTATGCCAACGGCAAGTGCCACGTAACTTTAGGTCTCTTTAACCCGAACGACATAGAAGTGGGTACGGTTCCATCTAACCCGTGCTCACGTCGTAACGACAATTTAAGCCATATGCGCAGGTCAAACTTCTCCCGAGTCCCATTTGCGTCACACAATTTCACATAACTCGGTTATGTTCAAGTTGGCTCTCAGGCCTCCATGTTGGCAAGATCACGCATCCGCCCAGTTTTCCAAGTGCACCTTAGGGTTAGTCCCCAAGGCTACCTGTTGTAATCTACCGTGTAGAAAAACCCGAAAAACCACCAATCGCACGGAGTCTTCTCCGGCATTTATGCAATGCAACATCACCGATCCAGACCAACATGTCCGGGTAGGCTTCACACAACATGCTTATATCCGTTCTCGCTTACGGACTCTAACAACAGGGACTATTCATGTCTACCCGAAGGAATGCCTCCAACTCACCGCAAACTCGCTAGAGCGGGCCTCCCTTTTGCAAAAGAAACAGAGCTTAACATGCTCAAGAAGAGGATCGTTACCCTTGCGTTCTTCTTTGGTGCCATGGAAAAGTAAGCGGATGAAAAGCACCGCACTAGTTTTGCCTCCGTGGATCTGGAGTCGGCTCGAGATTCGGAGCTCCTCCAATGGCCGGATCTAGCTCCTTCTTCCTTCCTTGGCTCTCCTCTCTCTCTAAGCTTTAGAAAGATAAGCACTCATGTAAAAGTGAGGGTTTCTAAGGCACAATCACGGGTATATCCCATCAGGAACAACCCCTAGCCGTTGGATCATCAATTAAAGAAACAAACGGCTTTGATTCGGGACTGAAATGTCCAATCTGGAACGCACATGGCCTAGCACACGCCCGTGTCCAGGGCTGTGTGACTCATTCGCCGTCAAAATCGACTCGCCTGGAACAACACACGGGCATCGAACACGCCCGTGTTCTACCTGACACGCCCGTGTTCCACCGGACATGGCCATGTGGCCGGCCGTGTACCCACAACGATTTATCCCGAAAACAACCCGAGCACTGCACGGGTTCTAGGACACGCCTGTGTCCTTGCCCGTATCTACCTCAACACGCCTGGGCTCCAGGCCGTATACATGGTCTCGACACTCGACACTTCGTCGAGCGAAGATCGTCGACCTGACGACATGGCCTTGGACACGCCCGTGTCCTAGGCCGTGTGCCTTCACTCGACACATCGTCAAGCAAAATTCGTCGACTCCCCGGGATGAGTGTCGACACGGGTCGACACGCCCTGCGACAAGCCCATATCGTAGGCCGTGTGCCATGTCTCGACACTTCGTCGAGCGCCGTGTCGACTTGACGGGCTGAGTGTCGACACGGGTCGACACGCCCTGCAACACGCCCGTGTCGCAGCGAAATTCATCGACCTCTCGACTAACTCGACGACAAAAGCCTGACACGCCCTGGGACACGCCCTTGTCCCACGTCGTGTGCCTCCTGCCAGAACCCAAAACTGGCCCAAAACGTCACCCGTCGCTCCTTTGAGTTTCGGGGCATTACAACTCTCCCCCTCTTAAAAGAATTTCGTCCACGAAATTATATAAAGGAAAGACATGTACAAAACCAAAATTTGTACCTGTGCGGACAACTCCGGATACTCGTCAAGCATAGTCTGCTCTCGCTCCCAAGAGAGCTCCTCACGACCGCAATTGTCCCACCGGACCTTGACCATCCTGATTGCTTTATTGCGTAGCTGCTTGACCTCTGAGTCCTCAATCCGCACAGGCTTGACCTTTGTCGTCAGCCCACTATCCACCGGCACTTGATCTACCGCGATCACTTGCGTAGGCTCTTGCAATGCCTTCCGAAGCACCGAAATATAGAATACATCGTGTAATCCACCAAGCTCTACTGAAAGCTTCAACCGATAGGTCGCTTCACCAACTCGCTCTAGAACCTCAAACGGCCCAAGGTACCTCGGGCTTAGCTTTTTCAATCGCAGCACCCGCGAGACACCCTGGAACGGCTTGATCTTTAAGTACACATAGTCGCCCACAGCGAACTCCACGTTCATGTGCTTGGCATTATAGTACTTCGCTTGCCGGTCCTGAGCGATAAGCAACCTCTCCCTAAAGGTTCTCACCAAAGAAGTAGCATCCTCCACTTCTAATCACTTATACAACTTTGACTCACCCGTTTCTAGCCAAGACAACGGCGTGCGACATCTTCTACCATATAAAGATGGTCTTCCCATTGCTTTCCAAAGTCCAAGACACACATGTGGAGCATGCTTTCCATAGTTCTATTGACCCTCTCGGTCTGCCCATCCGTTTGCGGATGAAAGGCTGTGCTGAATTTTAACTTTGTCCCCAACATTTGCTGCACAAGCCTTCAATCATTGAACGTGAACCGCCCATCTCGGTCACTCACGATGCTGCGGGGCACACCGTGAAGCCGTACTATATTATCTACATATAGTTTTGTCAACTTCTCCACCGGATCATCCTTCCTATGCGGAATGAAATGCGACACCTTCATTAACTGATCTACGACCACCCAAATGGCGTCGTTCTCCTTTTGCGACCTTGGCAAACCGTGCACAAAGTCCATAGATATGTCGTCGAATTTCCACTCTGGAATAGGCAAGGACTTAAGAAATCCTCCCAGCTTTTGGCACTCCGCCTTCACCAAGGCGCAAGTTTGGCACTTAGCTACGTAGAGCGCCACATCTTTCTTCAAACCAGGCCACCAAAACAGTTTCTTCACATCGCGGTACATCTTTGTGCTCACCGGGTGAATCGAGTACTTGGTATGGTGTGCCTCGTACAACAATTCCACCCGCAAATTTCCCACACTTGGGACGCACAAACGACCATCTTTCCAAAGCAATCCGTCCTCCACAACGAATTGGGAATTTGACCCATCTAGAGCCTCTACCATGAACTGCTTCATGTGAACATCCATATCCAAATCATGCCGAATCCGATCAACCAGGTCATATTGGACTTCAGTCCAATTCAGTACTGCTTTAGCACTTTCTTGCCGATCCACACAAAACAATCTCCAACGCCTCCAACACCCGCACTAACCGCTCATCATGCATCGATAGCCAATTGGCTTGAGCTGGGGCTCGGCGACTCAATGCGTCCGCAACCATATTATCTTTACCAGGCACGTAGTGGATCTTGAATGTATAGTCTCCCAAGAACTCCATCCATCTATGCTGCCGCAAATCTAGATCCTTCTGACCAATCAGATACTTCACGCTCTTGTGACCGGCGTAGATATCCATCTTCACACCGTACAAATAATGCCTCCACAGCTTCAAGTCAAAACTCACGGCCGCTAACACCAAGTCATGGACCGGATAGTTCCTCTCGTGCACTTTTGGCTGTCTCGCGCCATAAGCTATTACACTTCCGTGTTGTAGTAGCACGCAACCCAAACCGCTTCCCGAAGCATCGCTATTAAATCTCATAGCCTTTGGTCCCACTCGGCGAAGTCAGCACAGGCGCCGTGTTCAACTGACATTACAACTCCTCAAAATCTCACGCGCACTCCGGCGTCCAAAAGAACTTTCGCACCTTCCTCGTCAAAGTAGTGAGGGGTAACGCTATCCGCGACAAGTTCTCCACGAAGCGCCTGTAATAGCCGGCAAGCCCCAGAAAGCTCCGGACACCCGCTACCGTAGAAAGCTCATGCCACTCTCACATCGCAACAATCTTCGCCGGATCCACTGCAATACCTTCCTGACTCACTATAAGACCGAGGATGCCACTGAGGATGACCAAAACTCTCACCTCGAGAACTTGGCATACAAATGATTCCTCCTTAGCGTCTCCAAAACCAAAAGAAGATGCTTGAAGTGATCTTCCTTACTCTACGAGTACACCAGAATATCATCGACGAAAACGATCACAAAATGGTACAAGTACTCCCGGAAGGTCCTGTTCATCAAATCCATGAACACTGACGGCGCATTAGTCAGCCCAAACGGCATGACCGTAAATTCGTAATGCTCGTATCCTGTACTGAACGTTATCTTAGGGATATAACTCTCCCTTATCTAATTTAGAGTACGCCATTGACCCGACCAACTGATCACAAAGATCATCGATCCTTGGGATTGGGTACTTGTTCTTTTCCATTAACTTTTTGAGCTCCCGATAATCAATACATAGCCTCAAGCTTCCGTCCTTCTTAATGAAGAGGGTCGGTGCGCTCCAAGGCGAAGGACTTGGACGCACATACCCTTGCTCCAATAACTTTTAGAAGTTGCACCTTCAGCTCCGCCATTTCCTTAGGCGCTAGCCGATAAGGAGAGCGTGACACAGGCTTTGCACCTCGTACTAGCTCAATCATGAAATCTATCTCCCGTTGAGGCGGGGCTCCAGGAAGATCTCTAGGGAACACATCAGGGTACTCTGATACCACTGAAATATTAACCAATGCGGGCTTCGGCTTTGCAACCTCCACTAGTGTACGGAACAGCTCTGCACGAGCACGAACCGCCTACACCACCTGAAGAGCAGACACCAACGTCTTGCTCGACCTATTCGAGCCCGTAAAGGTCGTCTCACGACTTGCTCCCAGCTTGAATGCCTTGCTACCGCAATCTATGTAGGCTTGCTGCTCCGAGAGCCAGTCCATGCCAAATATAACGTCGAACTCCACCAACGGAAGTAACGACGCTTGCAGATCGAACTCCTGATTCCCAATCCAAAACTAAGCGCAACAAATTATACCCACGCACAATGAGCACCAATGGACTATAACGCATCCAATTTGTCTCTTACTATCGAAGGAGGTACTCCGACGCACAATATAATTCCTAATAAAGGAATGCGAAGCTCCCTAAACAAACGGTGCTCTCGCAGATAAAGTAAAGTCATAACAAAGCTTAGCACCAGTAGTTATAAGCTAACATGCATAAGGGCGATAAGTATTTAAAGCAAAACTATCTTTAAACCATACCTGCCCTTACGACGACATGCTTCCTCCAGGGCTTTAGGCACTCACGGGCATAATGCCCCGGCTCCCCATAGTTGAAACATGTGCCCGGGGTCCGACCCGTAGTCGCCCCAGAAGCACCAGAAGGAGCTGGACCCGAAGTCCTATGCTTCTTATACCATTTTCGATATACAGACTTTGAGGTGTTCGGTACTTTGAATGTCGTCTCCTTTGCACTAAAGTCCTTGACTGCTCCTGACATAGCTTTCTTGGCCTTCTGAGCACCTTTCCAACAGTCTCGAGCAAAGTGCCCTTTCTTTCCACAAGTAAAACATGTGTAAGTAGCTTTGCTAGTCGATGCCATAGCCCCTTTCTCCAGCATTCCAATGGATTCAACTCTTATGGGGCTTGCATAGTTCGATACCATGGTCGCTGGCATCGGGAGGGTCTTCCTCAAATCTGCCTCCAAAGATCTAGCTGATTCCACCAAGGCTCGGAATCCCAATAACTTTGGTCCTAGCAGTAGAACTCGTAACTCGGCGCGCAGGCCATTATAAAACCTATTGACTGTAGCTTGCTCATTATCCAACTCGAAGCATGGGTAGCAGCTTATAATAAGAAATGCTTTCAAGTATTCCTCAACTGTGTGCACTCCCTGCATTAAATGCATATTCAGCTGCTGCCCCGATGGTCTACCAAAGGTCATCTGCTCCATCACGCCAACCGGCGTTGAAGCCACAACAGGGGAGCAGGGTTGTACATTTCCTCCAAGCTGTGCTCCCATCACAGCGAACACCGCTTCAACGATCCTTCTAACGGTTTCATATGAAGGAGGAGTCTCAAACACCTCAACGGGCGCACTATACTCCTCAGAAACGGGAAATTCTGGCGGTCCAGCACCGCTTCTGGTCACCTATAGTGGTACAAAACACCGTTAAGCGACCAAATAAAATTGCAAACAACAATTATAGGAACACGCAGGTTCCTCAAACACGTGTATTTTCATTACTAAGTGGACATTCATGGGTTCTTTTACTGTTATAATGATGACGCACATACATGTGCTCACCACCCCTTAAAAAGAATTCGCCCACGAATTCATTTTAAGCCCGACCAAAACCAGTAGTCTGATACAAAATTGTAACACCCCCGATCCGTCGCATAGCATATAACAATAGGTCCGGCCGGGGCCCAACGCCATATACCACAGACAGACCGGGTGGTTACTTAATGGAAACCATCCAACTAATCATAGCGTCTTACACAGAGCATTCTAGCGGAAGCAGTTAATATAAGTTGCAATAAAGAACCCAGCACTAAAGCATGAATGTCCACTAAAAATAGCCAACCAGGAATGAAGTACATACACCAGTACTGGCCTTAAGGCCTTACAAAATGGTTTACATAATGTTACATGATTTACAAACCACGACACGCAGGCCAGTCATACATGAATAAAGCAGTAAACACTCCAAATAGGCCTTCAAGGGCCGGCTTCGCAATTTGGGCTTTAGCCTGCTATTGACAGCTTGGTCCAGCAGCACCTGCAAGCAACATAACCACCGCACGATGGCAAACAAAAAGGCAACGGTCAGCAATGCTGACCAAATTATAACGATCCCGCCCCCAACTCGGGGCGGCGATGCTCCTTCCCTGCGATTTTATTAGCACAAGCGAGCAATATAATAATATTCATTTCATCACAGGCATAGGCTCACACGGCCATACACCCCGTGCACTCAGGGCACATTCTCGGTGAACCGGTCGATGTCACGTCAGTTAAAGCCATAGATATTCCGGACCCACCACCGTCACTTTGACGGCCAAACATATGAGCAATTTGTCTTCCCGGCATGGGTCACGTCAATTTAAGCCATAGACCGTCGAAGACCCTCATCTATGCCAACGACAAGTGCCACGTAACTTTAGGTCTCTTTAACCCGAACGACATAGAAGTGGGTACGGTTCCATCTAACCCGTGCTCACGTCGCAACAACAATTTAAGCCATATGCGCAGGTCAAACTTTTCCCGAGTTCCATTTTCGTCACATAATTTCACATAACTCGGTTATGTTCAAGTTGGCTCTCAGGCCTCCATGTTGGCAAGATCACGCATCCGCCCAGTTTTTCGGGTGCACCTTAGGGTTAGTCCCCAAGGCTCCCTGTTGCAATCTACCGTGTAGAAAAACCCGAAAAACAACCAATCGCACGGAGTCTTCTCTGGCATTAATGCAATGCAACATCCCCGATCCAGACCAACATGTCCGGGTAGTCTTCACACAACATGCCTATGTCCGTTCTCGCTTACGAACTCTAACAACGGGGACTATTCATGTGTACCCGAAGGAACGCCTCCAACTCACAGCAAACTCGCGAGAGCGGGCTTCCCTTTTGCAAAAGAAGTAGAGCTTAACATGCTCAAGAAGAGGATCGTTACCCTTGCGTTCTTCTTTGGCACCATGGAAAAGTAAGCGGATGAAAAGCACCGCACTAGTTTTGCCTCCGTGGATCCGGAGTCGGCTCGAGATTCGGAGCTTCGAAGCTCCTCCAATGGCCGGATATAGCTCCTTCATCCTTCCTTGGCTCTCCTCTCTCTCTAAGCTTTAGGAAGATAAGCACTCATGTAAAAGTGAGGGTTTCTAAGGCCCAATCCCGGGTATATCCCATCAGGAACAACCCCCAGCCGTTGGATCATCAATTAAAGAAACGAACGGCTTTGATTCGGGACTGAAATGTCCAATTTGGAACGCACACGGCCTGGCATACGCCCATGTCCAGGGCCGTGTGCCTCATTCGCCGTCAAAATCGACTCGCCTGGAACAACACACGGGCATCGAACACACCCGCGTTCTACCTGATACGCCTGTGTTCCACCGGACACGGCCGTGTGGCCGACCATGTACCCCCAACGATTTATCCTGAAAACAACCCGAGCACTGCACGGGTTCTAGGACACGCCCGTGTCCTTGCCCGTGTCTACCTCAACACGCCTGGGCTCTAGGCCGTGTACACGATCTCGACACTCGACACTTCATCGGGCGAAGATCGTCGACCTGACGACACGGCCTTGGACACGCCTGTGTCCTAGGCCGTGTGCCTTCACTCGACACATCGTCGAGCAAAATTCGTCGACTCCCCGGGACGAGTGTCGAGGGTCGACACACCCTTCGACACGCCCGTGTCACAGGCCGTGTGCCATGTCTCGATACTTCGTCGAGCGCCGTGTCGACTTCACGGGCTGAGTGTCGATACGGGTCGACACGCCCTACAACACGCCCGTGTCGCAGCGAAATTTGTCGACCTCTCGAACAACTCGATGACACAAGCCTGACACGCCCTGGGACACGCCCGTGTCCCACGCCATGTGCCTCCTTCCAGAACCCAAAACGTCACCCGTCGCTCCTTTGAGTTTCGTTGCGTTACAAGTGCTACTTATGTTATCAATCGGATGTCTCTGAGTCCGATCAACATGAAGTCTCCTCATGAGATGTCATTTAAGGAGAAGCCTGGAGTTGGACACCTTCGAGTGTTTGGATCTACCTGCTACGTACACATCTCAGATGCTCTATGATGGCGACGATGCTGATGCGGCCGTTGATCCTTGTCATAGAGAGTTCGTGGATTAGGACGATCGTTGCCGCAAGCTAGAAGATGAAATTCTACCACGACGTTTCTTCACCAACACCGCCGCCACTACATGTTTTGCTCAATGTCTGCCGCCGCCATTAAATAAAATATATAATTTTATATTCTATCAATTATTGTTTTAGCCATTTTTATTTTAAGTTTTTATTTCATTTCATGTATGATGGGTGTCAATAAGCATCAAGAGTGTTTAATTTCATGCATTTAATTTTTGTACTGTTTTTATTTCATGACGGGTGCATATAACTATCATAGTTTCATTTTAAATTTTGAATGGTGGAGATGGAGTGGTGTAGGCTATATATAGCCATGTTTATGAAGGATTTGATAGAATAATGAATGATAAGAATTTGAGTCACTAAAATCCTCCTTGAGATCTTTTCCCCCTCCTTTTCAAAATTTGGCCAAGGTCTTCTCCCCCTCTTCTATCTGAACTCCTCTCCCCTTTCCTCTCTCTCGGCCTCTCCTCCTCCACTCTCTAGCCTCCTCCCTTTCAAAACCTGGCCACCATTCCTCTACACAAATCCGACCACTCTCATCCCTACCAAAACCGACCAACCTATTTCCTTTTGGGTGAAATTTGGCCAAGGCAAAGATCCGCTCTTGTGGATACCAACTCCGGCGTGAAGCGACGAAGGCGGATGAGTTTTCTCTCCATCCGGCGTGGCTCCGGCGGAGCCAATGAAGAGCGATCCAAATTAGTGAAATTGGATTCATCAACTCCGATTGGTTAACGAAAACTTCTACCTTCGTGTGTTTCTTTTCCTAGATCTTTCCTGTGGTGGAAAACTTTAGCGTTGAATCTTGATAGATTTAAAATAATCGTGGTTTTCTTCGATCGATTTTGTGTCTATCTTGATTGATTTATTTTTTGAGAGGATTGGCGAATCTCGTTTACTTTTTGTTGGGAGAGATCTACCATTTCTGAATCGTAACTTTTGGTAGATCTTTTTTGGTACAACCTCCGCTCGATCGAACCGGGTGGGTCCATTTAGTCGGAAAGAATATTGGCCTATAGCCTTTATTCCATCCTAAACGGTTTGGCTACCCGTACGTTGGCATCTAATTGATATAATTGCATAGCGTGTGCGCTGCGTTGAGGTTTTGTGCAAGTGTAGAATTAGATCGTTGAGAGCCAATCTTGCTTAGTTTGTCTTCTTTTCGGTGTCAATGTGTGGGCCTACATCATTTTGGTATCAGAGGGAGGTTCACATCAATTTCCTAATTGGCACCCTCCCCATCTTGCCTTGTTCGTCGACACGCACTTGTCTTGCACGTTTTTTTGCCAAAATTTTTAAAAAAATTCTGGTCTGCTAATATCGGCCTAAAATCTTAATTTTCTGCAAAAAAAATCAAAAATTTTTTTAATAATCTCTTATTTATCTTCAGTAAGAAAATCAAAAAATATATTTTATTATCTTAGTTATTAAGCGGAAATAAATTTATCTTTACAAAATTATTTCGGTTAGAGTCTTTTATTCACTACATGTGGACTAGATTAGGTACAAAGTATACCCCGTCTTCTTCCCATATGGCGGACGAACGGGATGCGGGTCACGGTCCCACAGCAATTGAGGAACTCCGTCAAGATTTCACTGAACAGATGACAGCTTTAAGGGAGGCACTCCACGACCTGAGATTAAATCTCGCAGCTCCCCGTAATCAACCCTCCAACCAACGTGCGGAAGGAAATAATAACCATAATATAAACAATAATAATTAACATGTCCCGCATGCACCGAATGAGTTTGATAATACTAGGGTCGTCCGGGTCAAACCCCCAACGTACGATGGATTGGGAGAACCCCAAGTTTTCCTAGATTGGGTTATGAAAATAGAGTGCTACTTTGAGTGGTACAAGTCGACTGACGCGGATAAGGTGCGAGTGGTGAGAATGAAGTTGTTAGGTAGAGCTAAGATATTCTTGTTGAATGAGGAATGACATCTGAGAGCCGAGAATGGTGAATTACTCATTGGTTGGGCAGACATGAAGGCCATGCTGATAGACCAGTACGTCCCTACATACTATCGAACGCAGATGCTTGATGATTTGGCTACCCTTAAACATAGGAATAAGTCGGTCTCTGAGTATATGAGTCTTTTTAAGGATATGATGTTTAGGTGTGATGTAAAGGAGATGTCAGAGCTTACCCTCTCTAGGTTCTGTAAGGGGTTAAACCCCGACATCCAGGGTAAATTACTGCGTCATGGTCACACTGACCTAAACACCACTTTTAATGTTACATTGGATATTAAGAAGCATAACGTTCATAAGAATATGACTCGCTCGTTTCAGAAGGGAAAGTCCGTCTTAGGACCACCACCGACCTTTAGGGAAACCATTCCTAATAGATCATATGTATTGGACTCAAAAGATGTTACTACTAGAGCTTTGTCTTCTTTAGCCTCGACGTCTATGCACCTTGAGATAGTGACTGATACCTCTGAGGATTCTTATATGGATATAGTATCTCTTGATCCTGAAGATGACCAGCTAGGTGAGAGTATTACGTCATGTACGTTAGTGCCCGATGAGTCTGATGATTCTGACAGTGATGGAATCCCTAGTGATTTAGAAGACGATGAATGGGATGATTACATTCTGATCTGTGAGAGTATTCCGTTACTTATTATTTGCACTGCTAGTGTTGTATCTGATCACCCTAGTATTGAGTGCCCTCTCCAGGATACAATCCCCATCGTGATAGAGTCTACGATCGCACCCACTGAGATTGTATCTGAGTTATCTGAGGAGCCTGAGAGTGAGGATTGCCCTATTACTATTGTGGATGAGTTACCATCTAAGGGAAGGGTACTTTTGGACGATTCTTGTGTTATACACCCGGATGAGAGTTCCTTGATGTTGTCACCATTGGGTGAAACTTATACTAATTAAAATGTTATCCCGGGTTTGATTTTGCCGACCCTTCCTCCTGATTATTTGCCCAGATCAGTGGAATTTTTAAGACGCGGAACTGGTAGTACTAGTCTGAGTTTTTGTGTCACGCCCACTCTATTAGTTCCTACATTGGCGTTGTCTCAGTTTATAAATATTATTAAGTTGAGCGCACTGTTTTTTGTACTGTACACCGCAACCCATATATCTGCCTGCGCGTCACATTTGACAATTCATTTTCCTGCATGTATGTTTACGGTTCTGTCCTCGACTGCGACTGTTTCTGACTCTTTGGCTATTGTGCCTCTGGATGTGGTGTCCCCTAGAAATACTTATATACCACACCCGGTTGCACGCATTTACCCACCGCCTTTTGATGACCCTCATGTCCACACGTTAGTGACTATAGTTGGGTCCCTAGAGTTGTATCGCTCGCACATCCTTTCACATCCGGGAGAGTCCAACTCTATTGTTCATGATGAGCGTTACTCCTTGGCATATCTTCGTGCCAAGTGTGAGTATATTAAATATAAAATAAAACTGTGAATTTGAATCCCGTTAAAATCATCTTTGATTATCAGACTCCCGTGCCACCTGACTTAACCCCCTTATCCTCTGTATTTGGGTTAAGACATGTAGCACATGAGTTCACTCCTCAAGGCGGTAAGATACTTATGCGCACTTTTAAAAAATTACTCAATCAAGTTGCATCTTATTACTTACATGCTAGCTTATCGCCGAATGATATCGTTCATGGATATAAAGCACCAGTGCCATTTGACTTGATTTCGTTATCGCCATATTATAGGTCAAGTCAATTCGCACAAGATTTTGTCTCTCATTCTCATAATTTATATAACATTAGTGAAGCGCTAACCACACAATATACATCTTATCAATTTCATACTAACTTACATAAAAGAGTGTCTCACATTAAGGTTGACGATTTATTTTGGTTGTCTCATCCCTGAACGGATGCCTTCGAGCAATATAAAAAAGTTGGCAAATCAGCGTGCTGGATCTTTTCGGATATTAAAGAAATTAGGAGAAAACACATATCTTTTGAATTTACCCACTGATTGGGGTATTTTCCCTGTTTTTAATATTTCTAATTTAACGTCATATGTTTCTCCACCACTTGAATTATTTGTCTGTCTGTTTAGTTCTACTATATTTTCTAATGGGTTGGGGGGTGAGCTTGTTTCTGGATCGCTCTCTCCATTGGTCTCCAATGGAGGTAAGTTGATTGTTGATGAAGAAACTTTTTCTCTTTTATTGTCTAATGTTTTTCCAAGGTTCCCCAGGACCACCTTTTTGCATGACATGATACTCCAAGATGTACTGCTCTTCTCTCCAAGTGGTGATGTTTGTCGCTACTTGATTTGATGGCGTGATCGTCCGGCCTCCGATGACTCTTGGTGTCTTGAATCAGAGGTTGATCTTTTGGATGTTTCTCTCCTGCGCCGGTACTTTCAGACCAGCTCATCGGTGATGAGTACTTTTGAGCGGTGGAGGATTGATGGCAATGATGTTGATGTGGACGTTAATCCCCATCATAGAGAGTTCGTGGATTAGGACGAACGTTGCCGCAAGCTCGTAGATGAAATTCTACCACGACGTTTCTTCGCCAACGCCGCTGCTGCTACATGTTTTGCTCGACGTCTGCCGCCGCCATTAAATAAAATATATAATTATAAATTAAATAATTATATATTTTATAATCTATCAATTATTATTTTAGCAATTTTTATTTTAAGTTTTTTATTTCATTCATGTATGATGGGTGTCAATAACCATCAAGAGTGTTTAATTTCATGCATTTAATTTTTCTAATGTTTTTATTTCATGATGGGTGCATATAACCATCATTGTTTCATTTTGAATTTTGAATGGAAGAGATGGAGTGGTGTAGGCTATATATAACCATGTTTATGACGGATTTGATAGAATAATGAATGATAAGAATTTGAATCCCTAAAATCCTCCTTGACATCTTCTCGCCCTCCTCTAGCCAACCTCCTCTCCCCATTCCTCTCTTTCGGCCTCTCCTCCTCCACCCTCTAGCCTCCTCCCTTTCAAAACCCGGCCAATATTCCTCTACACAAATCCGACCACCCTCATCCCTACCAAAACCGACCAACCACTTTCCTTTTGGGTGAAATTCGACCAAGGCAAAGATCCCCCTTGTGGATTCCAACTCCGACGTGAAGCAACGAAGGCGGATGAGTTTTCTCTCCATTCGACGTGACTCTAGCGAAGCCGTTGAAGAGCAATCCAAGTTAGTGAAATCGGAATCATCCACTCCAATTGGGTAATGAAAACTTCTACCTTCGTCTGTTTCTTTTCCTACATCTTTCCTGTGGTGGAAAACTTTAGCGTTGAATCTTGATATCTTTAAAATTATCGTGGTTTTCTTCAATCGATTTTGTGTCTATCTTGATTGATTTATTTTTCGAGAGGATTGGAGAACCTCGTTTACTTTTTGTTAGGAGAGATCTACCGTTTCCGAATTGTAACTTTTGGTAGATCTCTTTTGGTACAACCTCCGCTCGATCAGACCGGGTGGGTCTTTTTAGCCAGAAAGATTATTGACATATAGCCTTTATTCGATCCTAAATGGTTTGGCTATCCGTACGTTATCATCTAATTGATATAATTTCATAGCGTGTGCGCTACATTGAGATTTTGTACAAGTGTAGAATTAGATCATTGAGAGGCAATCGTGCTTAGTTCGTCGTCTTTACGGTGTCAACGTGTGGGCCTGCATCACTCTGAGGACAAAGCTAGATGCTAAGGAAAGGAAGCTTATCTTTATAGTCTATGATGAGCGAAAGAAAGGGTGTAAGTGTATGGATCTTATGACGAAGAAGTTCATGGTTTCGAGAGATGTGGTCTTCGACGAGCTAACGTCATATGGAGGTGGCTCCTCTGTGGAGCTGCAGGAATGCAGGGCAGATGGCCAGCAGGGGGAGGCTATTAAGGATCTTCTGGTGGAGCTGCTGTAACAACCCCATCCGTTCATATGATATATTCTAGAAGGTCCGGCCGGGGCCCCACAGGATATACCACAAAACAGTCGGTGAAGGTACAAGATGATACCAGAGTAGCGCATCGCACCTATCACATGCATTCTAGCGGAAACCTACACTACTTGAACTCCTCATGAATGCCCAAACATAAAACTCCACATTGTATATACATATAGGAATGTCTTACAATAAGAACAAGTGTTGGCCTTATGGCCTTACATAGCTTTCATACAGTGGCTACAACTATGGGCGCGCAGGCCGGCCACAACAAAAGAAAACACACAACTCAAACATAGCCTTCGAGGGCTAAACAGCAGCAGCAGCAACACCAGCAGGAGCATCAACCTCTATGCGTCCCGCTCGGCTCTCCAGCACCTGTGCAAGGGACAATCCACCCACCGGTGGCAAACAAAAGCAACGGTCAGCGTTCAGCTGACCAAATTATAACGACCCTACCCCTTCTCTCGGGGCAGCGGTATTTTTCCCTGCAGGCATATCATATCACAAGTATGGCAATATATCAAAATGTGCTTTCACGCACACAAGCCATCACAACCGTTCGCCACCCGGCCCAACGGTCCGTGCACTCAGGGCACATTCTTGGTGTTCTGGCAACCTCTTGCCCACCACCGTATCAGGGTTATCACCCAACGGTAAATCTCTTGAGCATTTACTCCATGGCGTGCAGCCGGAGTTAGTCCTCGGACACCGGGATGGCCCGTAGCCCCCCATTGTGTCATGGCGCGCAGGCCGAAGACTCTTGCTATGCGCTCCAACAGACCGGACCTTTGGTCTCACATCGGACGGACATAGCGCAGGTCGGATCCTCCACCCCCCGTTGCTCAAATCGCCTTGCCTTCTCCGAGTACAGCGTACTCATGGCTATATCAAAGGCGCGGGTCGGTCTCACCAATCCTGTTCCTGGCAGTTAAGCCTGGGCATAAGCCTTACACCCATTTTCTCACAACAACAGCGGGTCTTTCCTGGGCACACCAGTACTTCCTGTTACTCTCTTCACAGGTGGACACCGCACAAGCACAAATGTCAGGGGTCTTTCCTGGGCATACCAGTACTTCCTGTGACTCGCTTCACAGGTGGACACCCTATGACATCAAGCATCACAAAAAGGGCCTTTCCTGGTCTCACCAGTACTACCTGTGCCTCATTCACAGGTTGGACCCAAAACCATCACAAGGCTATTTTCCTGGGCTACCACCCCAGTACTTCCTGCGACTCCTTTTCGCAGGTATAACCCGTAGACTCCTTAACACTACACGTTATCACGGAGTCTTCTCCGGTTCGTATGCAACATCACCAATCCAGACCAACCTGTCCAGATGGGCTTCACACAGCATGCCTATTCCGTACTCCATTTCCGGATCTATATGCACAACAAAAGGGGATTTCAAGAATCACCCAAATGACTCCCAAAAGCAGCCACCTCTTGGTGGGGGAATCAAACGATATGCCAAAACAGAAGCCTTCACATGGCTAGGAAGAAGAGTCGTTACCCTTGACGATCGCTTCGGTGCCATGGCTTGAAAGCTAGCTTGCAAGACTCGCAAGATCGCCTCCTCCGCAACGCTGGCTTCGGATCTCTCGTCGGTAAACCGCAGCACCACCAGCAGCAGCCCCCTTTCCTTCTTCCTCCTCCTTTCCTTCTCTCTTTCTCTCTCTTGAAGAAAGGTTAAGGCCAAAGTAAATGAGAAATCAATCTCTGACTTCGGCCCTTAAGGAAAAAGAAGAAGAGCTTTCAGCCCTTGGATCCAGACTGAAGGAATGGACGGCCACGATTCTGCCAAAAACACCAATTTTGACCAGACACGGCCTCGAACACGGCCGTGTGCCTGGCCGTGTGCCTCAAGCGGTGGTCAACCGACCTATCCAAACCAGTGACACGCCCATGGGACACGCCCGTGTCATGGGCCGTGTCACCAACACGCCTTCAGACACGCCCGTGTCTGTGGCCGTGTACCTGGGTGAAAAAAATCCCAAATCATCCCGAGACTTCACACGGCCTGGGACACGCCCGTGTCCCCGGCCGTGTGCCCAGACACGGCACCCAGACACGCCCTGTCAAAATCATTCGGCGGGCTGAGCTCGTCGTTCCGATTTGACACGCCCTGTGACACGCCCGTGTCACAGGCCGTGTCCCCTATCTCGACACTCGACACTCGACGATCTCGACACTCGACGATCTCGACACTCGACGACACGGCCATGGACACGCCCGTGTCCTAGGCCGTGTGCCTCCTCTCGACTATCGTCGAGCGAAAATCGTCGACACCTAAGTCGACTGTCGACACTGCCTTGACACGCCCTGCGACACGCCCGTGTCGCAGGCCGTGTCCACCTGACACGCCCTGGGACACGCCCGTGTCCCAGGCCGTGTCACCCAAATTTTCCCGTTTTAGAACTTTGGGCTGTTACAATCCTCCCCTCCTACAGGAAATTTCGTCCTCGAAATTCAGAGACAGAGAAGTAACAAAAAACAGCAAGAAACATGTACCAACATCTCACTTATTTATGTTACAATATTCTCGCTCCAAATTACACAAACAGTTCAGGGAATTCTTCTCGCATGGTCTGCTCACGCTCCCATGTCAGTTCTTCACGGCCGCAGTTGTCCCACCGGACTTTTACCATATCGACCGTCTTGTTCCGCAACTGTTTCTCGGCTCGATCTTCGATCTGAATGGGTCTAACGCTCGTTGTTAGCCCATACTCCACCGGCACACGATCATCCGCGATCACTTGAGCTGGATCTTTCACGGCTTTCCGCAGTACCGAGATGTGAAAAACATCATGTAATCCACCCAAGTCCGCCGACAGAGCTAGCCGATAAGCCGCTTCGCCAATTCGCTCAACCACTTCAAAAGGACCTAAATATCTTGGACTCAACTTTTTCAATCGTCGAATCCTGGAGACACCTTTGAATGGCTTGATCTTCAAGTAGACCCAATCGCCAACCGCAAATTCGACATTCCGGTGCTTGGCGTTGTAGTACTTCGCTTGTCGATCTTGAGCAATCAGCAATCTTTCGCGAATAGACCGAATGGTTGAGTTTGCTTCATCCACCTCATTTGGTTTAACAATCCGGGCTTCACCCGCTTCTACCCAAGCTAAGGGAGTACGACACTTCCTTCCATATAGAGCTTCATATGGTGCCATCCCAATGCTTGCTTGGTAGCTATTATTATATGCAAACTCGACCATATAGAGATGATCTTCCCATTTCTTTCCGAAATCAAGGGCGCACATTCGGAGCATGTCCTCCATTGTTCTGTTGGTACGTTCAGTTTGGCCATCCGTTTGGGGATGAAAGGCCGTACTGAAAGTCAATTTCGTGCCCAACAGTCGGTGAACTAGCCTCCAATCATTTGACGTAAACCGCCCATCTCGATCACTTACGATGCTCCGAGGAACACCGTGAAGCCGCACAATTTGATCAACATATAACTTGGCCAAATATTCAACTGAATCATCCCGTCTGTTCGGGAGAAAATGTGCTACTTTGGTTAGCCGGTCAACTATCACCCAAATGGAATCATTTCCTCGCTGCGATCTTGGCAACCCATGCACAAAATCCATGGAAATATCATCAAATTTCCACACTGGGATCGGCAGTGACTTCAAATATCCGCCCGGCTTTTGGCATTCCGCCTTCACCATCGCACATGTTTGGCATTTGGCCACGTATAGGGCAACATCTTTCTTGAGCCCTGGCCACCAGAACAGTTTCTTCATATCGTTGAACATCTTTGTGCTCCCGGGGTGAATGGAATACTTCGTATAATGTGCTTCATACATCAGTTCTTCCCTCAGTTTCCCCACATTTGGGACGCACAAACGGCCATCTTTTCGTACAAGACCGTCGTTCCAGGTGAATTTGCCCTCTGGCCCTTCATTCACATAGCGTAAGAGATCTTCATCCAACTCCGTTGCCCGTCGAACTCGGTCCGCAAGGTCACATTGCACCTCGATCCAGTTCAAACATACAGTGGTAGTGGAATTTTTGTCAACACAATAGATCTCCAATGCTTCCAACTCCTGGATAAGACGTTCCTCATGCCTTTGTAACCAATTTGCTCTAGCCGGAACTCGCCGACTCAAGGCATCCGCGACAACATTTCCCTTCCCGGGTGTATAGTGAATCTCGAAAGTGTAATCCCCAAGGAACTCCAACCACCTTCGTTGTCGCATGTTCAACTCTTTCTGCTCCAAAAGGTACTTGAGGCTCTTATGATCCGTATAGATCTCCACCTTCACGCCATAAAGGTAGTGTCGCCACAGCTTCAGTGCAAAAATCACCGCCGCTAGTTCCAAATCATGGACGGGATAATTTCGCTCGTGCACCTTCAGTTGGCGTGAGCCATAAGCAATAACCTTTCCATTCTGCAGAAGAACGCAGCCTAAGCCGCTCCCTGAGGCATCACTATAAATAACAAAACCATCGGTCCCACATGGCGAAGACAACACCGGCGCCGTGGTCAACCGAATCTTCAGCTCTTCAAAAGCTCGTGCACACTCTGGCGTCCAAACGAACTTCTGATCCTTCCGCGTCAGTGTGGTTAGTGGCAAAGCGATCCGCGAGAAGTTTTCAACAAATCTTCTATAGTAGCCCGCAAGTCCAAGGAAACTCCTGACCTCGGCCACGGAAGACAACATTGGCCACTCCTGTATGGCCCTTATCTTCGCTGGATCCACTGCAATGCCCGCTCCACTCACCACATGGCCCAAAAATGCCACTGACGATAGCCAAAACTCGCACTTCGAGAACTTGGCATAGAGCTGATTTTGCCTCAACGTGTTCAACACCAACCGCAAGTGAATCTCATGTTCAGCTTTCGACTTTGAGTACACCAGGATATCATCAATGAACATTATCACAAACAGATCCAGGTACTCACGGAAAATGCGGTGCATCAAATCCATAAACACAGAGGGCGCATTGCACAGTCCAAATGGCATGACTGTGAACTCATAGTGCCCATAGCGTGTTCCAAATGCAGTTTTGGGAATATCACCTTCCCGAATCTTTAACTGGTAATAACCAGACTTCAGGTCCAACTTCGAATAGACAGTAGAACCTACCAGCTGATCAAATAACTCATCAATCCGGGGGATCGGATATTTATTCTTCTCGGTCAGCTTATTTAGTTCACGGTAGTCGATGCACAATCGCAATCCACCGTCTTTCTTCTTTACAAAAAGCACAGGCGCGCTCCAAGGTGACATACTTGGGCGTATATACCCTTGCTCTAGCATTTCTTGCAGTTGAACCTTCAATTCCGCCATCTCTTTTGGCGCGACGCGATATGGCGAGCGGGCCACAGGTTTCGCACCTGGCACCAACTCGATCGTGAAGTCAATCTCCCGCTGGGGTGGTAGCCCAGGGAGATCCGTGGGAAACACATCTGTAAATTCTGCCACAATCGGAACCTCGCTCACATGGGCCTTAGGCTCAACAGCCTGAATTAGTGCAAAGTAACACTCCGCACCCTTCCGGACAGCTTTGAGAACCTGGAGTGCAGACATCAACGTCCCGCCCACTCCTCGCATACCCGCGAACTTTGTCTCCTGTTCGGTATTCTGGCCCAACGTGATTTCTTTGGACTGACAATCAATCATAGCATGCTGTTCCGCAAGCCAATCCATCCCAAAAATCACATCGAATTCCGATATTGGCAAAACAAATGCGGTTAAACAAAAATCCCGACTTCCTAGCTGAACCGCCACATCGCAAGCTTGATCCGCAAGCATCCAACAGCCATTCGGCAACACCACTCTGACATTATCTGTCTTTGCACGACTGGGTATCCCAAGCCGCGTTATAAAATCACAAGACAGAAAAGAATGCGATGCACCTGTATCAAATAGTGCTCGCGCCAGCGTGTCCCGAATCATCACAAAACCTATGACAATCATGTCACACATACAAATCGCAAACATAGGGGTACTAAGCGAAGCATACAAACATTAGCATAAGCAAAACTAAACTCATACCTGTGACCACGTCACTCTGCTTGATGGCCTCCTGCAGGCCAAGATTGTAGACCCGGGGTTGCGCTTGCGAGGCAGAGGAATCCACCACCGCCTTTCCTTTCTCCGCATACGATGCTCCCGCCTTCTTTTCACTCTTCGGCGGCATCCGACAATCTCGCGCAATATGCCCCATGCGGCCACAATTGTAGCAGACCCGAGTATCTGGCTTGGAAGTAGCCCCTGACGTTGCTCCCGTTGCAACTGATGAAGGAGCTTGTCCACTCGGCTTGGACTTCTTACCCCATTTCTTCTTATAGAATGGTTTCCCAGATCGGGGCGCCTTCCACTCCGGTTGCGTCACAGTCAAAGCTCTTTTTCCTTGCACCCTTTTCATATCCTTTTCCAACGCGGTTGCAGTGTCAACCAATGCTTGGAAACCTTGGTTCACAGAACTTGACACAAGGAACCTCAACTCGTCCCTCAGGCCTTCATAGAACCTATTGGTCTTCCGCTGCTCATCAGCAAATATCGAACCCGCATACCGCCCCAAGCGCGTAAATTCATGCAGGTACGCGTCAACACTGCCCTCACCTTGAGTCAACCGTTGGAATTCATTTTCCATGGCTATCCGCTGAGCCACAGGAAGGTGCTTTGCTAGGAACAATCGAGAGAATTCATCCATGGAGACTTGAGCTAACGGACGACCCGCCAAATGATGTAACTCTATCTCATCCCACCACAAGCGAGCTTCTCCTTCAAGCAAGAATGTAGCTAAGGTAACCTTCTGACGCTCCGCCGTGCCAATCGCCGCCATAACTCTCTTGACGCGCGATAACCAATCCTCTGCCTGCGTCGGAGTACCCGCTCCCGAAAATGTAGGCGGATGGAAACTCATGAATCGTGTTAGTTGCTTCTCAGCTGCTCGAGGAGCCACATCCACTACAGGTTCCGGCCTTGCCTCCACCTGTTCTGGCCTAACATCCACTTGTTCCTGCCTAAGTGGCTGGCCTTGGATCATGGTAAATAATGCCTCCGCAACTAACCGCACATGCTCTGCAGACGGTGGAGGTGTAGGCACCTCAGCTGGTGCCCTACTCTCATCAGAACGCTGGGGCTCAGACGGCCCAGCTCCACTTCGTGTCACCTAAAGGTGGACAAGACACATACATTAGCGTTCGTACCCAAGCAAACAACACAAAATAGGAACACACAGGTTCCCCAAACAAACAAATTTGCATTCCTATCATGGACATTCAGGAGTTCATTCGTAGACTTTGGTTTGCACAAACACGTGCGCGCCACCCCACAAAAGAAGTCGACCACGACTTCGAGAGGGAAAGACCAAAACAACCGATACCAAAAATGTAACAACCCCATCCGTTCATATGATATATTCTAGAAGGTCCGGCCGGGGCCCCACAGGATATACCACAAAACAGTCGGTGAAGGTACAGGATGATACCAGAGTAGCGCATCGCACCTATCACATGCATTCTAGCGGAAACCTACACTACTTGAACTCCTCATGAATGCCCAAACATAAAACTCCACATTGTATATACATATAGGAATGTCTTACAATAAGAACAAGTGTTGGCCTTATGGCCTTACATAGCTTTCATACAGTGGCTACAACTATGGGCGCGCAGGCCGGCCACAACAAAAGAAAACACACAACTCAAACATAGCCTTCGAGGGCTAAACAGCAGCAGCAGCAACACCAGCAGGAGCATCAACCTCTATGCGTCCCGCTCGGCTCTCCAGCACCTGTGCAAGGGACAATCCACCCACCGGTGGCAAACAAAAGCAACGGTCAGCGTTCAGCTGACCAAATTATAACGACCCTACCCCTTCTCTCGGGGCAGCGGTATTTTTCCCTGCAGGCATATCATATCACAAGTATGGCAATATATCAAAATGTGCTTTCACGCACACAAGCCATCACAACCGTTCGCCACCCGGCCCAACGGTCCGTGCACTCAGGGCACATTCTTGGTGTTCTGGCAACCTCTTGCCCACCACCGTATCAGGGTTATCACCCAACGGTAAATCTCTTGAGCATTTACTCCATGGCGTGCAGCCGGAGTTAGTCCTCGGACACCGGGATGGCCCGTAGCCCCCCATTGTGTCATGGCGCGCAGGCCGAAGACTCTTGCTATGCGCTCCAACAGACCGGACCTTTGGTCTCACATCGGACGGACATAGCGCAGGTCGGATCCTCCACCCCCCGTTGCTCAAATCGCCTTGCCTTCTCCGAGTACAGCGTACTCATGGCTATATCAAAGGCGCGGGTCGGTCTCACCAATCCTGTTCCTGGCAGTTAAGCCTGGGCATAAGCCTTACACCCATTTTCTCACAACAACAGCGGGTCTTTCCTGGGCACACCAGTACTTCCTGTTACTCTCTTCACAGGTGGACACCGCACAAGCACAAATGTCAGGGGTCTTTCCTGGGCATACCAGTACTTCCTGTGACTCGCTTCACAGGTGGACACCCTATGACATCAAGCATCACAAAAAGGGCCTTTCCTGGTCTCACCAGTACTACCTGTGCCTCATTCACAGGTTGGACCCAAAACCATCACAAGGCTATTTTCCTGGGCTACCACCCCAGTACTTCCTGCGACTCCTTTTCGCAGGTATAACCCGTAGACTCCTTAACACTACACGTTATCACGGAGTCTTCTCCGGTTCGTATGCAACATCACCAATCCAGACCAACCTGTCCAGATGGGCTTCACACAGCATGCCTATTCCGTACTCCATTTCCGGATCTATATGCACAACAAAAGGGGATTTCAAGAATCACCCAAATGACTCCCAAAAGCAGCCACCTCTTGGTGGGGGAATCAAACGATATGCCAAAACAGAAGCCTTCACATGGCTAGGAAGAAGAGTCGTTACCCTTGACGATCGCTTCGGTGCCATGGCTTGAAAGCTAGCTTGCAAGACTCGCAAGATCGCCTCCTCCGCAACGCTGGCTTCGGATCTCTCGTCGGTAAACCGCAGCACCACCAGCAGCAGCCCCCTTTCCTTCTTCCTCCTCCTTTCCTTCTCTCTTTCTCTCTCTTGAAGAAAGGTTAAGGCCAAAGTAAATGAGAAATCAATCTCTGACTTCGGCCCTTAAGGAAAAAGAAGAAGAGCTTTCAGCCCTTGGATCCAGACTGAAGGAATGGACGGCCACGATTCTGCCAAAAACACCAATTTTGACCAGACACGGCCTCGAACACGGCCGTGTGCCTGGCCGTGTGCCTCAAGCGGTGGTCAACCGACCTATCCAAACCAGTGACACGCCCATGGGACACGCCCGTGTCATGGGCCGTGTCACCAACACGCCTTCAGACACGCCCGTGTCTGTGGCCGTGTACCTGGGTGAAAAAAATCCCAAATCATCCCGAGACTTCACACGGCCTGGGACACGCCCGTGTCCCCGGCCGTGTGCCCAGACACGGCACCCAGACACGCCCTGTCAAAATCATTCGGCGGGCTGAGCTCGTCGTTCCGATTTGACACGCCCTGTGACACGCCCGTGTCACAGGCCGTGTCCCCTATCTCGACACTCGACACTCGACGATCTCGACACTCGACGATCTCGACACTCGACGACACGGCCATGGACACGCCCGTGTCCTAGGCCGTGTGCCTCCTCTCGACTATCGTCGAGCGAAAATCGTCGACACCTAAGTCGACTGTCGACACTGCCTTGACACGCCCTGCGACACGCCCGTGTCGCAGGCCGTGTCCACCTGACACGCCCTGGGACACGCCCGTGTCCCAGGCCGTGTCACCCAAATTTTCCCGTTTTAGAACTTTGGGCTGTTACAGCTGCATGTGTCACCAGGAGCTCCATGTGTTTCTAGCTCTAGGTTGGAGGCTTCTAGTTCAGGAAGTAGGGGGAGCGTTGCTCCAAGGTTTCCTGGGAATGGAGCTGATTCAGAAGAAGCAGCTGAGGTTGTTAGCAAGGCTCAGACCCTTCAGAGATCGAAGAGGACCATTAAACCACCTGCTCAATATAGCGAAGGAAATGTGGTGATCTTGGTCTCTTGTTTCTTCGTAGACCCTCTGGATGAGGGAGAGCCTCTAGATTTGAAGACACTACTGGTGTCAAGGAGTGGGAAGATGTCATGAATGAGAAGATGGATGCCCTCAGGAAGAATGAGGACCTTGTCCCCAAAGTCAACAGCATTACTCTTGACACATGCAAGTGGGTCTACAAGCTGAAGAAGAAGACGGATGGGAGCATCGAGTGGTAGAAGGCTCGCCTTGTCGCTCAAGGTATTTCTCAGCAGTATGGAGAAGACTATGAAGAGACATTCAGTACTGTGGCAAAGATGACTTCAGTTCGGGTGGTGATGACTTTGACGGCTTGTCAGGGCAGAACGATGTGGCAGCCAGACGTAAAGATTGCTTTTCTTTACGGGGAGATCGATAAAGACATCTTCATGGTTCAACCGCCTGAATACATGTTTAAAGATCATCCAGGATACGTCTGCAAGATCAGGATGGCTCTTTACAGCTTGAAGCAAGCATCACAGTCATCGTATGGAAAGATCACATAATATCTCCAATTCTACGGTTATTTTGCCTTGGACTTGGATTTGAGCTTGTTCATCAAGAAGAAGGGGGAGCTTCAGGTCTTGGTGCTGTTGTACGTGGGCAACATGATCGTCACGGGTAACTCTGAGGAGGAGGTGGCTAGGTTCAGGGCAGAGCTAGCCATTCGGTTTGAGATGACTTGGCTGAGCTCAACCACTTCCTTGGACTCGAGGTGGAGTGGAAAGAGAGTGGCATACTTGTTTCCCAAAAGGGATATGCAGATCAGATCGTTCAGCGATTCAGCATGCGGGAAGGGAAGAGTAGTTCTACTCCTCTTGAGGTTGGTATCAAGCTTCAGCGAGATGAGGGGAGGATACTTCCTATTCCTCTAGTGTTTTGTGCTCTAGTGGGGAGCCTTATCTATTTTACGATTACAAGGCCAGACATTGCATATGATGTAGGCCGAGTAAGTCAATATATGACGGATCCTTGGAAGCCTCATCTGATGACGACAAGGAGGATTCTGATGTATGTGAAGTCCACGTCTGACATGGGTCTCCTTTTTGGGAGAGACATGAGCTTCAATATGCACGACTATACATATGTTGATTATGGGGGAGATTCAGATGACCTGAAGTCAACTTATAGTTTCGTCTTCACATGTGGATCAGCAGGGATTTCTTGGTGCAGTAAGAAGTAGGATTCAGTGTCCATCTCTACTATGGAAGCGGATTACAAGGCTTCGGCCTTGGCAGCTCGGGAAGCCCTCTAGTTTAGGAGGCTAGTAGAGGACGTCCATGAAGAAGTGCGCGGTCCTACTCTGTTACGTGGTGATAATGAGAGTGCTCTGAAACTGGCTAATAATCCAGTTTGTCACACGCGGACCAAGCACATTGAGATTGATCACCATTTCATTCAGGAGAAGGTGTTGGAGGGGTCTCTCGTGGTTGCACATGTGCATAGCGAGGACAACATCACAGACATCATCATGAAGCCGCTGTCAAAAGGTCCATTTACTCGGTTACGGGGATTGCTATGGCTGGTCTCCACTACTCACTTCAAGGTGGAGTGTTGAAATTATTGAAGTGAAAGTGGCAGCCTGGGCGGACTGTTCGGGCAGACTGTGTGGACAGTCTTGGCGATTTCGGTGGTCGGACCGCACGGTCTGAGCGAACTGGACTGGCGACTAGCTAGGTTGGCTAGTGTTCCACGGCATGTTTCCCCAGGATGGTTTCAGGCAGATAGGACAGTTATCCGTTCAGTTGCCAATTTGAGCAGCTGGATCTGGAGTTCGCCGGTTTGGTGCAGACTGTTTTTGTATCTGCAGGTGCTGTGTTTGAACTAGGGATGTCTGGTGGTGTGGACTTGGTTTGTTTTGGACCAAGTCCAGGTTGGCTTAGTTCGGGAGGTCGCAGCGACCTGCGTGGACTGCATTCTCCGTCTGCCTAGATGGGCAGTAGTGTCTTGTGCGACTTGGCTGCGAGCTTGTTTTCTTCGGTCTGGAGCTTAGTCCGCAAGTGGGCGGACTGAGGTGGTACTAGCTAAGTCCGCCTGTTTGGTAGTCTTGTCTGGTCAGGCTTGGTGGCTTGTTAGAGGCTTGATTTCCGGCCTTGGAGGTTCTACCTTGGCGGACTCACTCTTGACTTGACGCAACAGTCTTGTGTGTATCTGCAGCCTTTGCGGATACACATGGTGCTCGCACTGGATAGGGCAGTTATCCTATCGCGTATGACGGTGATCACACACCTCTTTGCGCCTATAAATAGGACGTCCTTGTCACATCAAATGGTACCGAGTGAACAGTAAGTCAACTCGCGAAAGTTGTTGCGGTTAAGGTTTTCTATCTGCGTGATTTGAAAAGGCCGGTTTGACCGGTTTGTGCTGTGCAGGTTGTGCAGATAGAGCTGAAGAGCCATGAACTTGGTTCTGACAGCGGTCAGGTACAGTGCGGACTCTGCGGGTAACAATCAGCGGTTTACAGCCGGTTGCGGCGTGCGACTTAGCGATTTCTCTACTGCAACTTCTTCCCGGTTCAAATAAGTTGTCCGCCTATGGAGGGTTTGTTCAGTTTGGTGGCAGCAGTCTGCTTGAACTGGCGGCTAGGCGACCTCGCGATCAGGTGACTTGCAGTTCAGCAGCTAGAGTTCTTTCTTCTGCATTGGAATAACGGGTAATCTGCGCGGCTTGTTGCGGTCTTGCGACCAGGTGACTTCAGCGGACTTCTTGGCAGTTAGCAGCAGAGCTGACAGTTACTCCAAGAGGACGCGCGATTTGTTTTTCAGCTTGTAATTTTCTTGCTCCATTGGATATATTTGCAATCATGTCTCGTCATGTATGTCTCGCTGTGTAAATATTTTTTGATTAATACAAAACTCTTGCTCTTCTAGTTCTTTCTTGGTTTGCTTGGACTCAATGTGATTGAGTGTTCCTGCGCGTGATGTCCAGTTTTGCGCTATCTCAATTTTTTTACAAATTCAACTCCTAAAATGAGTATTTTAATGTGGCCGGCTTATTTAAAAAAATAACTTGTGATTGTTTGATCTATGGGTTTCCACATGAAAATTAAAAATTAAAATAAGAATATAAGATAGATAAAGATCGACGTAGAATTTAAAATTGAAATAGAGATCTGTATCGTTAGAACATAGTGAAAGGAAAAAAATTCATCCACATGAAAACAAAACTTTTCTTTTTAACAAAATAAGTCCTGAATGATTGAAACTGGATCCTCTTGATTTCGTGCAGAAACTTCAGGGTGTATTTCGCGCAATCTTGCTCTTCCGATTGAAATACAACGAGTGAGTATTTTATATTTTTTAATATTGTAACTATTTTTTTGTCTTTTAGCGCGCGAGAAGTTTAGCCGTTGGATTGATGGAGTGGAGGGTTTTCGCGTCGTTGGATTGAACTCCACCATGGAGTTCCCGCACGAACTTCAGAGAACCCGGATCCTGAATGATAAATGAGTTTTGACAGTGAAAACAAAGATTTAGGCTCTGTTTGGGGTGACTTAATTTCACCAGTAAAGCGATTACGATCGCATGAACTGAGCTTTAACTTAAGGTCTGATTCATGCGGTCATAATCGTTTGACTGGTGAAAATTAGTCCCCCAAAACGGAGCCTTAGAAACATCAAGACCCAATTTGGGAGGGCTATTTACGAAGAAAAAAGAGTGGTGCCAAAAGTAAGGTAAGAAAATGAGCTTTTAGAAATTGAAATTGCAAAAGAAGATTTGTTTGGGTAATTTTTTTTGTATAGATTTTCGGAAAATAGAATAAATTTATATTCTGTTTCGCAAATCTCCGTTGCGGTGACTTTTTATTAAAATACGCGTTCGGGGGAAAATGAGCGTCCCGACAGAAAATGCGTGTTCAGGCGAAAAATGCACGTCCGGGTGAAAAATGCGCACCCGACCAAAATTGCAGGTCGGGGAAAAGGCACCATATTTTTGCCCGGGCGTGTTTTTTTCGCCCGGGTGCGGTTTTTTAGCGTAGGCGCGGTTTTTTCGCGCGGGCGCGGTTTTTCGCCCACCCGAGATATTTTCGCCCGAGCGTGATATTTCTGCCCGGACGTGATAATTTCGCATGGCTGCTATATTTTCACCGTGGCGCCAATTTTTCGGGCAGGCGCGAATTTTTCGGCCGGGTGAGAATTTTTTGCCCGGACCCAAATTTTTCACCCGGGCCCGAATTTTTTGCTCTGACGCGAATTTTTCGCCAGGACATTATATTTTCTGGAAGACGCGATATTTTCGAACGAAAGCAAAGAAATGCAATCGAGGGAAAAAAATAACATCCAGGCGAAAAAATATGCGGCTGGACAAAAAAATCACGAATGGGCGAAAAAAATTGTGTCAAAGCGAAAAAATTCGCGTCGGGGAGAAAAATAACGCTTAGGCAACAAAATCGCACTCGAACAGAAAAACATTCTCGGGAAAAAAACTCTCTCCGGCGAAAAATATCGCTGACGAACAAAAAATTCACGTTTGTGCAAAATGTTCACGACTGGTCAAAAGAACAGCGTCCGGGCCCAAAATTCGTGTCCGGGCCAAAAAACGTACCCAGGCGAAAAAGAAACACGCCCGAGCGAGAAATGCGCGCTCGGGCGAAAAAATCGCTTTCATATGAAAAATTGCCCTCGGGTGAAAAAATCGAGCCTGGGAGATAAAAAATAACGCATGTGCGAAAAACAGCTCCCGATCGAAAAAAACTGCACCCAGGCGAAAAAAAACGAGCTCCGATGAAAAATATCGATCTCGGGAAAAAAATCGAGATCGGGCGAAAATATTTTATCCCGGGCAAAAAAACAGTGCCTCAGCGAAAAACCACTCCCGAGAATATAATTCGCGTTGGACGAAAAATTCACAGCAGGGCGAAAAAAACGCATCCGGGAGAAAAAATCGCGACGGTGCAAAAAATTGGTCTGTGCCAATGAATTACGGTCAGGCGAAAAGAAAACACCTGTGCGAAAAAATCGGTCCGGGCTAAAAAAATGCTTCCGAGCAAAAAAAATTGTGCACGAGCGAAAAAACCACACCCAGGCGAAAAAAACTCGCCCGGGCGAAAAATCGCTCTCGGGCTAAAAAATCGGGTAGGCAAAAAATTCGCGGCCGAGCGAAAAAAATGTGCTCGGGCGAAAAAGATTGCGCCCGTGAAAAAAAATTACAGTCGGGCGAAAAAAATCATGCTCGGGCGAAAAAGACATGCATGTGCGAAAAAATCGGCGTAGGCGAAAAAAAATCTCGTCCGGGTAAAATAAATCGTGCACGAGCGAAAAAATCACACCCGGGTGAATAAAATACGCTCGGGCGAAAAACCCGCTCCCGGGAGAAAAATGCCACCCCGGGCGAAAAATTCGCGTCCGGGCGAAAAATTCGCACACGGGGAAAAAAAATGCGCCCGGACAAATAAACGCGCCCTGGAGAAAAAATGCGCCTGGAAAAAAAATCGCGCTTTGACAAAAAAATCAAGTTGGAGATTTTTTTAATAGATAAGCGTTTTGAGAAAAAAAGTGTTTTTCGAAAAGTTCAAAAAGTAGTTGACAAATGACTTTTCAAAAATAGGAGAAAGTAGAGTTTTTCGGGGGTGCAGTTATGTGCAAATCAAATTTGGCTACGTGCAAACCACGTTAAGTGCAAACCAAATTAAAAAAATCAGGAATACTTGTGAACCCGTAAAAAAACGGTCTGCACCTAGCTGTTCTGACAGTTTTTTTTGAAAAAGCGGTTTGCATGTAGCCAAAACCGGTTTGCACATAAATTTACTCTTTTTCGGGATATTTTTTTCTAATGGTAGACAATGCAGACAGTTTCTTAGCTGTGGTAGCATTTTCCAAAAAATAAAAATGAGCTAAAAAACAGTCCCAAATAGGTCCTAAATTTACTAAAAAAAAGTATCGTTTAATTTCAATCTTGATATTGATAAATTTTCATTTACAAATAAATAATTGTTACATTATAAATAATTTATTTTAGAAAAATTAATTCAAAACATGAGTAAAGCAAAATTAAATCAGTTTAAAATTTAAGAGGAATGCTTATAATGATTTTGATCTCTACCACAAACAAAAGTGATAATCTTCATTATTTGAGTTTTTATACCAACTCTTTCCGAAGATCCGGTTGGCCCTAATAGATTCACCCCCAGATTGGCCTCATGCCCACTAGGCCTACTCCATATGTCTAGTCTCCGCACTCGTGCGAATTTTCGTCCCTATACCTGCTCTTAGATCTGGTTGTCACAGGTGAGGAGAATTTTCAATTCACTTGATACAAAGATCAGAAATCAAATATAAAAACACCAAAATACACTAGGAATAGATAAAACTCGAGTTAAAGTCCTTAGTGCTGGTGCCGAAAAAATCTAAGAAGAGTCGCTTGAATTCATCGTAGTGAAACGCACATCGTTTTCTTGAATATCGTTGTTGCATACGTGTCATTTACTATTGATGATATCGAGTATAGAAGGTGCTTGTGATGGCTGAAACCTTTTTTTTGAAAGATAAGCAGTACATTTCATTCATTAAGAGAATCTAAATGGATCAGTGTTAGTGTTATCATTGTAATCTGTAAGTGGTCAAACAAGTAGTTGTTGAAATTGTTGAAGTGAAAGTAGGGGGTTGATCAGGCAGACCGCACGGCCTGAGCGGACAATCTTACAGACTGGTGGTGCAGCCTGAACGGTCTAGAGTTGCGGCCTGGTGGTATGTCTTTGGTGGTAGCCGTGCAGATAAGCTGAATATCTGCGGTCTGGTCAGACTGAATTGGAGCTGACGGACAAGGTGAACTATTGTTCGTGTCCGCGGATCTCGCGCCAGAGGTTTTCTGGTTGTGGACTTGGTCACGATCTATGACAAGTTCAGATTGATCGCGGAGTCCGCAATATCCGCTGGTTGACCGTGTGGTCTGTGCCTTTGGTCGTTGACATTGTTGTTGCGGGCTGGTGCGGTGTCCGCATGGATGCGGACTGTCTTCTATCACGCCTTCTTTGATGACAGGCGGATAGGCTGGTGTCCGACATTGTCCATGCGGAATGAGCGGACTCCTCTGTGCTAATTGTGGGCTGCAGTGGTGTTTTTATCTATTATGGGGGTGATCACACTTCTCTCCGTGCCTATAAATAGGACTCCCCTGTGACATCATAATTATCTGAATGAACAATAAGTTGAACGTTGGTTAATTGTTACGGTCTCGGATTTTCTGTCTGCGCGGTTTGAGAAGAATAACTGGGTTGCTGTTTGCAGGTGTGCTGCTAGCAATGAGAAGCCAGGATTTTGGTGCTGACTGCGGTCAGAGATCAGTGGAGCTTGCGGTTATCAAACAGCGGTTTGCAGCAGGTCGCAGTTGCGGCCAACCGGTCTTCTCTCCTTCAGCTTTTGGATGCTTCGGCAAGTGCACCGGTCGCTTTCAAGTAATAATTTTTGGAATAGCTTCCCCGAATGTCAATCTCGAGGGAATGCAGGTTGGGTATCGTGATAGCGTCGTAAAAGATCGTTACTAAGAGTTAAACGAAACAACAGGGGGGGGGTTGGTTTTTGATTCCTAATGTTATCAAAACAAAACGAGAACTAATGCGGGTCATAAGCACCGCTTCGCTTGGTGGATGGAACTAGTACAAACTGATATGCTGTGCTTCGTGAGGCGAATGGACGGAGAGCAAGCAGATGGAATGAACACACGTGTGGAGAGTGAGGGTCGCAATCACCTCTTCAACCACCAACACTAGCCTTTGCCACAGTGGTTCTAGTGCGCGAGTGGAGTGGATGTGAATGGAGGCGAGTGCTTCACAGCTAACAAAAAATGATGTAACTAACCCAAACAAACTTCATTCATAGACAAATAAAAGCAAATTCAGGTTCATTACAAGCTTTAGAGTACAATCCACTACGGAGAAGAAGTAGAATAAATCGAAAGTGGGAAAGCCTAGCCGTGATTCTTGGCCGGAGTGGTGGGTTGTCAGTACACTTCTCGACTCTGACCATGGTTGCTTCCAGAGGCAAATGGGTTGTCAATCCACTTGTCTTCCTCCGTCTTCTTCCCTTTCCTTAAATCTTTTCTCCCTTTTGCCCAAATAAATAGTAACGAAAGATCTCTGTTGCACACTCTGGTGGCCAGAAACTCTCCGAAGGGTTGAATATGGTTTCGGATTGCCGGAGAAAGCTTCCCGGAGGCTGGAGATGAGCGGAGGACCTGCGGGGGTGAGAAACGGCACTTCGCATGCAGCAGCGGGGCTGAAAATGAAAGCGATGATGCCCTAATTCGCGGAGCACGGGTTTAAATATTGCAGCAGAAAATCAGAGTGCATGATCAGTGACGCATGACCAGAGGTCGTGCACTCTGGTTCCACTAATAGTGAGATTAGCAATGCCAGAACTCCAGAAAAATAGAATAACCGCGCACGAGCAATGGCGCACGACTAGAGGTCGTGCGCACTATGTCCAATGATCGTGTGATTGCCCCAGACAGAACTTGGAAAAATGGTGAATAGTGCCCACGATCTGTGGCTCACAACCAGTGGTCATGCGCTATAGATCCAATTATCGTGCACAGTATTCCTGTACCATTTGGGGTTCGATAAACAGACCGCACATGACCAGCGGTCGTGCGGTAAGTATTCCACTGACCATGCGCGTGTTAAAACGCACAATCAGTGGCCCTTAGGCAAAAAACATTCCCAAACGATCCTGGAACACACACACGACCCTTGTACCTGCAGTAAAGGCAGAAGAGCCACCGAAATGGGCATTCCACATTCTCCAGACACAGAAAAACACCAAGTAGGGCAAAAGTTTAATAACTACGGAATCGCACTGAAAACGGGCCAAAAGTGCACTTAACATGAAATGGACATAATAACGAATATGAACAATTATGTCTCTAAAGTGTTGTGCAGCAAAGAGAAAACTAGCACAGATGAGTCCAAAAATATGTATATAACTTGGACTCATCACACCCCCAGACTTAAACATTTGCTCGTCCCGAACAAATCATCACTCCGTGGACTAAATAATAGTTAGCTGGCTTAGTAATTTCCGAATACAGTAATGAGAGAAATCAAATATATCATGGGCATAGAAAATAAAAAAGATAAACTTTTTAATTATACTACAGAATTTATACTTTTCGACAGGCATAAATAAATATTGTATCTACTTAAAATTAGAATTCTGGAGAATTGTTCTGTTATATGTAGGAATAAAGTAGGCAGGCCACTCAGGTGAGCTTTGCCAAAGACCGGGGCTTAGGATCACCTCCAAAGAAATCCATCAATATCGGGGGTGATATGCTTGCTCATTCACACTCTCTCCACGGTACTAGCTCGTCAAGCGTGAATCCGTAGGACTTTTAGGATAATCATGGGGCTTAGGCTAAGGTTTGGTAGTCAAAGATAAACATGAAGGCTACATGCAACCCAAGCGAGCAAACAACAAGCTAAACCAATACATCACCTCAGAATTGCACGTGTGACACACCCCCAGACTTAGCTTGAAAATCGGGTGTGTACACGGCCAAACCCGACCAATATCATGATAAACTAGATGAGGATTCCATTTCTCATTGTAATTCTTTTTTTAGATTTTCTCTTTCAATTATCTCTTTTTTTGTTTTCTTTTGCAATCCCCAAATGTTTTAGCAAGTAATTTACTTGTATTCATCTACGACATCACTAGGATTCCACAAATCACACCTCGTGAAAATATTAAATTCACTGGAGCTCATGGATTTTATTGCGATAGGAGGATTGACTTTAGGCTTTGGTGAATGAAGGTGGAGCTGAATCAAAGGAGGGGTAGGCACAAACTTGGCTTGCAACGGTTAGCAGCTAGGACAAGGTAAACAAGGCTCAAACTAGCCAAATTGATGTCCTACATCACACTCACGATTGAATAACCATGCACCAATGCTTCGAGAGTAGCTTGGGGCAATTTCTTAGCCACCAAGAAAGATGATCCTTCCTCCCGACTCGAGCAAAATGAGTCTAGTGACGGCTACACACATCCCTACACTACCGTTCGATTTCACACGATTCAACATTTTTGAGTAAGACAAACAATATTTACATCTGCAGAAAAAGTATAAATCTACGAGCATAAAGAAAAATTATATTTCTACTACTTCTACACAGACCATGAGTGCTCCATTAGGAGCACTGCACGAGTTTCGCACTACTCTATCCTAAAATCTTAAGCCAGCACCACTATTTTAAAATTTACACACAAGCAATGCATTTGACTCGAGTCGCATGCGTGGATAAGATCGCGCTCAAGTGGGTGATTCTGTGTGTACAGCAATGATTTTGAAATAAATAAACAACAATGGGTATGCTATAAAATGTGTGCTCGTGTAGTGACCATATGCATGCTCTCCCCCAGACTTGAATGTGACACTAATAAAACTAAACATTCCATATAATATAAAGAGTTAGGGGTAAGAAGTACCTATGCTCAAAACTAAGCATACCAGTCGTGCTGCGTGGTTGCCCGATAGCGGTAGGTCTGTTGCGCTTCAAAAATTTCCAGCACCTAAGAATTAGAGATCCTACGCAAAACAAGAAAATAGAAATACACGTATAAAAAGAAACACAACACACAAAAAATACCAAGTGGTCCTACTTGGGTTGTGTCCCAGAAGCCCTTTTCTTTACCGTCCTTAAGGTGGACCAAATACTTGTATTAAGCATGATATATAGTTTTTTGTCCACAACAAACTAAATAAAAAAAGCTACGCAAGTCTACCAAGCAGTTTCTAGCATAAACTATCCAACAACTATCAACTAAACGTTGATTTATGATATAGCTCCCCACAAGAGTGAGAAAGGACAGGGCTTGAAGATTTAGGATTCAAGTTTGTTTTACCCAACCGACCCCAAGCCCCTTACTTCTCTCCCTGGAGAGCAACAAAACGAGCGGATCGCAAAAAAATATTCATTTTTCTTTTTCTCTACAGTGGGAGAATGCCACCTAGCGTAATCAACTGACTCTCCATCCAAAGTTTTAGGTTTCATCGTCTTTGACTCCATAGTGGCAACCAGATTCGCCCATGAAACCTTACGATTAAACTGTTTGTCCTTAAATTTAGCATGAGGAGGTGGAGAATCATGCTCCCACACAGATCTAAACTCAGGAATTTCATCAGCATCCTCTTCATGAAACAACAGCTCCTTCCTCTCTTCCTTATCACCACGCTCTTCTACTGAGGTACTTCTTCTCTCCTTCTACTTCCACGTCTCATGCTTATCTCTGGTATCCACATTACTAAATAATTCATCAGTGATAACAATAGGATGGGGTACAGAGGTTCAGTCACGGTGCTAGGAAAGCACGCCGCTTTCACCAAATTTGGTACGACCATCTCCCACTTGGAAAAGTCCAAGGTGGCGCTGTTTTTGCTCAAAAATGGGACTCCCAAGATTGGGATCGAAGTATTTTTGATAGAACCCAATACTTGGAAATCCGCTACAACCTTGGTTCCATCCACAGTACCTTCAACCTCTTTCACCTCTCCTTCAGTCTCCACCAGAACTCCGTTAGCTAAAACAAGTGAAGTACGATCATCTAAATTTAATTTTAAATTAAACTTCTCAACGTCTTGCAACACGAGAACGTTTCTAGAATATCTGGAGTCACAAAGGGTGGGTGTCTTGATGTTGTTGATCGTATAAGCAATCACTAGATCTCTACACAACCCCTCTTCCTCCTCAGCAAGACTCCTCCCCTGACCTACGAGGTTCGTTTCTGTGTTGCTTGGAAGAGTCCCTTGGGGACGCTCAGCTAGCACCTGGGAAAATTATCCGAGTTGCACTTCCAGATTTTGCATAGATGCGGTCTAATTAGACATATTCGATTGAGCGACCTCAACAAACTTCTCCATCATTTCTTTCAAATTACTCTTCCTAGGTGCCAAAGGGATCTGATTATAACCCGGGATTGGTGGCCTCGGTTGGCTCCCAGAGGCTGAAGCATCGAATTGATGATGCCCTAGTTGCCATCACTGGCCACCGGCATTTGGGTTCCACGAAAAGTTGGTGTCATTTCTCACCCCTGGGTATACGCATTCCCATACGGCACACCCCTATTTTTGTTAGCAATGAAATTCACAGATTCGTTCATATTTAGATTATATAGCTCACTAGACAGTTCGTCTCCCGGGAATTCATATGTATGATGGCCATCCCCGCCGCATCCTTGGCAAGAGATTGCCATGATAGGCGTTGTAGTTGGTACAACCGATCCAAGAGCGAATATTCCACGGGTGTTCCTTTGGGTATTTATCCCAGTAGTACAATATATGTTGTGTGAGGCTGTATGTAATGCCCCAAAGCTCGAGGATGTTTGGGCTGAGGAGAGTGGGTAACACGGTCTGGGACACAGGAGTGTCCCCAAGCCATGTCCTACTCTGTCTGAGGTACACGGCCGGAACACAGGAATGTCCATGGCCGTATCCTGCACTCTAGTGCTGCCAGGGTGTCTCGAGTGAGTTCGACGAAATGAGGTCGACAATCCTCGAGTGGGGTACACGGCCTATGACACGGGCGTGTCCAGGGACATTGATGAGTGCGATTATGATAGGTTTTTTACTATCATAATTGTAATCATGTCTACTATTTTCTACCTCTTTATGTAGTAATTTCGCGAGATTAGTTGATAAATTGTCTTATTATGAATAGGAGAGCACAGTTAGGATTTTTGGTTACTCCTTGTATTAAGCTATATATTTATTCTTTCATTTTTCTAATACAGGTAATGCCAACCAATGGAACTAAAAGTCTTGGAGCAAACAGAGATGCCAATAATACACGCGTCCTATGTGGCCTGGAATAGAAGAAACTGGACGCAGGAGATAGAGACTCACACGGGTAGGCACACGCCCGTGTGCCTACTCGTGTCAAATTCTAACACGACTGTCAACCAACCCGTGTCTGAAGAACATGAAGAACAACACGACCGTGTCAGTACCTGTGTCATCTGACACGGCCCACTACCGGACATGCCTGTTCGTGTGGAACTGCCCTAGAACCGTCAACACGACCTGACATACGGCCATGTTGGTACCCGTGTTCGACTTTGTTTGCGGAGACTATAAATTCCTGTAGAAAAATTAGAGGGGACTTTTGGATCATTCTTCATTGGGGAGAACTTCTGGAGTACGAAGTGGAGCATCCAAGGGATGGAGGAATTGAAGGAGATTATTTGTATGCTTTTAATCTTTCTTATATCTCTTTTAATCTCCCCTATCTCTTGGTAATTCAACTTTAATTATCTTTTATTTTGCATGAACTTTAATTTGGAACAATTTGTTAATCATGTATCGTCGTGTTTTCATCGAATTTGAAGTAATTTGTTCGTATGTAGGCTTACAACCAAAGAGTTTTCTCCTAATTATGAATTGCTTATTTGTTTTATATGAATTACAAATCTCTAGATTGAAAAATTGGATGTTTGTGATGATAGTAACATGCTCATATTTTGGTGTTAAATATTTTTGTAATTCAAATTTCATGATCGAGAGATATGTTGTTTGGATACTTGGAATACGAATAAATGGATTCATGGTATTTTAGAGATAGGATTTCATGAATGTATGTAGTAGATAAGGTGTTTTCATTAATGCAAACTTGAGTGTTGTAAATTGTTCGAGAGAAAGTTTACTAACTTAGGTTTAGATTTTGAATTGTTCGAGAGAGAATTCGATAGATGTTTACCCTTTACATTACAACAAATTTGATAGTCTTATTATTTCATGATTATGTAAAATTGAGTTAATGAATGAGTATTTCATGTAATTGCTCATAAACTTTCGGCTTTTTATCATCTTGAATTCTACAATGTTTACTTATCCAAATAGTCATAGTTAGGTTAATTTAGATTAAAAATCAATTTTAATTGTAGGTACAATAATAGAGTGAGGGTGAGTACGAGTATTTGAAATGGCCCTATGGAATACGACACGAGATGTAGATTTCTCCTATACTATGATTGATAGGTGCACTTGCCTGAAAGTTAATCCAATCTAGCTTATGCCCATCTTCATAGTTTATATTAGAGTGTAGAATGAATCTGCATCAAGTTATTACTTGTTAGCAAAAGAAATCATCAAGTTTTTGGCGCCGTTGCCGGGGACTCGATTTCATTATTTTGAAAGCCTAAACTTTATTATTCTACCAATTTTTGCTTATTAATATATAATTGTAAATTAGTTATGGAATAATTATATCGCTTAATCTCTGTTTTTTAGTCTGTTAGTCTATGACCAGGGGCAGAAATTCTGGGCTAGCACCATTTCATCCTGACCCTGAGCGAATTATTCATAACACTAACCAAAGGGATGTGGGAGTTAATACCACAGACATTTCAAACGTACTAGTAGAAGAAGAAACATTTAACCAAGGAGAGAATCATCCGGAAAATTTGGACACCATGGCCAACCAGAATGAGCAAACTATGTCTGACTTTGCTAGACCTAATCTCCAAGGAACTGGGTCAAGCATCGTTAGACCACCAATAGTCACCAATAACTTCGAATTGAAGCCTAGTGTTATACAGATGGTTCAACAGTATGTCCAGTATGATGGCCTGCAAGATGAAGATCCTAACACCCACTTGGCCGGATTCCTGGAGATATGTGATACATTCAAGATCAATGGTGTTTACAACGATGTCATTCGATTGCGATTGTTTCCACTCTTGTTAAGGCATAAGGCGAATCAATGGTTGAATTCATTACCTAGAGGGTCGATTACTACTTGTGATATGATGGTTGAGAAGTTTTTGATGAAGTATTTCCCACCGTCAAAGACTGCAAAGCTAAGGAATGACATCTCTACGTTTATGTAATTGGAATCTGAATCTTTGTACAAAACATGGGAACGATTCAAGGACCTTTTAAGGAGATGTCCCCACCATGCTCTACCTTCATGGATTCAGATTCAGACCTTCTATAATGGTCTCAATCCGTCCACTAAACAGATGATTGATGCAGCTAGTGGAGGCACTTTGAATAACAAGACACCTGAGGCGGCTCAGCAGTTGATAGAAGACATCGCTATGAATAACTATCAATGGACTACCGTAAGACAAAATCCTAGTAAGCCCGCAAGAAATTTTGAAGTGGATGTTGTCACTGCCTTAGCCATTCAAGTGGAGAAGCTTCACCGAAAGATGGACAACCTTGCCTTAGCATCACCCTCCATGACACCTCAACAATGGGACTCTTCATGTAATGGAATGCCTAGTTGTGAGCCTTCAGTACAAGAGCATGTTGACTATATGGGCAACAATATTAGACCCCCTTTCTATCAAGCGAGCAACCCATATAGTTCTACATACAATACTGGATGGAGTAACCACCCGAATTTCTCATGGGGAGGACAAGGGAATCAAGGGAAGCAACCTATGTTTGGACAACAACAACCGGAACCATGGAAGCCTACATTGGAAGATGTGCTCACCAAGTTCATGCAAACTATCGATGTAGAATTCCAGAATCAAGAGTGCTCGATTCAGAATTTGTAGAATCAGATTGGACAACTTGCAAGGATGGTGTCTGAAAGGCAACAAGGGACACTTCCAGGAAATACTGAGACAAATCCTAGGGAGCATGCAAAAGCCATTCAATTGAGGAGTGGAAAGGAGTTACAAGATCTAAGGATTACGAAGGAAGCACCCCAAGTGGAGTCTAGCGGCGAAGGACCAAGCGAGATGAACGCGCAACCGATAGAGTATCAAACAGCAGTACCATACCCAGCAAAGATTAACAAGGAGCGAATGGATGTGCAGTATGGTAAATTTTTATCTATGTTTAAGCAATTACATGTCAATTTACCTTTTTTTGGAATTATTCAAATGTCTAAGTATGCGAAATTTCTTAAGGATTTAATTTCTAATAAAAAGAAAATAGAGGAATTATCTTTAGTAACACTTAATGAAGAATGTTCTGCTATTTTGCAAAATAAATTACCGCAAAAACTTAAGGATCCCGGTTCATTTTCAATTCCATGTTTAATCGGAGATTTACAAGTAAATAAAGCTTTAGCGGATTTAGGAGCAAGTATAAATTTGATGCCTTATAAACTATATTTGAAACTAGGTCTAGGAGAACTTAGCCCAACTAGAATGAGTATTCAACTAGCAGATCGATCGGTTAAGTATCTTAGAGGAATAGTGGAGGATGTATTGGTTAAGGTAGATAAGTTTATATTTCCTGCTGATTTTGTTATTCTAGATATGGATGAAAATATTGAAGTACCACTCATATTAGGTCGTCCATTTTTAGCCACTTCTAGAACGCTTATTGATGTTTTTGATGGTAAATTAGTTTTGCGAGTAGGGGAAGATGAAATCACTTTTCAAATTGGCAATACTATGAAACAATCATTAGATAATGATAATTATTGCTATTCTTCTCATGGTGTCGATGATTTTATGACTTCTATAAATTCTAATTTTTATTATAAAGATCCTTTAGAAATTTGCATTACTAACTGTTATCTAGAAGAAGAAAAAATAAAGAAATTGTTGAACATTTATTTTTTCTAGAAAATAGTGTTGCGATGAATAGAACGACTGAATATAGTTTGATTACTCAAGAAGATCATGAAGCTGTTAAGAATAATACTAAGAATCCACCAGTAGTAGAACTTAAAAAATTATCGGATCATCTTGAGTATGCATTCTTAGGAACTAATTCTTCTTACCAGGTTATTATTTCCTCTAATCTGTCTAATACTGAAAAAGATAAATTAATAACTGTATTGAAGAAATGTAAAGGTGCAATAGCATGGCAAATATCTGATATAAAGGGTATTAATTCTAGTTTTTGCACTCGCAAAATCCTTTTGGAAGAAAACTATAAATCTTCTATTCAACCGCAACGTAGGCTAAACCCGAATATGAAAGAGGTAGTTAAGACGGAGATTGTTAAGTTATTAGATGCTAGTATTATATATCCTATTTTGGATAGTTCATGGGTTAGTCTTGTACAAGTCGTTCCTAAGAAGGGTGGTCTCACAGTGGTAGCTAACGATAAGAATGAGTCAATTCCAATGCGAACGGTAACAGGTTGGCGTGTCTGTATTGACTATAGGAAGTTAAACGATGCCACTAGGAAGGACCATTTCCCTCTTCCTTTCATTGACAAAATATTAGAACGTTTGTCAGGACATTCCTATTATTGTTTTCTAGATGGACTTTCTGGATACTTCCAAATTCCTATAGCACCAGAAGACCAGGAAAAACAACATTTACTTGCCCATTCGGTACATTTGCATATAGACGTATGCCTTTTGGGTTATGTAATGCACCCGCCACTTTTCAAAGGTGCATGCTAGCCATCTTTAACGAATACGTTGAAGATATCATGGAAGTATTTATGGGTGATTTTTCTGTTTTTGGCGACTCGTTTGATCTATGTTTGAATAATTTAGAGAAAGTTCTTAGGAGGTGTGAGGAGACTAACCTAGCGCTTAGTTGGGATAAGTGCCATTTCATGGTTAAAGAAGGGTTAGTACTTGGCCATAAAATCTCAAGTGAAGGAATCCAAGTAGATAGAGAGAAAATAGAAACCATATAAAATTACCACCGCCAACATCGGTTAAGGCAGTGAGAAGTTTCTTAGGACATGCGGGATTTTACCGCCGGTTTATTAAGGACTTCTCTAAAATAGCTAAACCACTTACCAAGCTGTTAGAAAAAGACACACCTTTCATTTTTAAACAGGAGTGTCTACAGGCCTTTGAGTTTTTAAAAGAGAGATTAATTAATTCTCCTATTATGATCACACCCGATTTTAGTCAACCATTTGAGATCATGTGTGACGCTAGTAGTTTTGCAGTAGGGGCTGTTTTAGGACAACGCCGAAACAAACACTTTCATCCTATATACTACGCTAGCAAAACACTTAATAATGCGTAGGAGAATTATACAACTACAGAAAAAGAACTCCTAGCAATGGTATTCGCCTTCGATAAATTTAGATCTTATTTAACATTATCTAAAGTGGTAGTATACACAGATCACTCTGCCCTAAGGTATTTATTAGCCAAGGCCGAAGCCAAGCCTCGTTTAATCCGCTGGGTTCTTTTATTACAAGAATTTGATTTAGAAATTAGGGATAAACGAGGAGCAAAAACTTAGTGGCAGACCGTCTTTCACGTTTAGAAAATCCACTACGATCAATGTTAGATGAATCTGAAATTTCTGATACATTCCCTGAGGAATCGCTATTTACTGTATCTACAAATATACATCTTGATTATCCATGGTTTGCGGATTATGCAAACTATCTTGTAGCTACGGTCCTTCCAAAAGAATTTTCATATCAGCAGAAAAAGAAATTTTTCTCTGACTTAAATATTACTTTTGGGAGTGTACAACCCCGTACTCGCGAAGAGTGGGCCCCAAACAAGGCAGACACGTTTTTAAGATTTTTGGAGATTTTGCACTCTCGGTGGCCAATTTTGGCTCTGGCTTGGAAACATACTAATAGGGGGAGGAAAAATCAACATCTTCCCTCGAGCCCTCTAGAGGGGCGGGTGCGGCAAGATGGTCGGCACCCCCCTGGCGTGCTAGGTGCGAGGTGGGATGATGGGACTGGCTGGAGACCAGGATCCCGCCCCCGACACCCTGGCCGTGGGCAGGGGCGAGACCGGGCGGCCAGCCCTCTCGCACCAAGCGGCGAGCTCGTAGGGCGAGACCGGGCGGCCAGCCCTCTCGCCCCAGACGGCGAGCTCGCGGGGCGAGACCGGGCGGCCAGCCCTCTAGCCCCAGGTGGCGAGCTCGCAGGGCGAGACCGGCGACCAACCCTCTCGCCCTAGGAGGCGACCTCGCGGGGCGAGACCGGCGGTCAGCCCTCTCGCCCCAGGCGGCGAGCTCGCGGGGAGAGACCGGCGGCCAGCATTCTCGCCCTAGGAGGCGACCTCGCGGGGCGAGACCGGCGGCCAGCCCTCTCACACCAGGCGGCGAGCTCGCAGGGCGAGACCGGGCGGCCAGCCTTCTCGCCCCAGGCGGCGAGCTCGCGGGGCGAGACCGGGCGGCCAGCCTTCTCGCCCCAGGAGGCTAGTCCGGGGAGTGTTCGCCCTCCGCCCTCTAGACCCTTGTGGACCCTGCAGTTTTACCATCTTGCCCTCGGGGGGGGGGGGGGATTACCTCTTTACCCCCCGGCATGGCTATTTTCTATTGTCCCAAGGCTTATTGGGCGTAAGGGTATTTTGGTCATTTTGGTCCATGGATTTTAGAAAACTATAAATAGACCCCCTTGGGTGCCTTTGGAGAGGGACTTTTCTAGCTTCCTCCTCCCTTAGCTTCTTCTTGGTATAGTAGAGAGAGCTCTCCAAGGCGCCCAGCCTAGCCCTTTGGTAAGGGAGGGGAAGAGCTCAGGTAGCCTTTCGGGTGTGTGGTGGGACCTCCGCGCTAGAGCCGAGGGTCTGTTCCTAGTTTCCCAAGTGTTTGGTCCGTGACATTCCCCCGAGTGTAGTAGGTGTGAGGTCACCCCTCTTTTGGGACCCCGAACTCCACAGAGACCAAGTTTTTGGTTTCAACATTTTGGTGCGGTGAGCGTGGAGATTGGCCAACACAGAAGATCTCGGGAGAGTGTCATTACTAGAGGTCAGGGAGGTAGTGATGATCTCGGCGAGCTCCCCAATGCAGGACCTTTTGTTGGGAGGCAAGAGTTCATGGCCTCCATCCAAAGCATCATGGAGATGCTGCGAAGCATTGCTCCTCAGGGTGGAAGCTCCACCCCGACCACCCAGGAGTTAGCTCCCCCTCTCGATGAGTCGACTACCAGGGGTCTAAGCGAGATGACCCCAGTAGGGGGAGAAGGAAGTGCACCAGGAAGAAGGCCAGGGAAGGAGAGGATGGGAGATGGGGTCGTGCGAGACCTCACCGGCCGGGAGTTGTTCTCCAGCCCGGCGAGTGACAACCTCCCAGGCGAACAGGTCGCGCGAGTGGACCAGGCGAGACCACCCCTCAGGGGGTCACGCTTCAGCGAGCTCATCATTTCATCTCCCATTCCCGAGGGGTTCAGAGAGCCAGACATGGCATACTATACCGGGAAGGATGACCCCGTCCAGCATCTGCAGTGGTTCGAGGATGCCGTCTCCATCAGGCCGATGACGGACGCCTTCAAGTGTCCCATCTTTGCGATCACGTTGAAGGAGAAGGCGAGGGACTAGTTCCATCAACTCCCTCCGAGGTCGATCTCTGGGTTCGAGGACTTGAGCCGGAGCTTTCAGCTTCGCTTCTCCACCTCCAAGAAGCGGAAGAGGAGTCTTGAGTCCATCCTCCTGATAAGGCAGGGGGCCGAGGAGTCGCTGGCCCGTTACGTTGACAGGTTCCAGGAAGAGATCCTGGATATCCAGGAGATGCCAGGGTATATGCTCCAGATGGCCGTCACTGTTGGGCTGAAGGAGGGCTTCTTCAAGTTGAGCCTGACCCGGAAGGCCTTCCTTTCCTTCGAGGAGCTGATGGAAAGGGCGGTAGAGGAGATTGCTATGGAGGCAGCCAACCCAGCATTTGTCAAGAGGTTGGAAAAGTTGAAGGATGTGGAGTCAAAGGATCAGGGTGGCTCAAGGCATCAGGAAGGAAGAAGGAGAGAGGAGCAGAGAGCTCAGGGGTTCCAAGGATAGGAGGGTCCGGAACCAGGTTGGAGGCAGCAAGGAGGACCTGCCCAAGGTCCAAGAAGAGCTCTCATCCAAGGAGGGGGGAACTTTCATGGGGGGCCAAGGGAGGTATAACTTCCAGAGGCAAGCCCCAAGGCATCTCTTGCCCCTGCCGCAGCAAGCCTTGGCGATAGGAGGGGGAAGAGGTAACAGGAGAGAACGCCCAGCCCGCCGAAAGAGGGGAGAAAGAGCATTGTTGTACTATGACTTCCACCAGGTGGAGGGGCACGCCACGGCTACCTGCCCCGATGTCTTGGTAGTGAGGGGGGGGGGGGGGGGGGGGGGCGAGAGGCCCTGCCCAGCCGCAACCGCTAGTGCGGGTAGAAGAGGTTCTACCCAGAGAAGGGGGTGATGATATATACGAGGACCGGGTCGACGTGGGAACCCGAGGCGGAATAGGAGTGATCCACGGTGGAGTGGGGGTTGACGTTACTCGGAAGGCAAGCCTCCATATCATGTACCGAAGGAGCATCGCCTCAACCTCCCAGACCCCGCCCCTAGAGGAAAATATCACCTTCTCAGTGAAGGACCTACCAGATCATGAGGATCCGTTCTGCGATGTGCTGGTCATCCAGACGGCCATCGAGGGCTACACCGTCTCCGGGATCTTGGTTGACAATGGAAGCTCCATCAAAGTCATTTTCAAGAAGGCGTTTGACGAGATGAAGGTAAATCCAAGGAGGGTGTTGGCCTCGGACGGACCCCTGTTCGGATTCTCAGGGAAGAGGAAGGAGGTCGAGGGAGGAGTGGGGCTCCAAGTAAAATTTGGAGGAGTCTCGAGGAACTGCTGGTTCGTCATTGTTGACGCTCCAAGCAGCTACAACGCCATCTTCGGAAGACCCCTCATCAGCGCCTTTCGTTGCGTGTCGTCTTCGTTCCACCAGTGCCTCAAGTTCAACTCAGGGGGAATCCAGGTCAAAGTCAAGGGAGACTCCAGGATGGCAAGGCAGTGCTACGTCACGGCCGTCAATACCATCTCTTGGTTGGCCAAGGCAGAAGAGATGGAGAAGGTCATGGAGAGCCTGAGCAGGATGGAAGTGTCCGGCAAGGAGGAAGCGGATGGCGACCACCGGGCCCAGACCCCCTAAGGAAGCCTCGCCCCGGCAGAGTCCTGTATGTATCTTATCTTGTAATGAGTCCAACCCCCGACCAACTGAGTCGGGGGGATCATGTAACCCATTTATTTTCCCCGTTTGAGGATGTAGGATTTGGTAAGGTTTGATTGTGTAGCCCAAGTCCATTGCTCCGATGATGATTCTGCGGCCAGGCTCCCACTAGCTGGCAGGGCAGGTTGATCTCTCGTGGTAGCCCAAGTCCTTTGCTCCGATGATGATTCTGCGGCCAAGCTCCCACTATCTGGTAGGGCAGGTTGATCTCTCGTGGTAGCCCAAGTCCTTTGCTCCGATGATGATTCCGCGGCCAGGCTCCCACTAGCTGGCAGGGCAGGTTGATCTCTCGTGGTAGCCCAAGTCCTTTGATCCGATGATGATTCTACGGCCAGGCTCCAACTAGGTGGCAGGGCAGGTTGATCTCTCGTGGTAGCCCAAGTACTTTGCTCCGATGATGATTCTGCATCCAGGCTCCCAATAGCTGGCAGGGCAGGTTGATCTCTCATGGTAGCCCAAGTCCTTTGCTCCGATGATGATTCCGCGCCCAGTCTCCCACTAGCTGGCAGGGCAGGTTGATCTCTCATGGTAGCCCAAGTCCTTTGCTCCGATGATGATTCCGCGGCCAGGCTCCCACTAGCTGGCAGGGCAGGTTGATCTCTCGTGGTAGCCCAATTCCTTTGCTCCGATGATGATTCCACGGCCAGGCTCCCACTAGCTGGCAGGGCCAGTTGATCTCTCGTGGTAGACCAAGTCCTTTGCTCCGATGATGATTCCGTGGCCAGGCTCCTACTAGCTGGCAGGGCAGGTTGATCTCTCGTGGTAGCCCAGGTCCTTTGCTTCGATGATGATTCCGCGGCCAGGCTCCCACTAGCTGGCAGGGCAGGTTGATCACTCATGGTAGCCCAAGTCCATTGCTCCGATCATGATTCCGCGGCCAGGCTCCCACTAGCTGGAAGGGCAGGTTGATCTCTCGTGATAGCCCAAGTCCTTTGCTCCGATGATGATTCCGCGGCCAGGCTCCCACTAGCTGGCAGGGCAGGTTGATCTATCGTGGTAGCCCAAGTCCTTTGCTTCGATGATGATTCCGCGGCCAGGCTCCCACTAACTGGCAGGGTTGGTTGATATCTCGTGGTAGCCCAAGTCCTTTGCTCTAATGATGATTCCGCGGTCAGGCTCCCACTAGCTGGCAGTGCAGGTTGATCTCTCGTGGTAGCCCAAGTCCTTTGCTCCGATGATGATTCCGCGGCCAGACTCCCACTAGCTGGCAGGGCAGGTTGATCTTTCATGGTAGCCCAAGTCTTTTGCTCTGATGATGATTCCGCGGCCAGGCTCCCACTAGCTGGCAGGGCAGGTTGATCTCTCGTGGTAGCCCAAGTCCTTTGCTCCGATGATGATTCCGCGGCCAGGCTCCCACTAGCTGGCAGGGCAGATTGATCTCTCGTGTTAGCCCAAGTTCTTTGCTCCGATGATGATTCTACGACCAGGCTCCCACTAGCTGGCAGGGCAGGTTGATCTCTCGTGGTAGCCCAAGTCCTTTGCTCTGATGATGATTCCGCGGCCAGGCTCCCACTAGCTGGCAGGGCAGGTTGATCTCTCATGGTAGCCCAAGTCCTTTGCACCGATGATGATTCTGCGGCCAGGCTCCCACTAGCTGGCAGGGCAGGTTGATCTCTCGTGGTAGCCCAAGTCCTTCTCTTCGATGATGATTCCGCGGCCAGGCTCCCACTAGCTGGCAGGGCAGGTTGATCTCTCATGGTAGCCCAATTCCTTTGCTCCGATGATGATTCTGCGGCCAGGCTCCCACTAGCTGGCAGGGCCGGTTGATCTCTCGTGGTAGCCCAAGTCCTTTGCTCCGATGATGATTCTGCGACCAGGCTCCTACTAGCTGGCAGGGCAGGTTGATCTCTCGTGGTAGCCCAAGTCCTTTGCTCCGATGATGATTCCGCGGCTAGGCTCCCACTAGCTGGCAGGGCAGGTTGGTCTCTCGTGGTAGCCCAAGTCCTTTGCTCCGATGATGATTCCGTGGTCAGGCTCCCACTAGCTGGCAGGGCAGGTTGATCTCTCGTGGTAGCCCAGGTCCTTTTCTCCGATGATCATTCCGCTATCAGGCTCTCACTAGCTGACAGGGTTGGTTGATCTCTCGTGGAAGCTAAGTCCTTCACCCAGAGGGGGTCTCACCACCCAGTCTCCCATAGCTGGCATGGCAGGTTGACCGCTCCGGGAGGTGAAGTGTTTTTTACCCGGAGGGGGTCTCGCCACCCAGGCTCCCATAGCTGGCATGACAGGTTGACCCCTCCGGGAGGTGAAGTGTTTTTTACCCGGAGGGGGTCTCGCCACCCAGGCTCCCATAGCTGGCATGGCAGGTTGACCCCTCCAGGAGGTGAAGTGTTTTTTACCCGGAGGGGGTCTTGCCACCCAGGCTCCCATAGCTGGCATGACAGGTTGACCCCTCCGGGAGGTGAAATGTTTTTTACCCGGAGGGGGTCTCGCCACCCAGGCTCCCATAGCTGGCATGGTAGGTTGATGCCGCAGGAAAGTTACACTCCGCGAATACGTTGGGTTGGATGTTTCTTTCCGAGCTTGTGCCAACCTCGAAAAGAGCGGGGATTGTGTACAACCCCGTATTCGCGAAGAGTGGGCCCCAAACAAGGCAGACACGTTTTTAAGCTTTTTGGAGATTTTGCACTCTCGGTGGCCAATTTTGGCTCTGGCTTGGAAACATACTAATAGGGGGGGAAAAATCAACATCTTCCCCCGGGCCCTCTAGAGGGGCGGGTGCGGCAAGATGGCCGGCACCCCCCTGTCGTGCTAGGTGCGAGGTGGGATGACGGGACTGGCTAGAGACAAGTATACCGCCCCCGACACCCTGGTCGTGGGCAGGGGCGAGACGGGCGACTAGCCCTCTCGCCCCAGGCGGCGAGCTCGCGGGGTGAGACCGGGCAGCCAGCCCTCTTGCCCCAGGCGGCGAGCTCGCGGGGCGAGACCGGGCAGCAAGCCCTCTCGCCCCAGGCGGCAAGCTCGCGGGGCGAGACCGGCGGCCAGACCTCTCGCCCCAGGATGCGACCTCGCGGGGCAAGACCGGCGGCCAGCCCTCTTGCCCCAGGCGGCGAGCTCGCGAGGCGAGACCGGCGGCCAGCCCTCTCGCCCCAGGAGGCGACCTCGCGGGGCGAGACAGCCGGCCAGCCCTCTCGCCCCAGGCGACGAGCTCACAGGGCGAGACCGGGCGGCCAGCCCTCTCGCCCCAGGCGGCGAGCTCGCGGGGCGAGACCGGGCAGCCAGCCTTCTCGCCCCAGGAGGCTAGTCCGGGGAGTGTTCGCCCTCCGCCCCCTAGACCCTTGTGGACCCTGCGGTTTTACCATCTTGCCCTCGGGGGGGAGGGGGGGGGGGTTACCTCTTTATCCCCCGGCGTGGTTGTTTTCTATTGGCCCAAGGCTTATTGGGCGTAAGGGTATTTTGGTCATTTTGGTCCATGGGTTTTGGAAAACTATAAATAGACCCCCTTGGTTGCCTTTGGAGAGAGACTTTTCTAGCTTCCTCCTCCCTTAGCTTCTTCTTGGTAGAGTAGAGAGAGCTCTCCAAGGCGCCCAGCCTAGCCCTTTTGTAAGGGAGGGGAAGAGCTCAGGTAGCCTTCCAGGTGTGTGGTGGGACCTCCGCACTAGAGCCGAGGGTCTGTTCCTAGTTTCCCAAGTCTTTGGTCCGTGATATTCCCCCGAGTGTAGTAGGTGTGAGGTCACCCCTCTTTTGGGACCCCGAACTCCACAGAGACCAAGTTTTTGGTTTCAACAGGGAGGACCCGTTTCTTTTCTGGATATGTGCAGATTCCGTTATACGAAGGTGTGTATCAACGGAGGAAGGTTGGAAAATTTTGGAGGTTGGAAAATTTTGAAGCAGTGTCATTCAGGCCCTGCCGGTGGTCACTATGGAGCAAATCGCTCGGCAAAAAAGGTTCTTGATTCCGGTTTTTATTGGCCCCTTCTATTAAGTGATGCCCAAAGGTATGTGCTTTCATGTGATTCTTGTCAGAAAGCAGGTAATATTTCTAAATTACATGAAATGCCACAAAAATATATTCTTGAATGTGAAGTATTCGATGTGTGGGGTATTGATTTTATGGGACCATTTCTAGTTTCTTTTGGGAATAAATATATTTTAGTAGCTGTGGATTATGTATCGAAGTTGGTTGAAGCTCAAGCTTTGCCTACTAATGATAGTAGGGTATTAATCCGATTTTTAAAATCCTCATTTGCATGATTTGGCACACCACGTACACTTATTAGTGATAGGGGTTCACATTTCTATAATTTGCAGCTAGATAAAGTATTGGAAAAATACGGAGTTACACATAGGATAGCCACTCCTTATCATCCGCAAACTAGTGGTCAAGTTTAAGTTTCCAATAGAGAGCTTAAGAGGATCCTAAAAAATCTATAGAAGGGAATAAGAAGCAATGGTCTAGAAAACTTAACGACTATTTGTGGGCATATAGGACCGCTTTCAAAACACCTATAGGGACCACCCCTTTTAGATTAGTCTATGGTAAACCTTGTCACCTGCCTATAGAATTAGAACACAAGTCATATTGAGAAATACGTTCTTTGAATTTTGATACTAATTCTATAGGGGAGAAACATAAACTTCAACTTAATGAATTAGATGAGTGAAGAACCATGGCCTATGAGAACTCCCGTATTTATAAGGAGAAGTCCAAATTATTTCATGACCGTCACCTTCGCAAACCCAAGACATTTCAGAAAGGTGACCAAGTCCTCCTTTTCAATTCCCATCTTCGTTTATTCCCAGGGAAGTTAAGGTTTAAGTGGTTCGGACCCTTCAAGGTTAAAGAAGTCTTCCCCTACGGTACCATCGAACTTACCCACCCTGAGAAGGGAGATTTTAAAGTTAACGGACACCGACTAAAGAATTATTATGGTGAGCTTCCTAAAGACTTCGCTCGTCAAGATACTTGCCTCCGACTAGATTAGGATTATGTAAATTGTAATAATGTTCCTAAGTTATAAAAATTATTTTTTGTATAAATTTAGTTAGATTTTAAGAAAAACAATTCTGTAATAAAATTCACCTATGAAAAATTCGAAAGGAAAAGGAAGACACGGGTCACCACACGCCCGTGTGGTGTGCCGTGTGCCCAACACAACCTCAGGCCCAGCCGTGTCTTTTGAAAATCTAGAGTAGGAAGGATTCATCCTGAGACTTAAGGGTTCACACCAACCCGTGTGTGTGGCTGTATCATTGGACATGGGTGGACACACACCCGTATGCATTGTCATGTGCCTCTACACGGGTCATCACTTGGTCGTTTGCTACGCCGTGTCGCTGGTCGACGATTTCTATCCCGAGAAGGACACGACTGCGGACCCAGCCGTGTTATATAGCCGTGTGTGTTTTGTGCTCGATGAAGCATGCAGGACACGGGTCAAAGACATGGCCGTGTTGTTGACCATGTCTGCCTGGCACGCTGTTTTCTGTTAGTTTGACCGCACGGCCCCCCACAACCCGTGTTTTACGAGGCTGAGATTCCACAACAAGGGTACGCACACGACGGTGTGCGCACCCATGTTCGCCTACTTTATAAAGGGTTGTGCCACCTTCTTCCTCCCCACCTCCTAGTTTCAGCCATTCTTCCCGTTTCCTCCAAGACCAGAGCTCGGGTTTGAGTTCTATTTGCCTCCAAAATTCGCATATTCTCCTCCTCTACTCGATCTTCCCTCCTTGGTAACCATTTTTGATTTATGAATTTACTCAACTTATCCTTCCCCTCCTCTCTTTTCTCCAAGTTTTTACTCTCCTATTTTCATTTTCAAACTAAACAAAAAAAAATTCTTTTTCTTTTTGCACAGAACAAGTTGTCTGGACGAGCACAAGGAAGTCGCCGTCGTCGACCGGAGCTCCAGGATCTATCTACTGAGAGGCGCGACGCCTATGCGCCGCTCGTGTTCATAGATACTGAGCACGTCGCCCGCTACAACCGCCTCCAATCAAAGAAATTTCAAGATATATACATGATTGATTGGAGTGTCCTCGAAGCGATAAATTTAGCGGGGGATGTTAGGGAATTAATATCTGTAACGGGTTGGGAGAAATTTTTTTTGATAGAGGTGTTAGGCTTTAAGCAACTCACACTAGAGTTCCTCTCAACTTTTTATTTAAACTTTAGGCCTAATCTCACTGATTCTGCTCGCGAGCACGCGGGGGTCATCTCCTTTCGAGTAGGTGGCACTTTTTACACACTTACCCTGCTCCAGTTCACCCAATACTTAGCGGTGTATGAGGAGTCATTCCTCTTTAGTGCAACCTACACCGACCTTCATTTCGACCTCCCCTCTCGTGAACTTGCCGGCAACATCTGGGCTCGGCTCACTTTTGACCTTAGTACATATGAGTTCAAGAGGTCAAAGGCGTCCCAGTTGTTTTCCCCCGCCCTCCACTACATTCACCACATCCTGAGCAATAGCTTGAGCGGCCGGGGCGAAAGCTCCGGTGTTGTCAGTCGGCTGGACGTGCTATACCTCTATAGTATGTTGTCTCGTTATCCCCTCCACCTAGGATTCCTGCTCGCCCAGTTCATCCTCCACCAGGCCGACACCCCAGCATAGGGTCTATTTGTGTAGCACCCTACATCACCAGCCTGGTGAAGACCGTGCCCATCACGATGGCTAGCCTTCGATCCCTCCGCATCATCACCGCCCGTCAGGGTCGTGGAGGCATCACATATTTTATTGCGAGGCGTGGACCGCACACGCAGGATGACGCTGAGGACGAGGTGGATCCTGACCTCGATGTGCCTCTGGTGCCTCCGGCTCATTCTACCTATGCTCAGGGAGAATCTTCTACTGCCCCTCCTCCTGCTCACTCGCAGTATTCGCGGGAGTTCTGGCATTTCTTCGACACCGAGCTCTCGCCACGCTTACAGCGTATCGAGGCAGCGTAGACGCGGACGGAGGACCTCCTCATTCAGATCAGGGACCACTTAGGGATCGCTCCTAGAGAGCCGGCAACTCCTGGCCAGCCACACTTCCCCGATGACCAGAGCGACCAGCCTCCCTACTTTTGATCTGTATCTGTGCCTTATAACATTTATTTATATCTGTATATTGTAGTTTCTTCTTTGTATCAGTGTATTCCAGATAGTATATATGATTTCATGTTAGCTCCTACTTCCTTCATGTGATCTTCTACTTGCATGATTGCAGTTTTTTATTATTATTGAAATTACTCTTTCAGCACTTTACATTGCAATGAGGACATTGCAAATTTTCAGTCTGGGGGTGGATGTTCTTCCCTTTTATAATTGCTGTCATGGACATGGTTACAATTGATTATAATTTTGCTATCATAATACTCAAGTTTGTTATACCCCCTAAATTTTTTTTATTGATTCTTGTTACTCTTTTAAGCTCTCATTATTCATTCATTTGGGATTATAACTATCTAATTTAACTTC